>OU342792.1:20000000-20600000 GCA_910591515.1 Cerceris rybyensis | reverse complement strand
TAGCGAGAGAAAAAAAGGCAGACGGATCTTGGTAACGCACGTCGAAAGCAACAGGGTATGAAATATGGAGGACGTATGTACGAGCACGCATATACCCATAGATACAGTTTGTCTCTGGGGTGTCGCACTCGTAAAACGTAATGTTCTTGCCGTCTGCAAAAATTTTGCGAGGACCTATGTAGATGTTTGTCGCGGACCCTTTTATCTCCGTAAAGAATTGCAGCAATGGAAAGGTGCTCCTTGAAACTCCCTCGTCCTTTCTATCCTCCACGTTCCCTTCGCATTTGAAACACTTTGGGTTTGTTCCCTTTCTTATCAGCTATTTTTGTCTTTTATACCTTTCTGTTTGCAGTCTTGAAGGATTAAAGTGAGACTTTGATGTTACTATAGAAAACATTCCTTCCTTGAAATATAAAAATATTTATTTGTCTTTTATAACTTTGAAAGACGTGGGAAAACAGCAAGTTTGCTTTAACACTAGATTTACGGATGTTGATTATATACCTATTTTTACTGATGTGAGCCAATTTGACTCATACAAAAAGATTGGAGTTTTTTACAAAGAAAATAATTCCTAATCAATTTAAATGAAAGATTTATTATTAAAAAATTCATTAAAAACATTTTTTACATAGAAACTCTGTTTTTAATATACATTTTCACTAAAAAATGCTCTGTTGTTAAAGATGCTGCTAGATCTGGATTTTGAACTTGGTGTAACTCGTATTTTTTGTTACATTCAAAAACCAGTCATACCATAGTATATTATTAAAAGTAGCATTTTCTATAATGAATTGTGACTTGGTTCGCGAAAATTTAATTGCAAAGAAACTCTTTCCCATTCAAGAATTAAGTTTCGACAATTTAAAAATTAAATTCAAAGAATGAAAACATAGATGTAACCCGTTTTACTTCAGAGTCACAAAAACTCTTAGAATGTTAAGAAGTAAAGCCAGAAGCATGGCAATTAGACTCGGTACAGTCAGTACAGATAGTATAACACAATGCGGTAATATAGATAATAAAAAATACTAAGATTTTGACAATTATTCAAACTAGTCGACACTTAAAGTACAATTTCCACTTCCTACAGCTACCTCATCCACAGTATGTACTCCCACGCTTTCCGCATTCACTCAAATCATTCATTAATTCCAAAATTATATTGGCGAGTCTCGAAGCAGGTCGCTGAAAGCTGGTAATATCGTTTCTTCGTTTTATGCTTTTTCAAAACAGCCTCGCCCCGGGTAGAAAGAAGGGAGGAATCGTCCGTGGGGTCGTCAGGTAATCCAGTGTTGCGTTGGTGTAAATTAATTAATGAAACGACGTAATAGCAGGGCTCTTTGTGCCGCGTTATTACGGCCGAAAAGGCGAAAAGGATCACCCGAGGGAAAATGAGGATTTTAGATACGTGCACGTTTTCCAGCGGGCGCATAATTCTGGAAAATTAAACCGCGCTACGCGAAATTACGCTTGAAAAAAAAGAGGCGGAACGTTGAAAAGAAAAGGATAGGTTGAGGATGGAAGAACTTTCTGGCATCTTCACAGCAATGAAACGCCTAACGTTTTCCTACGGATACGCTTTAACGTTCCGTGTCGCTTTTAGCGCAGCTGCGCTCTTGAAACAGTTAGGAGAAAATGAATTTTCCAACAAGCCTCAGGTCAGTTTTTCCCAGTAGCTTAATGTGAAACTAAATGGCATCGGAGTACCGATTTAGCCTTCATCGATCTTAACCACGATCTATACTCATTGCTGAGGGTAAACATAGAAACGCATAGCATCGTCCGATAAACGTTCTATCCATGCAATTAAAGGAGAACTACGATGGCTGTAATTCGTCGTTTGGGGAATCTGCGGGTATTAATTCCATAATGAATTTCACGTGGTGTCTGTGACGCGAATGAGCATCGAGCAAACGGCAGAGGTGGTTCGCGAATATTGTAATTTATGAAGCAGGAAGGAGCACTGGACCACCTCCGGCGACACTGCCGCGACGTTTACGTTACACGGGGGATTACGTGGCTACCCCATTTATCTTGGTGTAAAGGTTCTAGTTGGAGAAGGATCGAAAAAGTGCCCCCAAAGCAAATTAATCTTGAGGCATACTATTCGATAGGTTTCTTAAAAAAAAACTCCCTGAAAAGTATGAATGCGCTACTACTATCATAGGGGTAGTTATAGGGTGAAACGAATTTTACAGTTGAATTACTACATTTTTTTGGTTGGGAGATCATCAACCATCAATTGGGGAATACAATTGAATTAGAATGGAAACAGTTAGGAGAGAAACTGGACAGACAGGAGAGGCAGGACATAGACAGGAGACTGACAGGATTTGTAGGAGACAGACAAGACAGGAAGCTGACTAGGAGGAGAGGCAGGAGAGAGGTAGTTTCTCCTGTCTTCTTAGGTAGGCCTAGTAAAGGCCTACTTACTCAGGTAGGAACCATATGACTTTCTGATAAAAAAGTGGTTTTCGATCGCCAAATAAATGATTATTAAGCAAATTCTACAAGGGAAGTTCAGGAACTGATACACTCTGATTTTTATAACTAATATTTACTAGGCCTACCTAAGAAAGTAATTCTAACAAGGTAGTTCTTAGGTAGGTCTAGTAAATATTAATATCAAGTGTCATGAAAATCAGAGTCTATCAGTTCCTGAACTTCCCTTGTAGACTTTGCTTAATACTTTCCGAACGGAGACTCTTTTGAAAGATAATTATTTATTTGGCGGTCGAAAACCACTTTTTTATCAGAAAGTCATATGGTTAATGTATAAAAGTTATAAATTACTATTTGCGTAATGATACTTCAACGACTTTATTTCAATATTTCAACTCTAACCATGTATGTGTGCACTGATATGCTGTAATCAGATTTTTTCCCTTACCGTATATGTGTGTGCGTCGTCCTCAAAGGGTTAACCCATATTAGTATTTAAGTAATGCTTACTTTGCGGTTTATTTCGGAATGTTCTACGTTGAAAGAATGGAACCAATTCTCTTTTTGTTTGTTTAAGTAAGAAGTTTACAGAGTGGCACGTATTATCACACGTTACCGGCTCTCAATAATTGTCTCCCTAACGGTAGTTAATATTCTTCTCCCTAATTTATCCCGGAAACCCGGATCGTTCCGCTTTGGAGGAAGGTAGGGAGATGTTCTGGCGGAAGGTTTCGCAGTCAGGGGTGTAATCCAGCAGTCTTGGGCGCTCGCACATTCGTGTGGCAGTCGGGGCTGGGGGTGTAATTTGCGGGTTGTAATACCGTGCCCGTCGTTTGTAACCTGTTCGGGATACGCAAGTACGGTTAAGGGGGTTAGGGGGTGGCGCAAGGATGGGAAAGGAAGGAAAGGGGATGGAGAAGGAGAGAGCCGAGGAGGGAGAGGAAGTACGTAACCGCATCGTCTCATCGAGGGGGATGTTTTCCACATCTGAAACGAGCGAAACTACCATGCTAGAAAATACATTGGCGCATTCCATCACCATTTCCTCGGTGCCCTTTTGTTGGATCTTTGCCGCCCTCTTTGTTGTGTAGAAAATTTAATTAATACGACTACTCGAGTCGACGAAGAAAATCCGTAAGTGATTTTATTTCAACGAATTTCCTTTCACCCTGATAATTTCTTTCGGGAGGATGTGCAAAATAGAAGAATGAAGAGAGGGAAGGTATCGCGAAGGAATTGCATCGAAGGAATCGCCGTTCGCGTCGAGGTACAATCTCTATGCAAATATTTTTATCAGGCCGTTGCTCCCTATTTCGGCATAAGATAAAGAATAAATAAGGAAAGAAAGAGCGCGCAGAGGGAGCGGCACGAAACGGCCAAAGATTCAAATGAAATTTCGTATTTCGTTTTACGGACATGCTCGATTTAGCGGGTGGCTCGACGGTACAGAGGTAGAGAAAGAGAGAGGATAAGAGACAAATAAAGAGAGATCAAGATGGAGAAAAAGAGGATAAGAGAGAAGAAGAGAGAAAGTCAAAGATGGAGAATGAAAAGGATGCAACCTGCAGGAGGGGTTGCATTCATTTTGCACGGGTCATAAGACCTTCGTGCGATGCTAGAGAGGGCCCAAGACTCTTCTGCCGAGGTTACTGCACTTCGGGGACGAGTTATCCTCCCCATCGGCCACGAGGAATTCTTGCCGAACATTTTCCAGCGAATTCTCCAAGAAACGCATACTTCCTGCGAAGGTTTTCGCCGTTGGTACAACAAGCCGATTTATACTTTAAATGCTAATGCAAATTTCCTACGCGCAACGTTTAAATGCCGGGTGTTCGTGCGAGCGTTATTTTCTTCGCTCATAAATCGCCTCGTCGATTTTTATACCAGACTCGACGTTGCAGCTTTAAATATCGTTTAAATAAATTGTTTTTTCAAGCACGAGCAAGGAGTGTAGACGATGAAAGTACGTATGCCACGAAAACACGTTTCGCGGGAAAGTGGAACGAAGAATGTAACGATAATTCAACAAGGAGACGAACGCGTGCCGGGTTGGGAAAATAAAAAAAAAGCAAACCTGCAAATGGACGTTTCGCAGTAAAATCCAGTCCCTCTCTTTTTTCCGTGCCAATTTCGTTACAGGGGAAAAATAAATTTCAGAATCAGAGAAAGATTGCGCTGTCATGAAGGGAATGGACATCGTATCGCGCCGCTCGAAATGTACAAACAAAAATAAAACCTAGTAAAAACCAAGAATAAATATTTGTTTCACGTGTCGAGAGAAAGAAAAATGTCTCTATTCAATATTTCACTACTCTTCGAATCAACCTACTTTTTATCTTTTATATTTTATTAATTAATTTATTATTAATTTCATAATCAATAAATAACTTTTTCAATTCGATTTCTGTTATATTCCACCTTTATATCGTTTCAGTAAATATTTTCAATTGCTAGTGTGAATCCAATTTCATCGAGAATGCGAGAAATCTCGCGCTATGTCCGATCATAACTGTCCATTTCTACTAGCAGTGGTGGAATCGATGAAGAGCGACCTATAACTGATCGACGTAATTTCAATCTTTGCATTCGCCAATGAAATTTTGATCTTCATCACCTCACGGGGTCACGAATCACGCCCCATTACGAGAGCCTCGCATCTCCGACTGTTAGGTCCATCGGTTCTATCGATTGTCTCGATCAGACGGATTTCCGGACAATCCGGATAATACGATTGTCCCCGCGCAGAATCGGGAACTCGGTTGTATTGGGTCGAAGCCAATTCAGGGTACCGGCAATTGACAATTGGTGGTGTGGGAATGATTTCCGATGAGTATAGAGACCGAGAGGAGGACGAACGACCGAAGGAAAACTGAGGGTGAAAACGCAACGGCGGGAAATGGTGCTACGTTAAAGAAGGGATTCGCTGATGTGGCTTAACAATACGTTTTTTTTTGTAGACGATAAAAGCACTGTATTTGGAAAGAATTGCTACTATTGTGAGCTACAAGATTTTGGTGAATCTATAGTAGGTGACTGTGGGAAGGGTGAAAATGTGCGAAAGATGTTGTTCGATTAAGGAATAGTGTTAGAAATGTTTTTGTTGAAATAGCCAAGGAAAGTTTGCTCAACAGAAATGTTAATGATTTAACATGATAATAATTTTAACTTTTCTTGGCTGTTCCAATAGAAACATTTCTAAAACTATACACAGTTATCTACTATAGATTCACAAAAATCTGGTAGCTCACAATCGCAGCAATTTTTTCCACATACAGTAGTTTTATCTTCTACAAAAAAAACTATTGTTAAGGTGGTGAAAATGACGCTTGAATTTTTTGACAATGTTCCTGAAAGTTCTAACGCTGTTTCTTTTTCAGTTTTCTAGGTCTGTCTTGAAGACTGCGAGCTATTGATTCAATCAAGTTTGCTGCCACTTCGTTGATTTCCTAATTAAAGTTTTCTAGTTAATTAAATATATTGAATTAATCCTCCTAGTAATAAAAAATATATAAAAAGATCACGCTGACGTTACTAGAGATTATTCCTGCATGAACTTTGAAATTCGATACTTCAAATATTTATATAGATTGCCATGAACTATTCACATATACGTGTTCCTTTCCTTATTAACACGTTACTGTCATGGGGGTCGCCGATGACTAGGGCTATTAAATTCAAAGAAATTTCATGTAACGTTTAACCTTACCTTACAATTTCTTTTGCGACTGAACGTGCAATAATTCGAAATGAATTGTTAGAATAATAATATATCACTGATTTCCAATATACCGTATAACGTAACGCAATATTAATAACATGAGACTAATTTCAACATCACCCGGCCCGCTGATATTTTCAAATTAACAGTTTTTGGAGAACTTAAACATTTTCTATTCTATTTACCGCGTCACGAGTGCCACACATAATTATAATACAAGTTGTTGAACTACAATATCTATGAATTTTTTAATATATTTAATATTTAAATATCAGCATTAGAAAGATAAAGGTCTGCTAAATATCTATGTATCAGTATCCTTAGAGTTTCTGCCTTATAAAAATATGATTTTAATTGAAAAACTTTCACCTCTATAGAAATGACAAAACTAATGAATTACCGGTGATGTTCAACGTGTTAATTCCCACCAAATTATTTAGCAACTTCGACCCCTACTTCCATCATCCAAATAACATCTGTAAAATCTCAAACTGCCACTTTGCAACTACCTCAAGAACCCTAACAGTTATATCCAGCTATAGAAATTCCATTGGGAGATAAATCCTCAAACAAAATCGTAGTTTAGAAGGCGTTGTAAGCCCTTCGCAGTCTACTCCTCGGTTAAGCCAGGTAACGCGTTTGCGCCTGAGCCAATCCAGCGTACCACCAGCTGACAATTGGCGGGGTGGCAATGATTTCCGATGAGCAGAGTCGAGAGAAAGAGAAAGAGAGAGAGGATGACGAGGAAATCCGATGAGTAGAGAAACAGAGAAAGCATCAACGAGATGAGAGAACGAGAGGGACAAGAGAATAAGCAAGCGGAAGAGAACGAGGTCGAAAGGGACAGACATACGCGTTCGGTATTTGTGGCTAGCCGCGCACGGATTGCACCCCGATTTTCCTCTTTCTACCCAATAATTTTGCAAACGGCCATTCAACCCTTGCTTGTCTCACTCTCATCGTATTTCACCCTCTCTTTCCCTTTCTATACCTCTCTCTCTTCCTCCCTCTTCGGTCCATCTCGTTCCCTGTTCACCGTGCAAATCGGGACAGGAAAATGGTGTGAGAAAGTTTCGAAGATCGTACGATTTTTTTTTTCATTGTTTTTCACGTTTATATTTTTACCATGTCGAACCGCGGTAACCGATACCACCATCGACGGTGGTCAAAATTGGAGATAAAAGTGCGTTAATGGGTGTAAAAGGTTCTCCAGTAATGTACAACGTCATGTACACTGTATTCGAATGAATCAATCGTTATTCCATGAACGATACATGCTCTCAAAACGTATACGTTTATATTTCTGTACGTTGGACGAGTAGAATATGTAATTATTACGAGTTTGGATGAAACGTTTAGGTCGTAAGGTCGTTCATAGAATTTGTACGAAACACTCGACCCCGAGGAGATATTTCCGTCGATCGGGACGAATTGGATTCGTGTAATCCGTAAAGCTTTTATTATCGCTGTGAATATTGGTACTCCTCGCGACACAACGACCCTGGTGCTCATCTCGTACTCCGGCTTGCAAATTAAAAATGACCCGGTAAGTGGGACACTTTTCACATTGCATTTCCTCTATCTCCCTGTGACCGACATAGAAATCTCACGAAAGAGACGTTTCAAATAACCGTATACACGGTTCATATCGAAATCGAGGCTTCGTTTGCATCGCAAAGGGAACCAGAAATTAAATGTAAGATACCACAAACGATGTACCAAAGTGGTATTTAAAATTGGCATTAAAATTCAATCGCAGAAGCTCTTACGAGAACGATCAAGAAAAAGGAGTTACGAGGAACGAGAAGTTATCCTAATCGAAAGGGCGAGTAACGAGCCATCGATTGGAGGTGCGGTCATAAATTCCAAGCCGCAGCTTTAAAATCTAGGGATAGGGGCATGGAAATAAATTCGAACAAAAGGGTACGCGAGAAGGTGGAGGAAGAAGCGGAGGTGGAGAATGAGGGAATGTAAGACCAAACGACGGTTTCGACGGGAACTTTCTCGAAGGCTAGGAGAGAAAGTTAGTTTCTCACGATTAGAGCTTACCCCCCTTTGTAACCTCCTACCACTACTTTCGCTTCCGGTAGCTCTAAAACCGCCTCGAGGATCCAGATAGTGGAGCTCGGTCTGCTCGAATGAAATTTTAATTTTTGATAAGCCTCTGCTCACCCTCCGTCTATCTCTCTCCTCCTTTGCTCTCTCTCCTCCTTCAACTTTCTAGTCCTCTCTCCTCCCTTGGACATCCTTTTCCCCTTTATGGTTAACGCCAGTTTGGTGATATTAAATATCACTGAAAGAGATAGCAAGGAAAGCGAGAAGAAGAGAGAGAGGAAGATAGAGGATGAGAGAGAAAGGAAGGGAATGAGTTAAAACGAGATAGCACACGAAAGAGAAAACGTACAGACGGACCTTTTGAATCTTTTAAGGCCGCCCGTGAGGCGAATCGCCCTGGTCCCTCTTCTTCCTCTTCTTGCAGTTATGCAGAAAGAAACGTGCTCTCCGCGGCTGCTGAAACGGCTGGGAATGCGGAATACGAATATGGCGGGAAGTTACGCGGAGTTTACGTAGGAATTAATTTCTAAAGGTACGCCTAAGATAAAGTGCATTTAATTAAAGGAATATTCAATAATCCTACCCGAGAGTACTGCGTTTAATGAAGCAACTTCTTAACGTGTCCTCCGCAACTTTGGGACCAGCGGGATTCCTCGTAACTTTTCCACGAATTTACGGGGACTCTCGTAAGTATAAATCACATCGACGAAATCCTCGTATTACGACGAAATTACGACGGTGATTGCGTCTTCGGTAAAAGTGCACCGCTAATTTTCTTTGGCTCTTAAGATCCTTCGTATTCATTAGACATCGCGGCAAGAGAGGATACGTCGTCCTGACGCGAGACTCTTTGCAATTATTCGCGAGACAGCGAGGTCCTTGCAGGTAGGAAATGTTAATCAGCGCGGAAACTTTACGTCGGTTGTTATCAACGAAGAAAGGGCTGTAATAGGAGGAAACGAGAGAACGTAGAAACGAAATTGTTCCACGAGAATAGAAGCGAAAGCTCGATGGTGATAGATGCGCCAAAAAGAGGAACACGTTTGTCGTAGACGCTCGTGCGGAATTAACGATAAGCGTATCGTGAATGGTTAAATGAAAAATATATAATTTTTTTTTACTACTGAGTGAAAGAATGATTTGTACGCTGTTTTCTGTATTAAAACTAGAACTATCGGCGTTATATTTATTATATTTCAATTTGTCAAGTAAGTACTTTGGGAAAAAGAGAAATCAATGGGTGCAAAAGAAGATAGGTTTTGCAATCTGTGTTTTATAAGATAAACGTAGAATATCTGCTCTATGATTCTCCCACAAACAAACTTTTGACTTGCTTAGTAGTTCTAGTTTTAGACTAGGTCTAAATTTTTTAAAAATATTCGTAAAATTTCTATCGCTATTGTTTTTTCAATTTTCTATGTCTATCTTAACACTAGATTTACGACCGCTAAATCTGGCATCTTTAGATATACAAAATAAGTACTTTGAAAAATATAGATCAAGCGGCAACAAATATGGTCAGTTAAGTAAATTGTATATTATAAGATACGTATAAAATATTTACTGTATTGCTTCTGTGTCGATTTAAAAAAAAAATTTTTAAAAAGTAGGAACCGGTCAATTTGACGGCTGCCGTAAATCTAGTGTTAAAGACCGTAAGTGATTGAATCGATCAAATTTTCTGTCCCCTTCATTTATATCATTGGAACATATTTATTTGACAATTTTAAATATATTGAATTAATCGTCGGTACATCTAGTGTTAAGTTGGCAGTCTTCTGCATTTCTTTCAGAAAACTATTATCATAATTTCATAATTTGTCACAGAATCTGGTATGGTAGGAATAAATATTCACAAAGTGTCGATACGGTTAGCGTAAAACAATGAATGGAAGATAGTCGAAGCTCGATGGAGGAATAACAACGTCTGAAACACCTGAAATTAATTTCATACCGTAGGACTTGACAAATCTCACGCCCGACAGATACCACTGTTACGCTTTCAGCCGAAAATTCTAATCAGCATCGTGCCATCGTCGGTGGTTGCCACTGTAGGCAGTGTTGCGGTCCCACGGATGCTGGTACGTAGGAAACGGTGGCTATGTGCTTCAGTTTGTGGAAAGAGAACGAGAAGAGACTTTGCTGGAGGAACAACGAAGATAGAAACACAGGATAGAAACATAGAGGAGTGAGTTTTCCGCGGCGTGTGCAATCACATGTACATTCAAGAGCACTGTACACTGGAGGACATTGACTTTTAACGCTAGAACTACCGCCGTTAAATCGATTATATTTTAGTATATTAACCGTTTGGTTAATATGCATCAGGTTTCTCTTTTATAATATAAAGTAATTCCAAATTAGGATATAAGCACGAGAAGATTGTTCTTGTTGTGCACTACATAAAATAAAACACCAACTTTACCTTATTTTGAAATAAAATCTCAAGAGCGCGAAAGTGGCTTTTGGCTTTTTTCGAAGTAATTTTTTAAAACCCTCCCGGTATTCAAACGGTTAAATAAGTACTTTGAAAACAAAGGAATCAAGAGGTCGAAGGGCTGATAGATTCGGTGATTTATGTTTCTCTAGATAGACGTAGAATATTTATTCCATGACTCTTCTATAGACTTGGAGAATTTCTGGAAATACACTGTGTACCAGTCATTTTTACTGGCTCGGTAGTTCTAGTGTTAACGATCAGATGTTTCCAATGTATTCCTCTATTATCATTGGTCCACTAAAAGAAGTCACTTGATAAGTGGTTTGTTCCGATTCATCCGACAAATAAACCTCCTGTGTGCAACAATATAGTGTACCGTTTCCAAGAGTCCTATCCCACGTAGCTTCTACCTTTAAAATGTTCAAAGAATATTTATCATCTGTACCCACGCAAACAACAGATCTAAAGTGTTCTCTCAGATGCTAATTTCCCCAACCTCCTACATAGATACGTGGATCAACCTCGTTATCGTTCTGCAATACTCTAATTCAAACCACAAAATCTGTTTTTGTTGTAGGTAAATAGACGATGAGACAATTTGAGCGTCGAACTTAACAAGCTTTAATACGGCAAACAATAATTAATTGAGGAGCGAGACAATCGAAATCACAAATGCAAGGTAAAATTATACAGTGTAACTTCGTCACCGTAAGAAGGCAAAGATTTATTTCCGGCTAGGTTGGGTTGTCTTGTATTAAAAAATACACCCTCAGTACTTCAAAGTTCACAGGATATTTTGTCTGAACTATAATTACCAGGTACTTTAGTTTCTAAGAAAGTTTTCTGTTGGAATCCCACTTTTACCCTACTTTATGACGTCTTCCGTAATATGGTTCCTACAATTTTAATTATAGAAAAAAGATTCTGAACTTGCAGATACAAGTGTAAAACATAGACCAAAGATGTGTCTCTGTAGCAGAATTACAAACTAAAAACTAATAATAGTTTCTAATAGTATTAACAGTTTCTCGACTAATAAGGAGCCCTTTCAAAAATTCTAAAATAGTGTGATGGCAAAATTGGAAAAACTCTTACTCTCCAAAGACTTAAAAAAAAGCGAAAACCTACAAAAAAATAAGTAGAATATTCTCTCCGTGATCCCACTCCCTTCGAGATAATCTTGCAAATATATTTCAACAAGTCACTATACAACAAATCACCCCGCACGTTTGCAACGAAAGTCAAACAATCAGGTACCACCTTCTAATTCCATCACAACCAAAAAATCATCTACAACCTATTCACCCTCAGTTCAAACCCAACTCAATGTCCATCGCTGTACCCCAACGACACGAAACGGCGCAAAGAGGGTAGCAGTGACGAGCGCAAGGGGGGCTAGGGGGTGCGTTACGTCATGTGTGAAATTACAATCACCCACCCCTAATGCGCTCGCCTTGGTTCACCCCATTCTGCCCGCGTATACGGAAGTATATGTTCCTGTATACACTTATATCCGGCACGTACGTTTCAACAGAGACCCGTGCATTTATAGGTGCATAGGTGGATACGCGTAGATGCACTCGTGTGGTTTGGTATCCCAATGTATGCGAGTCTTTATACGCGCACGATAACGAACACGCTATCGCCAGTAGAAGCGTGTACGGTACGAACGGAAGGTTCGGTGCATCGGCCCTGAAGAACCTTTAGTAAACTTTGACGTGCAAACTGGCCGAGCATTGCCTGGCCGAGCCTTGCCTGGCCGTGTATTCGCTCGTGTAGCTCGAAAATATAATCGTTTAATGTCCACGGCCGCTTTCACGCTACGGAACCAACGTGAACCTAATAAATTGATACGGTCGACGATACAATGCCTGTTAATTTCCTGTCGGCTATGGGAAGGGGTTAATTAATTTTACGTAACTTTAATACAGCCCTGTTTACTGTTATCTAACAGGTTGCGCTTCGACGTGCGCGATGCTTGGAACATTTTACGTCGGTTCGGTTAACGATAGAATCAACGAGGCGAGCAAATTGCAGGCTTCGTAATTTCTTACAAAAATTGCACCGATTTGTAACGTTGGATTTTCTCTTAGTAGGAGGCTCCTCTTTGGTGGCTTTATCGAGTTCGTGGAACGATGCATTTGGTATCGATGAACGACTTAAGTGACTCGTTCGAGGACCGTTATCGGATTGGAGGTGATTATGGGATCATTTAGTTGAGAAGGTTATTATTTTTATGATGACTGTGGTATTGACTCCTTGCCCTACAATAGTGAGTGACACTCGTGATGAGGTAAATAGGATAGGAAATTTTCCAGTTTTCTACAATCTATTTAAATTGAAAATGTTAATGAGATGCGTATCGATAGTATTATTTCTATGACATTAATATTACGGTAACCCTTTAGCCTGCAAGTACGTGTGGGACTCGTAGCGCGGAAAATGGAATAGGAAGTTTTGAAGTCTTTTAAAAATTATTAAATTGACAATATCAGCTGACCACGAAACGGTTCCATTATTTTTATACTATTAATTTTAAGTTTAGTTACACGAAATATCAGAAATCAGTGAAATCTTTTGATTTCAGAAAGTAATTTTGAGGCTTTGTACTCCCTGCCATGAAAGAAATCGTAGGCCGAGGGATTAAATTTGTAGGATAAAAATTACTTTCACGTATTTACCCAGGGGCATGCATTTGACACTACAAATTTTAGGAAATTTTAGCCTCGAGAAAAAATTAATATTAATATTACATTCAGTTACCCGGAATATCAGAAACCAGTGAAAACTTTTGATTTCAGGAATTAATTTTTAGTTTTTGCGTGCTCCGTTAGAAAAGAAATCGTAGGTCAAGGGGTTAAATTCTACGGCATATCAAGGATCAATTTTTATTTTAGCAATTCAATTCTGAATAATAGCGGAGGCAGCCACGAAACAAATCATAGTGCAAGGATTTAATGTGTTTCAATAGGTTTAAAATAGACGATGTTAAAATTCGGATTTTTCTGCACAAAGACACTCTGTTGATAGATACATTTGATGCAAAACAGAAAAGTTCAATTGTTTGGAGAAAACGCATTGTTACGAATAATTGTAGTATCGATGTTGCCAGAATAGAAGGATCGTAGCGATGTATGCAATAGGATAAAATGCAATACAATACCATGCAGCAAAGCAATACGATTGAAATTCATACGATAGAGTTACTTTGATGGATACGTATCCAAGGGAATAAATCGTTCGGCAAAATTCGCGATCGTGGATCGATAATAATGAGAGATTAATATTGCAGGAAACTGATTCCAGAGGAACGTAGGTACGTAGGTCCGATAGTGGAATATCTGTGTTTGTGCCAAGAGTGGTCAGCACGAATGAGATTAATAAATATTAGAGAAGCGAGGATACTCGAGGGATGCACGTGATTTAAAGAGGTCCATACCACTGAGTGTTTTAATAAATAAACGTGCACCGGAGCCACAGTACGCAAAATTACTTGGGAAATTGTACTCTTTTTTTCACGATTCGACGGGTAATCGCTTCTGTCTGGACTGTCCAGTAGAATAATTAACAAGTGGTGGAACCTGGGACACTTTTGAAATATATATCTAACAAACAAAAAAGAGTAGAAGAAAAAACACGTGCCATAAAATCACGGAACAGTCTGTCTCGTTGAAAAATCAGATAAAAAAACGGAAAAAAGCTCTCTTCTGTCTTCCTCTCTCAAAGGTAGAATATTTGGCGCGTTAAACGCTCCATAATTCTCGGGATGTCGCGATGAATCGAGAAGCGTGCAAACAAAATCAAGCCGTCGCGAAAAAAAGGTGTCGAGTAATTGCAAAAAGCCGAGGGACGATTAAAATCAAAAGGGGCCGCGGTACTCCGGCATAATTCGTCCACGATTTCCTCGCGGTTGTTAACGGAATTCTCTAATTTGTCTCGGCGGTTCGGTTGAAACGCGCGGCGTTATTTTTACGCTGTTCGAATTTTAACGCTATTTAACTCCACGTTTAAAGACTCCGCAAGAACGTTGCACACCCGTGCACCTCGTCGCGGTACATGGAAATACGGACTCTTGTGTATTCGCGCTTTACAAAACGACGATGTGAGAAACCTATTTAGAGAGGGAATGCAAGATATACGCGAATTTGAGTACGAGCCTGTACGTATTGATTTTTGCACGCCTGTCGTGGCAGCGCGTGCCACGACCCTACGAATCACTTTTGTGGCCCTCCCTTCTGGCAAGTACACAATTACACATACCGCCTCGTGCCACGCTTTCTGAACCTATTGTCCATTATAATCATTAACCGGATTTCGATTATCCGGGAGAACGCCTCGCCTGGTATGTGTCCTGGCCTCTTCGCCTTTTTTTCCCCTCCCTTTCCGTTTGTTAGAGACTCGATCGACAGTTTAGTTCGTTCCTTTTGTCGGCGGGTTACTCGTTTTCTGAGCAACTGATCCCGAGAAACGCGACAATGGTGTATTTTTCGATAAATAGCCCGTGTGCGTGAAATAACAGAGGGTGGGGAACGAGTTGATTCAGGTTGATTTTTAAAACAGCGGTTTTAAGTGAAGGGTTATGTTGTTTTCTTTTATAAACAGGTTAAAGGTATTCTTTTTTGTTAATTTTGACGAGTGTTTGTTGTTTCTATTTGGAATATAATGATGTGGTTAGAAAAGTTTCTTCGTATGAGATGTTCTGTTCGTTTTTCGCGCCTGTAGTTCAAGAAATTCGCGCATGCGCTTGGCACTTATTAATAACGAACAGGTTAACGAGTATTTCGAAACGAACGAACATAAAAAGAGTATACTGCTTGGAAAGATTTTTCGTGCAAGAATGACAGTCAATTTTAACTTTTAAGATAAAACAAAATACTCAAAGCTGTTTGTAGAATAAAGCGAAATTTCTGGCTGAACGTGTTTCGCGTTGGGCCAATTTCTCGGGACTTTTCATACCCAGCGCGCAATTTTCTTTAAATGCTTATACTTTTGCAGTTCAATATGTTATAGATACCATAATAATGTCAAATATTAATATTAATTCTGTAATAATACTTCTACCTAATAATAATTCTGCAGATAACCTGTAAATTTCTACGTGTCTCTTAACGCTAGATCTAGGGGCGTTAATTGCGTTACACTTCAATAAATTAAATAAGTACTTTGATACAAAAAGAATCAAATGGTAAAGGATATCGCCATGTTTAGTAAGTTGCAAATTATAAGATGCAAGTCAAACATCTACTGTACTGTTTCGCTATAAACGTTTATAACAAAGTAAAAATCCACGAATTTTACCGCCTCCATAGATCTGGGGTTAGAGGAAGAAACATTAATCTATTCCAATTATCCAGATGTTTTCCAATCAATCAGCAACATTGCAACGCGATAATTATAAATGATCTATGACATCGATGGGCAAACTGCAATTGCTAGCCAAATGCGGTCCAATTAGAGGTTATATCCGATCACTGCAGATTTTGAAATAACAATATAGAAATTTTCTCCTTCAGTGCCCCAAAGAAAACTATTTTTCCGCATCCTTATTGAATTTTCCAATAAATTATATTGGCTCCTGAAAATGTTGTCTTCTTTTAGTCCCAGTCGGGAAAAAAAGTTTGCCCATCGCTGATCTAAGAGAATAGCCAACGCGAAACGAAACTCGGAGATACGAAAGATTTGGAAGATGCTTACCATTGGAGATATCGATTCCACCGGTTTCCTTCGACATGCCGAAGATATTGATTTATCCACGAAGTATTCCAGGCGTTTTCAAATCTTCCCCGGTATTTCGGTCGCAGGCATGTTCGCTCTCTTCGTCGTTCTCACACTGGTAATTGCGGGAACCGCTTCCGTGGCTTCGACTATGGGAAGTTTGTTCAAGGATATTAAACTTTATTGCTCGCCCACGCCTCACAAAACTCGTTTCTTTGGCTCGGAAAGTAAGCACGATTATAAGTAACACGATTTTTCAACGCGTACACCATAAGCTGCGGTTTCGAAACACCGAATCGCGACAATAAAATGCAACGGATTAACAGACTTCTTAACGCGCCCCTAGCGTTACCATTTTTAACTCCGTGACTTCACTGCTGAAGTCAAAACACATTGTCAATACACATATCCTTCAAATTAAACGAGAATATTGTCCCTTGTAACACATCAATAAAATAGAAACCTTTTACTCAGAAATTTTCTAAACAGATACCTATCATAAAGAATAACTCCATAAATATCCTACCATTAACGTTCACAATTTAGTTACATCATGAATCACGTAGTAGTATCAGAACATAACAGAAGTATCCACTTGAACAGCAGGTCAGTCATTATTGCACAGAATTTAATAATTCCATCCGCGTTAACTGATTCAATTGGATAATTCATCACATTTCTAGGTCCTTCATCAAACAACATCACCCTTCAAAGGAACAAAATACAACCGAAGATGTGTCCATAGATCAAATCCCTATTGTAATACAGTTATTCAATCGTGCTGCTAAGTGATCCATAAAGCCAGTGTTTGCAAGTAGAAAAAAGTCTTACCTGTAACGTGGTCCACTGTGCGTTTTAAAGAGTCCTTTCGAAGTGCGTTTTGAAAATATCGTTTTAAACGAAAATAAACGATCGTGAAAATTAGCGAACGAAACAGGCGAAAACGAAAGAGCGCAGCCGGTTGGGCGTCGTGGTGGGGATAGATGAAGTAGCCAATAGCGTTTGCGCGGGCGGGAGGCACGAAACGGGAGACGCGGTGGTGGGGGGATCGTAGGAACGCGATCGCTTGTCGCTCGCCAGCGCCGCAACGACCTCCAGGCGAACTAGACGTTTCTCTCCGTGAGTACGAACCATCGAGGCAGCGTTTTCGGCGGCGTTTCTGACCTCGTCCTGGCGCTACGTGTCGCTCTCTTCGTTTCTCTCTCGTGTGACGTTGGTGACGTGCGCCTTTCTTTCTTCTCTTATTTAACGTGTTCGTTCTCCTTGTTTCGTGAACAGTCGGATAGAAAAGTGAACGATCAACGGCCCAGTGAACGAAGAGAAGACAATCAGCTGATGCCAGAAGTGATTCTCGATCATACCGATGAAGAGAATTCTCATCGCACCGTAGGGTAAGTCCTTTTTCCATTTCTATGGCATGTTTTGAAGGTTAACTTCGATGTTCTTGTACTATTTCCCAAGTTTTCGTGGATCTTGCGGTTCCCGGTACGTTTGAACGGGAATTTTAAACTGGATGATTCTATAGGTCCATTCACATGGCGAGCGGTAGTTTCGCGGGAAATTTTTAAAGATCGGAGTTTGATTAATAGCTTTGGGATATAGAAAGAACGTTGATTTTCATGATATTCATCGAGAGTCTTGTGTTTTGTGTTGTCATTCTCGCGCGTGATAGACGTTTGAGGTGGTCGCGTGACATTAATAAGGCCACCTTTCAACGTCGTGTCATTCGATGAAGTACACGTTAAACGATGTAGGTGAAATTTCATAAAACTGTCATCCGCATTGTACTCCGATCGAGAGGATTCTTTGAGGACAAATTGGAGCGTACTGAACGATGTGATGTGCAGGAGTAATTTCGAACTTGAGAATAATAGGGGTCGGTTGGAAAAACATCGTCATTACAATCTCATTTTCCATTTTTGCCCTTGACACGTTTAACAACACTTCCGAGGTCGATAAGACGTACTATACACGAGTCTGAAGACGCGTTCGGATTAGTAGTCAAGCAGTCTCGAGTCGAGAGTCTCAGCGAAGGAACTCCGAATTTTATATATTTTCATTGCGGCAGGTCGATACTTGGAAGTACCTGCAGTCATTCTCGCGTACAGTCGAGACCTACTCCAGACAGGAAAAACAAATTGTTCAACACCTCAATCATAATGTTACTTATTACTTTCCTCCCTCCATTTAAATTTATTTACACCCTACAAACCAACGTAATCCCCAAATAGAAATTTTCCTCCGAAAGCATACTATCCTCTCTCCTTCACTTACATTAAATTGATTGAAAACACGTACGATACACGTGGGAACTAAATTACGCGTAAAACATACCCGCCATTTCAGGCAACTTCCTTAATCCCGATCTCAACGTAACGCATGGTAATCCTCCAATATCATCTTCCTCCTCGTTGAACATTCTTCCTCCAAAGTGTCTACTTATCTTCCAACGCACAAGTAAATAAATCGTTTAGAAAATGACTCTGCCGCAGATCTTCGGGGCAAAAAGAACAAACGACAAAGAGAATACAACCGCACAATTTTGCTTCTAAGCACCGAACCTCCTTTCTTTTCATTATTTCGCTTTCATTCTCTCGAAGCGTCGAACGTGTCTGTCGCAGAAGCGGCAGAACCATTCCCCGTGCATTATTTTTTATTTTCTCCCTTCGTTCCTCTTTTTTTTTTACGTCGTACCAAGGGAAAAGGCTGGCCACGGATGTTTTTTTCCTCCCTCAGCCCTTGGATACTCCCTCTTGCCCTCTATTTCTCTCCCTCTCTCTTCATCTCTCACTCGTTCTCATCTTGCTTCATCCCTTTCTCTGTTCTTCGCCACTCGTTTTCTTTCTCCAAGCTTTTCCTTTGTCTCCCTGGAAACCTTGCGGTAGTTATGCGACGTTCGGCCCAGCCGCCCCGTTGGTGGGGTTGGAAAAAGAGGAAAGGGGTTGACTCGAGGTTCAGGGTGGGGTGGGCAGTGGAGCGAGGGACGAGGGAGGAGAGGATACGGTCCTGGAACGTGACTTGGATGCAATATTTAAAAGCGGCACAACGTCAATACTCCACTATTCTCTTCTCTTTCTCTTTTTGTTAGAGTAACTTCTCTTTACTCTTCCTCGGCGACATCTTTGCACGCTCGGCGATCAGTTCTAGCAGGACGGCCCTGAATCGGCCGCCGCGCGGTCTGACCTTAACCTGGGATCGTTCCCTTGTTGGCCGACCTTTTGCTCCGACGCCGGCTGAACATAATATTTCCTCGAATTCGTTACATCCCTCTAACATCCCCCTATCAACCGTTGTAAGCTTCTGTTACTGTCAGATTTTATACTTTAATTCCATCGGCGGATAGTTGCGAGCAATTTTCGACTTTCTGTTCTTTCTATGTTGTGGTCAGCGCGGTCGGTGTAGACTCTTTGACCTTTTCCTTTTGTTCTTCCGCTTCTATGGAATGGCTCGATTTAGCTTCTTATTAAGATTGTAAATTTATTTCTATACTACCGAGCATTAGATTGTATCGTTAGAATATTACGTGTAAGGTTTATGTGAGTCGTTAGAAAAAGTGGAAAAGTCAAAGTGGAATAGGTACGTTTCTTAGGAGACGGGGTTTATGTTTGATGAAGATCAATATTGGAGTTTTTCTTTTGTGAGGAGATTTTGAACGCTACTGGTTTTTTGCTATGTTTGTTATTTGTACTGAAGTGAAAGTTATTTTCTTAGACGCAGCTTCAGGAGGTAGAAACTGTTAAGATTCGAATAGATGTGTAGTCGATAGGACCTTACTTTTTTATTGGCAATATTTAAGTATTGGATGTATTAGAAAGCTCGTAAATTGTATAATTTAAAAGTCATTGATTTTAGTAGCGCAGGTCATTAGTAACCTCCATGGTGTTCAATGTGTTAAACGTTAATCCTTTGCGGTCCACATTATTTTATTAAATTGAATGTATTAGAAAGCTCGTAAATTCTATAATTTAAAAGTCATTGAATGCAGTAGCGCAGGTCATCAGTAATCCTTTGCGGTCCACATTATTTTATTAACTTTGTAGTGGGCTAAATAAAATTAATTTCACAACATTTTCTATAATTGGTTATTCATTTTTTTGTACGATATTAATAACTATAGCTTCTGACTAATATTTAGGTGATATTACAAAATCACGATGAAATTGGAAAGTAGATATTAAATAATCAGAAAATCAAATCAAATCAAAAGCTATATCGAGTACCGCTCGTTATAGGACCGCAAAGGGGTTAAAATAACATAAAATCTTTTGCATAAACCCTCAGATATCAATTTTCTAATATCCTCGTAACTGCTCTCAAAAAGATTGTTCTTTGCTTTTTTTTTCAACGTCCAAACCTATTCATTGAAACTTTGCACAGAATCTTCCAACTTCCCGAAACTTGTTTAATTTTCCCTAAATGATCTCGGACATGTCTGAAAATCTCACCCGTTTGTTTACAATTTCCTAAACTGATATTTGATAGAGATATATTTCAAAGTCCACAACTAATTGATATTTCACCGATCTTCCTTCGTACGTATTACAGGAAAGTCTTAAATTTCCAAGGAACGCGATACAGGATTGTAACGAGATAGGGAAACGTAGAATAACGACGGTACGATTTATCGTGCGATAATTCATCGTTGATGTGGCAGTTAAATTTTAGATTACCATTTAAAAATTATTGGTCGACGTCTCTAGCTAATATTCCAACGTGGAAAATATTTTATCAATCTTCTCGATACTCTTCTCGATAATTTATCCGTAATGTCTTCCTTCGTGGCATTGGTGTCGTTCGAACGTGTCGTTTCTCCTATTTCTTCCTTGCGTCTCGAAAATGCTCAGAAAAGAGGGCAAGAGGTTAAAAGGAGAAAGAGAAAACGAGAAGAAGAGAGAAGAGACGTACGATGGCAGTGATATAAGAGAGCGAGAAAATGCAGGAAGTTATGACAATTATGAGGGTGAGAGGAGAAGAAACGTGTAAATGTGCGACGGGTCGTGAAATGAAATCGGGACGAAGGGTGATCGTTTATAAGTTCGACAGATGGAATTCTTCTTTCCGTTCTCCCCCTTCTTCTCGTTTTTCTTTTCCTCTCGTCGGTAAATGAGCTGTATGATCCAATTAAAACATCACCCGGGAAAAAGAGATGAGAAATAAATTCTCCACTCTGACATCTGAGAAAGCGAGTACAATTTTTAAGGTCAACGGGAACGAAACTTCTTAGGCTGGCTTCGTTTCGAGGTAGAATTTCCTTTTTCCCCTTTTATCGTTCTTCGAGCACGCATTATCTTGCTGGTAAATTCACGGGGTAATTTCAAACGGAGAATGCGGGTCACGAAGGATAAGATGCTCGTGTAATACACCTACCGGTTGGGGTTCTAATTAAGAGAAAACTATAAAGTTTCGAGCACCGATCCTTTTTCCGTCGTTCTTCTTTTTTCTCTTTTTACCACTTTTTCTCTCATTTCGTGTAATTTCTTTGACACGTTCTCAAGGTTTAAACAATTATTTTAGTTTACAGTTCATCCCCGTAGTCTTCCAATTTTCCCAAAATGTGTTTCTTCGTTTTCTTTTGTTCCTTTTCTGTTTTCAAGCTTGAATAAAATTCGGTTGGAAGATTCTATGAAGAAAAGAGTAGGGTTGGCTATGGAATAATGTAAAACTATTCTTTTCATAAAGTTACACTTTACGTTCCTCATTGAAAATACGCGACGTTGTGGCAATGTTAATTGGGTTTTCGACATCGTAATTGCCGAAGTTTCCGTCGAGTTAAACTCGCACAGAACATTTCTAAGCATCGTCAAGTTGTGGACAAGCAAAGTTTTATTCTCGGATTTCATCAAGAATTTCCTCTTTAAATTACTCAGCGACTTTCCTAATTACAACGAAATCAACGATACGCCAGACTTGGACTTTATTTACATTAAAATTCTATTCGTTTCTTCCTCGAGGATAGGAGAGCAATTACGCGATTCGATTAATCGAAGTATCGCCCGAGGAGAATCGTAGAGGTGATTTTATCGAAACCATAATTCAAACGTTTCTCGACGAGTTATTAAAGTTATTTTGTATTGTGAAACGGTTTAAAACCCATTTTCTCATTGTTACTTCGTCACGTAACTATTTCCCCATCAAATGAAAACTCGATGTAAAAAAGTGTCATGGTTTTATCACCGTATTCGTCAACCATTTTTACTATGGCCCTTTACGAATTTATTTATTGTCGTAAAATGCGTAACAACTCGATGGACAACGTGAAAGTTGAAAATATTATATTCTTCCTTTCTCTTTTACGAAGAGATAAAGTTTTTATGAAAACGAGCAATACGTTTCGTTAACTTTCGAATAGAACATAACTTCCCCATTGAGTAAGTTAACACGTTGAATGCCACCGATATTTCACTAGTTTCATAATTTCTACTGAAGTGAGACTTTTTCTATCAAATTCTCATCTTTATAAAGCAGAAATTTTAAAGATATAGGCAGAGAGATATTCGAAAGACCTTTGTCTTTTTTACGTCAATATTTAAATATTCAATATGGCCGAAGATTCATAAATATTGTAATTTGAAAATTACATGAAATTTCATTTAATTCAATAGTGCTGGTAATCCCCATGGCAGTTAACGTGTCAACCCTCTATAGTACGAATTTTCTCTGGCATCTGAAGATCAGTTCCACGATAGCTCATTAGAAACTGATAAAAATACTATTGTAAATAATAGATTTAATATCATTTGGAAACATTGGATTGTAAAGAATTTCATGATTTTTAAGAACTAAATTATAATACGTGAGACAATGAAAAAATTGACTTTAAAGAATGGAAGTTTAGATTTGTCTTTTGTTACTTGAAAGTTTTACAGGCTCATGGAGGGTTAAGGATAATAATTTCTGTTGTAACGAATTCAAATAATATCATCTTTATAGTAGTCGATTGACGGCAATCTAAGCAAACATTATGACTCGTATTTTCATTCTTTAATAGTCAACTTAAGCTTGTAAGGACCGATTGTGTAACGTAACAGGAAAGGGTGGGTCGGAGGGATGAATTTACGGTGACCTTTACGACAGTGAACCTCTTGGAATTCGTAAAATTTCAAGGCTTATTTCTCGGAGGAAGCTTTGCAGAGGGTCACCAGGAAGCCACCCTTCGCGAAAGGGGTGAGACAGAGGCTAAAACGCTGACACCCTCTGTTCGACCTTACTTTTCACCCTCTTGCTCGCAGCTCAACATTGTCAGTCAGTTTCGAATATCGTCTTATCTGAAATTTAATCCAAGATCAAATCTCTTTATTTTCTATGGAAGGGTGAGTCGAAAATAAGGTCAGCCATGCGGTGTTTTAATTGAAACAAAAACTCTTTAAGCAGGAACAAACAATATTTTCACATATTTCCAGAATATTCAACATTGTTTCTCGATTTTCGATTGAACAGGGGTGAAGTTAAATATTTACATTCTATGTTCGATCGAACGTTGCAGAAACATTGCGAGAGAATTCGATTTTTGATTTCTTTTATATTTCATGGTCTCTCTTTCCCCTGTGAGGGAGAAATAAAGGAATGCGTTCGAGTTTCACCCTTGGTGCGTCCTCCTTTTCTACTTCGCTTCACGCCCACGCCCTTGCCCTTGACTTTCTCACCCTTACTGGCTTCGGATACCACCTTATCCCGAGCTTAATTCGCGAAAGGAACGGTCGATGAAGGGCGTGTCTGGATGTTCAAAGAGATCGGTTAGGAGGGAAGAAAAATTTTAGGGCAGCCTCATCTTGCTTCGTATATTCTGCGTTTCTTTTTTTAATCAAACCTCGATATTGCACATTTCCATGGAGATAATACTTTAATGGATTTCATACGCTTAATACAAAGATAACTGGAAATTTTGCCTCTCATGAAACTTCGTTGTTTTTTACCTACAATGTCGCATATTTTATTTTTTAATATCTGGTATCGTTTTATCGCTAATTTTTTTTTTGATTTTGATATTTCGTTAGAATTTGAATCCAAGTAGAGTCGCGTTGACAAATGTATCAGAGTGATTGTTACTTGGTAAATTAAAAATGGAAAAAAGTCTTTTTGGATGTTATTTTTTCTCGAGGCTAAAATTTTCTAAAAGTTGTAGTGTCAAGTGCATGCTCCTTGGTAAATACGTGAAAGTAATTTTTATCTGACAAATTAATCCCTTGGCCTACGATTTCTTTTATGACAGGGTGTGCAAAGCCTCAAAATTAATTCCTGAAATCAAAAGTTTTCACTGATTTTTCATATTTGGTATAACTGAACGTAATATTAATAGCACAAAAATAATGAGATCGTTTCGCGACAGATATTTTCAATTTAATAGTTTTTTGAAAGACTTCAAAATTTCCTATTACATTTTCCACGACACGAGTCTCATACGTTGTTGTAAACTAAGGGGTTAAAATTGTGAAAAATGTCTCGTTTGATACTATTCCCTTTTCACTTCAAAATTCATTAAAAATTATAGTTAATACTGTATAGCTCGAATTTCCTTTTGCTTTTGCTTTTGGCGATAGCATAATTCGAAATATTTGGAATAGATTTTTAAATAGTAGTTTCCATTGATTTTTAAGCATTTAACTGAAAGGAAGTTTGTGACTTTCAAGAATTATATTTATTTCAATAGTTTTCGAAGGTAAAAAATTAATTCAACAAATGGAAATAAGTGTACCTTACGTTGTCTCAAAAGCACAAAGTTCTCTGCTCGACAAAAGTCTCAAAGCAATTCGCCAAAGGATGAAAATTACCAAAAGAAAATATTTCATAAAATACCATTGTAATGGAGAGAATAAGAATGTTATTTTCTCGTAATGCAAGCGTTTTATAATGTCGCAAGGTTTATAGATTTCACTGTATTTCCAAAGCATAGAGACATTTGTGCTTATTCATGACACTTTTGTCAAGGACTATCTGTAATCAATATTTACGTGGTGCTCTCACGTGCGGCACTAACTGCTATTGACCAGAAAGCCACTCGCTTTGAGCACCGTTTCCTTCGATAACGACCCCATAAGGATTCCAAAAGGGTTCCTCGAATCTATAGGTTTACACTTAATTCTGATAGCAAGTCTGAAATGCCTATGGACTTCCTTAGGTAGTTACCGCCCCATGGAACTGAATTTATGGGGTTGGCAGTTGCACTTTGTCATCTTAAGATGAATTTACTATTTTCGCACTTGCACGTATTACCGATGTACTTATAGAAAGAATTTTAATGTATTTTCCATTAATATCGAAACGTTATCATTAGTTAATTACTAATTCCATTATGCTTTTAGATATTTAAGCAATTATTGCCATTATCAGGTTTTTCCATTTGCGAATAATTCTGCACATTGTTGTATCAGTAATTCCAATATATCGGACCAGTGGAAACGTTGAAGTCGACTCGTTATAAAATACAATTTAATTCGTGAAAAATCATCGATATCGTTTTGCAAAAAATATACGAATTCCATTAGCTCTTTGTGCTCGAAGAAAAATTCGCAACGAGCCAAAATAGCTTGTTCTCATTTCCTGCGTCAGAAAAATTATCGATATCGCTGCACGAACAATACGACACCATTAATTCGTCCGCATTGAAACGCCAGAAGCAGTCCGTTGGGAGCCAAAATACTTCGTTCTACTTTTCCATATCCGATAAGTAATATCCTCCCGTAAAAAAAGTTAAAAATCCGCCCACTTCCCATTGAAATGCTAAGACCACCATTGTCACCAGTCAAAGGCACTTCCTCTTTTTCATCTAATATATTTACAAATTTCCAATTCTTCCGTATTTCCATATTGTAAGGCCTTTCTCGAAACAATGGGAATAATCGACGTAAGCGATTTTGCAGGATTGTTCGAAAATAAATCAGCCATGGAAGATATTAATATTCGTGGTAGATATTCCTTCGAATAATACCACGGGATTTAATGCGAGCGTATTAAATGAAGGCTAAAACGGTAGGAAGAGGTGGATGAATAAAACGAATGCTTTCAAAGACACTGTTCATCCTAAATGAGGATATTAAGGGGCCAGTGAATAAATCCTTCACGTCAGATGAGCCTACGCGGAGAAGTGGGACCGAGTGAAATATTTATTCTAACAGCCCCGTAATTACGTATTGCACCCTGATGCTACGTAATTTAGCCTCTAAATGTACTTACGTCACGTTACGAGTTTATACGCCATTCAGGAAAGGCCGTTCTCCCAAGAAAGCTGCAGCGGAAAAGAGATTTAAAGTAACTCCGTGGCAAATTAAATCCAGTAAATTTCCTTTCACCGAGAAATTCCTAAATGACAATTTTCCATCGAGAAAAAGAGTCATTGATACTTTTTAGACGATAGTTGAAGAATTTTGAGAACTTTTTAATACAAAACATCGCCTATAGTCCGATAACTCTAATTTGGTTGGGAAGCGGTGGAGTCTCTCGTTCTTAAACCCTTCAGACCCGAATTGTTTTCCGTTTAAGGAAAAATTATTTTTATACTAAAATTAACTTAATTCATGTGATTGAAAGCAACAATATACTTTTTTCAAAAATATTTATTTATATTTTGTAAATGTACATTTCAATGGACATATGATTCTTGCGCAAAATTTGTAACATTAAGGAGGTCGTCAGAAATATTTGTATAAAAAATTACAATTCATTAGGTGTTGAAACTAAGTTTAAATCTATACGTAATAAAATACAGCACGAAAATTATTCTGTACATTACAATGTGCATAGAGTCCGAAGGGGTTAATCGCTATTTCGTTTTTGGAATCTTCAGATCCAGTCTTCTAAAATAAACGACTAAGCAGAGTGTTAATTTTAGGACACTGGTTTTTGGGAATTCGAAAAAAGAAATGGCGGGAATAGGCGATTGAAAATGACAGGCTCTGCTATTTGATGGCCAAGTTAGACTTGTCGGAATATAGGTGACGTTAAGTATTTAAAATTTATCATAATTCTTCTACGATGATCCACAAAGTACCAATGACTCGTCATTTTCTTGATGGAAAATTGTCATTTATGAATTTCTCGGTGAAAAGAATTTTACTGGATTTAATTTGCCACGGAGTTACTTTAAATCTCTTTCATCGTCAACTGTAGAAATACTGTGGAGAACCTCGTAACCTTGTTTATCCGACTTTGTCTTTTTGTCATTGTTCACCAAAACATTCCCATTTGACGTTACAACCTGCAAATAACAAAAGCCAGTATGCGAAGAACTTTCGACCTGGAAATTCAGTTTTCATCAGAGCTGCGCGGTTTCCTCGGCCTTTTTTCCTCTTTCATTCGGCACGAAGTCTCTTCCCTCTCCTCCTTTGCCGATCTTATCTCGTCCCAGAGACACGAGACGGACGATTTCTTTCTTTTTGCATTTTCTTTCTTTCCCCACGCTTTTTCTCGCGTGTCAGAAGTAACCGAGACGCGGGACAAAGAGGACGAAAGTAGGAGAGAAACGAAGAGAGCACGCGGCAAAGGAAACGCGCAGGAAGATCCTTCTTTGTCGACGATATCGACGGTCTTGGGGTGATTTAAAAAATCGGAAATACTCTTTCCCGTGGATCTTACTTTACGATCGACGGTGCTGCAACGAAGAACGGGAAAATCGATTTTCGACGTAACTTTATGGCCGTGTATAAAGCAGACACGATGATAGGAATACTGTTGCTGACAGATGTCGAGGGAATAAAATGCCTCTGACTGTTGCGTTAGACAGACGACACGCGCATGAAAGTACGTACCTTTCTTCCGCCTCTTCATGGAAATTTGTTCTCGGTTGGTTCTTGCTTCGTTGGCGATATTTGTATATACTTTTATCAGCTTTAATCAGCTCTGCTTGGAATACATCAGCGTAGAAGAGGATGCAGCGATTCATTGTTATTTAATTTTACCTCCAATTATTGTAATCTCAAGGAATACTCGTGGAATGGGGGCAGTATCCTGTAAAAAGCTTAGGAGAAGAGGACGCGAAGAAGAAGTATCATCCAAGTGACATTTCGACGTAAACCCTTTTACGACGATATATCGTCGTTAGCAATACTGCTAACACTGGTCATCGAAGGGTTAACATTCAATTTCTAATATAAAATCAGTAATTTAGTAAGATTTACTTGTAAATTCACAGTTTATGCTTTATATTGCGTGCTCTATTTACTAGCTATCGCCAAATGGCAATTCTTTTTATTCAAAATTAGGTTTGTCATTAATTCAATCAATTTTTTCGGTCGTCGCTAGGAGGGTTAAGCTACTCAGGCTGAATACGCTGCCCTGGTTGGGTTATCGCATCTATCTTTCTTTTTCACGACCCTACATATTTAACACTAGTACGACCAAGCAAGTCAAAATGACTTATTCACCATTTTTTCCAATAAGTTCCTAAGTTTATAGGAGAGTCCTAGACCTAGAAATTCGAAGCTGATTTTATAAAACACAGATTTCTGAACCGATCATATTTTTCACCTCTTGTTTCCCCTTTTTTCATAGTACTTATTTAATATATTCAAATGTTATATGTAGATTTCACGCCAGTCGTTCGAGTGTTAATATCTATGACTCTAAATGTGCAATGTTTTAATCAAACAGCCCTATCTCTTTCTCAACATGCGATACTAATTCTACAATTACCTCTCTCTCACAAATCCTCCCTCAACCACCCCTATCGATTTAACCACCACCGATAGATCCTTCGATTCCAATATCTCAGATCGTTCTAACAAAAGGGGTCATAGACCCGCAAGAATCGCCCACGACTAGAGTACACCTGTTACATTGCTCCGAATGAGGTAGCTGGCACGTGTGTGCCCATGCATTTGCATATTAAAGGACACTATTCACCCAAGCATAATCCCGTCCATTCACGCCGACGAAGAACAAATATCCAGTCGCAAAGCAAAAAGGAAAAAAAAAAGGAAAAGTAGAAAGAAGGAAAGGTCAATACCCCCAACGATCTTAGGGGTAAATAACTCGACGGTTTCTGTGGGACTTAACAATTTTTCGAGCGTCCATTGAGGAAAGGTTTCGTTCCGACAAAACCGGCTTATCCTCTCTCGGTCCGACAATATTGAAGCTTGTACTGTCCACCGGTTCAAGGGTAATACACGAAGGCTGAGGCCGTATCGGTGTTCCAGCATCTCGTCCAGGCCGACTAACTGGCAGAAGGGCTCCTGGAGTACACGCGAGTCTGCGAAAATGGGATACATGTGTTGGCCATAGGTGAATGCGCCGTTGTCGGTTGACTGGCGGGTGTGCGTGGTACCATCTTTACCGTAGAAACCAGCTACAGAGGGATAACACCACTTTATGTCCCTAGAAGGTCGTAAAGATACCAGAAGCCTCGCTCCTCCACCTTTCGTTTCCTCTTTCTACGCTGAACCCGAATCCATAAGATACACGTAGATACATACATGCACGAGAAAATGCAACACACGTGAATTACTTGCCCCCAACTATGCCTCGGCCAAAACTACCCTCTTTTCGCGCCGACTGCGAAGATCGATCGATTCATTTATTAGCGCGCGAAATTGAGAGAGGATGAGAAAGTAGGGTGAGATAAACCGATTCTCTTCTTCCTCCGGAATTGTACGCTTGAATTCGAAATTTTCTGGGAAGAAGAGGAGAGAAGTCAGGAAGCAATTGGATAGGTTGAAATTGACGATTTAAACGACAAGTTAGCAGCGCAAGGAACAACGAAACGTGTAGCACGGGCGCGAATGAAGTCCCATGGCGAACGGCCAGAGTACATTCTCGGTGTTTCCTCTCGATAGTGAAAGACGGGTGGACGATGGTGTTTTATCGGGTAGGAAGTACCAGCGAGTGCATTGTGACCCGGCAAGATTAAAGCCATTGTTTTCGCGTTCGCTCGACTCGAATGGAGCCAATGGTGGAAGAGGAGATGGAGAAATAGAAACGAGTTTCTACCAAACCTCTTGTTCGTTTGGTGCACGTACCACCGCCATACGTGCATGACCTTTGTTAATTTCCGGAAATAGAGCTTTTCGTTCGCGTATCGAAGGACTTTCTGCGAGCCTACTTCTACTTTCTCGTTCTCTTCATCGATAACTGTGTCCTGGATGTGATACTCGATCGAGTATCGATAGAAGAGTTTCCGTATACTTTTAGTTTTACTGTATTTCTCGATTCGTCGATCTCCTCGGAAGATTTTTCTACGTTCTCCCTCAACGAAGCTATTTAAACGCTTGATATCACGCGGCAAGGCAATATTTGTTGGTCTCTTTTGTTTTTACGAACTCCAACGGAAGCATTGTTTCCAATATCAAGCGGCCAAGACGAATAAAACAATTCACTTCCTATTGAGAATTGCTCGACCGTAACAAAAGGCCCTCAGCATCGCTTACTTTTTCTCCGTTCTATTTCTAACGACGATCTCTACCCTTTCCATCCTTTCAGTCTTTCCGTCGAGGACGTTGCAATTTTTCCGCGCCAAAGCCGGATAGAAAAATCCATCCCGGATGGATGGAAAGTTTCACGATTTGTCAAATGCCATGGCGGTGCGGATGTCGTTGTCGCTAATTCACGGATTGACAAGGACGGGAAATGACTTATTCTCTATAATCCACGAGCGATCCCCGGTTCTGCCGCGAAACTTTCGCCGGCTAAATGAACTCCTAAATCACTCAGACACGATTTATTATCGTTATTACGCGTCGTCGCGAGGCGGGAGCCTGCCAGGACCAGAAAAACGAATAAAAAACGAGAAATAGATAGGCAGAAGGAAAGAGGGGTAAAAAAAAAACGTTGGATTGCCGTTAGTGTTTACCTCCCATTCCCACGGGAATCCGTTGCTAGCACCGAATGGCACTATCTACTTCACCTCCCTCCTTCATCCCTCTCTTTCACCCTTTCGCGAGTCCAATGTTTCAAACCTTCTATTTTGTACGTTTCCACTTTTGCCCAACCCCCTACCCCATTGGTCCCCTTCCTCGTTACAGTCTCTCTGGGCATTTTGTTACAAATTGTCCTTCGAGTGTAAATATTTCTCAAAATTACCAGCACATCCTCCCCTGCTGACCGAACGCGCGGAACGATTTTTATTATTCAACCCCCTTCTTTCAAACGAACACGCGTATAAGATTATGGTTGCGTGTTAGCAAGATAATCCGACTTTAATAGTAGGCGATTTCCGTTCGCGGATTCTCATTTTAAGCATGGAGGATGGTATCCAATTTTCCAACCTATGGCTGCTTGATATTTTCCACAGTCACGGCGTTATTAGGGGCGCGTATGTTGGAAGAGGCGTCGACGCGGATTATGGGAAAGCGTGCGAGGAAGAAAATCTGTGTATAGCTGAACGAGACGCGAAGAGAGGGTGGAAGAAAGGATAGAGAGAGGAAAGAGTGAGAGAATTCCAGCAGGAACATTGAAAGAGAGGGATGCTTTCTAGGGTGATGCTACCTCCTAATTGCATGCCAGACAGTGACTGCATTTCCTCCCTCCTTTTCGCTATTTTCATTCGTTTCTCTCTCTCTCTCATTTTCTCATTCTTCTTCTCTCTTTCTCTCCTCTCTTCTCCTCCCTCTCTCTATCGTGGCGAGTATTTGCAAGCTGCCCACCCTCCGACTACACGCCACTCCGGAAACGTGGCATAAGAAACGTTATTGCGCCACTCCGTGAAATTTCCTGCTACGACCCTGTCACTATCCCCATCCCCTGTACAGTTACCACCCCCTATCCAGGGCTACGTGCATTCGGAAAAGGCGTCGGGCGAGTATATTACTCGCTCCGGGTTGACGTTCTTCCGGTATCCTCTCAACCGGGATGTTAATATCGTCGAACAAGAGTAAAAAGGGAAGTGCAGCGACGGGGACGATAATAAAAGCAGATGGGAGAAATTATCTCGCGAATATAGAGCCACCCAGGAATGGCTTATTGCGAGATGGTGAAAATATGATCGCTTTTTCCGTGTCGACATCGATGACCTCGACGAATACGAATGCATGGGGAATTTTGCGATGTTCTGCCCTTTCAAAGGAGTCGTATTAATTTCTGACTTTAATTAGTACTATTGATTAGTACTATAATTTAACGCTAACACTGCCAAGGTGATGAAAACGATTGACTTCCAATTGTTTTGAAATATTTTTCAAATTGATAGGCATGTCGTATAATAGGTATTTTACGTCTCTCTTTTAAAGTGAAAACTGCTTAACTCATTATCTTTTTCCAAGATATTTATTTAATATATTCACATATAATGGATATAATTTTTTTAATTATTCTACAAATTGATAGGAGCGCCGTATAATTCATATTCTACGTCTTTCTTGTAAGGTGAGAACTACTTAACTGATTATCTTTTTCCAAGATATTTATTTAATATATTCACAAATGATGGATTTATTTTTTTTTTTAGTATTCTCCAGATTGGTAGCGATGGCGTACAATAAATATTCTAGGTCTGTATTGCAAAGTGAAAACTACTTAACTGATTATCTTCTTTCAAAGTACTTATTTAACATATTCACCTACAATGGATTTAATTTTTGTTAATATTCTCCAAATTGATGGAGGCACCGTACATTAAACATTTTACGTCCCTCTTTTAAAGTGAAAACTGCTTAACTGATTATCTCGTTCCAAAGTATGTATTTAATGTATTCAAATATAATGGATTTTCAAACCGGTATTTTGAATATTAAAGTAGCATTAACAGGATTTCTTGAATACGATGGGAATATAACAAAATATTTTATACATGTCTACACGTAAAACCGTGCAAAAATTCCAATATTTTGCAGGAGAGAAAATTCGATTCGAGCGAAAGCGTCTCAAAGAATATCAGTGTCTTATTACGTTATTATCGATCACTCTTCTCATTTCCGTTTCAGTCATAGGTATAACGTTGAAATCAATTTGCACTATTCTCGTATCTCGTGCACCGTCGACACGAAAGGGGAGGTGCAGGGGTTGCAAAGGGGGTGAACACAAGCTGGAGGATGAGATACGAACGATAGGATTTAAACGTCAATACTACCGAGCTTCGGGCGTCCATTAAAAGGGATTAATATATTATCGTTGTATTAGTCAAAAACAATCGGACTCGTCGTGTTTCAACCAGTACCTCTTCCCCGGTAATAATATGATTCCATTTAAGAGGATTATCGAACTCCGTAATTTTCAATTTATCCCGTCGCTGATGATCGTTTTAATTAAAGCAAATCCAAATTTAATATTGTGTGTCAGTCATTTATATTTCCGGATAATTATTCCAGCTCAGCCTTATTAGATCCAATAACGACACACGCATTTACCAATTCCCCCGAAAACTTTCAACCACCTTTGTGAAAACCATTTGAACCATATCGAATATCCTGTAGAGATAGAAAAGATTTCTTTTTTATCCTGCAGAAAAAAGAAGGTATCTTGACATGGCCGAGGGATACTAGGTAGCCCCGTACCTGTTGATCCCTTGTTGGGGTCCTCGAACCACCCCACCGTCCTCCATACATGGGCAAGGGGAGTAAATAACTGCCGGAAGGACAGGGTTGGAATTATGCTAACTTCTCGAAGAGCAATAAAATAAATCATGCTTCGCGAGGACACGCTTTTCCGAGTGTATCCAACGGCTGCCTCTATCTCGTGTTCACCTTCCTTCCTTCCTTCCTTTCCACCTTCCTTCCTATATCCTTCGTCCTCTTCCACCTCGGACATGGAGAAGCGGACTACCGAGGAGGAGGCGGTGACTTCTCCCTCGGGAAATCAGAGAAAGATGCACTACGACACGAAGGCCCCTTTTCTCATTCCCCGTACCAACCCCCTACTACTACGAATCGTACATCCCCGCTATCCTTTTCTCCATAACGCCACACATTTACGCCATTCGCGCACACGTGTTCCTTCCACTTTCTTGCTCCTCGGTGACTGAACACAGAACCTGATCGGCTCGTGGATGTTGCAAGGAGAAATGGGGGATGACTATGGTAAGACAGAGAGATAGAAAATGCGGGTTGGTAAAGAAACTAGGGGGGTGGTAAACGAGGAAGGAGAATGTGACTGCTGGGAGAGGGAATGCATTATTTTTCTATCTGGAAAGAGATGGTTGGAAAGAAGAATGGAAAAGGAGGGTAGGAAGGAAAAAAGAAGAAAGCGTTAAATCGAGTTTCCGCTTATAATTCGTAGAAGTGACTCGCCCGTAAATTAGATCGCTGGAGGTTCGATTCGTTGCACGGTGACTTTATGAATCGTGAAATATTGGATTTAATTCGGTTCGTTGGAAATTATCGGAAGCAAGTAAGTAGAATTGATACGTTAACGAAGTTCTCCGTTAAGAATCGTGCCACCGTGTTTTCGTGTTTATTTACTTGAAATCCGATGCAGCCATGGAAGAAGGAGAATACCAGGCTAGCAAGTGAATTTAATAGCTGCGAGTTAATTGAGTTAGAGTCAGTCTTGGTATCGGTTGCGAGTGGCATTTCAAAGGAAGTTATTTTCGATCTGATCTCTTTTGCGCGTTAAAGCCCCATTTGCATGGAACTCTCTGGAGGGTGGTATCGGACAGTCGAAGGATTTTTAAGAGTATTTCGATGAACCTTTGAACCAGACCTCTGACCGAGGCTCCTGGATGAACTGTGGAGGATTGGAGGAAAGGTCGAAGGGTCGAAAGTCAGTGTGAGTGCGTCAAGAGAGAAAGAGAAAGAGAGAGAGAAAGGTGAGAGATATGGAGACAGCAAGGACAGAACGAGACGGCAAGGATAACGGGGCAAAGTACGCGAAGGGAATTTGAGAGTTAAAACCCGACGTGTTCGAACGAAACTATTCTGCATACACGAGTCTCTTCAAACTCTCGCGACAATTTAACTGTTAACGAAGCGATTTGTAATTGCGTAACTATACGATCCTCCGTTATCCTCTCCACTCGATCGTTATAACGAAGACGGCGTCCGATCGGCTTTTCAATTAAAAATCGAAATAAAATTCCTCATCGAAACCACTCGATAGAAAAAAAAAGACTCATAATTAAAAACATCAACGTTGCTATCGATATTAAATGATTACAGGTTGATTAAAAGTTCGTACGAATCGATTGCTCAATTAGTGGCGCATTCGTGCAAATTCGTGCACGGCTCGCCGTATGCCAGTTTCGAGGACTTCGCTTTTCCGCAGGTTTGTCGCTTCTCTGCACACGCGTTCCCGCGCCAGACGATAATACGCGCCCGGAAAATGTGGAACGTGTGCCTAACGTATATACCTGCACACCGTCGGCTCGTAGTTGTGTGTACATGGCAATGGCGAACACGAGAAACCACTCAGGGAACCCGTTTCGGTACGTTCTGAGACGCGAGAGACTTGTACTCGCGCGTGCACCAGTGTGTGTACACGTGGATTCCCTTATTTTTCTTCCATTTTTTTTTTATATCCACCTGTCTCCTTTCTTCGCGCGCACAGACAAATACCAGCGTGCGGAATAAAAGAGCAGCCCTCGGGCACACGCCTACCATCGAGAATCCGATGTCTCTCTTTATTTCGTTTTGTTGGGGCTTCCCCCGTAACTTTCTTTCGTCTTGGTTGGATGAAAGGTAACACGATGGATGTAGAAGGGGATGAAATAGAAGTTTGAATCGTAGCTACCTGGGGAAATTTTGTGCGTACGATTGTACGATGTTGCATATGTGATGAGAATTTAGGTGAGATGCGTTGTGGATGAAATTATGGATGGGGTTGATATTGAATTTTGGAGAGACGTAGGACTGTCTTTGGATCGGACAGTCTCTGGATGATAGGGTCGATTTCATTTGAGGCAGTGGTGAGGTTGAATAGTTAATGTCAATTATATTTTTTTAGGATAGTATTATTTTATGGAAATGATCTAGGAGTTATTTCGTTTTGTTGGGGCTTCCCTGTAAGTTTCTTTCGTCTTGGTTGGATGAAAGATAACACGATGGATGTAGAAGGGGATGAAATAGAAGTTTGAATCGTAGCTACCTGGGGAAATTTTATGCGTACGATTGTACGATGTTGCATATGTGACGAGAATTTAGGTGAGATGCGTTGTGGATGATGGATGGGGTTGATATTGAATTTTGGAGAGACGTAGGACTGTCTTTGGATCAGATGTTTGGATCAGACAGTCTTTGGATGATAGGGTCGATTTCATTTGAGGCAGTGGTGAGGTTAAATGGTTAATGTCAATTATATTTTTTTAGGATAGTATTATTTTATGGAAATGATCTAGGAGATATAAATTTTGGGAATTTATTTCTTGGAGAAATTGAAGATTCGTTTTTTGAGAGATTGAGGATGTAGTAGCCGAAAAGAAGTGAGAGAGTTTGATGCTTATGGTTTTTAATTGTTGAGGTTTAATAGGTGTTATTGGTAAAAATAATAATAGGTAGAAGTAAATAGAATGGCGGTTGAGAACGATAAGGTAAGAAAAAAATTTTCGTAGAGCACTTCAGAGACGAATTGAACGATCGAATACCACGGGCGGGATGTCATTCAATGACAGTGAGCAGTTTCGATCGCAATTATCGGAAAACTCTCCTCCCGATGAATAATCACTGATGCTTAATTAACCGCTTTAATTCATTGCGCTCTATTCATTCTCTATTGTTACGGAAGATTCGACTAACTTTGTGGTTGATCAAAGTTAACTGCACTGCGTCTCGTCTATGTTCTGTATTGACCAAAATAATAACACCTTTTTACACTATCCTTGTCTCTTAAATCTCGTCAGAAAAATTTTCACATTTTTTACTCTTACACTACAATTTTCACCAAACAACAATTTTAATTTTAATAAAGCAAGTCTAAAATTCTAGTTTATAAAAAAAGCATAAGAATATACCTTTGCTTTGTTCACAAACGGAGTGCATTTTCTGTTGCAGGTATATTCTGTCTAATGCAGAGGCCTCTTCCAAACGGTGAACTTTATGAAAACTTTCGTAAGTACTGCACAGATTCGCAATTTATCCTCTTTGCACAATGATACATACCAGAGGCGGCAGTTACTCGAAGACTAACGGCTAAGATACTCTCTGTTCGTTTTCGCGCTAGTACCGGAACTATCGGAAAACTGTTTTGTTTCCGTGGAAACTCTTACCCGCTCTGTTTCGCGATGCATCGCTAGCATTATGCGAGACGTAAGTAACGAAAGTACCTCTATAAAAACACTCGAGCTTTAAGGGAAGCTTCTTACTCCGCGAGAACACTTAATGTTCTCGAGTTCTGAAAATATGGTACATACCTATGCTCTCTTTTTTTCCACTCCTACATCGTAACAATTAATCACCGATGTAATTCCATTAATAATCTCATCGCTTAATGAACGTTCATTGGAAACTTGACCATAAAATAATTCCAATATTCGTGGGACGTTCCATTACGTTGGAAAATCTCATCGCGGTAACTTTGACCTTTTGCGGTGCAATTGTCGAACTGGGTTGCCTGTGGGTTACCGTTTCATTCTACTTAAACGGATCGGATTGCTTTGTCATTAAAGTCAGTCGAGTTACGTGAATATCGCTTGATTTGTATTCCACGTGTTACTCTTTCATCTATAGAAAGGAGTAGTGATATTCTATAGAATTTTCCATTTGATTGACACTTTAATGTAAAACAGGTGGAACGTTTATCGCAACGAGTAGAACATTTATGTCGAACGTAGTGTACACGTTGGATGTAAATCGATGAGATTGGTGATTTTATGAGGACGTAAATTAATCTGCAATTTAAAGCCATCGATTCTCCAGTGAATTTTGCATTCTTGGGAGTCGGTTAAATGGAGCTTAGGTGTAGACTGCATCCGATAAGGCATCCTCTGGTCTCCTCTCTCTTTGCCTCTCTCTAGTTGCTGCCAAAGGCAGCCTCTGGTAATTAAGTCGAGCCCACAGCAACGTCGCTTCCATTGTGCGGGGCAAATGGGCTGTTTAGCCCGGATACATGACTTCATCCCCCTGTTATTGTGCATGTACCGGCGCAATCGATCAGCAACCCTCCCTTATTCTCTTCCTCCCTTCTTCTCCATCTCGCCCTCTCTATCTGGGCCTCTCTCTGTTTCTGCTACCTTCCTCTCCCTCCTCTGGCCTCTCACGTATTCTATACTAACCCTCCTTTACTCTGGACCAGCTGTCTCTTCGTTTTCTCGACCTCAATATCATCAAAGTTTTAGCAATCGTATGGCATGGGAAAAAAAAGAGGAGAACGTGGCGGCAAAAAGTACAACTTTTTGCCAACTCGGAGATATTAAAAACTCTTACGCGACCAGGTCCGTGTAACTTGAACTGTAAAAACTTTGCAAATAATTCACGGTAATTTGTAATTTTATTCGTGCCTTTTATTTTTTACCTTACAGCTTTGAAAAGGAAATTAGCTTTCCTCTTTTGCTCTCTTCTTCTGCTTCTTTTACTCTGATATTTTCTCTTTCCATCGTCACGAATCTCCCTCGGTATTTTTTTGTCCTGAAACCTTAGAAACGTCCGCTCGAGGATTTCCGAGAGAACGAGTCTCGAGTTCGAGTCGAATCTGAGCAAATGAAACCTGATTCGACGGAAATAATACCGGGTGTATGTTTTCTCTCTCGGAGTATATTTCAACAAACACAGATCACACGAAAAAGAGAAGCGAAAATATTGTTTCATGAAGGCACACTTGGTTCTTCTCACGCTTGTGTATCGCCACGCGGAATATACTTTCCCAGTTTTCCTATCGTCTCTATACATTTGTACATGTATATAACTATAGAAACATACATTCATACGAGGGATAGGAAATCCAGTTGAAACGAATTCAGGAAAATCCTCTCTGGGGAGTGGACGACGACTCGTGCTGCTTCCTCGGCAGAGTTTCTACGAACTCTTTGACACGGGACACTTTAAAAACGTGCGAGGAATATCTAAAGTACGGTACTTCACGAAGAAGTAACGAGTCCCTCAACCAGATAGAGTTTCTTTACTTCTAAATACGAAATTACTTTCGAAAGTGTCCCCGCTTCGGATGTTAATTCGACTTCCCCTCCAATTTTTTTTTCTTTTCCTTTCAACCAGCTTTCTTCCACCACTGTAAATTCTCTCTCGATGTTCGTGCAACCAACGATTATCTCGTCTTTGTGATTTTGAATTCTTAATTACTCTTCCTCCTTGTCGTCTCAGGGGGATACGCTGACTTTTAACGTCTCTCTCGTCACGCTTTGCCTACAAAGTGCCACGAATTTTGCCAAATCCATTGTATAAACTTACCCCGTGACTTTATTAAGATGTTGCAGACGCTCTCGGTTGTCGGAAAAATCCAGTTTCACAGAAAACTTTCGGCTTGTTGAACTTTCGCGACATGTCGACACTTTTACGCACGTGAAAAGAATGCTCGCGACGGAGAGGAATTTCGAAATTCTCTGCTGAAATGCAAGCATCGCGCGTTAAGTATCAATAACGAGGATCATTCTCAATGATCCAGCTTAGTGCTCCCTGAATTCTCTTCCCATTAAGTCTAAATTCTATCTATTCTATCTAATTTAAATTAGGGACAAGACGAGCATTGACCACTCTTACCATTAAGATCAATTTTTGTCGTTTAACCCTTTTGAGACGGTATTCAAAAAATTGTTTAAAAAACAGTTTGTATAATAATTTTAATGTGTGGTATATGTTAAGATAAAAATCATAAATAAAATAATTTTGAAAAATAGGGGGACAGCTGGGGAGACTGGTATTTGTACCAACAGTCCTATAAAACCATACAATTAAGCAAATTATGAATTTGTTTTATTGTACACTTCAAAAGATATATACAATTTATGATACAGTATGATAAAGCATAAAACAATTTTTGCATAAAGGTATATCGCATTGCTTTTGTACATAAAGATAACTGGTCAGATATTTTTAAACTTATCTGGTACCTATGTGTACCAACCGTACCGAAAGGGTTAAAGTAGTTCTAGCTGGATTCAGAACTAAAAGTGTTTTTTTCATTAGAAATGAAAAAAATTGCGTAAGAATTAATGCAGGGACTAACTTCACAGAGGTCATTTCATTCACTTTTTAGACATTAAAAAACATCTTTCTCTATAACTATGAAGTAAAAAATTATGTAAAAATTCAATAATATTCCAAAAGCATAAAATAATACATTGCTAATTTTTTGTTAGAATCCATCGACTCGTTTTTCCATTAGAAACATAAAAAAAGATTTTACGGACTCAGCAAACATTTTTTTCCATAAGGCCCATGTTAAATATGTTATTTTTAAACACGATTTATTCATAAACCGTGTGGACGAACTCGATGAGATTCCGGTTATAATTATAAAATGTCATAAAGAATATATTTTCAAAATTTTAAGGAAATCTATCGAAAAATGATAAGTGTCTAGAACTACCTTAAAGGAACCTCAAGACGTATGAACACTTTTGCGAACGTAAAAACAATGCTCTTAATGGAGAAGAATTTCGAAATGCTTTGTTGAAATGCAAGCATCACGCGTTAAGTATCAGCAACAAGAATCATTATCAATGACCCAGTTAATTGCTCCCTGAATTCTCTTGCCATTAAGTTTAATTTCTATCGATCCTATTTAATTTATTTAGGAACAATTCTCTTCAATGATCCAACTATTTGATCTCTGGATTTTGTGTCATTAAGTCCAATTCATCTCGATTCTATCTAATTTAAATTAGGGAGAATTCTCTTCAATGATTCAACTGCAATAACCAAGACGAGCATCGACCACTCTTGTCATTAAATTCAATTCCTATCGTTTAGAGGTAACTCAAGCCATGTCAACTGTTTTACATATGTGAAAACAATGCTTTTGATGAATAGAAATTTGAAAATTGACCATTGAAATGCAATGATGTCGTTTTCGGGAATATCATCGAGAATTACTCTCGATAGTCCTGGTATTGTTGACTACAATGGCTAAGACGGACATCAAGCACGTATCAGGGCTTCCTCTTGTCATTAAGTCTGGTTTCTATCGATTAGACGTGGTACGAGAACCACCTGACGCTTCGAGATTCTACCTTGTTCCTCCGGAATTACACCATGTTCGCCGATTTGCACAGATGCACAGACCGATTCTCCGTTGAATAATGCCTTACAGCACGAGGAAACCTTATCGCTTATTCTTGCAATATCCGATCGAACGGCTAGCTTTGCGATTAAACGTGTCCGAGAAAGAGTCTCTTTGCGCTTAATCGTGAATAAATTCGCAGAGACATTGAGTACAACGTGACCATCCAGCTAGAAGTCTATCAGCTTTGTAGCCTTTATAATACAAATTCCACCTAAAATTAGAAATTAATTGGGTCATCTTAACACTAGAACTACCAAACCAGTCAAAATGACTGGTACACAATTTTTTCAAAAAATTCTCCAAGTTTACATAAGAGTCATAGGATAAATATTCTACGTCTATATCAATAAACATAAATCACCCAATCGATCAAATTTCCCGCCGCTTGATTCCCCCTTTTTCAAAGTACTTATTTAATTTATTAAAATATGTTAGATTTGCGGCCAGTATTTCTAGTGTTAAATATATTATTTATTACATATTAAATCCCAAGGAGAAGGTGATGGTATCGAAATAATTTCTTTAATATGTCAGCGAACTCGATACGAAATTTATGAATTATTGTATTCCCTTTGGAAGGAAATAATATCATAATTTATATACTAATTTATTACACTTAGTCGTGTCATAAATCTCTAAAGAACAGGGCCAAAGGAGACAAGACCGATTGACTAGATAATTTACATAATTCCCAAGAAACCTCAGAAAACATCTCGTTACAAATCTCAACAATTTTTCCTACAAAATCATAGTACATGAATTTTTTCACGTTTGAGTGATTTTACAATATCCAATGGAAGAGTACTGTGCAACAGCGTCATTATTGTAACGATACGATTTTTCTTTAACGATTGTTCGTTCAGAATAACGAAAACGTACGTGAACGTGTATTTTTTAAATGAAACTACGTTAGCTTGAAAACACATTTGGGGAAAAATACAAATGCCAATATAAATATACTCTTTCGAATCGGTGGGGTCTCCTCGTGTTGGTAGAACAGAATATTTGACTGCACAGAATTCCAATGATTTATGGTAGTATTATTCCCAGCCAACTGCCTCTTCAATGAAGTAACATCGATATTCCCGGTATGGTATTATTGAGACGAATTGTTTTCCCCGTTGTCTCGACATATTCATACGGTAGATATTTTTTTTCGTTTTTTTTTCTCTCTCATTCTCATACATACACATTTTTGCACATGATACGTGGGAACTTATTCGACGGCAGTAGCGCTGAATAATTTCAATTCCGATATTCGACGCGGGAAATTTGATGTAAAGTTTCCCTTCGGCCTTTCAATCAATGTCGATACCACTTTCGACTCTGCGGCTCTTTATAAAACATCGATGTGTCTTCATTTCGCGTGTGGAGGATTTTAATCCACGGCGAACGGTACTTGCCGCCATTAATCTGGATTTTCCAGATTCACCGCTGGAAGGATTCGAGGTAGAACGAAGATTATTTCATTCCCGATACTGAACGACATTTGTCGTGACAATAGGATCATCGACGTACGAAATTTGTCATTAATCAACGTGCTGAAACATTGACCCGATTTCCTTCGAGTTCTAGAAATATACGATGACATTATCGTCTCTGCACTTGTATAACTTGCAATTAGTGCGTGATTTATTAACGAAGGTCGAGAACTTCGACATCGATTATTAGTTGAATTTACTCTTTCTATCTTTAAATGAAATCTTAACATTTTGCTGACCGATATTTTTTTTTAATATCCTACCCACTTCTGATTACCTGAGTCGAAATATTAAACCTCATTTGAAACTTTTACTACTCAACATTTAGGAATTAAAAGAATAAAAATAGGCCTAAATTCAATGTAAAATAAGATCCTATTTAGCGCCTAAAAGTGGCACAAATTTCCCTTTATGCAATCTTAAGGCGCAAAATAGGACGTCAATTTCAACCTCCGTTGAGGATTTACATCCTGTCCAGTCCCAAGTCGAAATAATTGAACCTCATTTGAACCTTTTACTACCCAATTTACACCTATTTTGTACTTTTAATTCCTAAATGTTGGGTAGTAAAAGGTTCAAATGAGGTTCAATATTTCGACTCGGGTAGTCACTTGATCGTAATTATTTCTATGATTTCGATATCTCATTAAAATTGCACATTCTCGTCATCGAGTCCTTGACACAGTAAACCGCAATGATAAATAATAATTTATTAGTTGCCGCGTCGATTTATAAATAACAACTGATTAATAAGTTAAAAGTGCAAAAGCGTTGGGTCTGAAAATCTTATTAATAGGCTATCGGTCAGTAAAGTGTTAAATTTGTACTTCATCTGGACAATTTCATACGTTCTATTTTCTGCCATCAAAGGTCCAAGCAAATTTGCATATAGCAATGGAATTTACATGTAACGAGTCATCAGCAAAAATCGAGGAGGGAAGATCGAATACTTCACGATGTAAATTCCATGGAGTGTATTCTTCGGCTGGAACGTTTCTTAATGTAATTTAATCCCCTAACAGGAGAGTTAATCGTTGCGAGAATCCATCGTGGAGTTCAGTACACTCGCGGAAAACGGGATCGATTCCATGAGTCTTCGACCAGCTGGGGATTAATTTACATATTACTATCCACTTCGAGAGCATTTGCATTCTTGAGACGAACGTCTGCAGAGGCAGCATTTTCCGATAAGCATCGTCGACGTGTTCACGATTCCGTGATTTCGAAGACGAATATCCATAGCTTCTGGCCATCATTTTATAAAACTTCAACGCCACTGCTAGCGAAATTAATCTTCTTGGTTAGATTTTCGAATCGCGAGTACTTTAGATTATTTTGTATGTATGGACGTTTTTAAACAGGAACTTTTTTACGATTCTTGGATGCTTTTTCTACTTCCTTTTGTATGCACCGATGCCAGGTTGAACTTAGTTTTTTAAGTATTCCTTCGGTGATTAAAAATGGCTCCGTTTCTGTCGGAGTTTTTAACGAGTGGTCATTGAACTCGATTGATCGGTTTGGTCGCGGTTTATTCGAGGGGTTTGGCGAAATTTTTAAACCACCTTCGACCCTATTTCATTCCCACCGAGTCCCAATACACGTCGGAAATAGTTCTGGGCTGTTTTTGCACCGTAGTGGTTTTTTGAACCGAGTTTTTTTTTATAACGCTCATTCTTTTTTATCTTCGTCAATTGATCATGGGAAACACGATGATTGAAATATTAGATTTGAAATGTTCAAAAATACTGTTTAGAGAGTGCAGAGCAATTGACATGAAACAATATAAAAGATTCTTGTCCATGAATAGGAAAGAATGCTCTGCGAAATTCACGCGACAAGGGATGTTCAAACATCGCAACCCTCGATCTGAGAGGGTAAAAATTCACGGTAGTATGTGCCGAATGAAGACAGGACTTGGCAGCAGCCAGTGGGGAGTTATTTCGGCAGTGAGATCCGTCGGAGTTTTCTGAAAATTTCGGAGTAGCCTCTTAGCCACGTGGGACACACGGTATCCGAGTTTTCTCTACGTTTGTACGAAGAACCGTAAACTAGAACAAGCTGCCGTGGCCTCTCTGTCTTCTCTCGAGTGTGACGAAGTGGTCTAGAGTTCGCTCTCCTCTCTTTATATTCAAAGTTTCTCTTCCTGTCCACCCTCTTCGCTTCTCTCTCGTCCTTCTCTACCTCCTCTCTTTCCTCATCATCCTCGTATTCCTCTCCGTGGCTTTGCCTTCGCGTAATTCTTTAATCCACGGGTCATTTTTTCGTCAAGCACTCGGTTTAACGAGCATTTTATTTTTACTCTCGCGCGTCGTATCTCGCGGAGTCCCAATTACAAAATCACAAATTCCACCGACGACACGGTGCGGCTGGTGTTTGCGAAGACAATATTTACTGTAAAAACAGTGGGTTATCGGACTTCTAACTGGCCAGGTGATTTCGCAGAGGGATCGAAGAATCTTTGTGGTGGGGGTGCTATAGTAGGTAAGGAGGTAAAGGTGTGGAGTGGCAATCAGTGGATCGTAGTTCAAATCTTGTGTCTACTCTGGAAAATTTTTCCTAGATTCTGGATTACTGTATCATAATCTCGTTCATTCGGGGATTACATAAAACAGTAACTGGTAGACGAAATGAGACTAACAGTTAAAGGGGTTGGTGAGGCTCTAAATGCTCAAACTCGCGATTAGTAGGGTAGGTTCAAATTTTCCACTAGCTCTGGAAAATTCTTTCTGAACTATCATTTAATATATTCTAGTTTAGGTAAAATGGAAAATCTCAACTCGCTATCAATGGGACCAAGTCCACATCCCCCATTTCGTCTGGAAAATTCTTTCCAAATTATTATTTAATATACTTTAGCCTAAGTGTTTTAGAGACCACCTAACACAGTAGGTCTAAGCTCTGAGGATACAAAATGTAACGGTTCAAACGTGCAATTGGTGGGCCCAAGTTGGAATTCCCCGTCACTTTTAAAACCTTTTTTCCAAATTATTATTAAATATAATTTAGCCTATGTTGTTCAGCACCCACCTAAAACAGTAGGTCCAAATCTTTGAGGATTCAAAATGGAAAAGTTCAAACGTACGATCGGTGGGCCCAAATTTAAATTTCCCTTCACCTTTGAGACCTTTTTTCTAAATTATTATTTAATAAACTTATCTTAGGTGGTCCACTGCCCACCTAAATCGGTAGGTCCAAATCTCTGAGGATTCAAAATGGAAAAGTTCAAACGTACGATCGGTGGTCCCAAATTGAAATTTCCCTCCACCTTTGAGACCTTTTTTCTAAATTATGATTTAATATATATATATATCCTAGGTGGTCCACTGCCCAATTAAAATAGTAGGTCATAAGCTCTGACGGTTCAAAAGGCAACACTTTAAACTCGAAATCTATCGGCCCAAATTGGAATTCCCAGTCACCTTTCAAACCTTTTTCCTACATTATTCTTCAATCCATCATAATTTCGATGATTCGCACCCCACTTAAAATACCAGACTAAATGACTATATCAGTTAAATCCGAAAAAATGAAAAAAAGGAAGAAGTAATAGTAGCAATACGAACAGAAACGGAAGTCAGAGCTAGGAATATTAACGGTGCCGCGAGAGTCGAGCACAAAAGGTTCCTGCGGAGAAGGGACGTTGCATTTTATCGGGCGCATTTTCACGGGGCGGCAACACCAGCCCCGGGCCAACGGCATGAATGTTTGATGGAGCGAGCCAGATCGCTCGGAAGTGCCAGAGTCGCCTCTCTCTCCGATATTACCCACGATAACGTCACTCGTCGATCAAATAAAGGGACCAGTGGGAGAGGATGCAGCCGGAGGAGAAAGAGAACGAGTAAGTGACTGACAGAAACGCGGATGGAGATGCCGGGGCTGTGATTTGTACGGAGCATCCTTTCCGGTTACGTTTCGAGCTTGCAGTTTTCCTCCTGCAACGTCTACGGTGATATCGAAGTTTTTCGAGAAGTAGAAAGAATTTTACTTGGAACTTTGTCTACTTTGAATGACAATGTGAATCGTGATACTTCCAAGTTACTGGAAAGATAGCTTTAACCCTTTTAGTGCCGACCGGAAAAATTGATTGAATTAATGAAAAATGTAGTTGGGAATAAAAAGAATTGTCATTTGACGATAGTTTTATGTAGAATATGCAATATAGAGCATAAACCGTGTATTTATAATTATCTGTCATAAAATTATTGATATCGTATTGGAAACTGAATATTAACCCTTCGATGCCCAGTATTAGCACTATTGTTAATGACGATATTGTTAGTTATTTGTGTTCGTTATATATTTTAGATATAATTATTATTATCATTTTATTTAGAGGTTTAGATAGATATTGGACTATGAAGGGAATGAACTAGTTTGTGATAAATTATGAAAAATTCTCTGACAAGGTTTCTAGGTAATAACGAATATAAATTGATATTAAAACGTGATTTAATTTCGTCTCATTATCTCCTTGTTGGATAGAGTTTAAAAAAGAATTGGAATCGTGTTGAAACGATGGATTAAGCTGATATTGATTTCGAAACAGATTTGAATTGGCTTCCTCTGAACTGTGGTAGCAGAGGGTTTTAAGGGAAGAGGAAAAATAGAAGGGAAATTGCGACTAAGGGTCACGAGTTGAAAGGTCGTGACACGAACTAGGATCTCGGACACTGCTTCGGGCTGCTTATCTAAGAGACCCGACTCACCTCACATATGGCGTCCCAAATATTCACCACAATTATCTCCCACCTAAAAACCTAACATTCCGGTTTTCCGTGTATCTCAAAATTATAATCTAACACCCCGTTGCATCCCTTAACTAGACCGGCAAGCCAAAACTCTCCTACTCTTCTAAAATTAATGCGAATTCAGAGGCACAGACTCTAATTGGATATCTTTCAATTTTCCCTATCTACTAATAGTTTCTTTTTTGTAGAAATAATTTATCTACAAAAGGAAATACATAATATTTATTCCTTCTAATTGCACAAAGTAGACGGCAATAGACCCACCAGGCTTTAATAACCTAATTAAGTAATATAATAAATCACACTCCAAATATTCCATCAGATAAATAAAAAAAGAGTTTTTTTCACCTCGTTATTTTCTAAAAAAAAAAAAGAAAATATTAAAACATCGTCTCCTTTCATCTCAACGCCCTCAGCGGAGAAAATATCCTGAAAGAATATTCCAATCGACAAATTTATTCCTACAAGTCGAATTCCTTAATTCTCCAACAAATATTTATCGAAGCAAAGTAAATTTCTCCTATTACTTTTAAAATCCCCCGGACTCTCACCTTCCGGAAGCCTGCACTCGCGTAATTCACGGATTTCCCAAGAAAAATACGACGGAGGAAATTTATTCGCGAATGTGTCGCGAAGTAGGAACCCGGTGGGCAGGTTCCTTTAAGTTGACTACGTCTAAACCACCTGCGCATGGTTGAGAGTCTCTGAACTGGCGCCAGGTTGGCTGGAACCTGACGTGCGATCAATCAACCAGCTACCCTGTCCCCTAGACGGCTTTACCTGCTGGTTTACCTCATCACTCGAGCTTGAATTTGCGCTCGGAACGCGTTGCTTAACTTTCTTTTCTACTTTGGAATTGAGACGAAAATTTTAATTAAACGATCCAGCGATTTGTCGAGGAAAATTCACCCCTTCGGCTGCGGGCGCCGTAAGTTTGCACGATCTTGATTCTCCATTGTTTTCATCGTTTTCGAAAAATTATAATTATCTTCAAAACCTCTCCTTTTCCTTTGAACAAGCTTTTTTTTCTTGGATATAAGAATGTTTGAGAGGTATAAGAGATAGTATATTATTTTTCGACTGATTTCTGAAAGTAAGATAGAACGTGAAATAGAAAAATGTTTGTTATTTTTAGATTGGTAGAGTGCGAATTATTTTTGTATTCACTGATTCGTTGTTTTTCCTTTGGATGAAGGATTGGTGAAGGGTACAGGTGGCCCTCGACTTTCGCACGATTCGATATTTCGCACGTTTTTAAAAATTAATTTTTTTAAAGGGCGGTGCCGCTATTTCAAAAAATGTTTGCTTCCACGAAGTCACTGCCAATAAGTGCTGTAGCTCGCGCTCACTCATTGCCTCTCATAGGTTTTCTAACATTGTAACATTGTTTCTAATATTACCTACTAGATGTTAGAAAATCTCAAATTTACAAAAAAAAAAACACATTAACATACAATTTTTCATATTTTTCCTATATCTCTCTACTTTCAAACACTCAACATTCGCACATATTTTCAGGAATCAATTATGTGCGAAAGTCGAGGGCCGACTGTATTTGAATAAGGGAAAATTACAAATTTCTAATTAGTGATTTCTCTTGTATATTCGTTCACTTTGAAATTTCTGTATTTTTGCATATTTATGGAAAATTGAAACGACGAAATCCAAGCTTCATTTCCATTCCTTTCCTTGTTTTCTATAATGTAGTCTTTATTACTATAACATTAGCGTGTATAGTTTCAAACTGTAGGAACGCAACGCGGTAAGTGAAAATATCAAAAACATTGTAGGCAAAGAGGGCTAAATCGATCCGGAGGAAGATAAAGCGATACACCGACGGTTTATAGTTATAGGATTGCCGGATGATACGTGAAATATATTTGAATTTACATTGAGGTCCCGCTAGATCCCCTCCTCTCTATTCACCCGCCTCTAGCAAACTGTGTAAATCCTCATGTAAATTCTCCTTTCGGAGGGATAACCAGGACTCGCTCGAAAATCCTATTGCCATGCTATCGCGCTATCAAAACCCATTTATATGTAATCTGCTGTTGTTAGTTAGTAATCGGAGCGCGATATCGTGTGTTACATCGTCCCTCGTGCTGTTATTGTTTATATTAATTTCGCGCAACTCCCCCGCAGTAGTCTGGAAATGGAGCTAGGTCACGTTACTCATTATCGGGAATCCAAAGGAAACACGGAACGTAATTATTAATTATACCCGATATTGGGTTTACATACGGTGCAAGGTTTGCACTGTTAAAAGGTTCGATCGCTAGGAAAATGACGAAGACAATTTAAATATTATTCATTTTTCTACGAATAGTATTCACGATGGGGGGATCTCGAGGAAGTTACTTTCAAAGCATGCTTCTTTAACGACACTCATTGCCATGGATTCAAAGTTTTCCCCGGTGTAACGTGGATATTTTAATTAATTTGGCAAGTACTTTCGAATGAAGTTGCTCGTTTCTTGTAATCTTTGCTTTGCCACTTATGGTAACTTCGAAATCTGTTAGAGAATATGGGCGAGTAGTATTCTGAATTCATTCTTTGGCTGATTGTGAGTAGCATTATGTTTTTTTTTCATTTGCAGGATTCTAGGATTATTATTGTAAACATTCTAAATTCTTGCATAACTTTATTCAAAATTTACAATTTTTATATAATTTAATCTACTACCCATATCGCTTAAAAACCACAAAAATTCAAAGTCCCATCCTCACCCTCATCGTCGCAGTCACTATTAAATAATTCGGTTTCCTCGGTATTTAATTTCGACATTTTTAACACCCTGACCATTCTCGACATTGCTTTATCGATAACCAAGAAATCGATTATAAAATACCCACAAAAATGTTCATCCATCGAAGAAGATACTTCATCCAGCCAAAACTACCTGCTCCACCATAAAAACCAAGATGACGGACACAAAGACACCAGACTTAATGAACGAATTAGTTTCTCGCAAATCGTTTGATCCTCGTGGATGCCGTTAGAGAGTATCGGTAGAGAAGAAGATCCGTTGCGAAAGTAAAATCTCATTTGGCCGAAGGACGAAGAGAACTCGTGTGTGTATAGGCGCACCTAGAGCGGGATAAAATTACGTCGAGTTTGTCGTCTTTACGAGCAACGCCATGGCGACACGGCGTCGTGCGGTCGGCGTAACAAGGAGAAACCAGTAAATTATGTCTTACCTTACCTGTCTCCGTGCTCTACACACGACAAGATCCATTTTAACTTGGCTTTTCGTTCCGAGACCTCCAAGATTCCCGAACATAAAAAGTTTAATGACACCGAGAGAGAAAGAGAGGAAGTTGTCGTAATGAGATCAGAGGAAGCGAGATGAACTTCTCGAGTTCCTCGCGTGGATGTAATAAAAAAAGAGTACCATAGACGAAGAAAGAAGGAATGAGATAGAATAATATCCGAGGGAGGAATGTTATTCGGTTAAATTCATACTATCTCAAGGAGGATCGTCAGAACGAAAGACCTTTCTTTTTTTTCTGCAATCGATCCTTGAGATATCGATGGTAAAAATTCCACGTGGATATTCATCCTGTCTCCCCTCTCAGTCTCATTCACCATTGAAATCCTCCAACCCCAGTTTCCAGACTACGCTCTATTTCCCTTTACGGCGTCAAGTATTCCGAAGGGTAGAAGAAACTGGAGATAAGGAGAACTAGCAGCCTATTTGCATTCAAATCAAAATATCTTAATGACACAGGACTCTTGTCGACTGGAGTCATCTTCGATTTAACAGATTTCGTTTCCCTGAAGAGCTTCGAAGCTGGCCAAATAACATTCCCCACTCTTCCTCTCCCCTTTTTCTCTCTTATCGTGTAAATTACATATTCCAGATCACTTTCGTGTATCGAACGATCAAAAGATACATATTTCAACTATCCTTCGTTATTCTACTTTCTTCGTTGCTCCGTAACCGAACGTGTTTTATCGCTAGATACGTCCAAAGGTGAAATGAAAATATTAATCTTTTTTTCAACCGTATGTCCCACCAACCCTCCAATATTTCCAGTTTCGCCTCTGATTGCTATTTCTATATATATATATATACATAACGTATATTCGCAAACATCGATAGATATATTTCTATGTATGTCGAGGACGACCTATCTCGAATCAGGGCATCAAATGGAATCTGTCCTCGGTCGAAGGGTAGGCGCTCAAGGCTATCAGAGGGTTGCTGAACGACGCGATATCGCGATGTCTACCTCGGAGTTTACCATATAAGCTCGACGGCTCGACGACGTCACGATTTTCCGGCAGGTGATATCATGGTCCCCGTTGGATTTTCGCGGGTGCAACCGAGATTGGAGCTGGTAACGACGCGTCGACGATGTTTACCCAGACACGAGAGGGGGTGGAAACGATCCTCCAAGATCCGTGTGTACGTGCTCGCAAGAGTGCTCACGGAGTCCTGTTCAGAGGAACTTACTACTCGTTTATATATCTATCGACCCACGCGCGAACTTCAGCTACTTTGCGAATGCAACGCGGGGTTCAACGGCCTTCGGGGAATCGAACGGGGATAGAGAAATTTGCAGTGCAAACAAGGCGAACGAGCAGGAATATTCGTTGTTGTCGATACTCGCGATGATCGAACATGGAATTTGTTTGGGGATTTAGGTCGACAGAATTGTTTCCGTTGGGTTCTGATTGTTTGTGTAGATGTTAATTGTTAGGTGTGAATTGTAGGATGGTGGAATTTTGAATTTTTGTCAGGTATGACGGAGAAATTGGATTTTATCGTTACTATGATGATTATCGACCATCACTCGATAATTTGAATTTACTGAATTTGAATTTTTATTGAATTTAGTTAAGTTGTTAATGTGGCCCCCCTTCTAGCCATAAACTTTATACAGTTAATGACTCTCTTCCCCTCAAAATCTCTCAGTTACCGAGGAACATTTAATATTCGAAACAAAGTAGAGAAATACCAGGGATGATTCAGAGCAAATCAACCCCTCTAAGTGGCAAAGTATTTTGCTCCTTTTAAAACGCACTGACACCAAATGGTATGCGAAGGAGCTATCGAAAAATTCCTTGGACTCGCCCCAATTTTGTTTCATCGTCGAGTTAACGAACTGTGAAATCCTCTGTAAAAGAAAGGGACGAAGGGAGAGAAAACAGGATGGAGAGTTCTACCATTATAAATCACAGCGTGTTTAGCTGTTAAAAGCGGCATTTAAGTTTGTTTTATGAATGGCCACGGAGGTGGAACGAACATCTCGTGCCGTGTGCTCATACGTTTCGTTCTGCCGAGGCGAGCAAGGGGTTGTTCCAGTTTTGGATAAGCCGGTTGAATAAAGGAGAGGGAGAAATAGGAAGGAGAGAGGTGGCCACGGCGCCCGTTCGTCTGCCGCCCCTGGTCGATGGCTTCCTTCAACCCCTCTGGTACCCCGTCGTTATCTGCAAACTTCTCAGTACCGGTATCGCAGTATTCCTAGCCGGTCGTGATTCATTTCTACCGGTAATAGTGTAATTCGGCGATCATGAACGCTACTTGAATCGCGTGTCTATCCGCGGAACTGGAATCCGTACGTGAAAACCGTATATTTTGACTTTCGTAAGTTTTATCGTATCGTAACGATTAAAAAGTTCACCTTTCGCGCGCTTTTTCACGATTTATCTTGAACTTTTATCAATTTTACCTTCCCCCGATAGAAATTTCCTAGTCTGGGTAAACGGTCACGATAAGAGATAATAGGGTAGTTAATGATTTTTTAATTTGATTATACTTTGAAATTATGGTAGAGTTTGTAAAGTATGGAATTTTCTGTTGTTTTTAAGGGGTGTACGATAAAAACATTGATTTCCATTTACGTGATATTTCGATGTTTCTATTTATGGCGAACGGTTTGCGCAAATATCGGGGGGTCGTATTGACAGGGGAAATGTATTACTAATATTTGCGCCTGACATAATGGCGCTAACCAATGCGAAACTTGTTACAAGACCAGAATCGAAGTGGTGTTTAATATCGATGATCGGAAGGTTCGGCTTTTACGGTCGACTCGTTACGGATGGTCACGTTTATTTCGCGGATATTAACGGACGAGCGATTTTATTGTTCCCGCCGATCGTCGGTTTTACTCGTACCGAAACAAAGTGACGCGTTTATAACTCGAGAGTCGACGATAGAGAAATAGAGAACTTTTGAAAACCTCATTCATTTTTTTTCACAATCTTCAATGCACACGTTGACGCAATCGCGAGGAAAGCGTTGGATTTTGTCGTGATTCAGATGTTAAATAAAGAAAACAACGATCATCCATATTCAACGAAAACTCCAACCGATTAAATTCAACCGTGAAACTTCGCAAGACGTCTGTGCGCGACGATGCAACGGAATTATTTTCATTACCGAAGAAATTTGCAAAACGAAAGAGCCGGTAACCCGTTACCATCGAGCTTCAAGAATTCCCAGCGATCCACCGATGCAATATTCTGCTCGCGTACGTCCGATCCGTGGTGCACTCTTTTTTTTTCGTAAAAATAGCGCATAGCCGAACGTCGTTCTTCCCAGTAGAATGCATTGGTTTTTCCAATGGCGTGGGAGTATGAGTATCTTTGACAATAAATCACTTTTCTGACTTAGTATATCGGACACACCTTTTCTTTCGATTTTGTCCATTTTCTCTTTTTGGTACCGCGGGATTTTCTTTCTAACGAAACTGACGCAGCGATAGCGCAAGATGACCGAAGAATTTTCTATCTATATCGACTTGCAACATCACCGGAGTATTCCAGTCATGTACTCTGCAAATGATATTACATGTCTAGCCCTTTCTCCTGCCGCAATTTCCAGGACTCCCAACGATGCTCCTGGAATCCATGCAGGCTTATAAACCCGCATGTTATTGTTCGCTATTTTGATGAAAATTCTCGAAGAAATTATCGAGTAATTTGGAATTCTTATGATGTGAAGGAGATTCAATGAGAATTTTATGGTTGATTGACGACATTTTGGAGTTCTGAGGAAACGTAGGAAAGATCGTAAGGAGAAGTTGCCCTCCTGTCCCGGTTTACCCTACGCCATTGTACGATCCCGCGCACGAAATTCCGATCAGGAATTTCAGGAACTCAAACTCCGCTGCGATTTCTCGCGGTGTAATCTGAATACCCATGAAATATGTATGTCGAAGACTGTTCGTGCATAGGCGATCGAATTAACGAGAAACGATTTCTTCGTGGATTTCTCGCCTCCGATCTTCACGCGGCCGACTCCACTGATCTGCAAAAGAAACGCGTGACAGCTTCAGGGCCGTAGTAGTTTCTAGGTGTTCTGGCTTTTATCATTGCATCTGTTTACGCTCGTATCTTTTCTGACAATGCTCAACACCTTTACTTTTCATTCTAATATTATAGTAACACCAGAACTACCCAGATAGTCAAACAGACCGGGTCTCAAAATTTTCAAAAAATCCCTCTGACTTGTAGACTCAGATAATCACTCTTCAGCACAGCAGATATTCCACGCTTCTCTTATCAAACATAAATTACTAAATTGATCATCTTCCTTGTGACTTGATTCCTCTTTTTTCAAAGTGTGCAAACGTTGGAAAACAGAGAGATGTACAAAAAGCATTTACATTTATGATTCCTCATAATTTAATTAATTAAAATTGGATAAAAGTGTATTAAAAGGTTTGTAACTATGTTAAATATTTTATATATATATAAAAACTCCTGAAATAGTTCACCGTCCTGAGTGACAATAAATTTGCTCTACACCTGTACTGAACGTGTTAAATGAGGAGTATTTAACCGTTTTCATAAGCTTCATTAACATCTACAAGGCAATACGACTACTAATACTAGTAAATTTTAATACCAGTAATAATATAGTTTCCAATATGCAATTACTGTCAATCTCTCCGTCTCTCGTGTATTTCACGTCCTCTCAATTTTCCCAAAGACTTCGTTTCGACAGTAGCCATCATCCTATCGTTCGTCTCTCTATCACGACGTCACGTTCCAGTAAATTCCACGTTCTCGATCAGTCCGTGCACCGATCGCACGCACATTCGATTGCAACGCGAGTAGAATGGGTCGAGTCGGATTCTTCGTACAGCTCTGAGAACGTGAGATCATCCAGTAGATCCACACCCACGCGGTATACCACTGACGTCACTGCAATACCACAGCAACGAGTGGTCGGCTCCAGAGGAATGTCTCTTCTCCCATTGGATCACTTCCGGTTTTCTGCTCGTCACACTCCATTTACGCCGGTCAGCCATACAATCTGGTCTCCCGGTCAAACATCTCGAATTGTTCTCGCGAAAGTACGCTCGTAAACCTCGTCGTGAAACTTCTCGACAATTTGTACGGTGAAAATGTGCACGTGAATGTTGCCAATTTAATTCCCTACCGATCGGTTCAGGATGTCCTGAAACGAGAATATCTCTCAGTGCTTTCCAGCCGGGAAATCGGGGATGAAAATATTACAAGCGATTCGAACGGGTTAATGGTTCATCGCGGGTGAATTAAATCCGATTCTTCCTCGGCCCCGGCCATTATTTTCGTATCTCGCCAACACCCACGGTCCGAATAATGCCATTCGTAGCCGGTTCGTATTTCATTCGAGGTTTGTGTGCGTGCTGCATGAATGTGTGGTGTATTAATTTGCGCACATTTCGCGATAATTGTGCGCAGAAACACACCGACTCTGGATCGTATTGTTCTGGCTGCTCACTATCCAGTGTTATGCCAACTCTTTTGTTATGCTGACGGTGCCCGAGTCGCGTTCTGCACGATGCACGATGTGCCTTTGCTATGGGGTATTGTACGGTGACCGAAGGTTTCCAATTTGGAGATGAATAACAACATTTAATTTAATATTCTTGAACGTTCTCTTTTAATATTCTCTCTTGACCTCTTTCCACTTAGCATATCCACGTTTTCGATATTGTCGCGTACCGCCTACTTCAGCAATATTCCAGCTTGTTGTTCCGCCTACCTTTAAAAAAATACAATATTGTCCCCAGCCCAATGTAATACTTTTACATTCCCCCACTTGATTCGTAAACGAAGGTACCTTCCGCTGTTATTAAAACTCACCGACCCTTGTTCGCCCCAGCAAGTACATATTATTTAAGTAAAATAATTTTTATACTTCGACGTTAATATTATTGCCATGAAAGTTACATTTTCATGGAAATCGCTGGTCTACGTTCAACGAAATCTCCGTCCTCTTGAGCCACGTCAAAGTTCAATCTCCTTCAACTATCCTCGGGACATCTCAAACGACGTTCTCGAGTTACTAATTCAATTGACTCGCAGCGCGTAATCCCCAAGCCGCAATTAGTTCGACACTCTCTATCCTTTCTCTCTGTCGATTCTGTTGGCACAGGTAATCTCCACCGAGGCGTTGGCAAGGTCACGGGGGAGGAGCTGAGGTCATCATCGCGGCACCTATGTTGTGCGGCGAACTCCTGAACGGTGGCTTCGTCAGTACCGGAGCGGTGCCGGTAGTTCCTTACGGTCTTTTAGGACTCTGGTTACCAGGTTGCCTACGTGCTAGCAGCCCTCGATCCTTTGCTTCACCCTATTTGACCCTGCTGGCCGAACTTCTGGCCACGGGCCACTCGGATCTTCGAGAAGAACTGATGGACCTCGCGAGGAGGAGCCACCAGGCTCCCGACACCAATGGTGCGGTCGACCTTGACCTCGACCTACACGCCGACGATATCGACGAGAACGTCTTTCTTGGTGAGTTCTAGATTCTTGTTTGTTATTTAAACGTGAAAATTCATTTCTCAGCGGAGATGATTTTAGAATGGACCAGTTATTTATTATCGGAGAGAATTCTTCGGTGTATTTGCAAAATGGAGTAAATATTTTGGATGGACGGAGTAGTCTTAAGTTTTGCCATTATTATTTGAAGGTTCTTCGTTCGATTATGTGTCATTCTTCTTCTGTGCACAATTAAAGTGTCATTCTTGCGTGAATACGTAGCCAGTGACTGAATTCAGTTCTCCTGAGTTATTCGCGTGACATCATCCTTTTATGAACATTGGATTTAGAGAGAAAAGATTATTTGCTTCTAAGAAATAGTAAATATTCTAAGTTAGAAAAATTGATCTTTGGTGATTTACCCTTTGTGGACGGAGACTTTTTTGAATATTGAGGAAGAAGTATTTATTTTGTGATGGAGAACCACTTCTTTTATCAGAAGGTTTGATTATTAATATATAGAAGTTAGAGATTACTATTTGTGCAATAATATTTCAACAGTTATGTTAAAATTTTTCAACTTTAACTGTATGTGCATGCATCGACAAACTATAACCAGATTTTTTCTCGGACCGCATATATGCGTCCCTTGTTCTCAAAGGGTTAATGTCAGTGTGAATGAATTAGGAGTTCTATACTCTAGTATTTACGAGATTATTAGCAAACGACCAACTTGAACTCGCAAACTAATTATCGATATACATAATTTAAAGTGTGTAACTTTAACAATGTAATTTTTTTAAAACCTTTAACTTTATTACAACCGTCTTGTTACGACACAAAACAATATCAGTCGCTGCAACAGTCTCAAAAAAATGCAAACGATCAACATCCACTATTTCCAAGTCACGGTAAAAAAAATAACACGTTCGCAAATCGGTATCGTGGAATATGTGTCGCAAGTACACGGCGATATTGTCGGTATCTGAAAAGTTTAATCCTACCCGTGTGCGATACACGTGCACGCTTAAAACCACGGAAATATTGAATCGGAATTTGACAAAGTGGTAATCCGGCGGATTATTTTTTATGGGCTAGTTGGTGGTCCATTTATTCGCGATATAAATAACCTATCGGATTCGGTCGGCGCGATTGACCGAATAGTCCGGCCGGTTCTACGCTCTCCGTGTTTCTCATTCGCGTGGGAGTACCATGCCGTTTTTCCCAGGATTTATTTCGTAATTGCACATTCCCGTGTAACGAAGGTGCCATATTTCGTCATTAATGGGCAATACGAGTCTCGTGGCGACATCGTGAAAGTAACAGTCCTCGCATTGGCAGAAGTGAGCGGCACGAAGTCTGTGATTGCGTCCGCGGGTAAATATGCTTCCCGGCTGAGGGCACCGTAATATTCTCCGTTTTTCATGTAGTCTCTTGGCACAGCTCGTAGAACGAACGAGCGAGCCTATGTGACTGACAAATTTCACCGTCTACCTCCCTCAGAATTGCCATATGAAATCTTTCGTTGGAATGGAAATTCAACGAGAAATATCCGCGCGTATCGTTGCGTTTACGTTCGATCGGACATATATGTAGAGGGTGATTCAATATTATTTCTTATGGTATTCAGGGGTTGTTCTTTATTTCACATTGCCTTGTCGGTGGGTGGTCCCTGAAGGTACCCGTTGTCACTGTTACAGAGAATAATAGGCAAGTTTCAAACATGTTTATACGTTTATAAAGTTAAAGTAATATGCAATGTTATATTTGAGGGAGTTTTTGGAATTAATTTATGCAAAAAAAGTAGACGTCTAGGAGAAAGTCTATTGGTAGCTAGCAATAGAGTAACATCTTTTTGTTTGATAGTTTGTATAAATATAATATATAATATATTGATCTTGTTTTACAAATATATTTTATGTTTAAGAGTTACTTTTTGATAATAATGGTATGTTAAACAAAGTATTATATATGTGACATTTGATTAGGTAACTGAACAATATTGTTTAATCGCATTTACAATTTTAACATTAATTGTACGATCAACGAGAGCATATTATTTCCACTTTGGTGGCTAGAAAGTACGTTGGTCGCGTGTTATCAAAATATACTCGGCTGATCTCATCGACTGTAACCTTCAGGTATCGTTTCCTTAAATCATAACAATAAGACATTTCGACGCTCACCTCGCCTCGCTATCAGTTCGCCCGTGACCGCCGACGAGTAATCACAGCTCCGTGATCGGATTCAACGGTTTTCACCTATTAGTGCGTGTATAATTCTTTCAAAGACGAGATCCTACATCAGGAAACACCTCTCTTTTTGCGGGCTACGTGGTAATTCCTCCTCACAGTGGTATCAACCCTTAATTCAACCCTTTGTTGGCGGTCAGCCCTTAGTACATCTGCTTTCAGCCACCAAAGCAATAAATCAACACGTTTCTGAGGTATATATAATTTTTACTAAGATTTTAGTAGGTTTATTTAAATGCGATTACACATTTTGTTCCTAATGAAACATCGGTGACTATCTAAACACCGATTTTTATTAAACTTACCTGAGACGTTAGTCTCGAAGGAATATTTAACAGGTGTTTTTTTTATTGGTCTCATTCTGTATTGAGGAGATGAAAATGACTCCTTTTACAATTTTGAATCTATGTATGTAATTTTTGGAGAGCTATAAAGATGTCAATGATCTGCGTACTTCGTGAGGTTTACTCAAGGACTCTCCTAGGGACAAAGACATAAACACTTGCGCTTCTCTTACTAATTACGTGACCCAGTCCTCCATTTTCTAATTTCGTGTTGCACTAATAACGATATCTCTTGTTTCTTTTACCTGGAAGCCTGACTTATTCAGCTAAAATTCAATCGCAAAGACACAAATAAATGTTCACAAATCTCCATCGATTGAAGGATGTAGAACAACCCCTGAAAGCCATGACAACTAGTTTTGTAACACCCTGTATGTACATACTAATGTACCTCATGAATATTATAGACTGCGACCGTTTCAACGACGAGGTCCCTTCCACTTTTACTCATTCCTTTTTCACATTCTTTCCCTTATTCTTTTTCTCTCTTCTTCTCTCGATGCGCATTCCTTGGCACGAGTCATTCCCCATCGTTTCCGGCGACAAAAGTCGGGCGATGTTGTCGTTGCAGAGCCCAAACGATCCGTCTTCCACGATCGTGACTATCTAGCCTCGAATCGAAGCCTGGCCGAAGTCCAACCTCTTTCTTCCTTTCCACCATTCTTCTTTAATTCTTTCCTTTCCGCCGGTCTTTTTCCGGGAGAACTCCGCCACTCTACTAAATAATGGAGAACGTTAACAATCTTTGCAGCTGTTTATCAAGATTTAGACCCCCGCCCGGTCGTTACGCGAACGTGCCACTGTCGGTTCCTTTTCGCCTAGAGGCGAGAGGGAATTTAAGGACCCTCTATATTAATAGGAAGCTTTCTCATCCGACACCGTCCGATCTTTGCCCGGATATTCTACTTCGTTACGGTCTGTCGTCGGTGCGTGACTTTCTTTTCTCTCATCGATTGACTTCTCTCTCTTTATCTATCTATCTATCTATCTATCACTTTCTCTCTCTCCCTTTCATTCTCTATACTTCTTCGCCCTTAAGTCGCAGCAAGTTTTAACGAAGAAAGCGAAAAGACGAAGCAAAAAAAATTCTTCGTGAGTTTATGTTTCTTTTCGAAGCAACAAGTTCACTTCGCACGCAAAATTTTCACGTATTTTTGTCTTAGTATTTATACTTGTACGTGTTTGTAAAGATTTTCCACGATACTACTGTTCCTTCCGGTTCTCCAAGGAGCATTAAGCTTTTCCAGGACAGAAGCCGCTTTCTTTCGGTCATCCTTCTTTTGCGGATGTCCTGACCGACCCTTCCTTCCATTCCACGCTTTTCCTTCTGCTACGAACTTTTCCGAGGATCTTAATAAATCGTTTCTAGACTATATCCTATTTCGGGGTTGGCCGGACCGAGAAAAATGGAGTATCACCGGTAGATCCTTCGAGATCCCTTAGAAATTGTCGGACATTCCTCTCTTACACGCGGGACAGTTTTAATCCGAGGATAATTTACTCTTATCGTCTCACCATCGGTGTAATGACCAGCGATTACGGCAATTTTTACGACGATAGGAAGAAGGCCGAGTTCGGAACGATTCAATCCTATTGTCACGTACAAATCTTCTGGTTGTCGTGACTTCGATTTGCAAGGTATTATCGATGCTATAATTTGGAAAGATTTCATATCCTCCTTTATTAATACTGAAACTATCAAAACGAATAAAATGTTCGTCCTCAATTTCTTTTTAATTTCGTCAAATAAACAGAGGAGTCAAGATATAAATATCCCTGTAATGTGTTATAAAAGTTAACCATTTTTTTTTTCAACTCTTCATTTCTCTTTTTCCAAAGTACTTACTCGGTAAATTTAAATAAAAAAATTCATGCGTTAGACGTAATGGAGGTAGTTATGGCATCAATGGTGTAGCTATAATGAAAATATGAGCAGCTATACGGTTGGCTCATACTCATTACCACCTGTGGAAAATTTTTTAATATTTTCACTTAATGTATCGTATTACAGTCTTGAGGGCTTGGAATCCACTTGAAAGTGTAGGTTCTAAACTAAAAATTTCATCATAATTACCTTTCCGCTCTCCAAGTGTAGAAAATTCTCAAAAGAAAATGACCGTAGACCTTTTCGTTCATTCAGAAATAACACTCAGCGGGAAAAAATGATAGCCATCCATAAAAAGCGTTAAACACTTCCTTCCAGCTACTCGAAAAATACATTTTCCATCTCAGAAAATGTATATCACAAAAGATTTGAGAAATCTTTGCTCTTATTTCACGAATGTCACGAGAATTAGCTCTCGCAATAAAGCCGTCATCTGTGATAATTTGAGATTGAAGACAGGAGCAGAGATAGATGTAATTAAAATAGTAGTCTCATTCATCTTATTAAGGCAAAGTTAACGTGGCGCTCAGGTGGGAGGTCAAAGGTCAAAACTGAATAGTCGCGATCGCAGTGGAGTCGTCGGTTCTCTCTTGCTGCAAAGTGGATGCAAGTTTGACGACGGCACTTCGCGGAGGGTTGCCACAAGGCAACGACTGAAAGTTCACAGAATTGAATCGAACTTGGAAGCTTGCTAGCTGCACTCTTATCGGTCATTGCTCGGGTTCTTCGTTTAAGTCGTTGCACTTACGCGAGAAACTTCAGGGGAGGTCGTCGTGGGAAATGATTTTCATTTCTCTTCGTTTCGAATCCCTAGTAAAGTCTGAAATGGAGATTGACAGTTGGACGAAAGTGGACTATTCTTTGTTAGAGTGCATTTTCTAACGTTTCAACTCTCCAATTTTGCGCCAGTTTTTATCGTTAAATTTACAGAGCCTTTTCTAGCTTAATATATCAATATTTTCTGTATATTCTGTAAATAGTAACAGTACTAACAACGAGCAGGAAAAAATTTAGAAATGGTTCGAAAAAAATTGAATTTTTGAACTCACAATTTTAATTCTTGCGTAACACTAGAATTATCGATGTTTAATATGTGATATTTAAATATGTTGAACAGATGCTTGAGAAAAAAAAGGAATGAAAAGATTGAAAAGATGGTTGTTTCAGTAATTCATATTTTATAAAATACATGTAGAATATTTATTTCATGGTAAATCTATCAATTGGGAGAATTTGGAGAAAATAATTAGGAAATAGTCATCTTTACCGGTGTCGTAATTTTTTATCCTTTGCTGTATATTTTTTCCAGTATTCGTCTTAGTAGAAATTTAGCTGTGCAAATTTCGGTGACCTAGCTAGCCAGGAGATCGATCCTCGTTTGCTCCATGTTGAAAATAACTTTCATTTAGCCAATTTTTTAACTCACGACCGTAATACTGCGAACATCCATCTAAATCCAGAAAGACATTTAAACGAGTTTCTCATAGTACAGTAGAACAATACATTTTGCAGTTCGTACTTTAATTATAACTTTATAACGATGCATTTATGATACGTCCTACATAAAGGATCATTATTTCTATAACAGTGAAAACTCCCCCCCAAAAATCTACAATAACTTTTGTAAAACTTCAAATTATCCCACCTCTCCATTTATCAATTCTAATAAAAGCAACTACAAGCTTAAGTATTTAGCAGTTTCTCAAAATACATCCAATAAATTGGAAAAATTCTAAGAAAATCAATCTCCTATTTTCCAATTAAACCATGTAATTTCACGATTTCGTCGAAACGTACAATTTAATCGAGTCTCGGGAGTCTGTTACTCTTATCGGTCGCTGGTTGATATGTTCTGACGGAATATAATATCGGTGGAACTTAATGGTATGGTTTACCGATAAAAATACGCCACACGAGATAGAGTAAATGTATTCGAAATGATCTGGTAACGGGACAAAAACGAAAACGTACGAATCGAGAAAGAAAAATCGTGGACAAAGTTTCTCCTCCTTTTGTACACCTTTAATTTCTCAATACGTTGCGTAGTCGAGAACTAATGCTCGAATTGATTCGCTCAATTCGACGTGAACATACATGCAAATGTGCTCGTGTGTTCGTTCGAAACGCGACGAATGAGGAGAACGGATTGTTTCTCTCCTATCGATCGAATAAACGTTTCAATCCAGCGTGAATTCTGTTTTTGGTTCTTCCTCGAAGCGAAACAAATGGATATGCACGTGAAATTCAACGTGAACCGTTAAAAAAAAGGGGGAGGATGAAGATGGCAGAGGAGGAGGAGGAGGAGGAAACAAAAGAGCGACGGCAGTGAATTTATAGAGGTATCCTTTACGAGGTTCAATAATCACATCGTGAAATGGTAATCGAACGGAGGTAAAGGTTGAAAAATGACGAGCAGTCGGTGCCTTTGACGTTAATTGAAAGCGAATCCGTAAATGGGTTACAAATTTTTATTACGCGAGACCGATCAAAGTGGAGTCACCGGATACGACGCACTCTGTTTTATATGGCATAAAAATGAAAAACGTAATATCCGACCTGGCCGAGACGATAAAACTGATTCGCGTCAGGTTTGCAATTTCATCCGAAATCACGGCGAAATTGCTCGACCTGTCTAATACGAATTTGAATTAGTGATCCAATTGTAAGATTAACCATTGGGTGAGAATTCCGAATGAAATTTCATCCTGAATGAATTTCATTGTAATGTAGAAAAACTCAACGATGAAGAAACTCAATTTTTTAGGGAATTTTTTCTATCTACGGATATTACTATCGTTTATAAAAAGCAAAAAAAAAGAATTTTTTCAGAATCAATCGTGTTCGTTTAATAGAATAAAACCACGTTAACATTCGTGTCAGCGTTTATCTTTTTTATTATCGTCGTTTGTTTACAATCAGGTAGAAAAAAATAACAGTAAACAAATATATCGTTTCACGCAGACTAACTCTGTGTAATCAGTAAATAACGAACCCCTTCGCACACATCTCCGTAATTCGTTTGCAAAACATATAAAAATTGCAACACACCATCAGAATTTGAACTAACGAAGAAAATTAATTACGATCTCACGTAAACACGACGAGACTGATATAATTTTAAAATACCATCCACCATCCCCGAAATCTCCACCAGGGATGAAAAAAAAACACCCTAAAATCACGTAGAGACATTAGCACTTACCTGAGGGGGCTCGAACGACGAATGGCTAGACGAAAAAATTGATTTATCCGACGAGAAAGTGTCGACTCGTAAAGGACTATTGTTCCACCTTTCCCGAGCCGAATAAATGCTCCAATCTGTCGCGGATTTCCCTCCTGGCCCTCCTCGTTCCTCTTTAGAGTCGACTAAAATATGGGAATACGTGTGCCATTCGTGCAGAGAGGGTTAAAAAAAAAAGAGGGGGCTCGGAGACTGACGAGAATGCAGAAGAGAAAGAAGAAAGCCGGTGGAGAAAAATGATGAGAGAGGCAGAGGCTGAAGGGGGTGACAGAGGAAGGGAGGGATCAGCGGTGGAAGTCTACAATGGAGGGTTCCTAGAGGAGACCCCCGATGTTAGCGAAGAGTGGATGAAGCAGGACAGAAAAGCGAAACGGGAACAATGGCCCCAGTATTATTTTCTGTTTGCTGCGTCAGACCAACCACCCACACTCCTCGGTTGGGTCGACTGTTCGGCCACCCTCTCGACTCTATCTCTTTCCGTTTCTTTTTCCGTCCGTCTTCTCGACAGCTCGTGTTTCTTTCTCTCTTCCGTGATCTCGCTATTTTGACGGGGGTAAGGTTCAAGATTACCGGCTCGATATTTGCCAAATAAACGTATAACCTCGTTCCAGTCCGTGCCGTTTCGTTTCATCCCAGAGACCAATCATCCTTCTGTTAATTTTCTTCGTTAGATCTTCTAGTAAGAAAACGATCTTTATTATCAAACTTTTCTCCCTGTTTGTACGAATGTATCGACTTATCCAGTGGGAAAATATTTATCAGTAACAAATATGTATACAGGGTGAATTCTAATCTAATAGAAAAGTGAGATTTAATATTTATTTAATTAGTGATTTTATTTTCTATTTTTTTTTAGTCGTATTAATGAATGAAATTTTTTTCATATCCTTTTATTCCATGCATCAAAAGTTCCTTGGAGAGGTTCGCAAAAGTATTCGGGTTGCGTGCTCCATTTCCCGAAGAGCCTCCCTATTAGAGGACCATCCACGAGTTATGGGATACGTTACCCCGCGTTAAATTATTCCCCATCGATCGTACAAGGCTAGGTTCGTATTGATATTGACGATAGTGGCTCGCATTGGTCCCGATAACGCGTATTCGGGTGCTTGATTAAATTCGACAGACGTCGGAATCGGTCTTGTCGGACGACAATCGTAGTATCGGACAGGAACTTATGGCGATTCCGAATCTACTTGAACATTCGTGCGTATATTTTCGTAAGGCTCGCCGATTCGCAGGAGATCGGCTGGATAACGAACGTGATGTTTGCCAAATAAACGAACGATAAATCCCTCTTATCCTGGTAGTTTAATCTGTCAGAATGGAATGACTCATAAACCATTCAATTTTATCGACCAAGTCCATCGCGGAGGTACGTGTTTATTTTCCAATTGATCGTGGGGGGTTACACGTATATATGCGTTTATCGAACGAGTTATTTTCATGTTCTCGAGTGCGATCTATTCGTTAATTCCGAAATCAAATAACACGTTACAACGTATTATTCCGTGTTGCACACCGTACGGTTAATCGTTCGTGCGATATTGCCGTGAGAGTAGAATAAATGCAAATTAGAGAGCAACGAACGGCAGCCGATAATGAATGTTTCATTCGGCACTTCGTGGATCCACCGATAGCTACGAAAGCCACCGAGTAATTGCACCGTTCCGTTCATTTTGTTCACGTTCGAGATTTATTTCTTCCATGCCGTTCGCTCTCTCCTTTCCACCATCCTTCGAGATCTACCGGCGGCGCCTTTTGTCGTTAATCATTTCCGTGCTCCTCGTCAGATTCCGTCTGGTCCCTTCTGGAAACGAAACTGTTCTCGCAATTAAGCGCATTCAAAGGAAAGACCCCGCTTCCTGCCGGAGGTCTCTGCTACAACGTACTTCCGGCATTGCTCGTTTCGCAGCTAATTCTTCGTCTTTTCTTCCCTTCTTTTTTTTTCTATCTCTTTCGGTGAGTCGATCTCCTCGAAATAGGCCACTGTTTTTTGCACTCGATATTTTTTACGACCTTGCGTTCGAATCGCCAAATTCGATAGACTCGATGTTGGATAACGAATGATTTTAAATTTCGTGGACTTGATATTGGATAACGACTTATTTTAAATAATTTTCTAAGATATCTCGAAGTGACTCGAGGATACGTAATTTTAATTTGTAGTTCTTCAACAAAATCGCCCTGACGGACTGCGTTTCTTATCTGTGTTGTAATTGAAAATTGAAAATTATTTCCTTGTTATAAAATTTGTGGGAACCGTATTACAACGTAACATTTAGTATCCATGAAAGTATAATAAGATTCCAAAATTGGATTGGCGCTGCGGTACAGTTTTACAAATATCGGCTAAAAGTCGTCTTAAATAAGTGAAATATTTACTCTAACTAGAAACGGATAGGAGAATCTTAATAATAATTGAATTATAGTTACTTAATTATTCAACAAACGTAAGTACATCTAATGGAATCCGTGTAATAAAGGAGATCGTTGAAATTCATTCAAAATTGATCCCGTTATAGAATGTACTATTTTACGAGACCATTTGAAATTTTCAGTGTAGACTGAAAAAAATTCGCCGGTTCCAGGTCAGACAACTTTAAATAACAAATTAAAAGTTCAAAATTACTTTTTTTCTCGGAATCCTTAATTCCAGCTCACGGCACTCCAGGGTTTCACGGAACACCATTTGGAGAATGCTCCTCCGGCTGGTCTATTTGCGGATTTAATTAAACTATCACCTAGTTTTATACATCTTACCTAAGAATGTATCATAAAAAATAATTGAAAAATGTAGAATTGTTCTTAACATTCGCGAGAATGTGTATCCAAGTACGAGAACATCGTCCTCTCGAAAATATCCAGGGGGTTGTTCTCACGGAGTTCTTCACCCTCTTCTTAAAGTACCTATGAGTCTCTATGGCATTTCTACAACGACGGTTCACGATAAGGGTGATGTTACTTCTTGCACCGTAAAAGTGAAACGAACTAAAATATATTCGCGTATTTCATTCTCCCTGTAACCTTTGCTTCCTTTAAAGGATGTTGATATCTAATTCGTATAAATTAGTACAAATTATAATTAATTCTCTGCTCTGCGACCTTTCTTTGAAGATATTCCTCAAGAACTACAGACTTAATGAATAGAATTCCCATTACCCCTCAGAAACTTATCCCAAATTATTATTTAATAAATCACAACCTCGTTGATTCCAAGTCCATCTAAAGTTACAAATCTCAAGTAAAATAACCACAGTATTTAAACCAAAAGGAGATTTAATTCTCCAGAGACTCAGTCAACCTCGAATTCATTCCCGCGCGAAATTCAAAATCGCAATTCCCTGTGCGCTGAAAAGTCACTGTACGCGAAAGTCGAACGAAATATGCGAATATTTTGCCTCGATATTCTTTTAATTCCACAAATATCAATACCAATGAAGCAACGAAACGGTGAGAATTATAGGAGAACGTATTCGGGTCGAGTTTCGTATCTGTATAGAAACTATGACGCCGGAAATCACTGGTAGGCTTTAAAACGAGGACGGGCATGCAAATTGCTCCTCGTTGGTGAATATATACGTGTACTTGTTTGTCCGTGTGTAGATCTACATTCGTGTGTGTATATAAAGACGTATATAGTCGTCGGAGAGATTCGTTCCGTGCCAGTTTTGCCGCGGGGCTTTGGAAACACGGCGCAAAAGTCCTGTCGAGGGATCGAAGTGGCGTATAAGGTTTCCCTCAAAACTCACGGTACGTGAATATCAAACGACCCTGACGAGAGATCCGGAAAGAGCCAAGCTTGCGGAGTCCCTCGAAGCCAGATTTTCAAAGTGTGAAGAGACCTGTAGAAGCCTTTCACCGAGACGGGTATACTTCTTTTTTTGCGACACGTCGCACGACTTCATCTTCCACCCGACGTGACTTCGATCTGATTTTATTGAAGTATTGGCTGCCTTTTTTTTATTTAAAAAAACCTTAATTAACGCTCTGCAATATGATTTCTATAGAGGGTTGGATGGAATGATGGAAATTCATGGATGCGTACTTAAGAGAGACTGTATGGTATGAAAATTATTTTGAATTTTCTCTTCCTGGTCTGCTCGATGAATGCATGGGGGAGAATCGAAATATCTCTTTGAACGTGTTCGTATAATTACGAGTGAACAATGGTCACGCAAGTGTTGGTGATATTTGTACGAATGTAAATCGTGCTTTGGTACAATTTCGTTGTATTTTATGGGAGGGTATCGTTGGGGAAATTTTCGAAGCATATTCACGTAGATCCTACGGCCACTAAATTTCGTTGGCCGTAGATTTTAAGGAGAACGGTGCAACTCGTAAGCTGCATTCTGCGTGAAACTCGAATTTGCAGGGAGAGGAGAAAATTGATGGCGATGGAAAACAGAAGCTAATTAATGCCTCTAAAAGGAATTACCGCCGGTGTAATTCGGCCGATGTACCAACAGTTAGCGTGGAAGATGGAGAGAAAGGGGGGGAGAGAGAGAGAGAAAGGGAGAAAACTCGAGGAATCGAAATGGCTGTGCGGATAATGGGAGGAATGGGTGATTGAAAGCCTCCATTTCCTTTCCGTATTTTTTTCCACCCCTTCCGTTTCACCTCCGTTTCGTCCGTCATTTGCCTTGTAATACAAACAATTTTCTGCCAATTGGAAAAGGAAATTCTCCTTTTCCTTCTAATCAATTATTCTTTCTGTCTTGCGACATATTTTTACAACGTCTTCTATTTACACCGATTATTACTTTTCATTATATACAAATTCCTATTAATAATAACATACATTTAATTCATCCTTCAATTCTCTCAACTTTTTCACTAAAAGTAAATATTCAACGTCGCAGAATTACATCAAACTATTGGAAAACAAAGTCAAGCTACAGTAGGTTCGTTCAATTTAATATTTCGTTGGAAACATTTAACTCGTTAAATCTGTAGTTAATGATGTTTCCGTAATTATATCAGGACATTCCTATTTTCAAAAAAAAAAACGAAAAATGAGATCATGAACGTTAGTGGAGACTTCGACAGGTTGCTAAAACTCGAGCAAAATGGCGAAGGTTAAGAAGCAATCCCCGGGGGATGAATTTATGGGTGCTCGGAATTAACACGCCGGGCTGCAATAAAAGTCACGAGGTCTGTCCATTCTCTCTTTCCACTGTTCTTTCAATCGTTTTTCCTCTATTTCGTTCTCTTTCTTTCCCCTAGCGAGATAGGACCGTATCGTTCGTCTTTATTCGCCCTTTTACTCGGCAGAACTCTCGGTATCCGAAGTGGTACTGCTCCTTCCACCCTCGATTTGTCCATCTCTTTCGGATTCTTTCGGTCTCGCGGTGAGAAAATGGAGAAAGAAGAGAAGAAGAAAAGCAGGAGATAGTAGCCCTCTTCCTGCAGGGGGATGGACGACGCTGTCGGCATTAAACCACCGGAATGTTCCTGTTTTCGAGACACTCTGCCTCTAGCCGGTAGAGACGGTTCTTCTCTCCTTTTCACCCCCTTCCTTCCTTCCTTCCTTTTGCACCTTCTTTTCGACGAGTCGGATAAAGAGATTCGTGGTGAGATACAATGCATCCTTGTCCTCCTGGCGAATGGTTTCGTGCAGCCTGCAATAAGAGCATTTACCTCGTCGAAGGAAAAGGGGAAAGATGAATTAATTAACTGGAATTACCAACGATTCGTTGGGTATATTATCTGCGATGTGGGGTGGGTCAGATAAATTTCTCTGAGAAGGAATAATGGATTTAATGTTCGCCTGTAATCCTTGAGAAAATAGTCTTATAACTATTTACAATTTTATAGATAGTTTTATAGGCTTTTTTAAATTGTAGATTGTCTTTACAGTTTGATTTGTTAAGTAATTTTTTTTTTGTAATTGTAGATTATTTTGTGCATAGATTTGTTGAGTAATTGATAAGTTAGAATTGAGAAGAGGGTATAAGAGTTATGGAAGAAATTACGGTTTATGAAGTTGTCGTGTAAATTTAAAACCCTAATGGAACATTCGGTGAATGTCTGGAACGTTAGTGCAATAATTATGGGAATAAATTTCTGGCAAAGTATGATGTCACGATGAATGGTGTAATGTTGCTCGTTTACGATCGGTCCAGAAATGCTTTGGAATACGAGGTCGTTAAGCTACAAACTATAACCTTTTTACGGGAAGCTCGAATAACAGGATCCTTAATCGTGCAAGAAGTTCACTGATCCGCTGTATTTTAAGATTTTAATCGACAATTTAAAGCGTCTTGATGAATCGTTAATTTTTTATAACTGCACTACGATATTGCAAAACATCGTCGTATTTTATCTTCAGATTAAAGTCACGCTTTAAAAATTTAGTTATGCTTCGTACAATAGTGTTACGATGGATATAAAGTTAAAGTCTCCCACTTTGTGTAATTCCTGGTCACCATTTCAATTCTCAATAACCTCTCCAAGATTTCTCATAATTATTATTCAATATATCATACTCTAACTTGAAACTTCATCCAAAATTATAGATACTAGACGAAATCATAGTAATTAACAGACTGCGGATTTTTATGCATTTATGACAAATTAAATACGGCTAAAATATACAAAAAGGACATAATATAAAAATATATCTAAAATATCCAAAGTATGGTATTTGTTGTAATATTTATTGAGTGCAATAAATCCCTAGATAGGTTTTCCTGTCTCACCTGCATTTGTGAAACTCGAAATTTGCATAAACATCCGCAGTCTAGTAATTAAAATCCATAAATACAACGCAGGAAAAAGTTATCAATTTTTCGTGAACATTGCGCTTCACGAATCTACGGTTTCCGGTAGAATTTATTCTATCTTTTTCGACACATTCACGATACTTTCCTCGTTCGGAAAATCCACCTTCCATTCCCACACTATTAAAGTCATTCAGAGAGGCGGAAGTATAGATCGAAGACGTTCGAATCAGCGATTTCCAAGCAGCAAGCTTTCCGGTTAGCTCATTCGGTACTTACACAAATCTCTCCCTAACGTTTTATCAAGCGGCTCCGCAAGCCGGAAGTATAGAGAGAAACTCGAATATCTTGGAGAACTCGCGCGTTTCTCGGTATCGGTTCTTCGGTTCGCCGATTCGCCAGAGCGAAAACACGAAATGGAGTGCGCAAAGGCTTTCCTTCGATCCGTAGACGCATAATAGGTACACACATAAAACGGGGCCATGTATACGGGATTTAATTCGATTTTAGGAAACTGCATGTAGAGAAAAGAAAGCAAGAGAAAGAAAAAAGAGAGAGAAAAAGAGAAATAAAGGATGCCGAACGAGACTGCATGTCGGGATTAGCGATTCGACGTTTCGCCCTGGTTTTTCCCGCTCTCCTCCTCACCTGACGGAATTAGATCCGGCCAGATCTCCTCGTTTCTTTCCTTCTCTCTCGTCCATTTCGTTGAGCACCGACTTCAAATCAGATTTGCGAGAAAACGGCAGGAAACAGAAAATAAAAGAGAGGCAGAAAAGGGTGAAGGTGGAACGGCTGGAGAGCAAGTGGGGAGGAAAAACCGGAACGTGTCGCTAACGTAATAACATTTCAATTCGAGGACGGAAATTGCCAGAGGGCACGGCAGCACGTCCCTCGGTCGAAGGGTGGTCACCCCTTCTTCGCCCTTGCACGTCCATTCTCGTCTTCGTCGTTTCGAACGGAACCTTCGCGGATATCGAGACCCAAACAAACCAACGTGGATCTCCTTTTGGGTTCGTTCTGTAACGTTTAACCGAGAATCAATCACGGTTACATATACATTATAAAATCCGTGTCAAATATTTTTGAAACACTCTGTACAGTCGCGCATCCATTAACCCCTTGCTTTACGATTTGTTTTGTGACCGAACGCGCAATAACTGAGAATTAATTGTTGAAGTAGTAATCTATCACTGATATCCGATATACCGGTATAAGTTAACGCAATATTAATAGCAGGGAACTAATTTCAACGTCTCCTGAACTACCAATATTTTAACAGTTTCTGGAAAACTTCAAAATTTTCTATTCCATTTACCGCGTCACGTGTGCCACATGTTATTGTAAGGCAAGGGGTTCAACCATAGTACTTTGACGAATTGTGATTACAATTATGGACCAAATGCAAACATCATGAGGCAAACTCCTATTTACAATTGTCAGTCGAATAGAAATATCATCTCAACTTAAAGCACTAATACATAATTTAAAATAACTTAAAGTGTAACGTTCGACTTTGCTGTCGATTCAACAAAAGTTCTTGCCCTCGCATGCGCTGGTCTCGAATCACCAAAACAAAACCAAAAACAGTTTGGAATCACGCTGTGCGATCTAACGACAATGTTACCAAACCGCTACAAATATAAAAACACAAAAGAACAGTACAGGTGAGACTCGTGTTTACAGTGCCGATTGATTATTATCAATAGCATGATAATCTCATAGGTCTCAGTTCTTGTTGCAACGTCGTGGGATTCACAACAAAAACGTTGACTGTGATCGTCGACTTTGTCCCAGATTTTAGTCGGGCAAATGGTACTGCAAGGGGTTAATAGTTACGACGTACGCACTTACTTATGTTCCGAGTGAATTTGGCTTCTGTGCAGATTCTAGGTACATTTCATTACATATGACACATTCATTTTGTTGGCTGGTATGCAATCTGTCAAACAGTTAGACGGTGCATAACCTACCTCTATCCCTGTAATATCTTATCCGCTGGAATGCGCTTTACACGAAGCTCTTAAACCACCGCAAGAACTCACCACACCGCAGCTGGTAGTTGATTTTCCCTTGGAGCACCATACAGTTAAAGGATTACCCATAATTTCTTAGTACCTTCTTCAAAATCCAACGTAAATTGGCCACATAAATGTTTATAAAATGCAAAGAAAAAGGAAACACTCTCAATCCAAGGGTCAATGTCGACAGGTGTAAAACGATTCGATCGATCGTTCAGCTCGAGATCAATTTAAAAGCTCGTTGCAAGAGGTTACAAGTATTCTCCTTGGGAAAGTGCAGATTCCGCGACCATTAATTTCAATTACAGCGCGTATTAACGAGTCTCGGGTGACGTTGAATTCGTGATACTTTGACGAAGGAATTTCACGTACCGTCGAGTCGAACATTAATTACGGAGCAACCAGCTGCCGGAATAATTCCCGAAGAAGCGTGTCAGGATTTTTTCGAAGTCGCAGTATGCCAACCGAGGAAAACCAAAGCGTAAGGAAATAGAAGGTACGACGACGAGGAGGGAAAGAAGGAGGAAGCAAAAATACAGGGGGCGAGGGTGCAAGGAGATGGAAAAAAAAGTGAAAAACAGGTTGGTCGGTGAAAATAGGAGGCCCCGAATGAACCAGCGCGTCGTGGAGTCCCGTAATTGCGTTCAGCGTCGGCGTTGCTTTTAATTAATGCGACATACTTTTTTTCATCGCTAAAAAGTGCCACATCCTCGTAATCCACACCTACCCCTTGCCCCTTGCCCCTTCGCCCACAACTCACCGGTAGCAGGGAGTACCACGACCGTTGGGTGATCGTTAAATGGATGAAAAAAAAATGTGCATGCCCTCGAGGCACCCTCCTTTCTTTCTATTCCTCTCCCTCTTCGTTTCTAACACACATACTCACGGTCTTCGCCCTCTTCGTTTCTCTCACCCTTTCGTCTCCTTTCGCTTTCTCCATTTCTCGTCTTTATTTTCATTCGCGATTTCCCTGTGCCACCGTTACTCTCAGTCTTTTGCCGCGGGAATAAATCCAATCGAATCGACGATGCTCCTTTTTCTTCCCTCCCGTCTTCCGTTTTCTCCTCGACTCACCCCCCTCCGCCGTCCTCAGCCACCCTCTGGCGTGCCGCGCTTCCTCTCAAGAGTATTAATCCGCGTAACCTACATGCGACGAGGCGGGGGGTGGCTGTGCTCGAGGAAAACGATGAAAAGGGCGACGATAAAACCACCAACGTGGTGGATATAGATATGTATGCATATGCAAGACTACACCATGAACGGCGTGTCGGGTTATCGCGAAGGTATGACGCTCGACTATCTCTCTCCGATTTGTCCGTTTTTCCACACCGAGAGAAAAATCCAAGACGTGCCTTTTGCCTTGGCGATGCTCGATGCCTTCTTCCTTCAACGAGGTCTATAATTCTGTGGAAATCCGTTTGGCTCGTGCAACGAGAGTAAACGTCTTCGGTGTAAAACGAACCGTCGTCCTTGACGCTTGGAATCTTCTTTGTGACTCCCTTTTCCTTTGAATACGAATGGCTGCGTTTGCGAGTGATAACGACTCCGAGGTATTCGTTCATTTGAAACGGTCTTGCTTTAAAGTGTCTCTGGTAATAAGCAACGATTACAGAATACCTTGTAGAAAATACACTCGGTAGGATTGGTGTAATATTACGGAAAGTTAACTTTGCGAGAGACTAAGCAAATAATGTGGGATAGAAGTAAATGGGAAACTAATAAAATAGTGTCGTTTTATGAGAAACTTTAAAGCCCCTGCCGTAACTTCGGGGGATTAATCTACCGTTCCAGCATCACAGATTTTCTAAACCATAGTATTGCGCTGGTACCTGGACAAATTAACTCTCTATACCTCGATTCTTTTATAGCGTCTGGACATTAATTAAACGACGGTAAATTGACAGTTAAAATTAAATTCCACCTAAAACAATACACTTTCAACGAAATGACCATAGCAATTAAAGTTGAAAAAACTAGTAGAAAGAACGAGCAGAAAGTACATAAAATTAAATAACCTGAGAACAAACGTTCATTATCAAAAAAATTCTCACCGTCAAATTTTCTATGGTGCGTAATCAGTCTGCCGACTCCGACACGCGAACGTCGGTGTATTGACTTATGCATCGCGGAGCATCGAGCTTACTTAATTGCTTTGTGAAGCTCGTGCCCGGTTACGAGGTTACTGACAGTTGCACGGAGCAAGTTTTTCGTGGTCCTGTCACGTGCAGAGGTGCATATATTCCATGGTTACACTGGATAGCGTTCGCGGCATGATTTGTGTGTAGGTCATCAGGCACCTGTTTTGGTTGCTGCGAGACAAACAGCACGAGGGGTGCATCGTGCAAACCATGTAGCGAATTCTGATTTACCTTCGGTTATGTCAATCGCTTTAACAGTTCTCCACGATGAAGTATGGCATCGCGTTCACCAACGATGAAGTGGTATCAATGATTTTAAAGTGCTTTCCGTTTTACCGAACCTGTTTTAACGACACTTCAGTTTAATTCGTCTGTACCTTCGATAACAACGAATTTATTTTCAAGCTCATTTTCTGGCGTAAACATTTCCACGTCACATTTATCTGTACAATCGTGATTTTTCTCTTGGATAGGAAAATTTTGTAGTTCACTCTTATCGCGGGGACGAATATCTATCGAAAAATTCGTGGACTCGTCAGGATCGATAGGTGGAATAAAAAAAAAAGAGTTGTAAAGGATCCTTCATGCGACTCGTTGAAGCGACAATGTCCTCGTAACGATACCCTGGTCGAAACGTTTTTTAATGAAAAAACCTATCGGGCACGGTCGGAATGTCGTGGTTATTATTCCGTGACGATAGGTTGAAGATTAACGTGATTTTTTTTTTTTCGGGGGGAGAAATTAATCTCGTGACTTGGACGCTCCTTGCCCGCTTCGTCGATATCGGGAGAGAGAGGGTAGGCAGATTCGAGCGGACGAAAAACCGATACGCTTCCATCATCTGAGTGTGTGCTGAAAGGCTGACAGGAGTGGTGGTAAAATGGATTTGAAATTAAATTGCGGCGGACGTTTATTAAGTGCTGGAACACGCTTTTAATTACGCGTCGTTCCTGCTTGCACGCTTTTACGGTTCTCTCAGGAACCAAAAGAACCGGGAGAAGGCCTCAGCCTCCTGCCTCCTTTTCCACCTTCGTTCGCCTCGTACGTTCTTTTTTTTTTGTTTTTCTTTTTCTTTTTTTCGAAAATGCTACCAGGTGACCGAGATGTCGTAAATTAAATCCTGCCACCGCATATATGCGTTCCTCTTCTGACGTTCCAAATTTTCAGGTTACTTTCCGTCGAATTTACGAGTGCACGCTGACTACACAGAGGGTGGTATTTCATTTATGAATTTAATAACATTAATTTCGTCCGTGTGAAATTTTCAAGATAGGTGGTACATCATTACACGCTCGTTATTTGCGAGCGTAATTACATTTTCTGTGAGATATCAGTTGGAATATTATAGTCCCATCAAATTATTCGAAAATTATGTTCGTATCGTATGGTAGAAAAAAAAAGGAGGAAGATTGAAAGGGCAAGGGATTTAAGATACACCCATGTTGTTTGCGTTCAGCTTACCGTTCACGTTCTTTCCTCTCTGTCTCCCGATATTATTTCTAGCACGGCGTATGTTCCATAAATCGAGTGTATCCAGTGGACGTCAATATATTGACAGATTATACAGAGTTTTTCCGATGCTATCGCAGCTAATGTCCTTAAAATAATCCCGATGATCTCTATTCGCGCGGTATCCCCTGTTAATAGAGTCATCGATCGTTGGATGACATTTTGGGGACGCGATAACCGATTACCGTTTTTTCATCTCTTCTCTGCGACACTTTCCCGGACAGATCGCTCGTTTCTGCGAAATCGATGCCCGTAACGATGTTACATTTTTGTCCCATCTCGTATTTTCCATTTTGACACCAGTTCTTTCTACATCTCTCTCACTTTTCTACCCCTTCTTCTCCATATTTCTCTCTCACTCTATCTCCTCATATTGCTTCGTCCACGTTTAGATATTCATACACTGTTTACGACCCGAATTAACTCCCATTATTTCATACGACTGTTTGAGAAGAGACGAGAAGTTACAGCCACATCCTGAAAACTCAGATGGACAAGGAGAAGGAAAAGTATGATAGGGTGGGGAGCAGGAAATGCAAATAAAAGAAGAATGGAAAATTTTTACGACGTACAAGATTTACGAGGGACGTTTTTTTTTTGATGCATAAAAGTTTTCCAGTAAATCCACATCTGGCAGAGCGCTACCGATCGCCCTGACGGCAGAATCGTGGCTGCTCCGTGCAGTTAAGGCGATTTTCCGCGGAGAATTTTTCGGAAGAAAACATCCACAGCGTTGATTTACCACCGGCTTTCGCGCCCCCTTCGGGCTATGCAGCGTGGAATTTCATTTCGGCGACGACGACCTCGTAACACGACGCTGGAAAAACCTGCCTCGAGAGCGGAATACAAACAGGAAGGTTTTCGGCACTAACCCATTTTCCGGGCTTGGAGAAAAATGGGTCTCGATATGCGTTCCCTCCGTGTCGCAATTTACAGCCTCGACGGTGCTGCTTACTTTCCGCGATCTCTTTTAAGGGCTCCGGATAACGTCGTTTGCACGTTAACCGTTCTCCGTTCTGTTTAGGAAAGAAGAAGAGAAAAAAAAGGGAAGAAATTTTAATACCGAATTACGTTCGACTATTACATAACGGGGGATTGCTTTCGCGACGTAATTAATGACTTCTCTCTTGTCCCTGTCCTTTTGCATTATTATTCACGGTATTATGGTTTTCAAAACATCCTCGTAACTAGAGAAGCGAAAGAGAGAACGACTCGTGAAACATCAAAGCGTCAAAGTGTTTTGTTCGCTCGAGTACGAGCGCCACTAGAATCCCTCCCCGAAGATTACGCGGAATCGGAGGCGTACGATTCGAAAAATTATGACAATTTGCAAAGCACAATTCATGATGAAACGGAATTCGCTGATTTTCCTGACACTCTTGCCTCTGTACAGTTCGTAATACCGTGATTTCGGAAATGCTGCAGCGAATAAATAATGTAAGTAGAGAGAGAAACGTCAAAGACCACCGCAAACATCCCTCTCCGAAAATGACATGGAATCGACGGTGTACGAGTCGAAAAATACTGACAATTTACAAAGCATAATTTCAAATGAAACCTAATTAGCTGATTTTCCCATCGTACTTTCCTCTACACGGTCCTTGATACCGTGATTTCCAAGATGTTACAGCAAGTAAGCACGGTAAATAGAGAGAGAATCCTCAAACGTCAAGCAGCTCCACTAACATCCCTCTCCGATGATTACATGGAATCAACGGCGTGTATTTCCAAGAACTATGACAATTTTCAAAGCATAATTCCTATTGAAACATACTTAGTTGATTTTTCCATCGTACTTTCCTTACCACGGTTCTCGATACCCTGTTTCCCAAGATGCTGCAGCAAATAAGCAAAGTAAATAGAGAGAGGATCGTGAAAAGTCAAAGGGCAGAAGGGTTTTTCGTTTACCACCATAGTCTAGCGATACTTTAATCCTTCCCTAAGGATCCGAAAGATCGACAGTCCTGCCGTTGCGTCACACATCGTTCGAAGATCGAACGGACCACATGACCGTCCATCCCTCCCACGGAACGTCCCCCAAAGTCCGCAAATGCACCCTTACTCTCGGTCTTCTTTCTCAAACTATGAGAACCCCTGTGGATGACGTCACCCGGCGCATGATTGGCCCAACTAACGGTCACGTGACCACTCGCTTGGCCAGTGTCTGAAGGGAGGGTTGTAGGCAGATCGAGACAGAGAGGGTGGACGAAGGGTGAACAAGAGAGAGAAAGGGGATGAAACTGAACGAAAGAGGACGACGAAACAAAAGAGAGAGGGACCATGAGTCGTCGAACGGAGGAAGAGAGGAGGATACTGGTGAATGAGCGAAAGAAAGAGAACTGACGTGGAGGAGGACGAAGAGTCCGGAAAGGTAGGCGGAAGGAGAGAGAGATAGAAGTTAAGAAAGGGGAGAGAGGTGGACGAAGGGAGAGAAAAAGAGAGACAGGAGGGTATAGGTGTATATATAGAGAGAGGAGAAGCAGAGCTCTCTGGTGGGGTGAACACGGGGTTGCAAGAGGGTGAAAGAGAATCGGTGGTAGGGGTTGGTTATGGAGGGGGTAGCCGCGAGTCTCGCCAGTCACTGCGACGACCGCGACGCCCCAACGTCTCGGGGTACAAATTGTTCGCTCCTGACGCTAAAAGTCGTCGTAATCCTCGTCGACGGCTGTCTCGGATATTTGAATTCGGATAAAAAACCAGAATACCCTTCGATCGACCACGTATTACGAGAATTAGAGCAACTCGTGTAAGATGAATCGGAGAACGAATTAAAATAAACGCGAAGCAAATCAGTAGTGCCGAGAAAAAGAAGTCGAGAAGGTCGCTCTTGTTTTTTTACCCCGTACCGAGGCGTTTCTCGGTGTCTCTTCGTCGTTGCGCAATTAAACGCGGAAATGTGCTAAGAATTGACCTTAACACTTTATCGCGTAACCAAAGAAGCCTGGATCTTACTTTTTTTTTTCTTTTTTCTTTCGCGGAGAATCCTTCGCTTCCGCGAGATAAAATGACCTAACCTCGTGAGGGGGTGGAAAGCACCGAATAGTTCGCGCACGAGTTTCGCTTCGGGAACCGGTGGAGCTGGTCGAGGACATTTTTATAGTTGTGTAAAACACGACCACGATGGTCCTACACGGAGTAAATCGTAAGTTATGTGTCCCCCGTTGTCTCCTATTCGAGCATATTCTCTGATTTTTACACCGAATTCCCGCATAGAACGTATTCACTTCGAATTTTCCCTGCGCACACGCAGTCTAACGCAGCTGAAGCCGGTGTGAAACTCATCGAATATGCCTCTCGATCCTTCCTTCCCTCCACTGTATGTCTTTATGTTAGCTAGCAATCAATAGTGTCCCTTGTCAATTAGCTGTCACGAATTAGAAAAATCTGTGTATCCTGCTCGAATTCTCCGACCTCATACTTGCGTCAAACTCCAACGAATGAATCATCTCTCCGTCATTAAGTATTTCATCTTTCGCGCAACGATACCAAGTGTCGCAATTATAATCTCTCTCCAAGCTTTTCTCATAGAGTAATTACAATTACAACTGGTTAAGGAGAAAAAGTTCAAAGAACATTATCTATTACTTCCGCGTTCAAAATTACACCCCTACGATTTGTTAATCGCGGAGGAAGACTTTCTCGTTACATATTAGTCCTCACGTTTTTTTTTGCATGTCCCTCGACCCTGACCAGACACACGTACGAACGAAATTGCACGAAAAACGGACATGTTTCGTCGCGTGACCGAGAAGGGCCGAGGGAACGACTCATTGCACGCGTTTGATCACGCGACATCGGAGAAGGACGTAACGGAACCGACGGGCCGGTCAGATATGCTTGACGAATGACTAGAAACCCCTAAAATCTGCATCGCGACCAACCTCGTTTGAAAATTCAGGGTAAAACTTCGTGAAAACTACCATCTACAACGATTCTATTTCTCAAGAACTCCACATCGATCAGTTTTTTACGATATTCTACGAGAATATCGATTCACTTGGACGTAGAACGAGCCCTAAAAATAGTTTCGAAGGTTCTCTTTCGGCAGATCCGACGATTTACAACCTACCTCAACGAGCCACGCGATTGCGCAATTTTTCCATTCTCCTCGTCGATCGTTCATCCTCCTCGAAGGACTACGAATCGGGGGAGGATTTGCAAAAAGAAACCGTGAAGAGGAAATTCATGGGGGTTTCTTTGGTAGTTTCGCGTAGGACGATAGAATGTACGTAAAACGAGAAGGTAAACGTGTTACGGGTCAAATAGAAATCTATGGTCTATAATTATCACGAGGGATCGGACCCCGGGAATGTCTGGAAGTGCGAATTTACCCTACACCCTTCTATCGCATCGTACAACTTGTACGCAATATCAGAGGCCGTTGCAACGGCGCGCCTCGATGCATTAGCTAATTGTTGCATCGATATCGAACCGATTTGTTCGTCACTTCCGGTCGTTCGTCATCGGTCTCCGTTTAACTTCCGATCGTTTCGTGACGCCGTTCAACCGGGAAACTTTACGGTGAAAATTATAGGGTGAAGAGAAAAATCGAATGAGGCAGATAAAATTTCATCTTGGCGTGGAATTGCGGGAAAAATTGCAGAGTTAAGAGCCGGCTTTGCTCGGCAATTTGGCATTGTTTGCAGGCGATGCGAAAAATGTACGCGTCGGTAAATACATAAATTTCCATACGTTTCTCGTTCTTTTTTTTTCTATGTATATATATAGTTTTTTTGTATTTTTTAGCAAGCATGTCGGGCATTGAAAAATTTATTTTCGGTAAAAGCGAGCACCGTTGGCGCGTATCGGACGATGTTTTCATGCCTCGACTAATTATTGTTGACGCATGCAATCCGTTTATCGTTTCCGTTCTCCCTTAGCGCGGAGCGAACCGTTTCGCGAGGGAGAATATGCAAATAAATCTTCATCCGTGGACGACTAATTAGCGCGTCTGCGCCGATAACACCCTTTTACGGTCCTCCTGATTTCGTAAATACGAGAGTAAAAAGCAACGAGAAGCAAAACGAGGAAGGCGCTTCGAGTTTGAAGCCTTTGTTGAACTTCCGCTCGTAGGAAATTAAGACTCGTCTGAAGTGCAGTCGTGTAACGTGACTCGTGGATTATCTTCTTCATTCCGAAGCAAGAATATGCATTACGAGATAATGCACTTGTATAGGATGAAGTATTTCGCAACGTTATTATAATCAGCTTATATCTTTTCTTTTTCGGTGTTTAATGAGGTATTGAAATATTAATACGACACTCTTTGATAATAGAAAATGAGAAAAACTCGATGACAAAGACAATCTTGAAATCGATAGTATCTCTTCCCGTTCATCGTTAATTGTCTTTCGGCCGTTTACCACAAATTTCTTGCACGCCATGTATTTCGTAGAAGGGGTTCTTTGTCGAGAGGCTTCCAGAAGGCAAGCGGCAGCCATCCCGGTGGCTCCTTATAAAACACAATTACGAGTCTTAACCAAGTTTCGACGCACTTAATTACCTGAAAGTTAGGATGGGTAGCCTGTTTCTCCTTTGCCTCGGTCTCTCCTTCCATTTTCCATCCACCATGACATCGCCGTTCCGACGATGGCTGGGGCTTTTCAGTTGGCGACACAGAGTATAATAATGAGGAGGAGAGAGCCGACACACTCTCCCCATGAACTATGCCTATCAACACAGACGGCATTTACTTTGAAGACACTTTGAAGATGTGCCCGCGGATAGAGGAACGTGATATTAATAATATCTCAGGAAGTTTGGACGTATCGTTAAGAATATTCATGATGACGACAAACTCTAATTAGTTTCCGTTCCAAAAAGCCCGGTGTACATGCGCTCGATCATTTTTGTATGTTCGATCTTCGACGATGTTCGTCGATGTTTAAAGTTTCGATACTATCTTACAATTAAGCTATGACTTGAACTTTCAAACTATAAAATTCAATATTAAATCATAGTATACCTTTAAAAATATATATACCTTTTATTGGATACATATATCTACCTTTCAGAATTACCATCAGCTCTAATACTACTAACATAATTGAAATGGACAATTTGGAATTTTAATTGTTAAAGTAGCCATGGCCTCTTGATTCCACTTTTTCCAAAGTTCTCATTTAGTCTACTTAACACTTTACCAACCGGTAGTCGATTAATCGACTTTTCGGGACTAACACTTTTGGGCTTTTAACTTATTAATTGGTCGCTACGGAAATTAATAAATTGTTATTTTTCATTGCGGTTAACTGTGACAAGTGAAGAAACTTCGCAATTTTCGAACAGATATCAGTATCAGGGAAATATTTGCGTGCAAGTGACCGATCAGAAGTGGGTAGGATGTTAAAAAGTACCGGTCGGTAAAGTGTTAAATATAACAAATACAAAGCCAGTTGCTGTGGTGTTAAAGTTTCTTAGTAGGTCCTCGAAAAACTGCCAAATAGCACCGACCTAAAAACTACTACTTAAGTATCAACGACCGAAACTTTCGAGGGACCGCATTTCACCGTAAATTCTTTCCGTAAATCATTCTACTTTCGCATGCAATATCGTAGTTTTGCAGGTATCGCGAAAGTGTGGGCTTTATAAGCCCCAGATATTCGTCGCTTAAATCCACCGCTGAGCCAACGTCGTCTAAAACCGAGAGTTGGCGGTTTACTAGTATGCGAGAGTCTCGATTGGGGAGAACAACGTCGACCTCAGACCTAAATTTCTCTATCTCCTAGGTGAAACTAGATATAAACGCGTATCCAGGACGCCCTCAGGGCCCCCCCTAGTTTCCTTCTCGTCGCTCAGGAACGTCTTCGGGCACGACCTTCGGGTCTCGACCCTAAATTTCCTCGTTCTCGTAAATCGTCCGCCGCAACTTGGCGCATCCCGCCGCCGTGGCTACGATAGTTCGCCTAAAATACGAGCGTTACTCGCTATGGATGCATTCATGCATCAGAGACACGGTGTAACACCTCGGAGAGTTGTGTTGCCGCCTTCTTCCTCGAGTGCATGCGAGTTTCATCCCCCTAATGGGGAGGAACGAAATCCTCCGGGTGCATTCGCGATAAGGTATCGTGGTTTCTTTGTCCTCGTGTTTTCAAAATCTGTTGCAAACGCGCTTTTACATTCTCACGGTATGTGCTTCGGGCTTTTACGTGTAATTCTCTCTTTTTTTTTCATCCTTGTTTTTCTGACGATTTATCGTATCGCGGTCTCGCGTGTCGTTAATTACAATGGAGATGGAAAAATTACGAGAGAACTGAAAGGTATTGGATTACTTGTGTTTTCTGTTCCATCTCGACAGTGTAATTTTTTTTTTTTTTTGAAAATGAAAATATTTTTGTTTGAACGTTCCCATTGATGGGAATCCCTTTGTACTATGGGTGATTGTAGTGGTCCGTTGGAATTTTAGTGGGAGAGACACAGTTGGATTATTTGTCCAGTGATTTAGAAAAATGTTCACTGTTTCTTTGGAGTCTTTACAAATTAATTTCAGATTTTGTGGAAAAGTAGTTTCAAAAGAGGAGCGTATATAATATAGAATATTTCGTTGACATTATATTATAGACGTTTCTCCATTTCTAGGCGAGGAGACTTACATAGGTTTCGGTTAATCACCCGAAATGCGCGCATTTCCTAAATACGTTTCTGTAGCTTAACAATATTTGTGATAACGCAGATACATCGGATGTATTAATTCGTATCAAATTCCGGTGAAATACGAGCATTACGTGTCGTGAATACAGGCAGGCATCACGCATGATTGAACATCTCCACGGTGTATTGTGCACGTTCCGCGAATGCATGCGACTTGCATCGCATAACGCGAAATGAATGAGTTCCTTGAGGCGCATTCGCGATGAGCCAACGTGTCCCTTTCCCCCCTGCGTTGCTATGGCAGAAGGAATAAACCTTTACACGTTATTCCAGACTACAAAAGACATATTTGTTACGTCGTCCTTCCTTATGTTTTCTGCTTCAATTCCCGAATTGAAAATACGTGTAACAATGGAGAAACTAGGAGAGTTGCAGCATGATTAAAAATCTGGCATGTCCTGGACTGAAGGTCCAAGTGTTTTATTTTAATTTACCTTATAATCTACATTTCTTCGCGAACGTTTAAAAATAGAGTAGAAAATCGTTTCGAATGCTCATTGTCTTGCAATGGTATCTTCGCTACATTCAAACCTTTAGATACTGCTAAAATGGAGACTTTTAATAACACCGAGGGGATGAAAATTCCACGAGGATCGAAAAAAATAGAGAAAAAGAGAAATTGTTTCTTTTTTTTTTAGAAATATGAAAATAGACTATAGATCAACACAATGCAACTAATAACTCTTTGCTAATAACTACACAGAACTTAATGCAACTCACTACTAACCGCCATCTTAAAAGACAACAAAATCTCTTCTGTGTCGACCTTTTGACCTACTTTCACTATTATTCTACTATCACATCCTTCTCACACAATCATTCACTCTCTCGCACTTTTTCTCCCTAATTTCTAAAATCTTCGCGTTTTAAGGAGGAAAAGCGATCGGTTGGACGAAACTATCCCAACCTCACTTTCACCCCTACAACCGTTCTTAAGTTTAAACTACCACGTATATTTTCGGTCACTACAATACATTTAAACATCTACGCAAATCCTCACTCCCATAAAAGGCCAGTTCTTAATTACTTTTCAAATCCACCCAAAGCTAATGAAAACCAACGTCCTATTTGAAGAGGTCGCGAGGGAGACCAAGAGAAAATGAAAGTATACGTGGAAAAGGAGAGGGATCCCGGTGAGAAAAGGGGACCGTTTTGTGATATACGCGAAACGGCATGCCACATCCGCCATAGTATTTTCCATTTGCAATATCCGACGAGGCAAATAAAAATCTAATACATATTTGTTCGTCGCGGCTGCGAGTGGCATAACTGGCTACGACTGCGAAGGGTGGAAAAATAGAAGGATAGCGGAGGGTGGTCCCGATGTAAAGAGGAATCATGGGGGAAGGAGGATGAGGATACCGTACAGGGGATGAGATAGGTGCCTTTGGATTCAGCAGTCGAACACGTAGCCATACGAGCCAGCGCGACGACATTATCGGTTTCGCATCAACCCTAGTTTACTCCGCTTGCATGTGTCTGTCCCTCTTTTTCCTCCCCCTCTTCGAAGGCCTCCCCTTGTGCGTGCTTACACGTGTATAAACGTACCTAGGAACACATATACAGCGATAAAGATGCCTTTCGATCCTGAGTATCTTCGACGTCGATGGCGAAGTCACCGCGTCGTAACGTCGGCTATCTTGCGTCGCCGAAAAGAGATTTTTATCCTGCGTGTAGAGGAAAATGAGGATCTTTATGCCGAACGAGAAGGAATGACGGCACTGAAATAACCTGTCGATGGAGATATTATTAGTATTCGCATGTTATAGTTCCGTGATCTTCTTCCGAATCGAAGCAACCCTTAAACGTTCAACGTCACCCCTGGTACCTGGTACCGCACGGATGGAAGATTGGTTCACATTTTTCTACATTAACCCTTTGCAAATGAAGATACGTTGAATACTGATAATTAATTACTTATTTGACCATCCAAAATTAGCTTTATATCAGACAGTCAGAGTGTTAATATGCAGAAATTGTAAGTTCAACATTAACATATTAAAATTAAAATTTCTCCGTCCAATCGTAATTAAAAAAGTGTAGATTTAAGATGGCAATGAATAAACAATTCTATTCGGATATCGTAACCTCGTTGGTTTAAAATTCAACTAGATTTGTACGTCCTCGGGGTCGAAAGCTTTTAACCCATCTAAAAGCAAAGAGCCACATCATCGAAGCTGAAAATGAACCGAACAAATCCAATCCCCCGAGCATACAAATCTCATTTGTCGAAGCTTCACAGTCAACATTGAACTCGATCGCAACACCGACTAAAAGACACCGAGTAAAACCACTATCGTCGATGGTGGAATGCCACAGAGGCGATCGGTAAACGTGGTAACGCGTGCACACTCGTGGCAGGTTCAAAGGGGTGTCTTTATCTGGCACGTCGGCTTATCTCGATCCCCTGCGATTCTACGTGGGTGAGCAAGGTGAGGGTTACACGATTCCGTCCTTCGCTCGTTGTGACGTCAGACGTAAATAGCAGAAAAGTGATTGCCATGAAATTATCTTTCGACCAAACCAGCTTATTATTAGAGCGTGATATCGTGACTTCGCGACGGCTAAAGCGTTATTTTCTCCGCGAACTTTAACCTCTACCAGACTCAACGTTCTGTGTGCAGAAAATCATGGATACTCGAAGACTTTGTAACGATAGCTCGCGAATCGTACACCTGTATAACCATCCGAGTCGAAAAGTCCAGCCTAAAAGGAAACTTCAAATCCTAGATTCTTTTGATTTCTCATTTGCCGCTTAATTATGTATACCATTTTGAACCTCAAAATCCTCAACTAGTGTGTCTACGCGCCTCAAAGTCCTGTAAATATGATTTTTAGAAGTTATATGGACTGATCAGGTAAAATTTTTATTCCAATTTAATCTGACATCCCCTAAAAATATTTCAGAAGTTCCAAGTCTGTCGACTCATATTCTAAAAATAGGTCTTTCAGGAGCAAGTAGGAATTAAATTATTATTTTATTCCATATAAATTCTAAATCTCCTAAAATCACTTCAATTTCAATCCAATTCTAAAACTCCTCATTATAGAATGTATGGCTTATTATTGGGCTTAGATTAATTTTCTAAATAAGAATGCTGAGGATTATTTTGGGCTGCATGAAGCCTAAATTGATCCTAAACTAGGCAAAACTGGCAAAAATGAACAAGTTTAGGGCAATTGTGGAATTAAAATTTGCATTCTTTTATATGTAACATATTTTTCCATATTCAACCTAAATATCCTAAGTTAGTTGGTAATTTAGGAGGATTTTGGGCTGAAATTTTCGACTCGGTCAATGATCTTTGGAAAAATTTCCATACCGCCTCAAGTGTGTCATATTATTTGACATAAAGCTGGCAGAATTCGGACGTTTCTCGTGCAATAGTCGACGGATCTGTCGCAGAGGAATCGTCGGGCGACGAGAAATTCCGTCCACGCGAACAGAGAAATGTATAAAGACAAAGAGGAAAACGTCGAGCAAAATTCAAGTGTAACGACTTTCTCGACAATTCTCGTAACGATATTCGTTATTTTTTGTGAAATTAATAAACTTTGATAAAAAGTATACCGAATGATATACAGAACGGAAAGTAGAGTGGGTACTGCGATAAATGAGAGAATTTTTTTTACTTCAAACGAGAAAATTCGTAAGCTTTATACAATTTCCATTCAATTGCAGCAGAAAGGAAGCGGATATAAACGAACGAATCGGATAGAAATCTATCTACATCCTCTGATCTCGTATTAAAGTTCATTGACGGCCAGAAGCGCATAATTTTTCGAATTAATAGACTTGCGAGAAGAAAAAAAGAGGGGTAGGAACGAAAGTGTAAGAGCAGGTAAAGTAAAATGGGCCTCGACCGTTCATGCATAATACATGCCACGAGTAGCAATATGTCGCCCTCGCCGGGTCTCTCTTGTTTTATGAATCTTTCTTGTCCCTTCAGACTGGCTATCTTACAGCTTCCAAACCCCAACGCAGTTTTTCAGGCCCTCGAGAGTCGAAGGAGGCCAAGTTGACTTTCGTCGTTCCACCATCGTTTCCTTTCACCCCTTCTTCCTCTTCTTCGGAACATCCACCAGCTTGAAACTTGGCCTCGCCGCAAAAATGATTTTTCACCTATTCCTCATCAACCCTCAACCTTCGTCCACAAATTCATTTTAATATCAAAAAAGATATCGCGAAGCCACCATAATTGTCTTCGAAAAAAATGGTTATCTGTCCAAACGAACAAAATGGCAGATAGAAATAAGAAGAAATTTGATGAAAAAAAAGGAGGACAAAGGGGTGGGTAGTTAAGAGGGGAAAAGTAAAATCGGTCGTGGGTGGATTCCTTTCGAAATCCTTGGTCCGTTCTCGCGTACCTTCAAGAAGCCCTCCTTCACCCTCTCGCCTCTTAGTTCCCGAAAATTTATGGCAAATTGTTTTAACCGTCGGCGTGGTACCACCTGGTGCACGAAATATACCCGGGATACCCCGTGGAAGCAGGCGCGGTCGTGTAGCAGATTTTGCGAAGGCGGGACCGTGTCTCCTTTTTCGTGTCGCCGGGGTGAGGGGGTGGGTAGAAGGGTGTAGCTTCCTTCGCTTTATTACCGCGACTTACGTTCTCCATTCTCTGTCTATTATGTTCCGTAACGGTAATCGGGCTATATTAAGAAAACACAGCGTGCAATTACGACGTCGACGTATCTTCAGAGTGAGAATATTATTTCGCAATGGTTGTAGATTCGAGGGTATCGTTTTAAGGGCGAATAGAAAGCACGACGAAGAGACAATGCGTGTCTGTGTTTGCCTTAGAACGTGGAAGGAAAGGAGAGATGAAAAAAAGAGTGAAACAAGAACAAATATTTCCTGGTGTGCGTTACGAAAGAACGAACCGTAGGTTCTACCACTTTATTACGAGGCTTACCTCGAGTTTCCTACCTATTAACTTCCGTGGACAGAGAGAAAGGAGTGAGGAGGACAAGAGGGAACAAAAGAGTTTACATCCGGCTTAAACTTCTTCCCTGCTCTCTCCCGTGTCTTGAGTCTCCGAAAATGGACAGAAGTAGAGGAGAGAATTTGAAAAATAAAGGGAAGAAATCTAGTTGTAACTATAAAACATCATTACATCTAATTTTCCGGTTTGTACGTGAGACTAGGATGATTGTAACGACGATACCGTCGGTTGATTAACGGTAGAAGATAATTTCATAGAATGTTATTTCATTAAATTCACGTGCGAGCTGGTTTTTAAATTTCGCGACGTCCCGCGACGAAGGGGATTAAATAAAAATACTCCGAATCGGTGGTACGTAATTGCAAAACACGGCTCGGAGCTCGTCGTGGCTGTTTTTTTAATTACGGTAAAATGTTTAAACGGTATAGAGCAACACGCCGGCGGGTTTACAGAGGAGTCGTTATTTCTACGGAGGCAGGCGGACTTCATTGTTGCTGAATCTACGAAGCGATCTATTCTGTGGGGTATTATGCGACCACCGCGGGAAGCGAGAACATCGTGGTTGCGGTTATTAAGACAAAAAAGCGGATTTCTCGTCCTTCTCTCTCTCCTACTATTTTTCTCAGTGGAATGCGAAGTTCCGACAACTGGCACGTTGAAGGAAGAAAATTGAAACGGCCTGAGGTCGTCGAGCGGCAAGGATTCTCGAAGAAATTGGAGCAGAAAGTGACCCAAGAATAAGTAAGAGGACAAAGCATCTCAGCCCAGTGAAAAGAGTATTCGCTTTTTTATTTCCACGAAATGTACATTCACAAACTGTATATCCCATCCGGGGTTGAAATATCTTCGTTTCTTAGCGAAGCCACGTTCGTGCTCTCTATCTCTCTCTCTCTTGAATCATCCGAGAGTAACTCCCCCGCAAAGGTCTAACCCCCGGACACAGTAAATAACCCTAATACGTCGAAATTTATTCACGAATAAACCAACATTAAAAGTTGATTTATAACACTTAAGAGGATGAGAAAATACGCGAAGGGAAGTGCGCGAAGACTAACGCCAATGAAAAATGGTAGACGAAGAAAGCGAGGGAAGAATACGAAAAGGATGAAAGAAAGCGAGAGAAACGATCGCTTCAGAGAGAAAGAGAGAGACTGTAGGACGGTCCATTAGCTTGGTTACCACTCCGCACATCGTCGAATAGGATACGTGTTTTTGGGGGTACAGTGAGTGTCGTTATACAAACTATTTAATAGAAGTAGCACCGTTCCACAAGGGTCCCCATAGTCCTGTCGTCGATGGGATTATGCGGGGAATGCAAGCTGGAGAACGATTATGCGGTTGGGTCATGGACGAGAGGGTGATCCAGCTCCAAGGAAGACGTTCTCCCTCGTATCTCGAAACACGCGTACACTCTTGAATGGAGAAAGAGAGAAGTAGAGAGAGGGTGAGAGAAACAGAGAGGAAGGTTATATCTATGGGGACATACATACATATATGTATTTCCTCGAGAATTTCGTGGATTAGAGGGAGGAAATGGAAGCCCTGTAGGAGTGTGTCGAGACTTGGAATATACCCATCGACGGTCAGGGCGACCGCAGAATATTAATATGACCAAGCTTTCAACCTGACCGGCTACTCTGCTCTCTCCGAGTCTTTCGTTTCTTCCAAGTGGCTCGAGCTTCTTCCTATGGTTACCTCTGACCTTACAACCTTCTCGAATTTATGTCGATCCCCGTACATGGATATGGTTAACGATAAAAAGCGAGAATAATGACCACTTGCGACCTGGAATTCAAAATTCATGTTACAACGAGATAGGAAGAAAAAGTAGAGTTCGGTCAAGTATTCGAATTTTTATACGGAGAAATAGGATTCGAAGGGGTGAAGAGAAAAATTGCACGCCGTTATCTCCAACGTAACGGTCTCAAATGTTGGCATTTTCGAGGTAATAAATAAGATGTATCTTACTCTCGCGGTTTACTCTCCGCCACTTTTTCATACTTCTCTCCCTATGTCACTTTCCCACTATCTTTTTTTTCCACCGTAACTTATGCTAAACGCGAAGAAAGAAACAAGAACTTGGAATATGCAATAAAGTCTGCTAGGTGGTAAAACGGAAAATGCTCTCGTGACAGGAATGACATTCCGATAGGATTCTTCATTGAGCATACCATTCGCGCTTTCCTTTCTTTCTCTATATCACCCTCCTCTATGTTTCTCTCTCGGCCACTCTCTGTCTTTCCCGAGGCGATACCTCTTTTTCTCCCAACCTCGTTTTCCCCGTTGCTCTCTGTTCTCTCGCTTTTCTCCATTGTCTACCTTCCCCCTTTTCAGTTTCACCCTCGCGCAGTTGGCACGGCCCCATGCAAATGAAATTACCGCCCCACTTTTCGAACGGTACGGAGAGATCATCGGCCGGGCTCGTCGGCATCGTCTCTTTCTTTTCGGTGTAACAGGGTTTGTCACGCACGTAGAAACCCACACGCACGTGAACACCTCCATCGACGATAGATCGACACATTGACGATGCGCGGGAGATTTGCAGAGGGAAAGAGAGAGAGAGAAGAGAGTGCAAGAGAGAGAAAGTACACAGTAGTCGAAGCGCGACCGAGAGAGTCGTACAAAGAGGTAAAAGCTTAACACGTCAAATGGAAACACGTATTTGCTCTTCGACTGTCGCGTGCAAACATCCACGCGTGAACGTGCCTGTAATACGTGCACGAGCGATTTGCTGCGATCTCTCGGCTATCTCCCTATTCCCATCTACGTTTCCTTTCCCCGCATTTCTCGCTTTCGTCTCTCCACAAGTTCTACCATCTCTCGTTTCAACCCTGTGTCACCCTCCTTCTCTGTGAGCCTGGTTCACTCGGTAACTATGTACCTTTTCGCCCCGTGATCTGATTAACTCTCGACGAAGGGCAACTAGCTACACGCTCGTCCACGAAATCCAGGAATTAGTCGCTCCTAAGATAAGACGACCGTCGTGTCAACTTTGAACCCTAACCTGGGATGTTTAGATGCCTTTAATGCTCGCATCTCTAAACTCTCATCCATCTACCGTCCTCCGTAAAGCAAACACGAAAATTACATTTTGCAAGAATATACACACCGATTGATATTTTCTATGATTCTCTTACTATCCTGTAGTAACATCGTTACCATGATACTTCGCGCCAAGCTTAATTAACTCCCTTGGATGAAATCATTTCTAAGCTGCCCTTGTTATCCAATTAAAACGTTGATTAGTTTCCTTGGAAAAATACTACGCTGCTGTCCCCTCCATTGTTATTCCGTAATTACCATTCGGTCCCTGAAAGGCTGGAGTTTCTGACGGGCGAGGACGAATTCCAGTTAACGGGGGTGGAGAACGTTGGCAGACTGGATCCCCCAGGGTCCCAGCGAAGTATCGTGCGGCATTTTACCGTTAATTCGAGACAGGCTGAAATCGGTGGCATTGTTTGCTCTATCGTAGGTCGGGGAAGAAACGAGGGTAGAGACACCGGGCATCTGGTTCGCCAGTAAACGTTCATTTCGTCCGGCCGAAATGCCGTGAGTCGCCTCGAGGGTCGTCGTATCTATTAAAGCGAGATAGTCCCCTGGACCTTGTCAGCGGATCAAAACGCAGAGGCTAACCCACGAATGGGGTTGAATGGTCCAACCGGACGCAAGGTCGGATCATAAGGGAGAATTGTACGAGCTCGTTGCTGCACTTGGGAGTACGTTGGATTTGAAAAATGCTGATTAAGGGATGGACGCAAGCGCGTAATGGTGGAAGAGAAGGAAGAGATTAGGAGGGTGTTTCTGTATTTTGTGAAAGAGGGAAGTTACTTTTAGATCCCTCGGGTATACGGGACGTATTGAGTCAGGGAGATTTTTGAAAGTGCGAGCTACAGAATTTTTGGATTCATTTAATTCTAGATGTACGGTCGTTAAATTTGGTATATTTAAATATATTTTGTGATTACTTTGGATAAAGATGGATAAAGAGGAAAAATGTGCGATATTAAGTAATTTATTACGAACAATTATGTACTTTATGTATTACTAGCTGAAAGCTCCCGTGCTTCGCTACGGTTTAATCGAAACTAAAAAAAAACAACCTTAAAATGTCGAATTTTGAAAAATCCTTTCTTAGTGGGTGCTTACACCCTAGAAGGAACGCTCATGCAAAATTTCAAGTTTCTAGGTCAAGTAGTTTCGGCTCTGCGTTGCTGAGTTTGGTCCATACTTTAACCCCCCAAAACCCCCCTAAAATTTCGAATTTTTCAAAACCCTCTCTTAGTGAGCACCTAAGACCCAAGGAGAAGGTATGTTCCAAATTTCATTGCAATCCGTTCTGTGGTTTTTGAGATTTCGTGATGAGTGGATGAATGAGTCAGTCAGTCAGTCAGTCAGTCAGTCAGTCAGTGGTATTTGAGCTTTATATATATAGATAACATACGCATGAAATATCTACTGTAATGCTTCTCTATGAATTCGAGAAATATTTTGGAAAACCCGTCAATTTTACGGGTGTCGTAAATCTAGTGTTAACGAAGTTGGTTTAGACAAAATGAACTTGAAGTGAAGTCATGAGTCAAAGAACCACTTTTTCCTTTTTCAACGAAATAGAACACGGTGGATGATCCTTTAATAGGCAAGGTCTCAAGCTCGTGATTAAAGCTCTGCATAATATAGGTACGCGTGTCTATCTTTCTCTCTTCTCGAGAAAAGCTCTTGGAAGCCGACTACTTGTCTGCCCTAATCGATGACGATGGAACGAGACGAGTCGGTCTTTTCATCCCCTGAATTCCACTCGCAACGTGTCTAAGCTCGATTCACTCGAGCTAATACTTTAATAATATCCCTATCTAAAATCCCATTTTCTCCGCAACAACTCCGTCACTCTCCCTTCACATCGATCACCTTCTAACCCAGAAATCAACTCCTCGAAGATATCTCCACGTTTTATCAGTAATTCGGACAACCTCAACTTTATCTCGACAAAAATCAAGATTCCGATATCATACCTTCTCGTCCTCGCCTTCGAAACCAACCCCTTCTTCTCTCATCTAGGAGAAATTCTCCAAGAAAACTAACCCTTCTCCGCACGATCACGGTGAAGGATAAAGTAACGACGAGGTCCGCTCGGTTTCACCGATTCCCTACAATTCCGTCTCCATCGAGAAATCGTGCTCTGGCCGTTCGAAGCTCAAGTAATGGAGCTTTTTCCTCGTCCTCGAGACGTAAGGAAGGTTTCGTGGATTGCCGCGTTTGAGATACTCCGACTAGTTCGGTGAACGATTAGGTGCTCGTTCGTAGACAAGCTCCTACGGATTAAGAGGGTAGGTATCGCTGGTAACAAGATTATCCCATAGGAGAAGAAGTACGGGATACCGAGAGAGGTGGTGGAGAAGAGGGGAATGTGTAGGGACCTCGAATGTGTAGTGGACTGCCACGGATGCGATGTTACCGAGAGGGTGGAACCCGCGTGCTCTAGTTGAAGCCTTATTCGTATAGGTGTCTGCCGTGGAAGCGAACGTTGATCTCGTTACCGTCGAAAAAACACACCGGGAAAATCCTGGAATCTTGGAGAAACTACCGGGCCAAAACCAAGCTACTTCATCCTCTTGGAGGATCGATCCTACGGAATTTATCCTGCGGTCTGACCATCGATATATCTGCACCCCTTTGTCGGTTAACGCTAGAACTACGTAGCAAGTAAAAATGACTGGTTTTGAATTTTTTCCACAAATTCCTGAGGTTTATAAGAGAGTCGTAGAGCAGATATTCTACGTTGATTTCATAATCAATCATCTTTTTCGTCTCCCTAACTGCCCTTTTCCTAAAGTACTTATTTGATATGTCGATGTATAACACATTTAACCCTTTGCACTCCGAATTATATTTCAATTTTACTACCAGTAGCTCCCTACGCTTTTGTTCCAATTTTACTTGAACTGAAAAATAGGGCAATTTAAATAAATAATCAATTTTCAAATGCATGATATCTCTTGAAAAAATGTCTAGGATGCAATCCTGATTTTCTTTTGCATGTTAACATCTATTGATTTGGACTTAAAAAATGTCGAGTGAGGCTCGACAAAGGAGTTCCTGAGATCGAGTTAGACTCGACGTGGGAGCGCGAAGGGTTAACACCAATAATTCTAGTGTTAAAGTGAAATCTTTTGGATATTTCAAATAGAGAGTTTGGAATGGTCGGAACGGTTGTTTCTTCATAGGTGTAACTGGTGGCAAGAGAAAGGAGACTCTGAGATAAGGAGTCATTATTTTCTTTTTGGAGTTAGATTCGAGAAGGAAATATGAAGATTGTTGAAGGGATTTTATTCTTGGCTATCTTTTCGTTGGGTATATTGTATTTCTTGACGCTCCTGTATATTTAAGAAGAGAGATATATTTGGAAGACTAGCTAGGAAAGGAGAAAGCACCGGGTTGTTTCGCGTCTCGATCTCACCGGAGATTCTACATAATTTATTCAACGGCTCGGTTCGTTGCTTTGGAATCCTCCGCTCGATTTGCATCATTTTAAACTGTCTACGGCGGTATTGCGCATAACTTGTCGGAAGAGTGGAGTAAAAGACAGGGAAGGAATTAAAATTGCAATCTCTCCTTCTCATTCCACGCTCCATTTTCCTGCAAAAGATCGTACAACTATGATTTGAGAGTTTGAAACTAGAAGTAAAGTCGTTCTTCTCGTTGAAATATCTATTCTATCTTAGAAATTGCGTAATCAGCCACGCGCTTCAGACGTTCGTCCATCCGCGAACTTTCACAAACGAGAATACAAACTTCTCTCCGACATCTCGAAGACGTGTATCGAGAATTCACTCAACCTTGAATCCAACGTCTTTGAAACTTCCAATCGACTTTTCCCACTGTGAAATTTGTATTCGAAGTTGAGAGAGAAAAATCACCAAACAACCCTCGACGTAAAACAATCCGAATAAAGCTCGATTGCCGATCGTTCAATTACGCCATTGTTTATCACGGAATACTTAAACCGATCTTTGTTTTTCTCGTTGCGGAAGAAATTCAAAGTAGAGAGAGTGCACTTTGTCTGGCCCTGTTTTCCAAGTATTCTTGTAACTCCGTCCACAGCGACCGGCGGAATAGTTTTCCCTCCCGCGTTTCTTCGAGGCGCGGCCACTCGGAAAAAGTACGGGCGCGAAGAAAAGCGCAAGAATGAGAGAATGCCGAGCAAAGTTTTCCAACGCCTCGCGAAATTTTCTTTCCCGTATTCGTCCCGTTACGACGAGGAAAACTGTAAGATATGCGAAACGTACGAGTGGAAAGTTCTCTCTGGAGGAACGATCTCTCGATTCTTCTCCCTCGTTATCGCTGCAACGTCTCTTGGAGACTCGGTGGAAGAATGCGAATTTTCGTAGGGGTGAAAACGAGGGAGAAAGAAAAGATTCAAACTCGAAACGTTTTACTGGATGGAATTTCTTCGTGCGTTTCTCCTCGAAAGAGCAGAAATTTTGTTGCTCTTTCAGCCAGACTCTCTTTAACTCCTTCGAGTCTCGACGGATTATGGAGCGAACGATGCGCGACTTCCGCCATAAAGTTCTCCCTTGTAGGATACTTTTATTTTTTTTCTTTTTCGAAAGAAAAAGAAGATCGTAACATCGACAGTGAATTTATTTTCCAGCATTTATAGGAAAAGTCGGGGATGCCGTCTACGAGGACGGCGGTTACCGGGTAAAATTGAATAAGCCTCTTTTGTGTCCCGGCGACGTTTTTCTCGGATGAAAAGCGAACGTTCCCATGCGCTCCACTCCCATAAGAATTCATCACCGAAATGTGAATATTCGCCACTTATACCTGTCTCATTCATCGGGCAGAAATTGCAAAGCTACAGACAGTTCTCTCTTCTTTTTTTCCTTTTTACCTCTCACTCTATCTTCCACCGTTTCTCTCTTTTTCCCTGTAACGTGTCTGTTCCGTATGGAAGCATTTCACTGGCTGCATTCAGCACTGCACCGTTGCAAATGTGACATTATGAAAATGTCAGAAAAGTTCAACCACGAATCTCCGCGAAAGGACGATTTTAATGGTAGAACGGCTCGGATTTCCACTCCGGCCATCGTCGTGTCGTGGTTCACGCCAAATGAACTTATCGTAATTCGGCCGAAACTGTTCTCGTAAAGTTACATGGTTGTCGGGGTGTATAGAGTGCATTGCAGCGAATCGTCGCGTTAATCCGTTCGTGTGGGAGATTTGCACGTGTGTTTGACCTTCGACGAACGAAAGGCGAATGTGGTATAAATACAAAAGGCGTATCGCCCTCGGACATTTATAGGTGAGATCGAGAGTGCCACTTCGTCTCCCTCCATGGTCTCTAATTTTCCCTTCATACGCCATAACCCGCCATAATTACGATACTGGCTTACGTCGCCATAAAGAGGACGGTGTAAGTAAGGGCTAAGGGTGCTTGTATTCGCGCGCGGTGACAAATATTGACGATAAAACGTTCTACCTTTGGAGACTACGATATTCGTGGCGGAAATGGAGGCAATTATCGATGGACATGGAATAAAATTGACCAAGGTATAATGCCAATTAAACGAGCAACCTTTCGTTGTTTCCTGTATGGCTGCGTTCTGATCGTTTCTAATTAATTTAATTGTGGATATGGTTAATCGTTCGTACTGTAATTCCTTTTATTCATATTTTTGAACTTGCTGATTTTTATTGTAACAGATAAATTTCTGTAAAAGATTTTGTAATAATAACCATATCTCCACTTTAAATGTATAAGTTACGGTAAATGTGATTCATCCGGTGATTACGTATAACTACTAGTAAATTTTGTAAATGTGATGAATTTTAAATATTTATCAAATTAACCAGCGAGTCTGGGGTAGATGTAGCTTGTTCCCTTTAGGGACCAGTCCAGCTCGCTGGCCAGGTACAACCTTGACGGACTTGGGGTCACTTGAACCAGGGGATGGTGAACCTATAGTGGTTCCACAGGAAAAAAAATTACCTCAGGGGCCTGTCCAGGTTTCTAGACAGGTACGGGTTTGGCGAACCCGGGGTTACCCGAGCCACATAGGTGGAAAACCCGCAAGGGGTGCAGAGGTGAGTTCTTCAGGGGCCGCTTCACCTTGCTGAACTGGGTGTTGGGACTTTTGTCTGAGTTAGATCTCGTTTAGGTCCGGGATCTTAATTTCCAACGACTCCCACACATATTCCTCCCTAAGAATGAAAAGATGTGAATTTGATCGGAATTGTAGTGGTACTATAGTCACTGGATTCATTACATTTACCGTAACATATATAGATTTAAAAGAATTTTCTCGAAACAATCATAAAAATAGAGTAATTATGATGTTCAACTGGTTATACGTTTTAATGAAGCAATTTAATACGATTATTCCGTGGAAAAGGTACGCGACAGAATTTACCGGTAAGGAATTTTCTTAATAGTCGCCGTGGAAAAAAATTGGCGCGCAAATTAGAGCCGGCCAGCGATGCATAATTGTCGAGTAGAAAACGTCAGTGATATATATCATAAACTATGTGAATTATTAGCACAGAAACTCCCAGCTAAATTAACACGCGACGCAGTTATCGTTTTATTGAATTATTCATGCACAGTGCGATACCGCCCTCCAAGAACTTTGCTCTCGGTTCTGGTACACGGCGATATTTAACGCGAACGGTATCTTTAACAAATTTATCTCCTACCGTTGCTTCCCATTAGTATCCTCATTTTCGTGTTTAACAATTTTTGTTTTTAACAATTTCATATAATATCACAAGAAAAACTAAGATCATAATTATACTCTGTAATATTCCTTGGTCAGACATTGCCATTATTGAAAGGATTTCGCAACCAACGTAAGTAGCTAGCAATCGATAAACACGAGAATCGAGAAACAATGAAAGTCGAAGAATCGTTTGTCCCGATGAAATTCGCCAAACTGTCGACTCTCGAGATAGCATTGAGCCGTATTGCGAATCACCGGACGGAAGATTAGATGTTCGAAGGAAATGCCAAGGGGTGCGGAGGGGGAGGCAAAGCAAAAGAGCACTTTTCCTTAATGATTGGAAGGCCCGTCCATTAAAATCCTGCTTACTCACCGAGTGCTCCGCCATTGTCCTAATTAGTCACGAATTTCTCAAGAGTCTCTCTTGTTCTTTCCTTTTTCTTTTTTTAATCTTTTGTGCTTTATCCGTCGTCCTGGCAGCCACCCGCATTCAGGATAACCCGCCAATTATTTTGCTTTTTTTTTCATCCGTTTCATTTAATAGCTCGAGGATGAAATTGCTACGATTTTAAGTTACCGTGATCCAAAAGGAGGGAAAAAATTTGAACCATGTTTGAATGATCGGAAATATTCCTTACGGGGTGAAAAAGACACGAAACGAAGGATTTGGATATTTTATTGCCATAATACATTCAGAAGGAGATTCTCAAATGGTTAAAAATTGTTGCAAATATTGGTAAGAGAATCGGTGAATCTTTTCTCTCGAATCTTTCGTCTACAAGGGCCTTCTTGGTACCGTAAGTCTCTTTGCGCGGCATAAACGAGATTTTACTTCTTCAAAACGGCGCAGGTTCTCCTATTAAATTCCATCTGGTCGTCTTTCACGAGCCTCGGTGCATTTTGCTCTCGTAAATGTCTCTATCATCTCGGTATCACTTTACGTCTTTATACTTTTATCCGGCAGGTGTTACTTTTCCTTCTTACGGCGCAAAGATTCCGTGCCGTCGTTAAATCCGCCTTGTAACGGAAACTTACGAGATCTGTCGGCTTATGATGCCCGTTACCTTGCAAAGAGAGGCACCATCTACCTTTCGTCGTGTCTTTTAACTATTTTCATAAATGGATCCTTCCACGTCGAAGCATCGTGTTAAACAACGGTTTCACTTTCCCCTTTGATTCTTTCGGAAAATTACATTTCGCGGCGAGAATTTAATATAGCAATAGCATTTAAATTATAGTAGACTCTGGTACAAGACGTTTAACACTAGATTTACGGATGTTGATATACCTATTTTTCTGAAGTGAGCCAATTTGAATCATACAAGAAAATTGAAGTTTTTTTTGCATAGAAAATAGTTCCAAATAAATTTAAATGAAAGATTTATTATTAAAAATTTAGCCACCCAATATATTATATATGTAGTAATCAAATTTTGAATGAGCCAAATTGGCTCCGTAAATCTAGTGTTAATATAAATCGTGCTGTACGCAAAATTTTCTACATGCTGTCACAAATCTAAAGTGACATGTCTGAAGGTGTTATTACTATGCCAGTTCTCATTTTCTATGTTTTATCAAATACGACAGAATTTTAAAAATAAATGGCACATAGGTACAGACAACTGATTTTCAAAAAAATATTCAAGTTTCAATTAAAGCAGATTTAATTCTTAAATCAGGTAGTTTCTGTATTTTACATAAAACGCAATATGAGAGTCTCCGGTACATTAAAAATTAATGAAGATAAAAACAAATGAATTTAGGTTAACAAAAAGATCAGCAAGATGTATCCTCACGAGAAGAGATTAGCATATTTTTACTCCCAGTGGCCGCTTGGTATTTTTAATTAAAAGAAATTGACAATATTAAAATAGACGATACATATGTTATAAATGCCGATAATCCGACGTTTGACTGGCAACGCAACTATTACAATACCGACAAGTATCGCGGCGAAACGAGAAATCCACAGAAAGTGGCAGAGAGAAGAGAAATTTGCAGAATAACAGCGGAGACGTGTCGCATAATGGCTAGGAAACAAAACTATGTCGTATTGAGAATTAACGCGACCGTACTAATGACGTTCCATAAAAAAGGAAACGAAAAGGTGTGCACGTGTGCACGTATCGCAACGGGAAATTCGCAAAGTTCTCCGCGCATTTAACGACGCCTCGAAACAAAGGGAGCGCCGGTTGCTCGGTGTGCTGCGACAGCTCGCAGATATTAAATTGCAGAGCAAAGAAACGTGAAAAAATGGTGGCGGGTCTTGGTCGTAGACGCGGGACTTCCGTCATATTTCACGGGCCACGTTTCACGCATCAGAACTTCGCGACGTGTAACATAAATAACTTTTTCCACGGCACTGCCGTGTTTCGCTGCTCCTCCGCTAACGTTTCCGTCGCTCTTACATTTTCGAGTTTTGTAGACGTTTTCATGCAACGACGAATCTTTTCCGCCTACTCCGTGGATACAAAAAGTAACCACGAATTTTTAAGACTTTCGGTCAGCCATGAAACGAGCAACAGAGTTTTTAGAATGTTTCATTAATATTAGATCTACCGACGATTAATTCAATATATTTAAAATTGTCAAATAAATCTGTCTGAATCAAAAGAATATAGAGGACAGAAAACTTGATCGATTCAGTTGCTTATAGTTCTTGAGATAGATGCAGAATATTCAAAAAGAAACTGCGTTAAAAGTTCCCGGAATGTTTTCAAAAAATTCATAGCAAGTCATTTTAACAACCTTGGTAAATTTAATGCTAAGAGATTTGCAATGTGTCTAATTAATAGCCGAAGGAATTTACCCTTGAGAAGATTTAGACCTACGCTCGTGTCCATCTTACGTTTATTTCACCATTTTTTTGTACGGGAAGATGTATTAGTAAAGAATGTTAGTAAAGAATGAGTATAAAGTAAAATAAATTAGAAAGTCTCCATCGAGTTTTTTGATGTTGCTGGAAATGAAAAATCAGTAGGACGATTCATTGTGTAAATAGTTCACGGTAAATTTGCAAGCTACACCGAGGGCGCGTAATTTTGGAAGCTGTTGGGAATTGGGCGATAAATTCCGTAGAAAATCTCGAGACATCGAAACACCTGCGATTCCGTGAAGGAGCTATAAGTTATACAAAAAAGGAGGCGAGGTTTTACTCTCGGCGAACACGATCCCATTTCCAATCTCGCTTGCTTGTAATCCAAGCAAGGGGAGGAACGAAAGTTATTTCGAATTAGCCAAGAATCCGCCCTAAAAACGTTACGGCCCTCTAGCCAACCCCTCTTCGCGCTTCTCCAACATACCCCCTGTCTATTCCAACGTCCTTTCTCACCCTCTTTTATCTATTTTCTTTCCGCTGGCCCTCCTATTTCTCCCTATAAATCGTAAATTTACGAAAAACACACCGAAGGAGGAATTCCTGACAGATTGCCATTTTCTTCTCAAAATAATTGTCTCGTCATTCTTGTCAAATAATTATTTCGTCAGAGTGTTTTCTTTCCATTCCTTTATCTTACTCACCGTTACATCGGACAACGAAGCAAAATTCAACGAAAGGGAGGGTTAATCGTGCGAGAAGTGGAAAAAAAAGATTGCCAGCCACCACGACACGCCAGTTGAAATATTGAAATATCGCTGTAAGAGGACCGCAAGAACGTTGAGCTACATTAATTCGAGCTAATTAATTACCGGCTGGTGCCGGCACTAGTTCTCCGACTCGACTGAGCGTCGATGTACTTATCAGAAATAATTAATTACTCGACCGGCAATATCAACCCGCGATCTAACTATTCGTCGGTCGGGCTATCACATAAAGTTCCCGATAATTAATTTCGAGCGCATTAATATACCTTATTATTATTTCCCCGCGGTAATCGATTCGATTCGTATCGACCCGCCGGCTGTCCTCGACGTTCTCAATTTCACGCTCCGGCACTATTTCGAAAATTATTTTCAATTAAACCGCCACCTCCTTCGCGGCCAGTCGCATAAATTCGTCTGGTTGGATTTCGATGCGAATACTTTTTTAATTACGGTTGGTGGCCATTCAGGGAGGGAAAAAAATGGCGCGTTCCCAGGGCGTTATGAGGAAATATGAGCCATAAGTATTCCCACGTTAGCACGATCGGTCGGCAGTAAATTATTATAAAAAAGAAGATGGAGAGAGGGTGAGAGAAAGAGAGAAGAGGAAAAAAAAAGGAGAAGAGGAACGAGGAGAATGAGAAAAGGAAGATCTCGAGACAAATTTACGAGGAACGCCGCAAGCTCGTCGCAGACAAGTGGCGCGTCCACCTCGTAAAATCTATGCCTCCCTCTCTCTGACTCTCCTTCTTCTTCTTCTCGCCTCTCTGCATTCCTCTCTCTTTCTAACTCCACCCTCTTTCACCTCTTCCTTCTTCGTACCATCGTTCTCTCCATTTTCGACGAGCATAAAGACCGCGGTGGACTAGCAGGGCGCATTTACAACCCTTGGACTCGCAAGCCAAAGCCGGTGTGTGTGCACGTTGATTAACCCCCTTGTAATTCCACCCTCGTAGTTGCGTTAACGCCATGAACCGCCCCCCATCGTGCTTTTTCACCCACCATCCCTCGTGTGTATGCTGCAGTTACCGAGAACCTTTTTTTCTCCCCTCTTTCGCCCCAGTCGCGTTAACCTTGCCGATTTTTTTTCCACCACACTGTCGCTTTGCACGTATTCAATACGTCCTTTCTGTTTGATTCATCGAAACGATCTTTTACATAATACTCATTCACATTCTTTCCCCTCGTTACGTTAAAGTGAGAGATTTGCAGTAAACACGGTATGCAAGCAATTTCCGGGACTTGTCTTCGGTTGTAATTTCAAGATATTCATTACTCAACTTTCTCGCGATTAAGAAAAGGAAAGGCTGACGTAAAACGTTAGATTAATCAATCAACGAGCAGAGTATATCGTTGTTTGGTATTGCGTTGCCATTTTTATTATTCGTTTATTCGCGTATCGGGCAGCAATTAATAGCGTGCATTTCGCGATTTCGAACAGGGGAAAAATGACTTTCACCGGCACGTCGTGGGTATACAAATTTCAGATTAGCTTATTAATTAACGAGCGCTCTGTTTCTCATTTGCGTAGCGTACTCATATTTTATTTATGACTGTGCGCGATACACCGCAATTTCCGAAGCGCGCATAATTTTCCATAATTCACCGTAGTTTCTTCTTCTTCTTTCACATCTCTTTTTCCTTCTTTCTTTTTCTCTACTACATATATATTTTTTTTTGTTTTAATAAACGGCCTTACCAGAGACGGTAAGTCGTCCCTGAAACTCTCAACTCGGATGTGTAAGTATACTTGATTAACGCAATGTATTTACGTATTCCGGTATGATTAGTATCGCGACGTGATTTACGAAGGTTCGCACCAGAAACAGGTACGCGTTAATTCTCGGCTAATCTGCGAAACGGCGCCGTGCCGTTCTCCATGCGTTGCTTCGTTTCCAGCAATTTTTGCAGCTCCTTTTTTTCCCTGACTTCCGCGTAACTCGTTAGTATTTATGCTTCCGCTTATTATTTCACGCGCTACGGTGATCTTATTATTTCTACCGCTACTGCAAATCCTCCCTGTCGTTCGTAAGTCAACAAACACTTGCTCGTGTCATTTCTGGTTGGAATAATACGCGAATTTCCTCGCAAATATGCGCTGCAACGGGAGAATAGAGATTGCACGAAGAGTGTTTCAAGCATGCACGATATCAGAACTCCGAAGGGGGTGAAAAAAAGCGACTTAGATTAATTCCCATAACACCAACACACCCCAACGTGAACACAACCGTCATGATTATTTAAAAGTGTATTTAAAACTCTACAAAATAATTGATATAACATCAAAAGGGAGGAAAAATCATAAAATCCGACAAAACGTCTTTGAAAAATCATCCCTCGCGCATTTGTATTTCAAGGTTTCCCACAGAGCAAAAACACGAAACGCTCTTACAACCCAGCATGAACACGACCTTCACGATTATTTAAAACTGCATTTAAAACCCTAAAAAATAATTGATATAACATCAAAAGGGAGGAAAAATCATAAAATCCGAGAAAAAGTCTCTGAAAGTCATCCAAAATGCATTCGTATTTCAAGGTTTTCCACAGAGGAAAAACACGAAGCACTCTTACAACTCAGCATGAACACAACCTTCACGAATATTTCAAAGTACATTTAAAACTCTACAAAATAATTGATATAACATCAAGGGGGAGGAAAAATCCTAAAATCCGACAAAAAGTCTGTGAAATTCATCCAAAGCGCATTCGTATTTCAAGGTTTCGCACGGAGCGAAAACACGGAGCGCTCTTACGTTCCATCATTTTGCGAAACTGCACTTATCGCCAGTTGCAGGCTTGCCAGGGGTAGCAAGGAACTTCGACACCGCATAACTATCGATCGATCAGAACGAAAAGCCCCTTCGTGACTCGCGTTGGTGGAAAACCCCCCTTGTGCTTTCCTCTTGCTGGCTCTTATTGCTCGCTGGCGGACAGCCAGCAAATCTCCTCCGCAATTTCTTTTTCAGCTCGGACCGAAGACACTGACAAAGTCCGTAAGTCAATTATAAGGTGGAAAAGCGAAGATCGCAATAACGGAACAACGACAGGGAGAGAAAAACGAGACGAGATAAGAGAGCCGAGAGAAGCTTATGTCCCCGCGTAACGCGTTTATCGAACAATTCTATCGGCCGGTGAATCGTGAAAATTGCCTTTCTAGCGAAATCTCGCGAGATTCTTCGATCCAACGAATCGAGAATATTCGAGGTCATACGAAGAATCTCGAGGAAACTCGAACGATATTGATTATAAGGGGTAGAAAGAAGATGGAATTTGTAGAACGAACAAAACGTACGTTTTTGTGGTTGTTGGAAGCTTTCATGAGTCGCAGTTATTTTTCCTTATCCTGGCGACTCGCCAGTGATACGTTTCGAGAATCTCCAACATCGTTTGAACTCAATGAAAACGACAAGGGCTTTAAAGTCGAGAGAAAACGGAATCTAGGGGCGCGTAGATCAATTAACAGAGGCGCCGAGGTGGTGGCACTCGCAGAGAACTGCCAGAGAAACCGAGAGGCTATAAAAATGGAAAGGGTTGAGAAAGGTGGAAGAAGTATACTACTGGCTGCTAATATCGCAAGATATACTGTTATTGCTGCTAATATTTCGCGAAAACTTCCAACGGCAAATATCTTGGAAAATCTCCTTATATCTCCAACTGCGCCGAAAGGATTGCGAATGGTATCTAATCCCTTTCGCCCTTCCTTTCGTCCTTCTTGTTCATTTTATGAAATATACGATTCGCCGAGAAAATAACTGTAAACCGTAAACGTAAAAACGTTCCATCGTCCATCGGTCTTTTTGCTCTCTCCTACCGTTCTTAATTTTCGCTAATCCGGCCTGTTCTTTTGGCAATAAAACCATCCGCAGGATAATTTACGGCGGTACGTTTTGCGAGCGGTATGAGTCGTTGTTTCGCCGGTATCGCGCTGCCGGGAGTTTCTTTTTTCGCCAGCTAATATCGCAGGAAATACCGTTATTGCCGCTAATATTTCGCGAAAACTTCCAACACCGAAGTCTGCCTCGGGAAATCTCCTTATAACTGGTTCTACGCCGGAAGGGTTGCGAGCGATACCGTTTCCCATTCCATCCGCTTCTCACGTAATTCACGTCGGCTCTTGTTCCGAAGCTTGGCCAGAAAATTCACGGCGGACAGCCGCCAAGGGAAAGAGAAGGGTTAGGAATATTTTTTCCTTAATTTATCGTTGTATCGTGGCTCAAATTTTCTATGCTTCTTCGATGGAGTTTCACCCTGTCGAAGGACTCTTTCGAATGGTACTCACGTTGGAACATTGTAAATTTCACCCCCTTCAACCTCTTACAACTTCGAACTCACGGTAAGATCGTTCCCCTTGCAATTTTCCTCCGGGACTCGCGACGACAAATAATGTCAAAGCTGAAACCCAATTTAGTAGACTTCCAGTATTATTGGTGAACAAGGCGACTAAATATCCCAGAAATTAACCAACGGTAGTTCACAGGATGGTACCAAAAAGACACGGAACACCGTCGAAATTCTCTGCGCTCCTCGAGAAGCCACTAAACCGCGTTCAAACGATCGCATTACAGTTTCCCGCGTCCGAGAGCGAACTGACCGTACGTTACGGCGATTCGCGTTTAATACGTGCATGGTAAGCCATTAAAATAGCGGTACAGAGAGAGAGAGAGATAATCAAACTCTCGTTCTTGCATATAATCCAGGGGTACTTCTTACCCCTGCTCGGACTACCGCACGATTACTCGATGATCCTCCGTGCCGGTAGCTCCGGTCTTCATTATATTCTCTTTAACACTATCCATGCATGAGATCGAGAGACACATTTTCGAGATTATATATCTGTATCTATACCTATCTAACCAATCTATATTCTCGACAAATATCCAACAGTGTCCACGTTCGCAACGGTCGCAAGCGTTTACTAGTAATTTCATACCTCCGCGCTTTAAGACATCGTAAATTATATCTCTGAATTTATCGTCGAGTTAGTCGAGACTCCCGTGAGATCAAACGATACGTCGTCTAGCCGGGTGGTAGTCAGTAAAACCCGACGTGTCGTAAACGTACCGCGGAGGAAAAGTCGGTATCCAATAGTTAAAAGGATTAGCCAGGAGATGCCATTGCCTCGTGAACGGAAGAGAGAAAGATAGGGAGACGAGAAGAACGACGGGACGACGATTCCTGGTAAAAATTTCACCAGAAACCGGCGCAATATCGGTTTTACCGTGCACCCGTAAAACCGAAAGATGCCTCTAAGCCCCTCGTACGAGGCGTACGTGCCGCTCGATGGACATTAAGGGGTTAAGGCACGTGAGAAACTAGACGGGTATGGGGTTCGCGAAGTCTACACAGGGACGAAGATGGGATACGTTCGGCTTTAGAAGTATCTATGACCCCTGACTCGCGGGTCAGCGTGATAATAATGTGATAAATTCAATTCTTCCTGGTGATACGTCAGAGAGGATAAAGGATGCGAGATGATTTTAGAATACTATAATGCAGGAGTGAATTTAATTGGAATTTGGAATAAGCTTGTGCTAATGAATTAACGTTGCTCGGATGGATGATGATGCCGAATGAGGTTGAAGATCGATCGAAGTTTATTAGGGTGGTTTATTGAGAACGTTTGAGTTTAGGTTGGAGAAATTGAGGTATTCGAGAAACGCGCGTGAGGAAGTTTAATGGGTCGATTTGATCGAGACGATTTTGTACGATGTGATTTAGAATTTTTCCAGGGTTGTATCGTATGTCTAGAATTTTACTATGGTTACCAATAATTAGATGATCGCGTAATTTTAAACATTTCGCAGTAACTATGACGTTAGTATTCGACATTTCATCTTCTATTTGCACCAAGAGACCAGTAGATTCCATCTACCTTCGCGAGATAGTATCGCAAAAAAAAAGTTAAAATCAACAAACATTATTCAAATACTTGACTCCCTCTTTAGAGCAACACAACCAACAATTTTATGCGCGATCTAATCTCAATAATAGTCTAAACTGGGTACTCCTCGAGCGACAAGGGTGCCACGATAAGGTGGCAAGTTTCGCGATACACAAAATGGCAGATACGAGTTAATGGATTATATGACATCCACGGAGAGGATCTACGTTAATCGAGAGTCGATTTATGACATTCTAAGGGTATCCGTTGGGAAAAAAAACGTCTCCAAAACACACACGATAGTCAAGTCCCTTAAACGACAGGGTGGTTTTTCCTCCTGGCGACGAGAAGAGAAGCAAAGAGGTTGGTATCGTTTAAGCACGTGTGCCAACAGGATTTTCTCGTGAACAAAGCTCGATCTGAAAATGGAAAAGCTGGTCTCCGAGGTACGATAAAGCTCCTAGACCATACCGAAAGCACGCACCTACGCTCTTTGAGAGCGTTAAAATTGCAGCCGGCCGGAAGCGGTTTATTATTTTCCAATGCCGATATTAATTCCGTCGCTCGTGACTCGTGAGAACTTCGCAAACAATCGGCACTCGTTGGCTGGATTTGCTATCGTGATAGAGAGAGAGGAACAGAGGTGGAGTGGAAGTTCAACGTGTACTCGTAAATCTGATGAATCAATTCGATACATAAACGCACTTTCGTTGAAATGTCGGTTCTTGCGGAGTTTTAGCTGATTGCGCTTTTCGTGTGGGGCTGTCCGCGGTATCGAGCTTTTGCCGAGGAGTGAGATGAAAAATTGCGACGTTTGCGGGGACGGTTTTTACGCGCTGCTGTCGTAATTAATGTTGAATGATATTTTACATTTTGTTTTATGAGTTAAATAAAAGTCTTCGGTGTCCAGGACAATTGATAAATTGTAGACGGTGTATTCCCTGGAATGAATATAATTACGCTCGAGTCATATTTCTAAATAATTCTATCACTTTGCATTCACAATTCACTACTCTTCTTTACGTTTAATAATTTATTATTATCTGTTTAGCAGAAAATTTCTAATCTAACGTATTATTTGGAGATTTAGTAATTAGGATCCATTAAGTATAGAATTCAGATATATTTTTGCTTTTATTTTTCAAAATAATATCGACAGCGTTATCAAAGAAGCTAGTATCATATCCATCTCACCAATCTCGGAGAATATTCGTTGAAATTCGACGAGGCTCGTATCGAGAGGACTCCCTCGGGGTTACGTGAAAAATTCGTCATACTTCTTAAGCGAATTTGCAGAAGTTCGCCAGTTTGGCTCGGCTGGATGTTGGATATGTAGAATTATGAAGCGGAGCCGTCGCCGAAAGGCATTCGCGACGGTGTCGCGAACCGACGAAGAAGAAAAAAACGATGATCAAACTTGGGTCATTACGCTGGCACAAAGTTTAATCTAAATGCGAATCTAACGAGGACGATCCACCCCTCGACGTCGACGAGAGCTCAAAGTCGTCGCCCTGAAATTTTACTTCTCGCGTGCGCCGACAACTTTCTTGCCAGTTTTGCACGATCGTGCGTTATCCGGTTTAAAGGTACTTTGTTTCTCGTCGTTAATACAATTTACAGTTTCTGATAAGAGCGAAGAGAATTGACGATCCAGCCGATAATTCAACTATAAAGTCTGCATAAATTCATGCCACAGATAGTCGTTTAATTTTCGTTGCAAGTAACGTGCAAATTATCCTAGATTCATAACGTCTCGTTATCTATAGTTTAACTTAACGACGAATTTACGATAAAAGCTTCATTGATCGCGTTATCTGCGAAAAGCAACCTCGATTCTTCGATACGCTAGTATAATTAAGAGCACCTATCTGTCTTCTCGTAAAAGTGGATTCACTTTGAATTACTTATCGCAAACTATAATATCCAAGAAAAATCCCTGATATACCTAAAAGATAATGTGCAAATACATAGTGTAATATTCTACAATTTGCACAATCACTCCGCACATCTTCAAAGTATTCAACGATTCTCCATTTTACTGCAGACCCTCGAAACTTCAATTTTACTCGACGAGCATTTAGTAACGAGCATTTCCTGCGTCGAAGTAGGCCAGAAAACGACAATCAAATTAAATTACCGTCACTGTAATTCTAGAGCGCATCTTTTCTTTTTTGCGCGACTCGTGGAAGTCGAAAGAGCGCTCGAAGAAGGTCGAGCATGGATTAACGTTACCTTGGACTGCGAAGCCCGAGATATATTCCGACGTTTGCCCTCTCCTTTACATGTACATATCTCATTTTGACCAACAATCGAGCGAAAATCCTTAAAATGATTCATCCATACTAACCTCTCCTCCTAACTCTGACAATCTTTTGAAAAGAAACGTGGAAGAAATCCAGGAGCTCGTGTAAAATAATATTAAAACCTTGCTCATCGACGTCGTCGTTGTTTATGCGGTTAAACCGCACGTATCGTACACGGTGGTTATTTTTACCCCTATCAAAGGACGTCAAAGACGTGCTCGCACTATTCTCTCGCATCATTCTCCCTTGACCCGGCTCAAAGTCGAACGGTCATCTAAATCTCATGGGCCGTTTCATCGAGCGGTCTTAATTCGAAGCGTTGTATTTATCTGGCGTCGAAAACTCGGCCGAGACAGAAACAGGCATTATTTCAATATCGGACAAGTTAGCCGGTCATTCGGATCGATAGCTCGAAGCGACGCGTTGCTTCAACGAATGGCTTTGCGCCAGAGTCGATCGCCATTCTACCTTTCGTTTCAGTTTTTATCATCGAGTTCAGCATGAACGGAGAAAATGGTACATAAACGCGATAGAGTCGAGAACGGATGTGTCTCGTGGAGCATCCCTTTCCTCCTGAAAGAATGGCACGCGTGGCTATTTTTACGAGAACCCAACTATACCAACCCTTAAAGCCGAACGGTTGATGGAGCACCTGTCGTCGCCAGGAGGAAACCTCTTTTGTCAGAGCCGAAACGAGAAGGGCTTTCCATTGAATTCCCACCGCCGAAATTTCTTCCCCGAGGGCCCTCTTAAGCCTTCTCGGATAGCCTCGTTTCTGTAGAGGCCCGTGTTGTCTTTGCCGATAGATGGAGAGATACGTCGATATTCTCGTCGCCCAATCAGACCGTTCGAGTTTTGGTATTGTTCCATTGTTACGTGCACGCCTACGTAGGACCTCTCTCATACCTGGGAGATGTGAAACACGCGACAGATAAGACGACTTTTATCGGGATAGGAATTTTAAATCGTTCGAGTTATACGAACCAAGGGAGGACTTTCTATGCGAGAGAGGTACGCTGGTATAAAATTGGGAATATCGTATAACTTCCCCTGGAGTTTTCTACCTCACCCTACAGGCTCGCTGTAATTTACAGGACACCGCAATTGAAAAGTGCGCCATTTACATATCCCCGTGAGCCGTCGAATAAATTTCCCGTTAAAATGAATTCCAACGGAAGTGTCCTTACGACGAGAGCCTTTATCCTTAATTAACTGTGCACGGCCGCGCTAATGCATCGGCAAATAGCAATCGAGAAAAGTAGCTGGCCGATGGGGAAGAAGACCTACGGGGTCGAAATCCTGAGAATTCTAACGCTGTTTCTCAAATAGAACTTGCCGAGTCTACGGACACTTATTCATATTCATTGGACGTCTCTCCCTTTACACGTTTCATAAACCACCGTGGTGACTCGACTGCGACGATACTCTCGTACGTTTAAGTGAAAATGTCTCGTGCCTGGTCAGACAGGTTTCGTTTCAGGCGATCTTACTTTGCAATTTTCACGAGTTCGATACTTTTTATCGTTCTTCTACCTTACTTTAACGATGATCGACTTTACTGAAACGTTCGTACGCGTCTGATGAACAAACGATGAGAGAACTGTCGATTCTATCGGCATCAATTGACAGGAAAAGCTTTGATACGAGTCAATCCGGCGTACTAACAGAAGCTAAGGAAAAAGTTCCTTTCAAGAAATCTTCAAAGCACAAACTTCAAAGTACAATTCTCGACACGCTGCTTGTTTGTCGAAATAAAACGTACATCAAGTTCCAACAAAGAGAAACCAAACTTCCACCTTCCAAATATTGATTCTCTACCAAGGACAAGCCTACAAACTGTCCAAGCGCAAACTAATAAAAATTGCATTCCTGGCGCAGAGCTTGATCGTTGCTCGCCATCGAGAGACCACGAAACAGAGTTCGAGATATCGTCAAGTATCGATCCCCCTTATCGTTTCTCCAGCCTTCTTTTAATTTCCTCGTCGACGGAATGTTCAACGGAGCATAACTTGGAAAGAATCTCGCGTCCGATAAGAGTCACAGTGAGCCTCTAATCTAACGAAAGACTTTATTGGTCCACCCGCGGTTCGACGGTATCGAGGAAGCAGATAACACGGCATACAACTTTGTCGAGGCCGAGGGGTGAACATAGATAGAGGGGATGAAAATGGGAGGTGAAAACAGTGGGTGATAGCATGGGGTGGAAAGGACGGGTGGAGGAGGCTGGACGGAAGGGAGGACGACGGGGCTAATAGTGTCGGAGGGTTGCGTGCGGCGCCGTAGGTGAATGGCGCCAGGACGTCTAAGCGCCAGCCGGACGAACCTTTCCAAAGTATGCGTCATTCGATCGCTGGAAGTCGACCAGCGGCAAAGTCGAGGAAACGAATGAATTCTGGATGTAGAGGGGAGAAAATAAAAGCAGGGATAAGCGTCCTTCTGTGAAGCTATTCTACGCGTAACCATCGGGTTGTACGTCGCTGGAAAATGCTATTGCCAGAGCCGAGTGAAAAGGGGTAGAAAAGCCAATTGCCCCGAACGAGATTGTTCGTAGCTTGTCAACGGAAATGAACGGGGAACGAGGTGGGCGAAAAAAAAACAAGCCGCGAAAAAAGGACAATCCTGTTTCCAGAATTTTTTAGCGTTAGTCGTGAAAACACGATTTTACCCTTCGCGATGGAGAACGATTCTATTCTTCGTTCTTGATAGATTTCTTCCGTGAGAGTCTCTTACGATTTGAGATCGTTTTGAAAAGGTATAATTCGGTAGAACAGTTAGAATCAACGGGCTAAGAGACGAGAAATCTACGTGAAAGAGAAACTCGCGGTAAGAGGCGAGTGAGAAAATGGTAAAACGTAGCCACGTCGAAAGCCATTAACCGAAAAATCTTGACCTTTTCGACGACCCGCCAGCATTTTCGGAGGGTCGTAAAACTTAACGACCGCTTTTGAAATTGCTCCGGCCTTTTTTCGCCATAACGAGGCACGGTACTTGGTTCTTCGCACCCCATTCTCCATGGTTTCCCGTGCGAGAGACATTTAAGACCGTAACTCCATTGTTACGGGGGGTCGAACATCGACTCCTGCCTTCGAGCATAATCGTCCCGCGCGAGACCGAGGTCGAGTGAACGTTGAATTCCGTGAAAAAGGGGTGACCATGGGGCCGAGAATCACTTTATTCCTTGCCCCATGAAAAATCTTATCGTAGTAAACCGTGAACGGAAAAATGCTCGCGGCGTGCAGACTAAAGATTCCGCCGGTGTATTATCTTGGATTACCTACTGTGAAGTATAACGACTCTACGATAATCCAGTCCGGTAACCTGAGCGGTTGAGCCACTACTTGCTTCTATTTTTTTTTCTCTTTTCCCTCTTTCTTCTCGTTTCCTCTCCTTTTTTGGAAAATGTAAGAGCTTGGAAAATTCGAAAAATTACGCAACCTCAAGATAATGGTAGAATATCGTTGGCTCTGTGGACCGTTTTAATGGAATACTTAATGGTTTAAATTGCCAGTGAACATTAAGGGCACATGGAAAATTCTTCTCAGACATTGAAAGATGAGTGGTATTCAAACCGCGAGAAAAGGGATAAAAGCGTTTTGGACGAATCGTTTTGAATCGTCAGGTGAGCCTTACGATTTGAAACGGCGAATAATAGAGTGGGAGTGAAAGACATTGTCCCGTTTCCATGAAAGTTAATATTCCGTGGAAAAAAGTTACGTAAGGATGACGATGAAAAAAAAGCAGGTACTCGGTGGTGGTAAAAAGCCCCTTCGCCCCTTAAACTTCACCTAGACTTGCCCGAGGAATCGATAGGGTGACTCATCGAGGGCGGTGACGGAGTTCTCTCCCTCTCTCTCTCTCCCTCTTTCTAGCTGTCTTTCCTCGTCCAATCTTCCCACGCCCTTCTCATTCTCCTGTCGTCCCTTCGCTTCCGGTTCTAACACCGAAAACGTGTCCAAACTTTAAAACTCCGCTCGGTCTCCATTTCGCTTCTTCTTCGAGAGTTCTTCCTGGCAAAATAACGAAATGCACTCTCCAGAATCCTCCGCGACGCCTCTAGTTACCTTCGACTCACTAGGTCGATCTCGTGAAAATAAAGTCCAACGAGCTGCCTCGAATTTTCTACCTCTTTCTTCTTCTTCTTCTTCGTCCTTCCTCGATATTCACAACGCGATCCCTTCCGGGCGATTGTGCGCGGTAACTCTTAATCAGAGAGAAACGTAATTTATATAATTCGAAGACTTCCTCCGAATTAACGTCGCCAAACCTTTTTACCGGATTAATGGAATTTGAATAATTTTATCACGGTGACTTTCCATCTCTCCTTTTTCTACCTCTTCTTCCCTTTCTCTCTACAACCTTAAACCAGCAGGCATGTTAAAAGTTTGAAGCTGCCTGTTCGATTTCCTCGTCGCATCCCTTCGACAGAAGTCGAACAGGACTTTCCGGACGAAATAACGAGATTCGTTGGAAGAAGCTCGCTTCAACTGCGACTGCAACTGCACCCATCTTCGTCGTATCTATAACGAGCATGCGGCAAGACGACGGGGTTGGCCAATTTGTCGCACACGGGCAAAACCAACCCCCTCTAGCTGACTCATCCGACTTCCTCCCTTCTTCCCTTCGATACGGCCGAAATTATACGAATTCCTCGATCGTTATCGAATCAGATGATAATGCGCGAGCATGAGATAAAGGATGATGAGAATTCGTTGAAAAGGGATGGAAAAAGGTGGTAGGAAATTAGGGAAATATTTATATTTAATTACCAAACGATATTTCAAAGTCTCCATCGAAAAGACTGGCCGCGTTAAATTTCCAATTAAGACGTAATGGAATCTTAACGAGCATTCCAAGAGTTCGAAACTTTTTTTAATTCTCTGCCGTTTTATCTGCCTCTTCTTTCGAGCTTCTACCCGGCTCGCGATAACAACGTAAACTCCAACCCCGTACTCTGGCTGTTCTGTTACGTTGAAAGTTTTAACTCTCCTCCGTTCGGTCTTCGCGTTGCCGCGTTGCCTTGTCCACAACTTTCTTCCGAATGAAATAACGAGATGCATTCGAGGAGAGGGTAGCTGTAACTGGAATTGCAACTGCACTCCGTTGGGTCCTAGTTATAATGAGCATGCGGTCGGACGACGTCGCAGGCAATTTCTCCTCTGCGCACAAACTAGCCCTATTCCACCTCTTCCTTTGAAGTCGATTCGTTCGAGCTCACCCTACACGAGTGCTTCAAACTCTTCTCGAAATGTCGTTAATTGTCAGACGTTAACAAGATTCTTACGATCTGTCGGGTGAGCTTGCCAGTTGGAATTTTAAAGATTTCAGATTCCTGAGCAAGCGTGAGTTTGTCGGAGATTATCAAAGAATTTCAAGTTTTTTGGTATTCGTAGATGTGAGCTCTGCTTTGCCTCGTTAGGTTTGGTCAGGCTTTTTTTACGTTCTGTGTTTTATGTCTATAGAAGTCGTCAAATTGATAGAGTTTTACTTACAAACATTTCTGGAGTTCATAGAGAAGCAGCACAGTAGTTATCTCACGTCTGACTTATAATGCTTAAGTTACTTAACTGATTTCTTTTCTCACAGTCGTTCTTTTAACTAGTTAAATATATAAAACTAGAAAAATATCAAACTAGAATTACCAAGCAAGTCAAAATGACTGGTCCCCAATTTTTTCAAAAGTTTCTCAAGCTTATAGCAGAATCATAGAGCAGATATTCTACGTTGATCGTGTAAAATACAAATTATCGAATCAATCCATTTTTCTATCGATTGATTTCTCTTTTTCTAAAATACTCATTTACTATATTACTTATTTTATATACTTGCGGCGGTAGTTCTAGTGTTATGTAGGTATAATAGATTGAGAAATTGTAGATCTAGTGTTGAGGCAGGCCTCGGACATTCATAATGAGTTCAAAAGTGAATTTGTCTGATTCCAAAATAGGAGGAAAAAATTGATATCCATTTTGAGGTCTCTAAGCGGTCACCGATTGAAATTCCTATTTGCGCGATCATTATAGAGGTTATCGAGAGGTCGCTTACAAGCGTCGAATTAATCGAGAGAGTAAGGTTCAAACAGTCGCAAAAAACAAGTCCCATTGCTGGCAATTCGGTCGTCTAATTAGTCTCTCTGTCGGCCGGGTTTCATTGTTCCGCTGTGCCTCGCGTGAAAAGTACGCTCTACCCTCGTATACCTAACAAAGATTCCTGAATGCGAAAAGGCTCGAGTTTAGTTGCTTTGATCGAGTAGCCCGATAATTTCACTCGTTCTGCCTGGATTTCTTCGCAAGTGCAGCCACTCGACGTCGACGATCATTCAATGGCACAAAAATAAATACTCCCCCGCGTAATTCTGTATCGTTTCGTCGAAACAACGAAAATTATCCATTCCTATGTAACGCTCTAGAGAAAAATGTAGAATTTCAAAAAAAAAGAAGAAGGAAACACAGAATTTAACCCTCCTCCCCCGTGTCTCCCTTAGAGAAAATATTTTCCGACGACGACTCGAGTGGAACGAAATCGGGCGTCCCTTTGACCGAAAGAAGCCCAAGTCCTCGAAGTACAGATCTTTAAGCTCGCGGTTGAATCAATACCTGGAGAAAGAGAAAGAGAGAGAGAGACCAGAGAGAGAGTAAGAGAGAGCAAAGGAGTGTATGAGGAGGTGGTGGAGATAGAGGAGAATCGAGGATAGAAGAAAAGGAAGGAAGGAAGGAAGGAAGGAAGTGGGACAAAGGAGGCCAAGGAGATTCGACTTAGACACCCACACGCGTTCCCGAGCTCTTTTGTATGTAAGCCAGGAGAACGTGTACCTATCTCTCGGTGATATCGTATATGTCGATAGCGTGCCGTTAAGTACTCCTTTGCCATTATTTCGCGATTATCGTCGATCCGAGGAATATTTTCGGCAATATGACCGGCTCGGCATGGACGCTTTCTGTCGATTTCTGTACAACCTCCTACTTGCCAGTGCCGTCTTGCTGAGGAGTATCAGTGAGTAGAGAGTGCTATTTAATCTCTAGGTATGCCGTCGCGTGCTTAAAACTTGGATCTAGCGCTTTTCGACTTCCCGACTCGTTACAACGTCGGCTAACGTTTTAATCCTCTTACACGAAGATCGACCCGAAGGATTTTTCTCCGACCTTTCGATCCACCTCTTAGCCTCGACGCACGTAGGCTGCTCGGATTTCTGCCACGTCTGAAAGTGCCGATTTTTATTCCGTAGATTTATCTTTATCGACCAACGGACATCTACGATCCTGGGATCCACGATTTTACGAGACTTTTTTACGACGCGGCCGATCGCGAACGAGCGTCGAAGATCGATGAAGATTCAGTATTACTTTGTACGAAAGTTCTCGGTACGAGGTTCTTTTTTTTTCCTCACCCTTTCGGACATTCCACGGGGATGCTTGCTTGCGAGATGATTTTGAAAAGTTATCGTTTTACCGTCCTTGTTGATTACACCAGCCATCGGTAGTCATAAATCGTAAACCTTGACCTTTCACTCTCGTAACCTATTCGTAGTCAAAACCTGGAAACTTTTAGTACGCGTGAATATCGCATGTTACACGTACCAGTTCTGAGAATTAATACCGTACGAAGGACATGCTCTACGTCGTTTCGTCACGTTAACGTTAACGAGTTTTTCCTGACGCGAAGCTTTCAATGAATTCTTTTCACCTTACGTGGAACGTATTACCGGTTTACTCGAATTCTACGGTGCCACGACGATCAGAGGACTTTTTCTTTTGAGGGTTACGTGGAATGAATTGAATAACCAGGATTAAAACTCTACTTGTACACCATTTACACAATATACTTTATGCACGTTTAAAGAATCTATTTTGTAATTGTTTCAAACAGTATACTTTTTATGTACCTGCACCTTTAAACTCTCTCGCTAGAGAACATTGCACAATGTACACTTTGAGGCAAAAAAGTAGTAGTATTTCATAGGTAATCAAATTATTTGTATCGCTACAAGGTATCCTTCTACTTTGCAACAAAGATAAGTATTTCGAGGGTTACGAATAAAAACAGGAAAACCAAATTACTGCAAAAAAATACTTTCATTATTCATCTACTTATTCAGATCTTTCCTTCCCCCAGCTAAAATTCTATGATTCATAGATTCAAGTCATATGGTTTCCCTTGAAACACTCACCCCAGTTACAAAGTAGATGGATACCCTTTCCTTTATTCAACTTTATACCATGCCTATCTTAATAATCCTCCCCATTATCGACAGGGTTGGCAGTCTTCTGAACCCAGAAAATTTAGAAACGATTTTACAGATATTTCACACCATCTTTTTTATTTTTCAGAAAACGGTCTGCTGTCCTTCGAAAATCCCAACTATCATCTGGATCCAGCTCGTCTGGACGATGCTCTGAACAGTAATGGAAATGGCAGTTCCCTCTACGACGAATTGTATCAAGAATTGGTCGGCAGCGGTGGCAGGGGTGGAGAGGTAACCGGTGGCGGCGGAGGGGGTGGTGGCACAAGGGTGCAAGGGCGCAGAACATACGCTACCTTAGATCTGGGCAGTATGGGGGTTGACGTCACTCAGGGTCCCCTTACTCAGGACTCCGTCACGGAGGACGCCCCCGATAACACGGACAACCATAACCTAGGGTGAGTAATGTTTCTTTGAACGTTAAACGTTAAAGTGATTCTTGAGAAGGCGTGAAATATTTGCTCCCTCTCGAGTTCCAAGGAAGTTTGAATAAGGGATGAAAAGCAGCGATTTTGAAAAGACTTCCATATACTACAAGTTGGACGGTTATATCGTCGATAAATATTCAACATTTATCGAAAAACGAAAAAGGCATTTACAGAACAGAATTATACGTGAGTTTGGGAAAAATCGATTCTTTGGTTATTTTCGATAGGAAAGAAGAAAAAAAGAAGGAATGAGAATATCTCATTAGCCTCGATGGCAATCCCGGATCCAATATTCGTCGGTCGAAGGTAGAAATACGGACGATTTATATTCGTCGTCATAACCATCCACGATTTTCTTCGGGATATTTTTATGCCTTTGCTTTTAAACATGAGCCGGCCTTTCGATAGCCCACCGTTCCGGAATTCCCTTTATCCTGCCAAACTGAGATATCCCAAGGTCCCTCGTCGGATCGTGGAAGGCTGGAATAAGCGAGAAATCGGCTTCGAGAAGCGAAATCGAGCCACTGGACCCTCTTCTCTTTTCCTCTTCTCTTTCTATAGTTACTTCTTTTGGTCTTCTTCTTTTTCGTCGTAATATAAGGTCCGGCCACCTACAGCCGTCGATAAAACTTGGAAGTTGGACCTCATCGGGATACCGCATAAAATTTCAATAAATCCGAACTCGTGAAAGAAGTAGTACGGGGGGTGACTGGACAGAAACGGAAGGAAGGAATGGCCGATGGTACAAGGCAGTTGGAACTTATTCCCGGCTGTTACATCGGATCGGGACTCCTGTATTTGCTCGTCCGTTTGGAATTCTCTTCCTTCGATTTTCGACGTTACTGTAGAAGGTTCTTCTTCTTTCACGAGAGCGTCAGTCGGTACGTTATCGAGTTCCGGTGGTGACTTTGTGCACCGTGGTAGAAGAACTTCTGTCCGTGGTGCAACGAGACGTTAAAGAGCGAGGAACGAAATGGCGAAACGCGTCGTTTCTCTTTTTTTTCGTTTTGCCGCTTAACGAGATTTTATTGGAGGCTCTTTTATTCTCGGGTAAATTAACTCACTTCAGTAGGGGGGTGGCAAACTCCGAAACGAAAGAGGGAATTGCAAACGATTCCGGAAGATGGTTTAAAGTAACTCGTGACAGTTACACGAGCTCGCAGAATTGCCGTGATTGTTAATCGTGTTGAAACTCTCTATCTTTCTCTCTCTCATTATCTTTCTCTGATTTCTGCATTTATGGCACCCTGCAAGCAACCTTCGTTTCCAAAGAGAGGACACTTCGAGTCGCCGAAGATATCTAGGAATTATCGAAGTCTCGGCCCATCTCGTTAATCTCCGAAACGAGATTTTCGAAAGGTCAGAACGAGATCGGCTTTCACCGATTGCTCCGCAGTTCCAATCTGCTTTCCGTTAACATCGAAATTAGATTCAGGACTTTCCTCGAGTTCCGTAATTAGTTTCCAGTGTCTCGCTGTGTTTCCAATGCCTCCGTCGTCGTTCGATCGTTCAAACGCTTCGAATCTTTATGAAGCAAATAACAGTTCCATTAATTATTAGTTCCTCGACTGCCTCCTTTCTTTCTCCACTTTAATATCGTCGTTCTTTTACGTTGGTATCGTTTGTCCTCCACAATAAATCATATCTTCATTCTAAATGAATTCAACAAAGTCCAAAGAAAAATTCAACCTTACATCGATTCTATGATTCGTTCGATTATCTTTCTCCAAATCGAGATGCATTAATGGTCAGCCCTTGGTACCGTTCTATCCAACTGGATAATAAACTCTTCCCTTCTTCTCCATAGTCTCTCGAGTTCGTCTTAGCAGCACGGAAATCCGAGCGAGCATAAAAATGCAATTAAGGAAACGCCTGCCGTCTGGCGAAACCCTGCATACTTTTCTCACTCCCAGAAGGTTGTAGGTTCTTCCTCGATCCTCCCGTTTCCTCCTTAAAGGCCTTCTCTTTTCTTCATTGCCCTCCTTTTACTTCTATTTCCAGGACTTCCCTTTTGGCCGCTGCCTAAATTCACTTCACAATGGCGCTTGGTTAAACGCTTTCAGAGTAAAATAGGTAAAGTGCCCGGGCTGATATCGGACCCTAAAGACATCCCCGAGCCAACCAATTAACGATCTCCGCGAACTTTCATCGTGAAAGGATCCAATAAACGATCGACGAAACACTCGTACGGTCTTTTCAGTTTGGTCGCTAACGGGGCTCGTTATCGTGAACTTTGGTAATTCGAGGAAACTTGTAGCTTGTGTACTTAAATTTGGAGGTTTTATTGCCTGTGTAATTATCGATGAATGATATAGGGTATTTTATCGAGCTTCATTAAGCTCTAATTGAAAGCTGCGACAACTGGAACATTTTTGCAATTTACCATTTAATGCATCATATCATCGAATATTTGAAATCCAGTTAAAATGGTAAAACTTAGTCGAAATCACTACAGTAATTAACGCCGAGAAATCAAAAAATTAACCCGGCGTGTGTATACTGGGTCTTTTAAGGAACAGTCAAAATTTGTACTTCAAATTTCTCTCTAACATTTTTCAACATTCTGCATTTTTAAAAATAACAGTTTTAAATTCCTGACTTTAGCAATTACTGGGCCACATAGTAGACACTCCAATAAGTATCTCAGAATTTTTGCAGATTTTTCTGAAGTCGAGAAAATCTTGTAAACCCGACTGTTCCCTCACAGGCCCAGTGTACACACCGTGCCCTTAAAAATTGAGTATACACACGCCGGGTTAATTAAATAATTTTAGAGTATTTAGTTCACAGTTTTTTGTCAATCTCGCGAATTTAAAAAAAAAATGGCAACCGGTAATTTTGACCGCCCTAGTAATTTTAGCATTAAATGTATCTTGGATCAATACCAAATTCAAAGCGGTGAAATATAAAAAGAAGGAAAGAAAATAACTTCCTCCATTTTATCCGTTCCAATTTAGACCGCATCGAAGATCAATACTAAACTGAAAAATCGAATTTAAGCGAAATCATACGATTTCACATCGGCACAAAACCGTAGCTTTCAACGTCGACTTCGTATCTCGTCGTTGCATCTCCATTCTCGCGTTCCCTCGCCCCGATCTGATTATATTCGTTAGCGAAGCGGCAAAGTCGGCTAATGAACCCATCGGCGAACGAAAATCCGTCGCGACTGATCGAATTTTCCGGTCGAAGCAAGGACGAAAAGCGAATTTCGGGGATGACGGAAGTTCCGGAGAGCGAGGGGTAAATCGGGGATGGGTGCTTTCATCGTGGTGGAACGTTAACTCGATTTACGTTGACGCGGCTACAACGCGATCGGTGTTACGTTGTCCGAGCACTCGGCGTACCTGAATCATTTCACTGGCCTGCCAAAATATCTACGTCACCGTAGGTTGGACCCGGGAAATCCGTAATCCAATGAAATACCCGATTGTTCGACAACCGCCCATGGCGATCTGCCATTTAAACTTGATAAAGTCTTGCGCGCACCCCGGCAAATCGCATTACGACGTTATCATTTGCGCGATGACACGGATACGCCGATTATACGCGTAGGTCGGGAATAGCTTTCTGGTTGAGAGGAGAAGAATCGTCTGGCATATAATGTATACTATCTATTTCATTGCAAAGTGAATCAGTTGATTTCAATTTCGACAAAGAAATTCTATCGTTGAATAAAATAAAATCGTTCTTGGATAAAGTACCCGAGTCGAAAAGTCCAGCCTAAAAAGAAACTTCAAATCCTAGATTCTTTTGATCTCTCATTTGCCGCTTAATTATGTATACCATTTTGAACCTCAAAATCCTCAACTAGCGTGTCTACGCGCCTCAAAGTCCTGTAAATATGATTTTTAGGAGTTATATGGACTGATCAGGTAAAATTTGTATTCCAATTTAATCTGACATCCCCTAAAAATATTTCAGAAGTTCCAAGTCTGCCGACTCATATTCTAAAAATAGGGGTTTCAGGAGCAAGTTGGAATTAAATTATCATTTTATTCCATATGAATTCTAAATCTCCTGAACCAAATTAATTTTTAGTATATCGAGAATTTTTTTGGACCTCGATCATTCCACTCCAATTCCAATCCAATTCTAAAGCTCCTCATTATAGAATGCTGAGGATTATTTTGGGCTGTATGAAGCCTAAATTGCTCCTAAACTAGGTAAAAGTGGCAAAAAGTAACAAGTGTAGGGCGATTGTGGAATTAAAATTTGCATTCTTTTATATGTAACATATTTTTCCATATTCAACCTAAATATCCTAAGTTATTTGGTAATTTAGGAGGATTTTGGGCTAAAATTTTCGACTCGGGTATAGTCGACATTATCAAAATAAGTAAATGGTAACAGAGAAGTTAGTGTATATAGAAACGTTTATGAAAAGAAGGATCAACGTGGATACTACCTTTATCCGATATCCAGTGAAGGTACATCCAAATCACAGTTTCGATTTCCTTTCGTATCGAATGGCTTCGCGAAGAATCGCGAGATGTGTTTTCCGACAATAGCGGCATCGACTGCGGAGATATATCGTAGAAAGGGGCTGTAATTCTTAAATGGAACAGTAGTCATCCGTTGGAGCATGCTCACTTTCTTTTTCTCTCACGATTGCCAAAGTTCTCGATGGAACTCTGGCGCCATTGTGTCTGGTAGAATCTGGTAACGCTTTCTGACAAAAATGTGCCGGAGGACAGTCCGTGCAATTTCGAGGGTCGGCCACTTTGTCAGTGGCGAGAGAAGAAGAGTGGAACGAGAGATGAGGAAACAGAAAGAGAGAGAAAGAAAAAGGCAAGAGAAGAGAGAAAAAAATGAGAGAGAAAGATAGAAGGATATCTCTGAGCACGAAACGTTCTGACATTTCGTTCCAGCCTCCATCCCCAGCTGGATATTAGACGATAAGCCCTCACAGGAGAAGGGAAGACTCGGGACGATCGTCCGGAAGGTTGAGGGGCAAGCTCAGAGATTGAACTCAATCTAAACTTGAGACAAACTTCGCTCGTACTTGGCGCTATCTCTCATACTTCTGTCGAATCTCCACCTACAAACCTTCGGCCTTGTTCTCTACCGGCGGAGCAAAGATCGGAAGGAAGTTACGAGCCGGTAACCAAACTGGTTACACGCGCCATGAATCATACCTTATCAGTCTGCTCGGTTGACCGTGAAACAATCGTTTCTCTACGTGCTTTCAAATTCCACCGATTAAACAACCCTATCTATTCACTAGTAAATTCTTCCCTCATTTCTTTTTCCAACTCCTTTTCAAAAATAGACTTTACCATAAAAAAAGGAACACTATCAATCATAAAAACGTAAAGGTCAATTACACGACGGTATCAATTAACATTTCTTCTTCCTCGACATCGGTCAGAAGATTCGAAACGTCGATCTCTCTAACGAGTTCACTTTTTCTCCCGAAGGAGTCTTGTGAAATTCAAGCCAGTCGTAGACGGCAGCTCGAAATACGAGTAAATCGTGCTGACGAGCCGACCGAAAGCTGAAATTCTCTGCAAACCAGCTCGAGCCGATAACGGAGAACCGGGTTACCGGGGTCACCGGGGTTACCGGACTGCGCGTACGACGTGGATTATACATTTTCGAGAACAGACACGGTGAAAGGGATGCAGGACTGGCGAGCTTAATATATCCGCATTATTCTTCGTCCAAACGAAAACCAGAGCTCGCTGTATCTCTCGACTGCAGCGATGCTGCTGTTACTGTAAGGTAGCAAGGACAGGGATGGACGGAGGTAGATTAATGCAAGCCACATCAATCTCCATCGAGGCTCGAAGGCTCCTCTTCCCTCTGGGAAACTATCAACATCGCCGTTCGTATTCACTTACAGCTGCTCGACGCCATTAAGCTCTCGTCATTTTCCTCTCGTTTTTTGACAATCATCCTATCTCATTCTCATCAAGAGAAACGACAGGATGAACCGATTACAGTCGAGGACTCGATGTAAAATGCACTCGAATGTCGTTCTTCTGGAGTACTCTTTCTTTCTTCCATTACGTTCTTTCTATTGTCGGCAATGTGGGAGGAGGTTTAACAAGGATGCATTAAATTTTCTCCTAGCATTACTTAAACCGCTGTTACTCTACTAATATGGAATCGGGAGTTCTTTGTCCAAGGAACGGTAAAATACGAGGGAAAATTATTACGAGAAGGAAAATCTGCGAGCTCGTACCTTGATATAATTATAAAGAGAATTTTTAATCGACCGCATGATGATATATTTGCACGGTTAGTCTGAAGATCCTCGTAACCACCTTGCATTAATCTCTTCTATTCTCTTTAACCGAGTTTTTTTCAAGAACAATTTCGAACCAGGCATTTTCCACAGATTTTCTTCTTATCACATTTAATACCGTTTTATTTTTCTCTAGGCCAAAGATTAAAATATTACCTACAGTACATTACGAAATTTCTGTCACTCATTACCGTCACTTCTGTCCCTCCTCATAATTCGTCGCGTCAATCAAAGATGAGAATAATTACCTGGCTCAAGATCGAAACGATATCCCAGCGCCGTGTCGCTCAGTAACGACTTTCCTTCCGCGTTCTCCAAAAGATAACCGTCACGAAATACGCGACAAACGTTTCATTCGCAGGTCTACCCTGTCTTTCATTTTTATTATCGCACCATTATTACACACCAACGACCCGACTGTATAAATGTGCGAATGTTTGTGCACGTGAGCCGGAGGAAAGAGCTTTTCAACGATGAACGGGGTGAAGTTGAATACGCGCATAATCGGGCACAGTGCACAAAGCGGCGGCCTCGTAACGGCCATGTCCCCGTATCCTGATAAAGTTCCCCTAGGCATGGCCCATTCAGGAAGCATAAACCCATAAGAAACGATGGCAGACGGCATTCGAGCCTTGGTGCGAATTGCGGGTCACCTTGTATAATGTCGGTCCGGTCGGAGAGGAGAAGGTGTTGCTATAAGTTTCGTCTATCAGCACCTCGTCCCTTTGCCCCTTTTTATCTGCGATATCGTTGCAACAATATGTCTCGACGATATTAAACTACCATGGCTATCTCGCTGGCGATATTCTCTCGTGAAATTTCGGTCGATCGTGATTCGACCAGTTTCACGACGACATTTGTGACCTTGTATGATGATATCGCCTTTGGCCCCTTTACAAGTGGAGACACTAGATGAAATTTATCACGTGCCCGGAAATTAGCTGAAAGTGAGTTTGTGGAAGCTCATAGAGATGTAGCCTATTGTTATAACTAGACTCCGGATGTTTATGCAAATTTCAAATTCAACAAATGCAGTTAAGACAAGTGAACCTATTTAGGGATTTGTTGCACTCGATAAATGTTACAACGAATACCATACTTTGGATATTTCGGATATATTTTTATATTATGTTCGTTTTGTGTATTTTAGCCGTATTCATTTTGTCATAAATGCATAAACATCCGGAGTCTAGTTATAACAGTAGAGGAACGTAGAGTACAAATATTTGAAAATTTGTGTAGAAGCTGATTCATAGCTGGTTTACCAGACACTTGATGACTATTCTTTTCCATGACCTTTTTTACTAAATTCTTTATAGGAGTGCTCCCCGTCTGATCTCACTCAGTATTTTAATTAAATACGTCAGTTTCTTTACTCTACGGTAAACATTTCCACGGTATAATAACAAAGAAAACCTTTATAAACAAAGAAAGCCTTGAGTTTCGTAGGAGATGCTAGGCAGTACGTTATTAAAAGTATGTTTGTTTCTGAAACGTGTTATTGTTTGCACGACGTTCGAAGTACTCGTTAAAAATTCTCAATCCAGAAGAAAGTACGTAGCATTCTTGAATACCTTAGGAAGAAGAGAACGGAGAAGATAGTAAAGAGGGAGTCGTCGAAGGAAGTCAGGGGTGGAGAAACTCGCACCTCGGCAAGGGATAGGTATCTTAACGATCGTGTCTGAGGCGGGATACATTGGGCGTGAAATAAGGCGCCTTTGTTAAGGCAGCTTTTCTTTGGAGCAAGGTCTACCCCTACTGCCTCGAATTGCTCTTAGTTCGTGGTGTTCGCTTTAGTTTCCATCCACACACACAACATGGCCCTCCCGCAACCGCAGCCTCTGTCAGGTTCCTCGAAGAGGGTCTGGCCCGTCTCTGACACCTCTTTCCATGGTTTCGCCATGCTCGTTTCGGGGAACAAGATGGAAAATGACCTGCGAAAACTACTCCCTCGAAGTGGCTTGCACGCCACGAAACGCGTTTCGCACGATCTCCGGCTGAGTTCACGGAATTAAAATGCGTTTTACCCTGAAACTGCGACCTTGGATACTTTCTTTGGGTCAATTCAACGACCATCTCGGTACCGAGTCCTTCATCTTAGGCGAACGCGTTTTGCAAGATCTCTAATCGAGTTCATGAAATTAAAACACATTTTTACCACCTTGAAACTTCGACCGTGAACATTTTCTTTGGGTCAATTCGACGGCCATCTTGGTACCGAGTCGTTCCCCTTCGTTGAACGCATTTCGGGTTGAATTGCGAAAAAATACTCTGCACTCTCAGTCTCCTCCCGTGCGTGAATTATCACGACAACGATGGGGGGTGAAATTTGTTAGGTTTTTCTTTTTTTCCTTTTTTTCCCACAATACGGCGTTGCTTTTATGCGGGCGTTTAAACCGTCGGGACTCGCATACGTGAGTTTTAATGAGGAAAAATAAGAAAGCCGAGATACGTTTCACATGGAATGCACAGCCGGTTTATGAAGGCTGCTGCAATCGCGAGGAATAAACGTTAAGGATACAGATAGACGAGGTAGAATATTTTGATTAGAATAAATCTGCAACGTGAAAAAGAGATTGAAATCTTTTTTTTTTTCCTTCAACAATTCAAAGACTGATTTATCTATCTTTTTCTCATAGATTTCGTAGATTTCCGGTTATGTTTTCAGTGAGATTGAAAGCTTTTATATGAATTCGTTGTACTTATTGCATACAGGTCTTACTATTGGAATATTATGAAATTGCAAAGTTGGAACTCCTTGAACCGGAAGCCAATCAGGCAAAAACGAACGACATTCTCGCCTACAGCCGTTAGTGCATCTCGATAAGCTCGTCACGTATCGCCTCTACCCCGTTGTACTCCATGAAAATTTATGGCAGACTTCTACGGTAATCTCCTTACGTTGTTGCCTGCAATATACTTCTCGCACTTGTCCAACATTCTTCGTTTCCCTCGATGGGGGTTGGAAAATTTCCCGCGACATTGCTGTCGATCACGCATCTCGAGCTATCTCGAGTGGAATGAAGAAAAGGGAAGACGAAATGGGGGAGAGGATCTCGAAATAGCCTTAAGCATTTCCAATCTATGATTTTAAATTGATATTGACAAATAACCTTTTCCCTCTTCCTCTCTCGGTATTGTCTCCCTACGATTCAAGCCAGATCTTCTATTATATTTTTATCCCACTTCTCGTCCTACATCTTTATCTCTCTTCTCCATTTCAAGTGAAAGAGAGAAAGAGAATTCCACGGATCGATCGATGCCTCTGCTTTCGAAGCAAAAATAGAATTCTCGTCGAACGACCGAGCGTATTCGCGAATTCTCGCGAACGTTGCTCTCGATTTTAACGTACCAAGACGATCTTACATTCTCAACGATTCTTTTATAATATTCTCCTTGCTCCCTTTCAACGTACAAAAGAGAACAAGACCCGATACTTTGGAGGACAAAAATATACTTTATTAATACGAAATCTGACGTAACCAATGATACAGATACTCCATCCGTTCTATTTTCACAATATTTTTCTTTAAATACCAACAACTATTCCTGTACATCGAAACGTTCCGTCATTTATATTTCACCGAAGACCTCTTCCAAATTATACGAATATCATGTTAGAGGAAAGTTCACCAACGGAGTCATTACCCTACGATGGTTGCCGACCAACCGTTTAATAGCTAAGTTCCTTGTTATATGTTTGTGCCTGAAATTAGGAAATTGAAGCTCCACTTCCTGTAATAAAGTAATTGAATTTAATTTCAAAATCTCCGTGGTCTCCGTACCATAGTCGCCAGTTTGCCGGAGGTAATTCAGTGATAGGAGTCCGTGCATGGTCAGCCGACTGGGCGAGCCTCGAGTAGCGAGCTACACACGTATGGTGAATTTCTCGTGAAACAATGGGTAGCCTCGAGTGTTCCAAAGCCTGGGCCGAGTTCCTGAAATGTACCACGAGTGGTCAAGAAACGACAACGGCATTTATGCGTCGGTGGCGTCGTAAGACGAGGGTAAACGACACGGTCTAACCGCACGTTGGATATCCGCAAACGTTATGTACTTATTCGCGAGTTCATGCTCGTGAATGTTCGCGAGTGAAACGAGCTGGTACCGTGGAACGTCGAAGAGGGGTTTAAATAATGCAATAAGTGCATATGTACCGTACGTGCACGGCTGAATTTACATGGACGGTACGCCGGTATTGACCGACGATAAAAATTTTAAGCTCATCGTCCGTATCCCGTCCCTCGTCGATACTTCTTATCGAGGCTATCGATTGTTTATTCGTCGATAGAGTTATTTAATTTGCAATGTATTCTGAAGTAAAGATTTATTGGAACTTTGACAAAGATTAAATTCGAACTTTCTTCATCGAAATTTTGTGAAATGACTTCACATAATTTCCTGTTCAAAGTTCTTTTTAACTCGAAAATTATGTTGGATCGTCTCACGATAGCTTTTAACGTGGGATGTGGGCTTGACATTTAAAAAATTGTAATATTTTCGTTTTTCATTGGTTGCTTTAGGTATCGAGCTTTCATGGTAAACTATATAGGCGGTCATCGATTTTAAACCCACGTAGACAAGTAGAGCGTTACCGCAACGGTGAATGGACACGGATTTCCCGACTGCCGTTCTTCCGTTCCTCGAACCTACCACACGCGAATTCCGGATATCCGACGTATTTCCAATCAAATTTAATCTCTTCCTACCGTCTCCAACAACGTCTTAATGACAAGCATGTTTTCACGTTTCTCTTCGAAGAAACCAGAATTCGAAACCCATCCCCGTAAATTCAACAAATTCATCCCTCTCTAACTAGATAAATGGTACCATGAAACTTTCATCGATCAGAATTTTCATCAAACGAGTTATAAAAGTCTCACGTTGTCTATTGAATCTCAAATCATCTGAACGAAGAAACGATAGACGTGAGGGTTACCAGAGACGACGACAGAAAAAAAAAGACCAAAGTCGAAAACTTGTTTCACGCGCACGGTACCTGAATTCTCGACGAACTAAAAGCCAACGGAATGACATCGAAGGGCGCGAAGGGTGAAACGAAGTATAGCCTGAGGAAAATTCCTGTTCGACGCGTCAGATTCGCCAAAATCTCCGAGACAGGAGGTGCAAATCCGATATTCTTCGGCGTACGTGGCCAGGCCAAGAATACAACCGGCATATATCGATCCTGTCTCGAAAGCTCTGCACCACCTTGGCTCGTTCGTCCGTGTATCTCTTTCTCGGCTTCGAGAGTATAGCGAGGGAGTATAGAGAGGTCGAGTATGCGCGATCCTGGCCACGGTTGACGTGTGCTGGCTGCTACTGAAAATTTCAATCCGCGATTTCCATTCTAACGAGACCCCGGCGATCGCAGCGCAGCGCCAAGGGGCTTTCAATTTCATGCAAATCGCTGGGCATCGTTGGGTGCAAGAGTCGAGGCCGCAGGAGAGCAGCATACAAATACAACGATACGAAGAGTCATGGGAAGGGGTTACGATAGAGGGTGAAGTAGAGAGAAAGAGAAGAAAGGAAGGATACGGGGGTTGCTTGTTATTAAAATGCTTACACACCGGACCAGCGGGCTCGCGGTGAAACCGGATATTGCAGATTTTTCTACGAGAGAAGGGTTGCTCTTTCGGCGAAAATCCCTGTCTCCGAATGTTACCATCGTCCTTATGAGATTCAAAATTCCCCGCTGGATTCTCTCAATAAAAGGACACTGTTCTGTTCGTGGATAGTAGTCCCATTGTATCGTTTTCTTTTTGTTTCTGTTTGGAGAACGTTCACGGTTATTGTTGGAAGTAAGAGGAGAAATATTCCGGAGGACGTTAGAAGTGGCGCGACGTCTCCCTCGTTATTTCTGGAGAGAAGGGATGAGAGGGAACGGCGATAAATACTGACCTATTTTATGCAAATTACCAGGTGTAGGTGCGAGACAGACTTTCCGGCTGGTTGCCCGCAGACGACCGTATAAACGCGCTTCCTACACCCGTTATTAAAGTACTCGTATCGCGCAGGCCGTGTAGTTACCCGCGGCAAAAAGAAGTATCCTTGCGGGCCGTAGCTCCTCGAAATAAGAGGGAAAAGTACGAATTCTAAGCCGAGCGTTTTCGCGTGTCTCTCCATTTACATTCCATACATTTATAATCGCCCCTCTAAGCTGCGGAACGAGAACGCCGTAAAACATCGGAACGCGCTTTCGTAAATTACATTAGCATACAACGGAAACGAAGGAACACGAAATGTTATCGGCACGATGAACCTATAATTGGTGGAAGCTATGATTGATACAAATATTGGAACGTTTGGACTGTCTTCCAATGAGTTTGCCTGAGTATAAATCTCACTTCTTAGAAATTAATAATCTTTTCCATTTAACACTTTGCCGACCGGTATTTTTTAACATCCTACCCACTTCTGATCGGTCTCTTGCACGCAAATATTTACCTGATATTGATATCTCTTCGAAAATTGCAAAGTTTCTTCACTGAGTCCTTGGCACAGTTAACCGCAATGAAAAATCATAATTTATTAATTGCCATAGCAATCAATTAATTAGTTAAAAGACCAAAAGTATTGGGCCCAAAAAGCCGATTAATCGGCTACTGGTCGGTAAAGTGTTAAGATATTTACCATAGTGTCGACGATTTCAAGTCCATTTAAAATTATACGTCGGGAGCAAAATGATTGAAACATATCAAATTGACTAACAAACCCATAATTACAATTCGACAACTACAATATGGCTAGGAAAAGGCATCTAATTTTCAACCGCCTATATCTGCCATTTCCTTTTTGGAAGCCCCAAATCCAGTCTCCTAAATTAAACACTGCACATTTATTTTACGAGACTGAGTTTAAGGATTCCAAAAACGAAATTACGGGACTAGTCAGATCAAAATGAGAGACTCAACCGCCATATTTTAGTTGCCGAACCGTAGTTCCACGTCATTGTAAATAAAAATTGCAGAAACGGTCGATAAACAAGATCTTTCTTTTGTTAATTCTTCTCTTCTTTTGTTCATCCATTTAGTCTCCTACACTTTGTAACCCTTTCCCTTCGTTCTCTCGTATTCATCGGCAATTTTCGCTGCAGTGCGCAAAATGCCGATAAATCGTATTATCCCGAAAACGGCTCGCGGCTTGCAACGCGAGCAGCTTATTTGGCCGTGCTTAAATTCCCGTTAGTGCCGTATTCTATGGCGCGAGAAGAATACCCACGGAAAGAGAAGACCCATGAAAAGCTCCGTGGTACATTATCGCGGAAGCGATATTTACGTAGTGCCGCATTTGAGCCTCTTTATTAAATTTTAACGGTACGGGAGAGCGGGGCTATCGACGCGCCGATAAGCTCTGTTTAGATCGTAAAAGAAAATTGCGGACGATAAAACGGACGTGCCTTTGAACGTTGCACAGGTATGAGACGAAAACGTACGTGGAAAATGAAGTCTTGCAAGTCCATTTCGAACGATTTAACACGATGGATCTGATATCGCGAGCGATAGAAAGAATTGGAGAGGTACATGTATTTTCTATTCCTGACAATTTAGAAATAGTAATACGAGCTTGCGAGGAAATCTATTTTTTATCGTGGTTCTTATTCGGGGAAGGAATTCGAGAGATTGTCGATGGTGTTTCAAACGATACGAGATGTGAGCCTCGCAGATAGAATTACGTTACTGTCACAGTAGAAACGGACAGCCACGAGCGAACCAAACTCTCAAAATTGCATTTGAAAATCCGCATTTGGCATGACTCGATTTCCATCGATGCGCCTTAATTGAAATAGGAATTTGAGTTCGCGAATTCCCATTGAATTTCACTGTCAACGATCTCGCGAATGTTCGACCAGCTGTCGAAAGTTTGTCGACACGTTCACGAATAAAGTTTTATTCCTGCAAAAAAGAAATCTTACTAAGACTTCCACTTTGAGTACATTGTCAACCATTGATATAAATTGGAAACGGTTTTCATAAATGGTGTTCACCGTCATCGAGGTACGAGAGAAAAATAACTTAACACTAAACCTACCAAGGCGGTCAAAAGACCGATTCCAAAATATTTTCTAAAAATTATCTAAATTCATAGAGTAGCCATGAAGTAAATATTTCACTTCTATCTTACAAAAGCAAAATGAGTTAATTAATTATCTTCTTTATCTCGCCACTTCTCTTTGTGTAAGGTCGTTATTGAGTATATTTAGATTTTAGTAGATATAACGTCGGTAGGTTTAATGTTAATAGCCATAGAAAATGTAAAGCTTATTAAGAAGCTTCCGTTCGACGATCCATTGCGAATAAAACCAACAAAATTCTCTGCACCATCGGCGACATTTTTCCCCAACGTAATTTCTCTCTGCCGTGGTGATCTCGAAAGAAGGAAGAAACCGTTAGCCTTCCTTGCACTTTTATTTCCTCAGGGATCGTTTTATCTCCGCAATTATCCGACGTTGCGATAATGGAATAATAGAACGGAACATATTCCTTCCGATTACACTGCGATGCGTTTCTCCGAGCAGCCACTCGATCGTAATATTTCTTCGTCGCGATACTTAGTCGGACATCCAGAGTGGAAAGTTTCTCCACCGGAGTAGCTGGGCGAGAATCTCAAGGAGGAAGATGCACTTGGCACGAATCGCTTTTCCTCCAGCGTCCTTAATTGCAGTTGCACTCGGCTCGGGGGCTATCGTCGAATTTGGCCGTTAATGCCGATAATGGCCACGCCGAAGCTCGCCGAAGTTGCGGCAACTGAATGCAGGCCGCGTCTTATCGTGGCTCTTGGCACGGCATAAACGCCCCGCAGATAACCAAGACAATTCGAAAGCGTTAGTCACCGGCTTATAATTTCCCGCCGTTCATTCGAACGTGCCTCGAACCTCTGCGATCTTCGTTCTCAATATTATATAGATATACACGAACATTTGCACCATATTACTGTTAAATTACGAGGAGCAATTTATTTGATCGTCAATAAATTTCCATCATTTTCCAACCCTCCTCATTGTTTCTATTATAGTCGAACGTCACCGGGAAATACAATTCTTTTTTTGTTCCCTTCGAAACAGGGTGGTCGTTTGAAAGTGTTTTTCCACTTTCCGATTAAAAAACACCCAGCAGGCTACCGATAGGCATTTATATCGATCGATAAAACGTCGCTTAATGGCCGTTACTTTATTTGCGAACGTTGCTGCCGAACGAGGGAATTTATCGGAAATTTTAGCGATCGCCGGCGGAAGAAAAGGGGGCGCAACGAGTTTGGTAGGATGTAGGGGTCGTTTTCCGAGGACAATGGGAGAAGCTGCTACTGGGTGATCCTTCTAGCACTGGCGCATTTCCCCGGACACGTTATTTCGACGACAAAACCGTGTCTCATTGACATTCTGCCAGCGGTGCCGGATTGTACCATCGTTCGGCGTGCTACTTCCTCTCCTCGCTCTCGGACTCTCGTATCGACCATCGCATTGTACCGACTCAATTAACGACGCCATAAATGATTCATACCGATATATTACACGAAACGGAAATTACGCCGCCGGAATTGACTGCGTGCGCTGACAGTGTCTGTTCCTGATGAATAAATTGACGGCGAAGTTAGTAGTACTAATGACGTTTCTGATAAAATCTTCCAACTGGGAGCAGCACGTTCTTTTGTACTATTGTTCCTCTTCCTTTTCATTGAAAATTATTACCACCATCTTTCTGACTGCAAAAGAAAACATGTTTCCTTTGAAAATAATTTTACAAATTCCTCCTCGCTGATATTAAAATTTCTTAATTATAATCCCCTAACTTTTCTGATATTAAGCTGACCTTTTGGAAAGGTAACATATTGCATAACAAATAAAATGGTTAAGCCCCGTAACTTGCTCATCTTGTAGAACTGTTTAAATGTTTGCTCCAAGAAAAGCTTGGTTTCCGGCATCGTGGAACTCAAAGCACTCAGGGGAATTTCCAACCCTCTCTCTCACCTCGATCGATACCTGTACGTCACGCGTCATTTCCACGGACAAAGAATTTTCTAAGATGTAACCATCCCGAAGGCGAATGCATTTCATCGCTACGTTTCTTGCTCCAAAGTCCCACATACACACGCAGAAGCACACAGAGAGTGAGATAGGTGCACCCTTCGGAAATCCTCCCTCTCCATTGACATTCAGCTAGTCTTGGCGAATTTCATTTATATGCTAACTCGAAGCCACGTGCGCGTTTCGCCTTCCACCTTCGAGATCACGTCGAAACGTGCCGAATGCATCCTACTCGCCCTCATAGCCGAGAAGAGCCACCACGAAGAAGAACACCGAGGTCCTTCGAAGGAGAGAATGAGCTGAAATTTGCTGCGCGAAGCAACTCACCGGTAATTGATCCCATTTTCCGTGCTTCGATACGTTACCGCGACTTTAACGACCGTACAATTAACGAGATAAACGAGGAACACGTTTACGAAACAAATTGTTTGTAATTCGGTGGAAGTGCGTCGATAAAAAGCTACAATAGGAGTGATATCATCGCACGTACTGTTAATTCAAGTTCGACACATTGATGGAGTTATAATTTTTAATTACTTCCCATCACTTTAAATGTTCGTAACTATATTACAGAGGATATAACGTGTTTGATAATGTTTTAGAATTATGTTACATTTTTAAATACTCACCGTTCAAACTTTTGTATTTGAGCATCGATAGTATTAGTGATTTTATGAAATTCTTTGGTGGAATTACATTGGTATGTTAATGTGTTAGTTAATATCATAAGAAATATGAACAAAGAATGAAATTGAATCTCAGAAAATGAGAATTATTTAGCGTCAATCGCATTCTTATTAACTTCATTCGTATCATTTAACGAGCCACCGTAAAGCTCTGAGGAATATTTAATTCCTCCCCCGAGGCCCCTTCCTGGGGTTGCGCAACAAAGGCCATGGAATAAGGGAAAAATAGAAATTTAACTCTCAATTAACAGACTCTGCTAACGAGGCGTGCCCAGGTTCGTTCGTTGGTTCGTACGTTCGTTCGTTGACTCGTTATACGTCGACTCTTCTCCGTCGTCGTCGTCGTAAGGACGACCACCAGGAGGAATTATTGCGCTTAAGGGGCATCGTGCGAGAGAGCGCAACGTGACACGCGCGTCTCGACGCTCATAACGACGTCCTCCCGTTGCACCGTTTCGCCCTGCCGCTTAATTATCGCACGGCGTTAATTACGGCGCGATTAAACCGGCCAGGAAGCCGACCACGACTTCACGGACGCTGAGGAATTTGAATTTCCCGCGTCCTCTCGATGATGCAAGAACCATCTGCTCTGCTAGGTCTCTCGAGCACTCGCGCAAATGCGAACGGAAAATACGTGAAAATTGAGAAAATTCTGCCGCCAACAAGTGCTCGTTTTTGCTCGTTCGACGTGACGGTAGGTTGTTAGGGTGCGGAAATTAATTAAATTTTGTTTGGAGTACAATATTTGAGGGGAATTTTAAACTGCTGGTACCAGCTGTACAATTTAAAGAGTATTTAACGGAGGGATGCACAGTGGTCTGTAATTGAGCTGTTTTAAGATTAGAATTCTTCATTCTTCTTTTGTATTTTTTACTTTTGCTGTAATTACTTCTGGTAACCAAAATTTTAGATGATTTACGAACAAGCCAGTGTATGATACAAATAACAGAAAGGATAATCCTTTCGATATTCACAGAGTAGGCATTTCAACCTGCTCTACTTAACCCGAGAACTACAAAGGCAACAAAAATAATCAGTTCGTACTTTTTTCGCAAAATTCACCAAGTTTACAGAAAAACCATAAAGATAATATTCTACGTCCATCTTGTGAAATATAAATTGCCGAATGTATCATCTTTTCCACAGTTTCGATTTCTCTCCCGCCAAAATGCTTATTCAACACTAGAACGACCAAGCAAGTCAAAATGACTTATTCACAATTTTTTCCAATAATTCTCTAAGTTCATAGGAAAGTCCTAGACTAGAAATTCTAAGTTGACCTTATAAAACACAGATTTCCGAAGCGATCACATTTTCCACCTCTTAATTCCCCTTTTTTTTGCAGCACTTGTTTAATATATTTGAATGTCATAGATTTAACGCCGGTCGTTCTAGTGTTAATATATTTCAATCTAATAAATTTTATACTGATAGTTTCAACTTTAAAATCATCCCCGTCACATGAAATTTTTACGTTCAATGACGTACCCCCTGATATTTCTGAAAATCATCCCCATCACACGACGAACATTTTGCATTCAATGATGTACCCTGTGATATTTCTGAAAATCATCCCCATCGCGCGACGAATATTTTGCTTTCAATGACGTACCCCCTGATATTTCTGAAAATCATCCCCATCACACGACGAACATTTTGCATTCAATGATGTACCCTGTGATATTTCGAAAAATCATCCCCATCGCGCAACGAATATTTTGCGTTCAATGACGAACCCCGTGATATTTCTGAAAATGATGAATCATGCAGGGTGCGCGCAAGAAGCGAGGCACAAATAAGAAAGACGTTCCCCGAAAGCGGAGGGATGAATGAGGACGGTTTATCATGCGGGACACGTGTCACGTCGTAAACTTTCCTTCTACGTCGTTTTCTTTTTCTCATACCGAATCGTCCTCCTCATCTTCGCAAAGTACTCGAGAAAGATGGGTGGCGAAAGAAGTTCTCCTAGGAGCCTCGGAGCGTGTCGACGTGTGTTATGCGAACAAATCCCCCCCAGGGTCAACTGTACAGTCGTCTTTTCGTTCCCTGGCGGCTTGGAAAGGGTAGATGAGCAGGAAAATCGACGAAGTTTCGAAAGAAATTTTGCGGCACTCGCTGCGGAGGATTCTACGTCGTTGCCGGGCCATTGAAATATGCGGTTTTCGAAGCTTTGAGCAACGACGAGAGAAAACGAGGATTGGAGAGATATTAATAAAACGAGAGAAATTAACGAGCATGCAGACGTAGAATAAATTGAACGTGCGAGAACGAAGAGAAAGATGGATGGATAGGAGGAGAAATAAAAATAAAACTGTTAAATTGAATGTACGTGAGTAAATGCAAAAAAGAAAAGTATTTGCACCGACTCGAGGACTTGGCAACATTTTTTTTTCATATCTATGCTTCAAAACGTAGTGGTGTGAGAAGAAAAATGAACGGAGCTTGAAAAACTTGGTAATTTCTAAAAGAAAAAAAAAACTTTGCACGCGAATACGACGGTAAAGTCATGGATATTCGCGCGTGTACGTCTCAACGGTGAAAAGACATTTCGTATTTTCCCATAACCGAAATTAGCCGTCTCCTGGTATCTTCTGAAAACCTTTCCTCGCAACCGGGAAGAATTATTGTACGGGGTGAATGGGAATAAAATTATTCCAAGACGAGAGGACGCGAGATGAAAGAAGCCAAGACAAGAACGTTCGAAAAAAGCTAGGGGAAGCGAAAAAAAAGAAAGATAAAAAAAAGTCGAAGACTCGCGTCTCGCATACATAAGTTCTCTCGGGGAAGGAAAATCGTAAAGATTACGAGGAAATGTTGCAATTTTGAAGAGGCAAGGTTCAGGATCGCTCGACCGATTTTCCACTGGTACGAACCAGTTGTAAATTCCGGATCTGGCGAAAATTTCGTGGCTGTTATTCCCTCGCGAAATCCCCGACTGCGCGTAAAATGCGCAATTCTAGAGAGGGAAAAAAAAGGTGAAAAATGCCGTGTCGAGTACATGGAAAACGTAATGCGTGTTCGCGACGTATCAAAAAAATGGCGAAACAAAGACGAGCTTGTAAATAGGAAATGAACGATGATGAAACAGGGGTGAAAACGAAGTTTATACATATTTTCTGGGTTACACTCGACGTTACGAATACAAAGGATCGTTGGAGGAGCACGAGGATAAGCAAAACTCGTCGTCCCAAGAGTAAAAATAAAAAAGAAGGATCGTGACACCGGACTAAGTGGTAATCGTCGATCGGTCGTACAAGGGGTGAGAGGAAAATAAAGGGTACGACCAAAAGTGGACGAAGTAGGAAAGGAATGAGTTTCAACCGCAAGTAAACGCATAGAGGGAGAAGAGGTTGATACGTGCTGACCTGTGCGGGGTAGAGAGTCGATCGGGGGCCAACGAACCCTTCTTACCCTTTGACCCCTTCGCGCCCGTCCCCTTCCACCCTGAAGGGAGCCACGTCGAGGAGGATCCTCTCGACCGGAAGTGCTTTGCAATGCAAGTCGCCGGTCACGAGTGCGCCGAGGTCTTTGTAGCAAGGTGCATCGCGATGCCTGCAACTAAGTGCATCGGTGGATCGATCGGGGTTGAAGTAGACAGGAAAATCGAGGACCGGTTAAGCAAAAATAACGAGGAGCGAGCGAATTATTTTTACGTCGCGTGTTCCTCGAGATATTCTTTTTGGAATGCATTATTGACGATGGTAAATAAATGGCAGGGAGGGTACGGTGGATGAAGAATAATAGAGGGAAAACAGGAAGACGGAGAGAATAGGTGGAAAGAATGGATGGATGGAGAGAAACGATGAAAAGCTGAAAAAGGAAGAGAATGGAAAGGGACGAGAGACGGTCGAGACGGGAATAACGAAGATACAAATTCTAGAGAAATTATGAGATGCACGAAAAGCGATTCGTACGATGGTAAAAACATTCACGGAGCAGCGAACACTTTCGACGTCGATACACCAGGCGTATAAAGTACTCTCTTCAGAATGATTCACGAAACTCCTCCCGAATGAAGGAATCGAGTGGACACGGAGGACGACGGTGAGAAAACTATGAATAAATATTCAACCCTCGTCGAGTTTTTGTTTCCTCGTTTTCGTCTGGAAGAGACCACGTGAACACGCAAGCACGGGGGCGAACGAACGAGCGCACCCCTTTTCGAGTGGACCCTCGACGAGGGCAACGTTTCTTTTTCTTGCTTCCAAGCTCGTCGAGGTCTTCCCGCGAGAATCGTAACACCGTCTCGCCATATTTTTCCGTTACTCCTCGTCTCCTCTCTGCTCTTCGTTATACCCCAACCCGAGAGAAGCAAAGAACACGAAGACGGACGGAAAGGGACGGCTGCCAACGAAAAGGAATTATTGCCGATAGGGACTTCCGGGAGTACTTCTGAAGATCGTATTATTTTCACCAACGGGAAAAGGCCTGTCTTGGAAAATATAAGGCGAATAGTATTCTACGGAAATATCTAAAGGAAATGGACGAATATCCGATCGATTTTCGCGACCTTCCTCTCCATTGATTAAACGTAATTCGATGAAAGGTTGAGCCTCGATTTCAACCATGCGACTTCTAGTTGGAAGGATAAGAAAAGAATCGATACTTCTAGGATTAAAAATTTCTCCTATAAGCAAAGAGGGGATTTTGAAGTTTCTCAGAATGGATAACGAACTGAGAAGAGAGCTGAGGAGCGAGCGATTCGAAAAGATTGCACTTTTTGGCACGGACGGAAGGACCTCGAAGGACTCGCGCTGTGATCCTCGTCGCACTCTCGAAAGGCTCTGATAACGGAATTTCATGGTATACACCAGCCAAAGCCGTGCCACCGTAGCTTTGAGCCGCGATAACTTCCGGCCGAGCAATTTCATTGCTCACGCGAGTCTGCACTTAGCTCTGGGATTTAATTTATCGTCTTCGTTGGATCCACACTCCCTACGATGCTCTCGCTAGCGTCTAGCAATTTTCGCCGTTATTGATGCACCCAATATATTCGTCGTGTTTCCCATAATAGTCGTCAGTTTGATGTAAGTTCTGCGAATAGACAGAGGAAGAGAAGAACGAAGAGAAAGATGAGTTGGAGAGAACGGATGAAAATGGAGGATGTCGAACTTTAGCGAGAAGTTTTCACTCAAAGGCGTCGATAATGCTTCGAGTCGATTAGAAATTCCAATGCGAGAGGTCCCAGGCTGTTTGGATATACTCGCAGGGTGCAAATTTCTAATTGCATCGAAGAGTTGGCGTGCACGAGGGCAGAATTGCAGTTGCGAGCGTACGCGCGTCTCGTGCACGGACCACGGAAAGTGAAATATAATTTCCAAGCTATTCGTGGGCGTTATACGTACATACACCATCGAGACTTCGAGAATAACGTGAAAGGATCGATAACGTACGTGGAAAATTATTCGATTCGAAACGATAACGAGGAAGCTTCCACGAAAGCGTGAATCCATTTTCCAGGATCAAAAAAAAAGGGAGAAGCAACTATGAATAAGCGAAGAAATTAAAGAGAGTGGCAATCAATTACAGAGCCACCGGAAACGAAGGTGAATATCACGGCAAAACTACCCTTCAACCTTGCAACAAAGCTTGCACAGTCACTGCGACTATTGGTTACTGTCGAATGAACCCATAAAACTTCACCCCCTTGCTCTATACATTTACACTGGCTACGATAAAATGTACAATTATGCTTACGATACATCGAGGTTATTCCCATTCAAATATTTCTTCCCCCCCTTTTGTCCTCGCTTTCCTACTTCCCCACGAAAAGAACAATATTCACAATAAAAAGAAACATCCCATAATTTCCAACCGTTCCAAACTAACCCTATAAACGTGTCTCATTCTCTTCCTCCTTTCACAATGAACGTTCATATGCAATCGAAGGAACGAAAGGGTCTCAGAAAAATCTACAATTACCAAGAAGCCTCCCCCATCTCACATACAAAAGAACAATCGTCCGTTCGAAGATTCCGTATCGATGGTGTTGCATTCTCCTCGGAAGAGTCGCCTCGTCGATAACTTTGCAGCTGCAACAATAACCTTGGCTCGAAAGAATATCGAAAAACCAAAAGAAGGAAGGAAGGAAGGGGTGGTCCATAGAACGTTGTCTCGAGGCTCCCGCAGGCGGACGTTATTATCGGTTCGTCATCTTTGTCTCAGTCGTTGGCAACGAGTTCACCCATCCTCTCTCCCCCGTGGTCGCCTTTTCAGCCATTCTACCGACTAGACGAGGGTGGAATAACCCTCTGTCGGAGCCAGTGGCGTCGGGTCGACGATGCCGTCGCGGTGGCGATGTCGACTGCTCGGCACTTCGATCGCACGGACGAAAATGCGGCTCGCTCAAAAGTGGAATATATCTGCCATCAGGAGAATGCACCCGATAAGGCCGCTGGGAGGGCCGGTCTACTCTATCGATTCGGTTGCGGCATTCTGTATCGAATTCTCGCCGTAATCTCCAGCGGACTGTACGGCCCGCGGCTGTGTGCATGTGCACATATTCAAAAGGAATCCATGTTAATTCAATAAATCATCCGTACAGTTACCGAACGGGAGAAACCTGTCTGAACATTCGGCCAACGAGTGATTTGGCACCGAAGGCACTCTTTTAATTCTACATTCACCGTGTACCGTTGTTTGGACGGACCCCGGAGATTACCATTGGAGCGAATGGATATTTTTTTACGCGTTGAGAATTATAGCGGGTGGTAGCAGCTTGAAATCGGTAAATAAAGAGCGCGTAAATAATTTATCCGCGCCGATGCTCTTGTCGTTTTATCATACCGAGTGACACAGATAAATTTCCATTCCATTCTTGTCGGTTTTAGTAGGACGCGCTGTATTTTTGTGCTGTTTTTACTTAAACATTGGAAAGCGGTATTACCTGGAAACGATTAAGCGTCGTGTTCCGTCCGCTCTCTCGCCCTTTGATGTGAAGTTTGCACAACGGTGACAACGGTGTTAATTACCATGTTGGGGAAATGATCAAAGATTCGCCTATCTTGTCGATTAAGCACTTGTAACTGGTGATGATTGTGAGTGGAGGAAGATTATAGTGTTTGTAAAATAAGCGAGAGGGTTACCGATAATCTGAGGCACAGTTTGCGGATTTTAGTAGCAGATAATCCAACGATTACAGTGCAAATCTAGGGTAGGAATACGAATGGATTTGATTCATCAAAGTGTAAGAAGTTCGCTTTCATTGAAACGTTAATACCAATTCAACAGCGCAGCTAATACCACAGTTCTTTAAATCGAAAATGACACTACGAATTTTCCAATGGTAATTTTTAAACATTCGTATAATTAAGAAATTTCTCGCAAGCTCCACTTTGAATTATCTGTTTGATCAATGTATTTCGACCTCGAAACGAGCGACACGTTCATTTTCCACCTCTTTCTTATGGCACTGTGGATCACCAAGGGTCTCAGTCACCCCGCAGTCTCGTTTCTTGCGTAAACAAGTCGTTTCTCCTTTCTGCGAGTTCCACCTTATCTACTCAATTAGACAAACTACTTCGTCGTTGGCAAACATCGTCGCAAAAGCAGTATTCTCCTCTGTTCTCTCTTTCCGTTTCTCCCTTTCTCTACCTTTATCATCCTCGTCTTCTCGTGCTTTTCTTCCACCCCCGCAGCTTCAGTTGTCCGCGTGTGCGCACGGCCGTCCATGGTTTAGTGTGCGAACAAAACTTTCGAATTTACTTTGCCGACTTCCGTGCAGCATTTCCCTCGAAGGCGGCACACTGCACAGCCTCTTCCTCGCGTTTATTAAGAGTAGGGTGAAAAGTTCCGCGAAACTAGGGGAATGGGAAGCCGCGAAATCGCTGCTTCCACTTTTGCGATACTGCGCCACTCCTCGTACTCTCCTCGAGGGAAGCTCGCGGAGTTGGTCGAGAAAAGCTGCCCCTCTCTTTTAGGCCTCACTTTTCACCGGTTTATAAACTGCTCGAAATCATTTGGAGAGTATCGATTACTCGGTAATTCTACAGAATTTATTTCATAGAGAAAATTCAAAAAGAACTTTCTATTTTAGAAAAAGATGGATTATTAACACTAGAACAACCAAACCAGTCAAAATGACTGGTACACAATTTTTTCAAAAAATTCTCCAGGTTTACATAAGAGTCATAGAATAAATATTCTACGTCTATATAAATAAACATAAATCACTCAATTGATCAGATTTTCCGTCGCTTCATTCCCCCTTTTTCAAAGTATTTATTTAATTTATTAAAGTATGTTGGATTTGTCGGCGATAGTTCTAGTGTTAAATATTCCTGAAAGACTTAATTTAAAAGAAGTAGGAGGGAAGATAAGAATCATAGAATAAAAGACAACTGTTAGTATAGTACTAATAATTTATTGCATTACTTTTTTACAAAAACGAAGAATGTATTTCATCGTCGAGGTTCGAAATTCTGTTCACGCAGGAGGTGATTCATCACGATGAAAAAAAAACGCCCTCGTAGAGTTCACTGAGTCTCGATCGACAAAAAGTTGTACCTTTTTGGCGTCAAGCGACACGAGGAGCTTAATCGAGTGCTTTCGTGGCTTAACGATCCTCGAGCTATAGATCACGTTACTCATATCAGTCTGATTTCAAATTCGCGTGGTCGGCCAATGTCCTCCGGCTATCGCCGACATGCACCGAGAGTCGTTTCACCCAAGTGGAAAAAGTTCCTGAGAAAAATCGTGTCCATCGGCGCGTCTCTGGCGTTGCTCCTTTCTCTCGCAATATCCTTTCGATCGTAGTTCCATCGAATACCTGTTTTATACTGGAGCCTTTATTCCAGTTACGGTAAGTAGAAGCGACTGCTTGTAAGTGTAATAAAAGTCGCAGAACAGTATAGTCCGACTAAAAAATACATCGCGATCCAGCTACGGCGACCGCGAGGCGCCAGTAGTATAGGCACGCGATGGCACGGCAGAATGACGTCGCTCTTGGTGCCGAAAACAGCCGAGATAGGACGAAGTTTGCCGAAACACGCCACCTCGTTTGCAGACGGCGCTCAGTCTGTCGGTGACCGCCGCACGGTCGTGACACTTTTTTATGTTACTCCTATACATATCAGACAAGGCTGCCTCGATGATTCGTACGCGTGAAATTCGAAGGGTAGCTTATCGATTTATTCTCCCGTTGTCGTGCCGGTGAAACGAACGGAACATCGCTCGTGGCAACAGGAACGAGAAAAAGAGAACGAGAGGGTGGGATTACGAAAGAGGGTGAAAGAGGGTGAGGCGCGCCGAAAAATTAAGAGTACGACTTCGGTGGCTGAATTAGGAGGAGAGTATTGATTGCTCGGTTTCTAAATGAATAACAATCCCAGTGCGGTGGAAGTCGAGCTCGTGCCGCGGCTGTCGTTGCACGCTGATCTTCGTGGCAGCTGACTGTAAGTCGTTTAAGAAAAAAGAAAAAAAAAATTGCGCAAAAGTTCATTGCCCTCGGTCTCACTTTGAGAGCAACCGGACTCCAAAGTAATCGGTGTAAGTCGACGTCGAAGCGTCTGGAAGCGGGTGCCGGTCTGTAATCGAAGTTGAAGCCGCTGGAAGAAATATTGATTCGCTCCACTGCCGCAAACAAACTACCGTTCTTTACAATTCGTCGGTCGACTTACAACGAGATATCGATGCCGCTTTCTTGCGCGAACGCTTTTTACAGGATTTTGCGGAATCTTCTAATTTCAAGTATTTTCCTTAAGATCAGGTTTCAGATTTCCAAAAGGCCGATCCCCGTTTTCTCATTCTTTGTTTCTTTAATGCATTTAAAATATATTAGACACTGCCAAGTGGAAACGGTCGATTGAACATTACGATCCCGTTATCGATAATTCGCCACTTAAAATGCCGGACGTTGTTTCTCGTGACTTTATACCAAGCGATTTTTTTCGCCTGATAAAAAAACGCCAACGAGGTTTATTGCCCCCTTTAGCCACGAAAGAGATGTATATGCATACATCGCTCAGGAAATTTCATTCAATATGACGCATTTTAGTTGTTTTTTTTTCCTTTTCATTGAATTGATACACTATCGGGCCAACAGTTACGTGCTCCACGTCAACAATTGAAACGAAAGTCATGCAGTTGATTGGATCTACGTTTAACCAAACGGACTGATTGCACGTACACGATTATTTCGTACCGTTCTGCATGCAGAAATCGTTCCTCGTTGGTACACTACGTGGTCGAAAGATTAAGAAGATATATCCTCGTTGTCGCTTGTCCTAATGGAATGAGAATCTGCGAAATTGTCATCGTTGTCATTCTCGGCCACCTTATCGGGTAGTATTGCATAATAGGTAGCACTTAACGTTGAAAGGGCTCGTTCCATTAGCCTTCTGGCTACAAAACACGTGTGTACATACTCTTTGGTCCTCGTTAGTATGTATAAAAGGAATACGTAGAGAGGTTAAATAAATTTCGAACGTGTGGTGCATATTTACCCTTGCTACTACCACCGGTAACAACCCTATAATATTTTAAACAATGGATACTGTAAATTCTGTACAATAGTCACAGATTTTACTCCGAACGATTTTTTTTTCTTTTCTATTATTCAACTCGAAACTCTACCCCTTTAAGTGTTAACAATAGTATTGATTACGCTCGAACCCGTATTTACATTTACATGCACAATTTAACCACTGCATGCGTCGTCATTCGAGAAGAGGTGCACGGTACGTTTATCGAATCCGCGTTTCCAGCGTGCCGCAAATTCTGGTCGAGGGCCCGCATTCTGTGCGGCACCGCGTGAAATGGATCGCTCGGCGGAAAATAGTTATCGAACTGACTGTATGCTTACGCACTGACCCGATCCAACATTCATGATACGCACGTTTTTTCTTCTTTCATTGAGATTTATGTCATCCTCGGGTCTCATCTATATTCCCTCTTATCACCTGGACACAGTATCATCCATTGAACTTAACAAAACCATCAAACATGAATTAAACCAATCTACAATTATCCAATAAAGGCTCAAATACGATCAACAGAGAAAAATAAACTTTCCTTTCAGTCACTGTATTATCGCAAATCGTATCCATTCTTCGTATGCCAAAAAATGCAAAATTGGAGTAGCGAATATTTGGCACGACAGGAAGATGACACAGTATCATTCATAGAACTGATCAAAATCATCAAACATAAATTAAACCAATCAATCTACGATCAAATAAATCTCAAATACGATCAATAGAGAAAAATAAACTTTCCTTTCAGTCACTGTATTATCGCAAATCGTATCCATTCTTCGTATGCCAAAAAATGCAAAATTGGAGTAGCGAATATTTGACACGACAGGAAGATGACACAGTATCATCCATTGAACTGATCAAAATCGTCAAACATAAATTAAACCAATCAATCTACGATCAAATAAATCTCAAATACGATCAATAGAGAAAAATAAACTTTCCTTTCAGTCACTGTCTTATCGCAAATCGTATCCATTCTTCGTATGCCAAAAAATGCAAAATTGGAGTAGCGAATATTTGACACGACAGGAAGATGACACAGTATCATCCATTGAACTGATCAAAATCGTCAAACATAAATTAAACCAATCAATCTACGATCGAATAAATCTCAAATACGATCAATAGAGAAAAATAAACTTTCCTTTCAGTCACTGTCTTATCGTAAATCGTATCCATTCTTCGTATGCCAAAAGATGCAAAATTGGAGTAGCGAATATTTGGCACGATAGGAAGATGAAACACAGGCGGCTCTTGGGTGAAAAATACACGTAGATGTATGAGAGTTACGCGTGGCAGCGGAGCATCCACGAAGGGCCGTCGATAAAATTGAAGAGCCCGGGCTCGGCTCGACTCGGCTCGGGCGCTTAAGCGATCCTTCGTGCGAGTTAAGGAGCGAGGAGCGAGACTCCTCCGTGCTCTCCTGTTCCTCTACTTAACGTTAGGGGCGGTCGTCAAAGTTGGGCGAGTTTACCGCCTCCCCGGAAGGTCGGCCGGCTGAAAAGAGTGGGAGGATCCTGAGGAAGGAAGGAGAGAGAGGACAGAAGTAGACGAAGGGGTGGTCGATAAAAGCTACCCTCGCGTGGCTGCGTTATTACGTATAAAGCGGGGATTGCGCGCTCGATGACTGCACTCTCCCTCGCTTTCTCTCTTTCTCTTTTACATACTCTCTGTCTCAACCTTTCTCTTTCCCTTCGCTCTTTCTTTCTATCCTTCTAACTCGTTCTCTTTTTCTTTTCCTCTTTCTTTCTCGCGTGTACACAATGTACAGCGTGGCATGCCGCCCACGCAACACCTTTCGCCTCGCTTAATAACGACGATCGAAAGATTGGATCGTCGTAATCTGGCTAGTTGCAGGAAGTGCATTTTTCTCCGCTCCGTCGCATCGCTTTTGCACGTACATCGTCTCCGCTCGGAGCCGTAGCTCGGAAATACCTTTTTGAAAGTTCAATGAACACGTTGCAAAGCTCAACGATGCATGGTTCGATTCTGATATCGAAAATTTTGTAATTGCATCGCACAGAAAGCCAACGTTGTTTACCTCTCTCAATAGATTCTTGAAAAAAAAGAATAAAAATTTGAACCGATACTATTCGTCTTCTCATACATTCTCTTTATATATAACTTCCTGGTATCCATAAATTTCAACTTTATTCGTTTACTATTCGATGCATCTTTCAGCCCGTTATTGCGTATCGATGAACCTTAACGAAATCCCCCCGTCCGTCGTCGAGTGGCTCTACCAAAGTGTTCTCTTCGTTCCATTAAAACGTTAGAGAGTATTTCAATTATCCCAGCATCGAGGAACGAGCGTGTTTCGTTAATTCCCTCGGACGACGCGAAACGCGCGGCTTTTCTTCTCAAAACCTCATCCACCGCTCGAAACTCCTACCCCCGCAACTCAGTCGGGCCACTTCGCCATTTTGCCTTCGCGACAATCGTTAATTAAAGCCGAATGTCCTCCAAGAGTACTTGCACTTGCACTTGCCTAGAGATATCGACCCTCTTCTACCCTCAGGACCCTTCGACCATCGGCGACCTCACCCCCTCTAGCCGTTTCTCCACCCGTTGGACGTTCAATGCCTCGTTAATCGCGACCCGCCGCCAGTGAAATGGATTTTATAGTGGAGGCCTCGATTCGAGTATAATCGCTTTTAGCGGGGATCTGCGAATGTAGCCACGTGCTGTTACACGCGTACGAGGAATAAATTCCGTGCATTATTCGAGAGGCCTCTCGACGGCTGTGTTCCCTCTTTTTCCAACGGGCTTTGAAAATTATTCCAATAATCTGCTCGTCCCTGTCGTTACTTTATTTGCGGAATGTCTGTTCGATTCCACCCGCTCTTGGGGAATTCGTTCCGTGCAGTTAGCCAATTCGACGTCGACGGGACAATGATAAAGTCGAGAGGGCGAAAGATATTAAAAATTGTAGAAACCCTTTAACCTTTCGTGCGTAAAGAGAAAAATATTCGAGTTCAACCGAGCTGAGAGTAAACGCTTGAAATTACACGGTACTTTGTGATGTAACTTTACTTTATTCTAGATAAAAAAAAGAAAGAAAAAGATATGAATCGTGGAAAGTACGATTATTAAACAACTGGATAATTTTTCATCCGCAAGTTTCTTCGTGGATGAGGAGTACGGAGATCCATTTGCCACGTTGCACTTACGGCTCTCGAGGAGTATTTCGTCTCTGAGATCGTCGTGAAACAAGCCCGTCACGGAGCCTCTCTAAAATTAGAATCCACTTCGACCGATCCATTCCATCCTTTTTCCCTTTGGCCGTCTTTCCGGTGCATTCCCCTTGCTCGGTAATCGCCTCGGTCCTCTTTGATCGTCCACCCTCGCCCTTCGCGCGTCTTTCTGGTCGAGGAATATCCAGTTGCCTCGTGAAATTCACCCTAGCAAGTTTTCCCTTTATTCGAACGCGAAATATTGCAAATTTCGTGGCGTACTCATTTTCGCCTCGTTGTCCGTGTAGATTTTTATCTCGTTGATTTAAGTTTACACGAGATGAGAAGGAAACTTTAGTGAGAATCAAAAGTGGAATTGGAAAAGCGCAAGTTATTTCTCGACGTAAGTCACTGTCCTTTGCGATGCAATTTATTAGTGGTTTGCGGTTAATTTGAACAAAGAAAGCAAGCAATTAACGATGCCCGAGAATAATTCTATTTGGCCCTCGTCTCGGAATCCACTTTGCTCATCTAATCCCGCTCCCAGTTATTCCCTCTTGGCACTCCCCACAACCTTCGGCTTCCCAGCTTCCATTTCCATTCAATCTCCCCCGACCCTCCCTTTTCTCATTCTAACGTCACCCAGAAACACCTCTGAAGGGTCCAACGTTACCAATGTCTGCGTGTTCTGTCAGAAACGAACGGAATTCCAACCGAGTTCCACCGAGGATTATTAAGAATTTCTTCTGTTTCCTGGCGCACGATTTAAACGCAACGACGAACTCGTCTCCAAGATGTACGAATCTCTCGCATAATTTCCATCGCAATGGATATTTCTATAGTGGGAATCTTACTAAGAATAATTTACATCATATTATACCACCCGATATCTTTGAAATGGTTAAAATCCCTTAATTTTCATATTTCTAAATATTATCAACGTTTCGTGAAAAGCGTAATATCGATTCGCTTAAATATAAACGAATTTCCATAGTCAATTAAAAATTCATATTATTCTCGTAAATTGGAATATCATTTAATCCAAAAATAATTACAGCTCGTATTCTATATGCAAATAGCATCGAAACGGTACATGCACTAACTCATGGAAACGTTGCGCCCTTTGCCTTTTTGGAAGATCTATATTCGACGGTTGCCGACAAATTTAATTAATTCATACACGAGCATAGGAGCAACGTTTGATTACAGAAGCAAGGCTCGCTTAAGGCCCTCGACTTTACGATCTACGTAATATCCGCACCGACAATTTTCCCCGGGGTACCACGGCCCGTTTCGAACGTGTCTGCTTTCCATTAACATCCGGAAAGCATTAGGTGCCCTAATGGTAATAGAGGCTCTCCTCTTGCTCTTTCCTGGGCCATGATAACGGCAGGTGTACGAATACACCTGTCCTCGAGTCTCCGGAGAGAATGAGAAAGAGAAGCAGAAAGACAAAGAAGGACAATGGAAGACAAAGAGAGACAGGACCCCTCTGGAGCGAATATTCCTTAAATTGTTTCTTCTTAAACGCAAAGTCGGGGAATTCTTCGGCTTCTCTGCCAGATGGAAGTGCTTAACGATAATAAGGAAGCTTAATAAGGGCACGCGAGGCGCCGTTATGCAAATCGAATAATTAGTATCGGTAGGTTTTAATTGTAGTTCCACGTCGCGAATGATATCGCCGAATCATTTCTGCGGATCTTCGAGACAGTAATTAGATTTTCATTGGTACCGGGGGATAATCGAGCCAGCAGTTAAATTCTAATCCTTTTAACCGACTGTTAATCGATGAGAATTCTTTTATCTGGGACGTATAATTTCGAATATGAAAGAAATGGAACGGATAAATCAATTTTTAGCTCGGTTTAATCCGTACCTGTTCTACCGTACAAATTAAATAACAAGTAATAACGAAACAATGCATTTACGATCTATTCCCTCTCGTCATCCTCCTCATAACGTTATCGTACGTTTCGTCGACTTTTTTCCTCGTGCGTTTCTTTTTTATTTCACTGGAAACCGCGAAACGTGTTTTCTAAAAATAGCTACGTTTGTCTGGAATTAATCTACGGCTTTGTATCGCTCCCCGTGAGAGTTTTTATTTCATAATTTTTTACAGCGCGTGAAGGAAAAAAACCACGAGTTACGGCGGTTCGAGGATGCTAATAGTTGCACGACTTTATCTCGGATCAGTAACTAACTAACGAACTATTGAATTACTTCTACCGTATCTTTCGTAATTGCCTCCTTTATCAGAAAGTCATAACGTTCGTTTATTACCTGCCGCTCATTCGAGTTCGTTAAAATACCTCTCCTTCTCCATGTATCCTCAAGTAAGTAGAATAAGACGTTCAAATGCAGCCTTTCGTGAGCCATGAATTCTCGCGTTTTCAAATCCCATTTCAAACCGCGTGAAATGTTCCACAGACGTTCTTTTTTTTTAGCTTTTGACGTCTGCGTTAAAAATTCATCGCGTTAAGCTCGACATTTCGGGATCGTCGAATCAGGAACGTAAATTAGATTCGTCTGTCTGCAAACTTTTGAGACCGCATAGACCTTCGTCGGCGCGCGACCTTTTTTTCAGAGACTGAGAGAAAAAAAAATCTGCGTCCGGCTAGAGGAGAGAGTTAGCTTGCAAAATTCCCAAACGATTTAGAAGTCGGATGCTCGACCTCGATGTTATCGAGGTAGTCGCGTATGATTCATGGAGAACGCACGGAGCAATTACTCTCGCTTCTTCTTACGTACCTTTCGAACGATTCGTTGGAAGGCCACACCTCCGATTTTATCGCTAGGCTGTAAATAACTTATAGAACGTTCTCGCCTCGTGTTTATCAACGATCGACAAAAATTTCGGTCATGCGAGCGTCTCATTGCGGTCGAAGCTTTGGCCGAAAACGGAGCATTGTTGAAACTCTATTAATTCTGTCTCTCATTCCCCTTTCGTTTCTCTCCCTTTGCAATGCTTTGTTTCGATAATTCCACCACCCTTTCTATTTCTCTTTCTCTCATTTCTGCTCTCTGTTTTCGGTATTTCATTCACGCACCTTCTCTTTCTGCCTCGCTTGTTTTTCCCTTTATTACGCTATCAGAGAGAATCGAGAGATTACAACGTACTTGGCAATCGTGCTTTTTTATCGATCGCAAAAAACATTTCCATCCGGGGGAATAAAAATACAACGATCTTTTATCCACGAAACAGATACTTCTCGACGTTCGAACATTGGAGGGAGAGAAAGAGATAAAGGAGAGATGAGAGATACAGAAAAACCGGGAGGGAATGAGACAGGAATCAAAAAAGGGCGTTTACGTGCACTGCAATTCGCTCGTATTTGCTTGAAAATGTTTTACCCTCGGCCCTGCATCGTGGTAGATGCTTCTTGCGAATATTTTGCGAGCGATTCTCGAGAATGCGCCTTCCTCGTTGAGAATTCGAGATGAAAAATCGAACGTTAGTTCTTTGAGGGTACAACGAGAGAAAATAAGCAATAGAAACGAGAAAATTGAGAATATGTTAGAACATTTATATCGTTCTACCAGCACATTCCTCTTCTCGTAGTTTTCCTCGTGCAACTTTTCGGCGACGAATTTCTCAACGTTTCTCAGTCTCGTAGAACTTCGCAATGTCAGATTTATTCCTACACGTAAAGTTACTCATCCAAGAACGTTTTGTTTATTCAAAGACAGGAAGACATCGCGAATGCAAAGGAAGTATTGTTAGAAAACTTAGGCGTACAGAGCTAAATCTCCCTCGATTTAACATTAAACTACCAAGGTGATTAAAATGATCTGCTCATAATTTTTTCTAAGAATTGCTCAAACTGATACAGAAACAATGCAGTAAATATTCCACTTCTATCTTATAAAACAAATGTTACTCAATTGATCATCTTTTCCGCCCCTGATTTCTGTTTTTTTCACGGGAAAAATTATTTATTTGATATCAGTAAATATAAAGCTCCTAGTTTTAGTGTTAAAACTCTCCCCCTTGCTAAAAGTCTCCAAGAACGATGCCTAGTTTCTATTTACTTCTCGTAGATCCTGAAAAATTGTTCCGTTGAAGTGCTTGTATCGCTTTTCTCCGTCTTCCGGTGAACCATCAAACGAAACGAAAAAACAAGAGAATAGCAACCACTCAGTTCATCGACGTCGATATATCTGCGAGAGTGCAGATAGAGAACTAACACGTTCCGACGGAAAGAAAGTAAAAGAGAAGAAGATAAAAAGCTACAAAGAGAGTAACGTGTAAGAGGTCCGACCCGGTGCAACGTTGAAAAATTATCGTGGTGCAGACATTGGCGCGAATACCACAAAATTTACCCCCTTTTAAAACTCGCCCCGTAAAAATCTCTAAGAGCAATGTCCAACAATAATTCCACCCCACTTCTAATTTCCATTTCGTAGATCTTGAAAAATCACTTCGTTAAATTCCCTATATCGCTTTACCCAACTTCCGGTACACCACCGATGGAAACAAAAATCAAAAGAATAGCAACCACCCATCGCCATTGACAACAGTAGCAACCACCACATGTCATCGACATCGATATATCCACGAGAGTACAGATAGAGAACTGGCACACACAAATAGAAAGAAAGTAAAAAAAAAGGAGATAAAAAGCAAGAAAGGGGGTAACATAGATGACAACATCTAAGGGCTCCAGCACTGTGCAACGTTGAAAAACTACAATGGAGCAAACGCTGACGCAACTCGTGCAAAATTTACCTCCCTTTAAAACTCACCCCGTTAAAAATCTCTAAGAGCAATGTCCAACAATAACGTTCCCGTCTTTCGCTGAGCCATCAAAGGAAAGGAAAAAAACAAGGGAACAGCAACCACCCAGTTCATCGACGTCGATATATCCGCAAGAATGCAGATAAAGAATTGACACGTACGAATGGAAAGAAGGCAGGAGAGGAGGATATAAAAAGGTAGAAAGAGTAGATGGCAACTTGTAAGAGGTCCGACCCGGTGCAACGTTGAGAAATTACCGTGGAACAGACGTCGGCGCGACTCGCGCGGGTCGCATGCATGCATGCACGTAGGGGCCCCCATAAATCCTCGGAATGGAATCTTCCGTCGTTCGTGTCTACCCGTTCCTTCCATGACGCGCTTCTCGGATTCTTTTTCTTCCGTATGGCAGAACGGTCCTTTCTCTCTTCCCGGTAATACCTGTAGGACGTAATCGGTGATCCCTGGAAGTCGGTGCGCTTGATAAGTCCTTCCACGTCCTGGCTTTGAAAAAGCTCCGATCGGAAGACCTACAGGAGCCGGGAGAAAGAGAGGAGGATGAAGAGTGCGAGAGAGATGTTTTCCGCAAAAGGGAGAAGGAAAAGTAATGTCCCAAAAGGTCCTACCAGGATACCGAGAGCCCTGGGAGATTATCGGGCTAAACTGAAATCCGGAACGAGGACACTAGTAAACGAACCGTCTTCCACGGAGCTGTCGGATTTTACTTTTTCTCCGCGTTTTTCCTTTGTTCGCTCGGATAAGTTTATCGCGTTGAATGTCAAACGAATTTCGTTGTCTATCTGGCTGCTTACGGCGTGTTGGAATTTTCTTCTTACCGTACTTCCTTCGTAGTGCATTTATTGCGCGAGACATTTTTTTACAGGTAATCAAAATGTCTTGAGCATTTTTACGATATACTTTCTATTATTTCTTTTATAAAACAGAATGGATTACAATTCTGACATTCCATATCCTAATGACAACAGTATTTCGTTGTAATTGTAATCCTATCGGAGAAACATCGGTCGATTCCTATGATCAAATGGCTGTGCTTTGAAAGTACATTGTTCAAAGGAGTTAATACGATACTCAAAGGATCATATGAACATCAAACAATTTTTAATTTTTAACATAGATCCTCCCCATCTTGATTGAAATTGAAGTACAAACGTCAACGTCGATCATCTCCACCCTCTGGCTTTATATCATTATGGCTGCTGTCATTTCGATGCATCTCGGAAGTAATAAAAAAGTACACTGTAAATGCCAGGAGACGTAACACTTTGGATTTTACGATAGATGGGGGAGTTTAAATTTCACCGCGATGTCCGCCGATATGTTTGCCGTAAAAGGATACGGTGACATAAAACAAGGCCTTACCGAGCAAGAGGAATCGATAAAATCCTTTCCACGAAATTCGCGAAACGTGCGAGAAATTCGAAGCGCCAAGGGCACGAGACCGCGCTTTTCTCTGTGGTTCCTTTTTGATCGCGTTTTATCGCGCAAGTTAGATTAAAATCTCGCCGTGGAATAGAGAGGAGAGGAAGAAGAAGAAAGAAGTAGAAGAAATCTGTGAAGATTCAGAGCACCGTAGAGTTGAACGAAAGGTGAAATGCCGAGGGTTGAAAAGGGGGTGTGAAGGACTGCCGAGAAGAGTTTCCGAGTTTCATAAAAAAAAAGAAAACAAAAGAATAAGGAAGGCGCTCGTAAAGCAACACGGAGAAAGCGCTTCTCGAAAATATACCAGCCAGGATTTTTGCGCAGGGAAAATCCAAAAGTTTATTAACCACGCTGGCAGATCTCGTGACGAAAAAAAAACGCTCGATTTAGTGGCTCCAATAATAAAAGTTTACGGTCGGGTCGACTCGGTTGCGGAAAAAATTTCCAGACGCAGACGATAGTACGATTACAGTGTTAAAAGTTACGAGATGTTTCTCGCGAAAGTACGCGCGATTGATTAGAACAAAATATGTGTATTTGTTGCTCGATCATTTTAATTAAGTCGGGGGTTGTTTGTAAAAATTTGCGGATTTTTGTCGACTTCTTGTCAATTAAATAGCTCCACTTTAACTCCGAAGTTCGAAGTTAGTCGGACGGTGGTAGGGTGAGAGTTCATTGAGTCTCAGTCTTTTGATTTTGGAGGAAACCACCACTTTTTTGGACAAATATTTTTCTTCACAAATAGCATAGTACAATGTGAATATTTATTAGTATATAGCATAACTTGAAATCCTCGGTGTATTTCGTCGACATTGAAACCAACAGCTATTGAAATTTGACTTCTCTCGTGAAATTATCCTAACAACTTGAACCGCCAAACTGAGATTCCGAAGTTACGCAAGACAGACATTTTAATCTCCTCGATTTAATTACGGCGAAATCTGAGAACGCGTATATCTCAACATCGCAATTAAATTGCCAGGAGCAATTACCTTTTAATCCAGAAATTCATTATTTTTCAACGTCTAGACTCATTCGCGCTATTGAAATTATTTCGCGCGTGTAAATTCCCACGCGAGATCGAAATTCGCGGCACGAGTTCTCGCCGGACGCGATATTTATAGAATTTAATCCAAAAGCAGAGGGTATCTTTGGAGAAAGCAAGATTATACGCCGAAACTCCCGAGAGCTCCTTCCATCGTCCTAAACTTAATTACCTCAGCTGACTGCGTACGACCCTGAAACCCTCTCGAAGGACGAAAGAGCCGAAGGGAATACCCTCACGGTTCGACCAGGCCTAACTAGCCGCCCTTCTTGTACCGACCGGCCTAACGAATACTTAAAGGCAATACAGTGCCGTATTATTTCCCGATTTACCCCGATCTTTCTCCTAAAGATCGACAAATCCATTCTACCACCACTAATCGACGTAATCGGAGGAAAGTACCGTAAGCGGGAAATAAATTCTCGTTAACTTCGATTTTGGGAAGCTCCATTGAAATTTTTTGCGGTCGATTTAATTGCACGCAACGCTGTACTCCTGCTAGGAATTACCATTGCAAATCGAGAGAATGACCGTCGAAAAAAAAATCTGATAAAACAGTAATTATTCTACCGATAAATACAGCAACTGTATTATATTACAAATTAAAGTAGTTATTCTTCGAATAACATAAATCCCGATAAACCTCCAATTACCATGAGATACCTGATATTATAACAATCATGAGTTAATGAGAACATAATATATGAACGAAACAGACCGCATGTTTCATGATTACCACTTTCCAACCACTCGAAACCGTTACCGATCTGTCCTCCTACGTTCCTAAACCTACCAGGAAAATGAACTATCCGTCGTATTAAATGAGAAAAAATTAACACGCTTACTCGTCAACGGCGAAAGACGATCCCAGCTAGCGAAGGAAGCCCTACACGTAGACGAAACACGGGCGAGCGAAAATACAGCTAATCGGCTCTTTCGCGTAAACCAGCAAGCGACCGGTCGGCCGATAAGACGTACTCCAGTGCCGTAGCTAAACGACACCGGTCTCGACTATCTAGAACGCGCGGTAGGGTTCGTTCGAAATGGTAGGGGGTGGATAGGGTGTCGGGGGTGAAGGAAGACTGGACGAGGGACGCCGTGGGACGCAGAGGGGTTGCTGGTAGTGTGTATTGATCGAGCTAGGAGAGGAGCACCCCCGACTCTCTGCTCTACTCCCTACGAACGCCCACGTACGCGGTGTTTCGGTCGTATACGACTCTTTCTTCTTATATCGTTTCTTTTTTTTTTCTTTCAACCTCCCCATGACCTTCTTGGTCCACCTTCTCTTTCTGGCACGTCCGTTTTCTTTTCTCGCGGCACTGTATCGACGATCGTTTTGTTTCTTTCGTAACTTCCGGTGTCACTTGGAGGCGTAACAAATTACACCAAGGGGGTAGGTTTTTAATTTACGATTCTTTCTGTTATTTTTACTTCACTCCCCTCGTTCCCGTCTCTTTCATCCAGAAGTATGTTTGAAGGGTGAAAAAGTTTCTTTTTTTTCTTTTTACAAGAATGGTAAAGTTCGAAGATGCACTGCTGCAATCCGTGGCGATGATCGGACCCTTAATTTCGGGGTGAATCGTCGACTTAGCCGCGCCGTAATCAAGACCACGCTAGACAGAGAAGCACTCGGTGGTATAATTTACAGCTCTGCCAGGTGCGTCACAAGTTGCTCACCTTACGACCTAATTGGGTTTAATTACACCTGACTGAAAGTTACGACGGTGGTGCGCGGCTGCATATCGGGTGGTTTTACAGTCACAGGCCTATGGAGCAGAATCTCCTCGTCGAGGGCAGGTCTGTCTGGGAGATGTCGTCTTTATTGCCCCTTGATGGCCCGTGATTTCACGGTCAAAACGGCATTTAACCGAACCTCCGCCTCGGCATGCGCATCGATCGTTGTGATGTAACTTATGCAAGGCAATGTATCGTGACGTCATCGTCGTAAACAATGTTTCTGCGGAGGAAGAAGATGAGAAGCGAAAAAGACAAGGTGCTATTAGAAAAATTGCTCGAGCGTTAAAGAATATGAATTTGGATATAGTGATCCCTTTGACGCGCTTAACTACTTTGATAAAAATGAACTTTAAAAAATAGACTATCTTGAATAAAATTAGATTTAAAATATATGTAGGAATGCAGATTGAATGAGTGAGTGGGAGAGTGAGTGAATGACAGAGAGAACGTGAGAGGATGACGTGAAAAACAAAAGATGAAAGGACAGGAGGATGGGGAGTCAGAGTTCGAGAAGAAACGTGAAAGGGTAAAGACGCTAAAAACCTGCTATTACTTATTATTTTTCATGTGTTTATACTTATATCTTTTATTTTTCGTTTTATGTATTTTACATTAATAAATCTTTAGTTAGTAATAAGTGTCGGTACATATATACCATCGTGAATGGTACCATCATCTATGAATTGTTAGTCTATGAGAATAAATTGCCAGGTTCATACACAAGGCATGCATTAGCCAAAGGGCAATTGAAGAAAAGGCGGTTCTTTCAAATATCTCACCACGACAATATAAATTTGGCGGGAATAATCAAAGATAAAAGTTCCTTTCAATTTTTTATTATCATACAGAATATAACACAAACGAGTGAAATTTCTCAACTGAGTCTCATCTCTAGAAATTACATCCACTCTTGTAGATTATATTCTCGAAAGGTGCGACTACTCCGTCAGCAACATCCGCATCGAGTTTGATCATCGATCTGCAATCGGTCCCCGAGTATTCAATCTCGAGAACTCGGGCAAACAAGCAAATAGACCGCGTAATCGATCTGCCATCCGCTTCTGTAACATTGCGACGGGCTACCGATTTGATTCTCCCTTTGATTAATGTGGCTCCATTAGAAATTGATTAGATTCGCCAAAATCGACGGTACGAGATACACTGGCGTAATTTCACCAACAATGCCTTTGATGCGCGTATTTCTGCTTAAAATCTACCTCGTTGCGGGAAAGAAATGAGAGTTAATCGACCGTCTACCAGAATCGATCGCAAAATGGGATTACCATTCGGTGGTTAACGCGAATAATTAATAGTTATCAATGAGGAATTCCAGCGTAGGTATTCGGCTTGATCGATCGCAGTCCGCGGTCCAACCGCATTTATGCACCGAGTCTTCCTCTCCGTAGCCTTCTGGCGAATTTCCAAGCTGCTACTCGTGCCTTTCCTAACCCACATACTCGCTTAAAATGGTGTTATTAAGCTCCCCGTGCAGCCGGACAGCGCGAAAACTCGCGCCTCTTCCCATTCGTCTCTCTTTGTTCTCATTTCCCTCTTCTACCTTCTCTTGGTCTTTCTCTGTTCTCTTTTACATCCTCTTCCTTCTACCTTTTCGCTTTTATCTCCCTCCACCGTAATTATCTTTTCTGCTCTCGTTATTCCGCCGTTTTTATTTCGTCCGAATCTTCCTCACTTTTTTCCTTTGCCCATGGTTTTACCTCTGCCTATCTATCTCTTTCTGTTTCCCTCTACCTCTTTTACCATTATAACGGCACGTATCTTTTTTATTCCAGGCTTCTTCTTTCCTTCTCGTTTCTTCCGGCTTTTCCAACGACTCTCAAAAGGAACCTTTCTTTTCAAAATGAAAACAGGATATTACGACGGCATGCATCGTCGTGGCAAAAGCGTCTCCACGATAGGATCGTTTTTTTTTTGTTTCTTTTTACATCTTTTTCCATGGTATTTCTCTGTATTTCTTCGTAGGAGACGTTCGTTTGGACGATGCAACTATCGTTGCGGAGATTCTATCTGAATTGAACGATTTAAAGCGGGAATGAATTCAGTGAATTTTCAGCCGGCACTCGAAAAATAATATTCCTTTGAACTTAAACGCGTGCGCGCACTTCCGGAGGATGGAAAGAGGAGAGAATTCGACTCGCCAATTAGCAACGCGCACGAAGAATTATCGTGTCCGTTGTGCGATGGTAATTAACGCTCGTCGAGTACGATCTCCGACGCATCGATGCGTCCATTCTGAAAGCACGTTTCTCCTCCGCGTTGATATCTCTTTCGACAGGACTATTATCGCAAAAAATAATCCCTCGCAGCAGATACTTCAGGATGAATATCCGGCAAGAATAATTGTCACGCTTTTCAATATGAATTTATACTATTGGAATTAATTTCTTCCAAAGGACAATCGTTAAACCAAACTACCAAGATTTTCCAGAAGAAAAAAAGAACATACAAACAAGTATTACAAAAATACTATCATCTAAAAATCAAATAACGAAGTACCAAGACATCCAACTACCCCTAAAACAAAAAATATTTTATCCTCCTCGTATCTTCACACAGAAGAATAACAATCATTGAACTCCTCTCATCCTACATCCCCATTGCAATCCAATATCAAAGAATTTAATATCAAACAACAAACAAGCAAAACACAGGCGGAAAAATGCAAACTCAAACTCGCCCCGTTCAAAAAGTCACCAAAGGGTGAAACGAGTATCAGGGGAACAAGGACGATCGTCGTCGCTAGGTCAAGTACTCCGTTCGAGTAAAGGATCAGGTTTCCAGAAGACAGTAGGAATAAAGGATCTCTCGCATAATCGTATTCACCGTGTTTCACGGTGAACCGTGAAAGCTACTCCTTCCTTGCCTTCGGTGTTCGCTTCTTCCATGTCAAAGAGCGAAATTACAGGCGCGTTCACGCGAGACCCGACGATCACGAATGAAATCCTCGCTTGCAAAAAGGAGTGACGGTAGTCGACGATTAAAATCCGCGCGAAAAACTACTCGTCGAAAGTGCGGAGATCCTTGGCGAGGTCGAAAGGAAGCGGCAGTTGGAAGGTAGCCTCGAACGACACTCGAGAGAGGCGAGTGGCGTTAGTCAGCAAACCGCTCGGCTAATCCCTTAATTACTTCGACATGGTTAGCGACCCTGTACTAACCACGTCGGTGCCTGGCTCTGTTCCCCGATCGTTAATTAAAATGGCACTTCCTTGCAGCCACGTAATTTCTGCGGTGCAACAATGTATATAAGAGGAGGCGGCCTCCCTCCGTGAAATTTCTCTTTAAACGTCCCGTCCTGACCGACGGGAAATTACTCGGCGTTTTCATTCCGCTCGCGTGAAGTTTGTGGATCTTCCTTTGTACGATTGACGAGATTTTCAAGCTTGGATGTGTCAAATTTGGATAGTTACTGCGATCGGTTTTAACATGATTTGTGGATTTCTACGGTAACTTTGTATTTGTAAGTTTGAATTTGAAGTTTTAGTTTAAGCTTTTGGTTTCCTTTGAGCGGATGATAAGATTGTGTAAATGAGCTGCCGGTGAGATTATTGTTTAAATGGTAGACGCGGTATCGTAGTTCTTAAGCGGATAAAAGCCCTTTGGGGTGGAGAACAATACGGTACAAGAGGTGTTCGAATTTGGCGCGAACGCAGCCGCAAAAAGTCGTTGGAAATACCCTGGCTGGCATTCGAACTTGCATAAAAATCGCATTCAACGCAACGATTTTGCCGTTTTGTTACATTTAATGCCACGTAATGCCTGCCGAAAATTCGCGACTTTACGACGCTCCGATGTCGACAACAATGACACTATAATACGATCGGAATACAATAGAAAATACCATCTACACCCTAATGAACTCGCTGACCCAATTCCCGTGGCCACTATAACAGACTGCCAATACGAAAATCGATTTCGCGTTAAAAGTTCTGCCGTGTATACGAGTCCCTTCGAAGAACACCACTCGCCCTTATCGCAATCGTTACACGCGTATAAATAATTGCCACCCTACTCGTTCAATCGAGTCTGTTTGCTTTATTACTTTTCGACCTCGGAGTTTACGATCGTATCACCGAAATGACCACATTTTACATACATTCGGTAACATCCTAGTTATGACAAAGATATCACAAAAACAATCCTTCAAAGTAATAACAAAATTTTCTTCCAAAATTGCTGCTCATAAGTCCCTTATTCTACCTTCAATCACACTCCATTTTCTTACCGTTTTAAATACCAAAAACTAAAAACAACTTTACCGAAAATCTCAAAATTTAATTTACATAAATATCAAGTCGTCAAAATTATGATAATCGCGTGTGCAAAATTCCTCAAAAAATCAGTAACAATAATTAAACTCAAACTTGAAAACTCTCGATTCCACATTCTATTATAATTAAGTCGCATCCCTCTAAATTACTTTCGATCGAAAAGTTTCGCAAAAAAATTTCAATTCACAAGATCACACGATAAATTCGAGTCACAAAAAGGAATGATAAAACGAAAAATCAAATTTCTCTCCATCACCTCGAAGAACATTTCACCTCAATCTACTTAGAAGTCCCGTCTAAATCTCCATTCCCGACCGTTCGCCCCAATAATCGCGTCTGGTGTCTACGTCTAATCGAGAGAACGATTCCGATCGAATCGTCATTACCGTCGATTCATCCCCTTATAATGCGACCGGCGACACGCTGATTCAGGTACGGCAGCGAGGGTGTAGCAGAGTCCGCTCTGGTCGACGACACCCTCAACGGAAATCCTCGCTCGTCCTCGAGGTCATCTTCGCCCTCCTCCTCGATCCTGCCAGCCCTTCAAGGGGCAGCCGCGACAGCCTCGATCGACCCTGCCAATATATCCGGCTCGAGAAAGTACGTACGAATAAGTACGAATCTCAATGTTCTCGTGCTGAGAGACGGCTTTTTATTCTTGCTAATGCTGATATTGCTGTTGTTGCTCTTATTTTATTAAATCCCCTTGAGCTATTCAAAAGTTGGACGATTCTCTCGTACGAAGGGGTTTCGTTGCTTCTGTTTGTTGTATCTGCTCGATTGTGTTTTTTGCTGATAATGTGCCATCGATTTATTCGCATTGGAATAATGCTTTCGTAGGTGCTCGTCGATTGTACGTCCTCGTTGCAAACGTATGAAAGTAATTTCACACCCCCTTTTGATGTTGTTGTTGTTATTGTTGTTGTTGCCGCTTTTACACTTTGTGACCCTGTTACTACCCTGTTTTTGTACGAGAATATACATAGGTTTTGTAATGCTGCGAAAGTACGGAGCGTTGCATGTCAAGGAGAGAGGGAATTTTTCTTGGAGAATCAACCTGAAGGGTGAAATGAAACGTGGATTTTTACTGAAACGGATTTTGGGAGACTACGTGACGAATTGCATGCGAGGATTGGAGAAGTAAAGTTCTGTTAACACTAAAACTACCGACGTTGTATTTGCTAAAATTTGGATATATTGTATAAATATTTTGGAAAGAGAGAAAAGAAGAGGTGAAAAAGATGATTAATTAACTAACTTAGGTTTTGTTGGCGTAGAAGTGGAATATTTATGGCTACACTATAGATTTAGGTAATTTTTCAAAAACTTCCGAATCGACCTTTTTGACCGGCTTGGTAGGTTTAGTGTTAATTTTGTGGGAAAATTTATGCAAGTGACAGAGTTACGAAAGAGAGACTCTGTTAAGGAGACTGTTTAGAAATGGTGAAAAATACTTTTTGCGGTATTGTGTTTGAGACTGCGTTCTTTCGAAACAAACTTTATCACGAACGATCAAAGACTAAATTAAAAAATTTTCCTCGCTGATGGACACCATTTTGATTCTTACAGTAGAACTCATTTTTTCTTGAATATTTTTACTCATTTACATCTCTCTCACATTCTCTCTCTGTCTGTCTCTCTCTCTCTTTCTCCTTTCAAGCTCCGTTTATGCTAGTATGTAGACGTTTGAATTCTACGCATTGCAGTAGAAAACTAGAAGTTGGTCTTCGGAGCATCACAGAGTGGCCGAGGGGATCTGCTCGTTTTTCAGTAGTCTCGTATATCACTGTTTGTATATACTCCGCTTTTTTTCTCATTTTCAAGTAGAATATCCTGTATCCATCCGCTTAAAAGTAGAGAATGCAATTTTTCCTCTGTAATGCACACTAAAGTAGCTTTTTAACTTTCAGTAGCAGCGAAATGAAATTATTGTACTATAAAGTCTACTCGTTTTATCGATTCTCTCTTCCTCCCTCCTTCTTTTTCACCTATTTCTCGTTCTCCGTCTATCTTCAACTTTGTATGTAAATTACAATTTAATATTAAATCCCAATGACTTCAATAATATTATAGCAATTTCAACCATTGATTTCGTTTTGCATAACGATCAGATTGTAATGCGATGGAACGTTCTCGACGGTGCGCCACGTATTCTCGTCTGCTAATATGCAATTAACAATAATTCGCTTGAGATAACTGGTCAAATCGAACGTTATGAAAATTTCAATGAAAATTTTCGAGCCGTTTGGGAATAAATTATGTGGAAATACATTTTATTCTTGTTTCATTACCGTCATTCGACACAAACTCTCTTTTTATTCAGCTACCAAAAAAAAATCGAAAAGACTATTCACCGTAATTACAATAACACTGAACAAATGTAAAGAAATGATATTCGTTCGCAAGACAATCTACAAATCCCACCAAAATCCACAATAAATATTTCTACCCCCGCAGTTTCACTCCAAAAGATTCATCTTCTTGCACTAAAAGCAAAGTATTACCAAAATCATCATTCTTCACAAAAAAAATGTACCTCTCTCCCTCCCTTCCTCTTTATCTCTCTGTCTTTCTTCATATTTATATTTTTACTATGAAAAAAAAGTAGTCCAAGAAAAATTGCCGGAGTATATTTGTCGCTTTCGTGAAAGTATCGCGCTCGAAGGAACGAACCGTCGAGGAATTTTGCAAACAGCTGGATTGTACATTACAGAAACGTCGTGACAATAGTCTCGTTCTTCCGTGCTGATTCTTCGTCTTCGATATTACAGTTATTGCGAGAAAGCAGATAACGAGACGACAGAAATGGGTGGCGTACCTCACGTCGAGGGTAGCCTCAACAGCGAACTATACGCCGTCCCCGTGAAACGGAGACAGCCGAAGGATCAAAAGAACAATGCCACTCTGCAGAACAATACCCAGGAGAAGCCGTCAGAGGTGGATACCACCGACTCCGAGGACAAAGATGAGAATCTCCCGCCTGGATGGCAAAAACACGAGGGTGAGTATCGACGAAAGAAGACCAGAAAGATATATGTATACGACGAAGATCGATGAGACCTTCGCAAGAATCTCGGTGAAAAATTGTCAAATTGAAAGTATCAATTTCACCTTAATAAAAGTGCATTATTATTCTCATATATTTTAATGAATTAAATTGACATTTAGATGAAAATGGACCTTACTATTGGCACGTTAAGAGTGGCAATATTCAAAGAGAACCCCCAGAGGCTCCACCGCACTCTAAGAGGGAGTCTCGCAGAAGCCTCGTTAAAGACAACGACAGCGTAAGTAGAGCGAGGATTTATTTAGCATCAAATTTTCTCTAGACTTTATTTAATAATGCTCCGTATGTTCGAGTAGATAAACAACTTTCATAGTCTCGCTGGCATGGTGAATACCGTGACTCGCAGCAATACGAGCTCAGCTTTGGATCAAGAGCTAGAGAACAAGAGAAAAGTCGAATTGGCATTGAAGTGAGTTTCTTTTCTGTCTCTTCTATTATATCATATTTGTATATACTTGGTTTCAATCTTTCAAACAACTTTCACAATTATTTTATCATCAGACGAAGAAGCTACCCTGCCAGAGCAGATTCCGAGGGAAGAGACAAACCCATAAGATTCGCTGTTCGTTCTTTGGGTTGGACGGAAATCGCTGAAGAGGATCTGACACCGGAGAGAAGCAGCAAAGCGGTCAACAAGTGCATCGTCGATTTATCGCTCGGTCGAAATGATCTTTTGGACGTGGTTGGTCGATGGGGTGACGTGAGTATTAATTATAAATTCGTGTGTAGTATCGACGAGAATCGAGAAGGGTCTCCTTTCATTCGAGCGAACCTTTTAGGGCAAGGATCTATTTATGGACTTGGACGAGGGTGCGCTGAAGCTGATAGACCCGGAGAATCTTACCGTACTCAACACACAACCCATACACACGGTCAGGGTGTGGGGAGTTGGCAGAGATCATTGCCGGTAAGTCGAATATTCTGACTTTGATAAATATCAATCTCATTTATAATACTCTCTAACGATGACTCGTTACCATTTCTTTCATGACTGCCATCCACGTCGATTTGACACGTCAGCGAAAGGTAAATCGATTTAGTTTGAATCTCATACGAATAAACGAACGATCACTGTCCATGTCTGACTTTCTCTTTCTTTGCCTCTATCTATACTGTAGAGTTGAAGTAAAAAATCATCCGATAAATTTGTAATAGTCAGAAATGACGTGGACTTAAGAGAGAGAGAGCAATTCTGACCCATATATGGACAGTGAACACATTCGCACGAATTACTTAATATCCGCATTTCGTAATGTGACTGACGTATGTTATGTTCCTTCAGGGACTTCGCTTACGTCGCGAGAGACCGATCAACTCGGAAGCACATGTGCCACGTGTTCCGTTGCGACATACCGGCACGCACGATCGCAAACACGCTTCGTGACATTTGCAAGAAGATCATGATCGAACGATCGCAACATCAGAATCTCGCGAAACCGGTAGACATCAACGGCAGAACGAGCCTCGCAACAAGGCCTACTAATCTCCCTACGGAGCATCGACGATTTCATAGAAATGGACAGGCATTAGTCAGTGAGTAATTGAAAGATTTCATGTTTCACTTTATTTCTACCAAAGTATCTTAAAAGACTATCGTTTAATGACTTCTTTGTATTTTGAATTTGAACGTGGAATAATTGGTATTTCTTTTTGCCAATTCTTTCTGTTAAAAGTATTCTTCATTAACGTTGGACTTTTCATTTTCCTTTAGCGCAATCCTTTCCAACGCCGATGGAAGAGCCGAAGAAAGTACTGCGAGCACAATACCTTGGATCTATGCAAGTTACTCAGGCGACTGGAATGGAAGTGTTAAACGACGCGATAGATCACATCGTAACGAACACCCCCCTCAATCAATGGCGAAACGTCAACGTGGCTGTTGCTCCCAGCATGATCTCCATTCTCACGCCCAACGTAAGACGAAAGTGCATTGAAACCTTGTCACGATTAATCGACATAGTCACCAACGTATACAACCGTATAATAATTTCAGGAAGAGAAACTTATCACTGAATGTCGAGTACGTTACTTGTCGTTCCTCGGCATCGGTCGCAACGTCAAGCAATGCGCCTTCATAATGCACACCGCCCAAGACCTCTTCATCGCACACGTCTTCAATTGCGAGCCAAGTAGCGGAGCCCTTTGCAAAACTATCGAAGCTGCTTGCAAGGTAATTGCTATCAAACGTACTCGTGATCGTTGTAACATCAAAGAAATTACACCTGCCAGAAAACTATAATCCTCTCTATCGTTTTCTTTCGTCCACACAGCTGAGGTACCAGAAATGCTTAGACGCACATCCGCAAGGCTTTAGAAACGCTAGTAGCTTGAACACTCCGAACGGAAGAGGTCTCGGCGCAACCCTAAAGTCCCTCGTCGGCTCTCTGACTGGACGTAGAAATAAGCAGGGTGAGTCCTGAGACGAGGCTCTCTCGCTGCAGGTAAATGGTCACACTCTGTCGCTAGAAACTAACTCCCGGGATGCTCGAATATCGAGTATCGTTGAATTCGAAATTCAACTATCGATAATGAGACCGGAGAGTGTAGAAGACAGTCGACGTTAGGGGGTTCTATCGGTTTCACAGGAACTTTGGCCGCTGCCTGCTGAGCGAGAGGTGATCAAACACAGACATCTGCAGTCTCCACTGACCTTGAAATATTTTGGCGGTTCGCCACCCAGCGCGTCCCTGAGGTCGCTCCTTTCGCCGTCTTTGGATAACAGGTGTATTCAATTAGCCCGCTGGGAGAGCAATCCCTAGAGAGAAAAAGGGTGCAACGAGATGCAATGGGGAAACGGAGAAATAGAGATGTTCTTACGTAACGACTGAAACGTGAATTCTGCAGAGTGCTATACACTTAATACCACAGCTATAGTGGACTACGCTTACGTGTGTCGATATGATGTTATGTATATTTAAGCGCAGTGTCTGACGAGAGAAAAGAAAAAGAGAAAGAAAGGCAAGGTATATCGGAGGAACGCGAAAGAGGCGACGAGCTCGTCGCAGGTATCCACGAATCGAGGAATAGGAATTCTCGCTTCATAAGCAGCCAGCTTTGGGAACGAAAAGCGCCGATAGATCCTGCCGAGAAGGATGAGGAGGTGGAGGAGGATGAGGTGAAAGAAGAAGGATCTAGAACGAGGATATCGAATCGATGTAAGCAGAAACGATTCGAGCGAGCAGTGCGCGATCCTGCAACGAAGGTGTCGAACGGAATCTGAAGAAGGGAAAGAGTAAATCGTCTGTATATACACGGGGTGGTAATTATCGCGCTAATTTTAATAAATTCGCTCGAATTCTAGAGAAAGTCCAGGGAGTGTGCGAGAGAAATACAATGTGCGTGAGTGTGGAATGATTGTGCGGTGTAGCGTTCTAGCGTATCCACGAGGCATTCGAAGATACTTGACAAAGAGGAAAAATAAATTTGCAAGAGCTATAGAGAGCTTATGTATCATTTGCGCGTGTATTCACGGGTGTACAGATTTAGAGAAGCGAAACGAGGATGACCGGGCCACGCGAGATCAACGGAAATGTACATGCCGTGGCGTATATAGTCTACCGGCTGGAGAACGCCACGTAATCGAACACACTTACCACTACACTCGAAAACACGCCCTGACACTCACACGAACACACGAACACGGCAGATAATAGGGAGCTTATTTTTTATTGCAAACGATAGAAGAGCTTGCACCTCGGAGAGAAGAAACTCTGATGACGACACGACGAAACTATAACGCGACCGTCCTTTAGATCAAGAAGTCGAAAAGACAGACATTGTAAGGAGGAACGAGTCACGCACCAAATATTGACAAGCAATAATCAATAATTATTGTGCGCACAGTAAAACCGTGCAATAACGCTGACGCCTACCGAGAAGGAACACACCTTTAACAACTGCTAATACTAATCTCGTGCGCAAAAGAGAATCATCGCCGATTATTCTCGAATAATCATTACCGCCAGATATATCTAGCAGCGTTACTTAGAAGCCGATGTAGCAAGAAGAGAGAAGAACAACTCCAAGTGTCACGGAATAAATTTACAACGCTGAAACGAGAACTCGTTTACGCAATCTCGTACGCCAGAGAGCTTATTCACCGCCGTCATTATTCTCCGTGTTCGATTTTTAAGATCCCACCCCCTTTCCTGGCCTCTTGCGAAAATATTCGCGTATTTGCACCGTGTACAGCTACGATTTTTCACTCTCCTCGTGTGTGACGAATCGTTTGATATCTCGTAGACATTAACGTCGAGACGCGCCGATCTTTGTTAATTCGATCAATGATCGTCAGCAGATTTTTACGATTAACGCGTTTAATATGAAGCATCGTAGTTCATTTGCCGTGATCAAGTACAAATCAGGCACTTATCGACGAAGCTTTCACCGTCGGATTTGCCGCTATACGCTTCGTTTGCCGAGATCAACAGCAAAATGGCGACTCGATGATCACCGTCATGTTTGCATGCACTTCGTCTTGAACGATCGAGCGGAGAAATTGGCGCGAAAACAGGTGCTCTCTAAAAACGTCGAAGAATTTTGATCGTTGATTAGGAGACTGCCATTCTACCGCGCGTCTTTCTCGCTGCTTTCCATTCGAGTCTCCTTCGACGAGATTGTCTTTCTTTTTTATCGATAATCGTGCGTTTTATCGGCGCACAGATTTGTACAAATGCAAAGAGTACTTTCTAGTCCAAGAGTGCCCTTAATCGTTTCCTATCGCGATACCGGACGCGCGGTAAGAATACTTTTGCACTCGTGCCGTTCCCTCATGCATTTTTGACGTTCTTCTACCGCGCTCTTCTTCCGGTGTAACTTCTTTTTCTTTGCGACGAAGAAGTTTCTCGCTTTACACCCGTATCGTGTGCGCAGCACAGAGGCGATTTGTACAAAATGCAGAGAGTACTTTCTAGTCCATTGTCCCCGTTTATCCACCACTTGCGACGTTCGACGCGTGGTGAGTAGAACGATAACAATCTAAGGTTTTCGCAATCGCGTTGTTTCAAGCGAAAACTTCGTTCTGCGCGTCATTCCCTCCGGGTTTTTATAACACGGGGGAGTTTCACTAGTAGAATTTTACATTTTTTTCACAATTCCACGCCGAAGCGATTTGTACCGAGGCAAAAGCAGCCAATTGACCGACAGTGTTTTCACTTATTTCTTATAACAATTAGACGCGCGGCGAGAATCGCGATTAATATTATATTTTTTCTTGGACATCCGAGAACCTTCGTCCACTTTGACTGCCGTGCGAGCCTTCGAGTTCTTGCTCTGATTTTTCAACCGCCGAGACTTTATATCAGGAATTTTATCACGCAGGATGAATTTTCGATAAACGAGGTTCCACTTTCGCATAAATAGCAAGCTCGATTATTCCTCGGTGTGATATCAAGCACGCGATAAAAGCAGCCAGGACATATATAATCGACATATCCTTTTCTTCACCACAGCAAACCTCCGACGTTAAAACCTTATTATCCTCGTGATCCTACGACTTATCGGAGCTCCTACATCGTCGAGGATCAACGTCCAACCGATTCTTCGCTCCTACGGCCGCGCTTTTCAATTTTACCCCATGTTCCTAACTTGCTACGATCCAGGATGAACCGAGATTGACAATGGCAACGACGCGAAACATCCTTCGCGCCCTGTCCGCAAGAAATTCGAGCTTGTTCGTGCGACCCTGAAAGAAAGGGAAGAGAGACGATATAACGGCTCGACGATTTACGATAAAATGGAGGAATCTCATTCACGAAAAAGAACGAAGGAGCATTCTTCCTCGCGGCACGGCATCCTCGAGTCAGGTCGTCGAAGCGCCGTCGTCACTGAAAAGATACAAAGTTGTGCGGGACCCAGAACGAAGATATTTCTATGTAGCATTTAAATAGGAAGAAATGGCAGGATATAGGAGAACTTGTGGAGAGCATGAATGCAATGGTAGAAAGTATGCGTGTGTATGGTGTCTTGCTGCTTGTCGAAGGATCATCTAAGACGATTATTGTAGACGAAACGTTAGAGAAAGAAGATGCCGATGATGCGGAGGATGTAGAAGATGAGGGATCGCAATTTGTACATAATACGTGTTACGAGGAAATCACCCGCCTTCTAATTAAAACGTAGCCAGTGTTAGTCGATTGGTAATGTCACGTGTGCAAACGCCTCGTCTGGGCTGACAATGAGAGGGTGTATTTTCGAGAGGAGATGACTTCCGGCTGTCGCGTGTATGTACAGGATGCGCTCAGAAAGGGGATCTCCTTTCGATTTAATGCGCTTCGGAGTTTTTTTTCACTTCTATCTTTGCGTTCCTTCCATTATCTGATCACTCTCAATCTCTACGCGGGGTAGGTTTGAGAACGGTGTCATGAACAATAATTAATAGAATGTCGTTTACGAGGCTACCTCGTCGTGCTTTCCGAGATTCCTTGGTCCACTTTTGGTTCTCTTTCCAAACAGGAAGAACGAGAAACTCGTGGTTATATTCAGGATGTATCTAATGAAAATTCGTTGATCGCAAATTAAGACTCCGCATGTAGGATCGACGAGATGGAACGGAATAGATCCTGATAATTGAAATTTCTCTCGTTTAACTCAGTTAGTCGATAGACTCGTTATTTCATTGCAAGATATAATGCACTGTCGAAGGTGGAATGAATATTGCAACAGCCCTTCTATAATGTGGTTTCCATATAGCGTGGAACGAATTCATCGTGTTATATAAGGGTTGAATCTAACCGATTTTAACGAAAGAAGTATTTTCGCATTCAGTTTCTTGTATACATTAGCGTTAAAAGCGGTTACCCACTCGTGGTCCATGGAATCTCGCGTCTTTCAAGATTCTTCCCTCAATCGGTACCGGAAATAGCGCGAAGAGGAGCCTCGGTAGTTGGACGAGTGCGTGGAAGTGCTATGGTGTGGATGTACATATTATATACACGTGTAGAAAGTAAGAGTAAGATGAAGAGGAGTCGAGTGGAGTTTAAGACACATCGTTGCACGTACCGACACACCCTCATAGATACACACACGTACGACACGCGAGAAAAAAAAAACGTACATAATGCGAGTACGTGCACGCGCACGTACACACCGACACACACGTATAAGGGGAGGATGAAAAAAAAAACGAAGAGAGAACACATATTCGCAAAATTGCGCATAGCTTAACTGTCTCTTTATAATAGGTGTTGAACACTTCGCCGGGAAGATGTAGGACGTTTTGAGACGAGAAAGAGGGAAGAATGGCAATGGGGGGCGAAAGAGAAAGAATGAGGAGGGTAAGGAGAAGGGACGCCACTTGTAACTGACATAGAATAGCAAACCTAACTATATTTACTGTGACATGTAATATCCTTAACGAAAAGCGAAAAAAAAAACGTATTGCGATCTTACTGCGATAGAAGAGTTGTTCTGCACAAAACACGAATGCTTCATTGATAATTATAGTGTCTCTCTCTTTCTCTCTCTCTATCTCTCTATCTTGAAAAGTACATAAACGTACCTCTATACCTTATGGCAATTAAATATCGAACTTGTTCGTTTCGACATCGATACTTTACATTCGACGACTCGAACGAGATACGCGTGTGTTATAAACGACTCGTCATAGCTTTATTATTATTACGATTACGATTATCATTACCGTCACTCATACGTTTCACGTTTTTGTTTCATTATTATTCGACATTATTGTCCTTATTATCATTGACGTTCACCATCTCATCATTGAGGAATCACTGTTAATTATATTGTTGTCACGATCATTATCGTCGCGTTACTATAAAGAGCAAAGTATATAAGAGTCGCCATCGTCGTCTTGTCACATATAATATAAATATATAAATAAAATAAATGAATAAATAAATATTGTTACCAGCGACTTTGCGGGATGAAGGAGGAGAACAAAAAAGGAGATGATAAAAAAAAATAATAATGGCGAGATAAATCGCCTCGAACGAAGCTCCCGTCGTCGATCGCAAAAAACGACGACGCGGAAGGAATTCTCTCGTTCGCGTGCAAAACGGGATTTCCGTGCCGTAAAGGCGGAAGAATTTTTATAAAGTAGAAAATCTTGCTGCGATGATTCGATCGTAAATGAGAGCGATGACGAGAATTAACGGAGAAAGATGATTAAATGAAAAAGAAGAAAAAAAAAGAGGATTACCGGGACGACGCGTTCTCCAATGATGCGGACACGTCGTTTCCGGTTGCGAAAGGACAAACAAACACTTTGTATGCACCCGCCCCTCCCCCCTCCCCGTTGTTCATGCCCATTTATATTGCGTAGTTGGACCGATGGATAATTATAACGGACATGAGATACTATTATATATATACATATATATACATATTATATATATATAAATATATATATAAAAGCGACAGAATGAAAAACTAATGTAACTACACCTGCCTCTTGTGAATAAATGCCTATTTGTTTCTTTTCAACCTCGTTGTCATTTTCGCCGATGGTTTATCGAGACGTTTAGTGGAGGATTTTCAGTTATTTTTAGATTTAATTGGTAATAGGATAGCTATGGATTTGAGTGGTAGATTTAATTTTAAGCAAGTACATAATATCATTTCAGTTTGAGTGACCGAGGAGAGGATAATCACTTTAGAGTGGATAAAATCCACTTTCTAGAATTCGAAGCTGCTGGTCTCGTTTTCATAATAATTGTAGACGATTTGTTATTCACTTAAATTGATGAACTTGAGGTAAGCATAAAGCGAATAACAGTCATTTCCCCTTTAACGAACCAAGCTGAATTTCCATCGGGTATGGAATATGAATTGCAACCGAAATATAGATTGATTTCGTGTTCATAATTAATGCATTTAATAGAAGGAAATGGAGTATTGGTTTGAATAATCTAATATTAATTGGTCAGCCAGAAACCGACGGCGATGATTAACCGCGCACGCGAATTCATCATCGCCAAAGGATTAACGAAGTCATACTATATGAAAGTTAATTCCAAATGAACCGTAACACGTGACAGAAAGAGAGAGTAATCGGAAGAAGCGTCTAAAATTGATTTGATTCGATTGCCAACAATTTTAGCGAGGATGGGATATGTTGAAGATGACCGATGTGGAGCAAAAAACATAAACTTTCTCATACTTCGATCGACACCCCTTTCACTATTTTCGCTTTCGTCGTAACAAATCAAAAAAATAGATTCTTTCGTAATAGTCAATTACGATCCATATTGATTACAAAAGATCATAGTAAAACGTCTTCAATTAATCACTCAACTAGGAACTGTTTTAACGCTGTATCTATCAAGGACGTGAAAATGGCTTGTGCTAAACTTTTTGCAGATCTTCTCGTTATTTCTACAACTACTTCTTTTACCATTTTCTAACTTGTTCACGTAGACTGGAAGCAATTAAAGTTTTTTGACCTCTTCGTTTCTTGTCTTCTAACGCTCTTAAGTACATTCGATTAATCGTTCGTAAATCTAGTGCTAATTTGTGCACATTTTAATTCTTGTATTGTTAAAGGTCTTTTTTTTTAGTTACATATATTGGTAATATCCAATATAAATTCCAGAAACGTCCCGTTCATGTGGTCCATACAACAGACTTTTATTAAATAAATATGTCGTCACAATTGTTCAGATCAAGAATTATACAACTATCGTACAATCTTCGACGTACCGTCCGTGCACGCCGTAATACTATTATAATTCGTATTGAATTACGTGTTATCAGTGCCTAAAGACGTACATGGACGCAAACGCAAAACGTGGATCACCCATGAGCAACCGTTTTCTTCACATTCGACTCATTACTTTGCTAAAAACATTATCTTTGACCTCTCGTCAAAATTTAAAATTTGATAAAAGATTCTCTACCATAAAAAAACGATTGACATGTCTCTCAATATAAAAGTAAAGTATTAATGAAAATCGCTAATGAAATCCTCTCGATTCCAAAGGAAACGCCTCGAGTGTAATAAAAACAATCTTAATGTTTATTATCAATATCAGTATCCGACATCTTTATCGACGGAACGGTTGTCGATACAGATCATTGACATTTAACTATGATAATTTCGTCCTTCATTTAAAGAAAAAAGGTATCTGTATTAAAGATCGACTTCTGATTTGCCAATAAACATAACCAATCAGTGAATAGTTAACAACAATATATATATATTGATCCAACTCGAGGTATTGTGTCTTTACGGTTGACTTGGGTGATCGACGCATAACAATTTCTCTAGTGTTATTGCACTATCGTTGTGTAAAAGGGTACGGGGTCACGGCTAGATCGATCGACTTTCACCTCATGCCATCAATTTTTATCGTGATGCCCCCGAGGCCGTTATAAAATTAAGTAATTTCCTGGTCCACTCGGACGGATGGATAAATGGACGTTAATGATGAATCTTAAGAGTCTTACACCTCGATGGTGTCACTTAAGTACACTGTAGCGTAGGAATCGATTTTACTCGATTACTTTTTTCTCTTTTTCTTAATTTTTTGCTCGCTCTTTAAGTACACGCAGGAATTTTGAGAACAAGCAGAGAAATACCTAGCTACGATTTAAATTCATCATCCTACGGCGTCTCTTAAGTAACCTCTCCTTTTTGCAACCTGCAATTTCACCGAGACGAATTACAAGAGGTTCAATGACGCTTAAACTCTGCCGCAATCGGCGACGTACCGTATCACAATCATCGACGAAGGGCTTTAGATTTTCCCGTAAACTTAACGTAAGACACGAGTCTATCACAAACGTTTTATTTACAGCCTTAAAAAGTAACCTCGACGTTTTGACGCATGTTTACGGATCTTATAGAAAGAAAAAAAAAACACCCGCGATATTTGTTCCTTCCTCTTCTTCCAGTTTGGTCGAGACTCGCGAAGGAACGAGCAATCCTCGCGAGAAGATATATCGCTAGAGATCATACTTATGGTAGCAATAATTTCTTTTCGTTTGTTAAGAAGAAAAAAACGCATGTTTCTTAATAGGAAACAGTTTGAATTAAACGAACGTGAATCATCGAGACGATGAATCCTTTCGCTTCTCCTTTTTCGGTGGATTTTCCACGATTGCGGGAAAAAACCAAGGCATTCCTCGAGTTTCGCCGAGAGAGAGTAAAAACACTTCTCAAAATTCCGTTCGAGCACAAAAGTGCCGTTCTCGGAGAACTACGAAAGGATGGAGAACGCGAAAAGGTCACTGGAGGTCAGACGAAGATCGATTCATTCTTTGCGCGAGTAATTTTTGCCGTCAGAGATGGGAATACGGATGTACAGGGTCGATTTAATTTACATAAGAGATACTCCGGTGCATAAAAAGTGGAACGAAAAAACTTTACGAGTTCCCTGGTCTGGAAATCGTAGAAAGTAAAGTACACCCGTTGACCCGAACGCGAACAGTTCGCCACTTAAATTCGAATTTAGCAGTCTATGTCGCCACAACAGGGGAGATCAACGACGATGGTCCCAGAATCGACTTCAACGTCGCAAACAAAAGCAAATGCTGTCAGAATCCCCTTTCCATGGACCAGTCTTTTCCATCATGGGCCGACCATGGTTCTGGAATTCCTTCGTGCGGCATACATTTTAAAAAATTCATTTTCGTCAAAACAAGCCAAACATCTTTTTCGATAAGCCACTGCTCCTCTTCTTCTTCGCTGGAGCAACGACCTCCGGGTTCTCACCGTTCGTCGGAGGAACGACGTTCGCAGCAGGGGTCAGTTTACTCCTCACGTGTTCGTCCAGGAGAAGTTGCATGTCCATCTGCCATTGCTCCAACTGTTGATTGAGTTCGACCTTTTGCTGCACGACCTCCATCAATTGACTGTTCACCTGAAGAACGTCTATTCTCGTTCTGGCCAATTCAACCTCCGCCCTATTCTTTCTGGCCACTGCCTGATCTCTGACTTTGTAAGCCTGCGCAAGGACCTCGTCCTTCGTCAACTGCGAATGTTCCATGTCTTCTCTAGCCCTGTCTCTTTCTTCCTTCGCTCCACGCAATTCAGCCTCGCTGACGCTCAGCTTGCTAGTCATATCTAGCAGAGTGTCACCTCTTCTCTTCAGCTCATCTTGAGTCTGTTTCAGCTGGTCCTTAGTGTGTTCCAGCTCCTCTCGAGCTTTGTGAAGTTCAACCGCCAGGCCAAGTTCACCAGGTGCCCCTCTACCGGAAAGCGCCAGAGTGTACACTTCCTCCACGAGTTCTAGCAGGGCGCCCGGACAATTCGTCTGGAAACAGATACGTCAAAGTCACGCGCTTGATTAGACATTTAATTTTGTACCCTGAGCGTCGATAAGACTCGTATCTCCGTCAGTCAAAGTCGCGGCAAAATCGAGCCTTATCGAAGTAACCGAACAAAGCGCGCACTTTCGAAGCGTCTGTGTCAATAATCTCGACAAACACGTCGATACGAAAGAGGAAACAGAACGCACGTACGTGCAAACGGAAGAACACGCTAGTCACGCTCGAGACCAGATCTTACGATTCGCCGATTTTCATGTGCGATTCCAGCACGTTCGGTTTCCGTGGGCGTTAGAAAGCGCCTCAAAACCGGAAGTAGGAAACCACCCGACAGAGAGGGACACCCGAGAATACCCTCATGAAGGTAGAACGAGTACGTTGACCGTCAGTACTCACCTCTGCCTCCGGTCCGTTGTTCACGATCACGAGCATCGACTCGTCGCAGTCGCTCTGCAAACCGGAATCCTCCTCACCTCGCCTCAAGTGGGTGCAGAGTTCCTTCAACCGTTTCACCGCCCTCGACACTTCCGTTCTAAGGTCCTCCTGCTCCCCCAGCGAACTTCCGCTCTCTTCACACTCCATCTCGGCTTGAAGGGATCGTGGTGGTTTCTGTATCGAGCCGGATCTACCTCGTCTTTCCGCCTCAATGGCGGCCAACGTCGTCGCCAGCTCGTCTCTAAGAGGTCGATTTAATGATTAATATCAATCTTGTGAAACTTATCGATAAAAAAAGTCCCATTTGTTTAGCTCAAACAATAGTTAGCCACGCCACTATACTTCTACAATAGCGATGGTAATCTTCAACCGAACGATTCAAAGTTGACCATCGACTGAACGTTTGAACGCGAGGGATATTTGCTTGGAGAACGATGGTTGTCGGGGAAAGGTTAAGAACCTTGATAAATGTTTATGTTCGTGCCACAGCAGCTCCTTCCATTTCCTTACCAGATTGTCTCTGATCGACTTTCTTAAACAAACTCGTCTAATATTCTTTTGAATAAAACTCTAGTTTCCAAGCTTCGTACAACGAACCGCGGACATCTTGATGAACGTTCACGATCGTCGAATCGTGCGTTACCTTCGAACATTATCGGAAAACTACTGTGTGCGGGCGATTACACGTTATCTCGGAACATTATCCGATCGAGGGGACATGGAAATCGTATGAGGCTCACCTCTCCTGCTCGGCGAGCCTCGCACGGTGTTCCGCTTCGTGGCTGAGTCGCTCCAAGGCCGCTGCTCTCTCCTCGGCTTCTTCGAGGGCCGAGATCGCCCTCGCCCTCTCCTCTCGAAGTTCCAAGGACCTCCTCTCTAATTCTGTCCTTTGTGCGGATACCAGCTGCACCTGAAACAATTCAGGCCCCGACTGACCAATTAGAATTCTTACTAGAAGAGAAACCGAGACGCGGATTGAATATCGGGTGTTTTCGAGCTGATTCAATCGCGTGATTTTAGAGAGGTCGTCATTGTAGGATTGTACGATGTCTTGTGTGAATAGATTTATGACGATATTATTAGGGAATGTGAGTTCCATTTAGCTATTTTGAAACTTTCGTGAAAGAACTATCGACTATTATATTTATATATATTGAGTAAGTATTTTGGAAAAAGAAGCTGCAAGAGGCCATACGGATGATCGATATTTAGAATATATAATATGGTGGCAAGAATATTTATTTCATGGCAATCCTATCAGTTTTGAGGAATTTTGGAGAACATTGAGAACAGATAATTTTCACTGTTTCAATAATTACAGTGTTAAGTTTAGTGTCCAAGTTTTTGATTTATTTGTTCTACATTGTTTCACATCGTATTGTTAATTATTCAGGAAATGCTTAGAATTTCTCTATCGAATGTAACTTTCTTGCGTTTAGATCCTATGAATGTTTCTCTGTTTTTGCTTGCAATACCTTTGCAATATTATTGCTGGATCTTAGAGTAAAACGAACGTGGAAACTTGAATCGAGCAAAACACGATTACCCGTCCCTAGAATGTGTTATGCATCAACGAGAAGCTCGTCAATACGATCGACGATATTTATGTAATTACAATTACGATGCATGTTGGACGTTCAACTCAAGCGTGAAGAGTATTTCCTGAAACACGAGACAACGTAACTCGTGAAAGAAGAGAACAAAGGGCTTAAAACGAAGGACGGCAAGTCAAGTCGATCGTCGAGGGTCACGATTGTTTTCCCTTCACGGTCTATGTCTACATATTTCCCAAAGTGAGCTGGAATACTAAGGATCATCGAAGACGTTGTTATCTCTAATAAAACTATGAATATTCAGCCTTTCGTCGTGAGAACAACACCAATTATCCGTGATGCAATAACCGAAGATAATTCTCAGGTTTATTCGACGATCCTATCCGCAGAATGGAAAATTTGTTCTGTACTCGGATGTTTAAATCCAATCTTAGCAAAAGTGAAAACAACGAATCTCGAAAGAAATAACAATTAAATCCTCTGCATTCCTAGTGTTAACTGGGTCGACTTGGAATATTTTGCTTCTCGTTTGCACATTGAATCGCTGAAGTTTATCGCTTATCTCGTCGTCAATTTGTTCTTACTCTTTCTTGTAGCTTTTATTCCAATAGGTATCACAATCTTAATGAAATCTACCTATTTAACATCAGAACTATTAAGCTTTAACTCAGTATATCTTAAAGATAAATAAAGAAAGCAAGGCACTTTATTAATTTCGTCTTTTACATTTTACAATATAGACGTAAAAAAGAAACAAAATATCTCATTAAAACTTTCAAAAGTACTTTGAAATTCGGAACCATCTTGCTAAACCTAACATTAACACTAACAAATTAGACTACGGAGGCAGTCAAAAGTTTGGTTCGCCATTTCTTGTAAAAATTTTCTATATTAATAGAGAAATCTTACAGCAGATACTCCAAGCTAATCTAATAGAATATGAATTACCCTATTGATAATTGTTTTCACATCCTGATACCTCTCTTTCCTATGCACTTAATTAATATATTTAAATATAATAGATTAAGCGTCTATAGCTCTAACATCAAGGTAGTTCTTCAACAACTCGACTTCCCAGAAATTCCAACAAGAAGATACCAAAGTAAGGAACTCTATTTAAAAGTTCGAGACACGCTCGATCGTCGATTTAATTGCCAAACTATAAAACCTACCTCATCCCTGAGAATCTCCAGGCTACTGACGTGATCCTGGAGCGTGGTATTTCTGAGGGCACACTTTTCCCGAAGCACCTTGACCTCGAGGAGCAACTGTTCTTCCTGTTTTGCGGCTTCTCTCAACTGATCGGCAAGCCTCGTATTTTGAGCCGTGAGCTCGGCAACAAGACTCGCTTGATCTCGTTCTGCTCTTCTTGCACGTTCGTTCTGCTCCTCTAATTGACTTCTCAGCATCTCCACGTCACCCTGGAACTCCAGAACTCTCGCCTCGCTCTCGCTTTTCACTTCCTCCAGTCTTCTTCGTAGCTGATGCCTTTCCTGTTCCATGCCCTGTTGTGAAGAGTCGAAATTTAGAGATCAGCTTGGACAACTGGTTGGATGATGTTTTTTTGGGAATGCTTTAATTGGATTTTCTAATGGTAGGTATTTCGATTTATTATTAGATTCTTTAATTCTGTAATTCTTGAGTCTTTAAAGTTAACCTTAGACTCGAAATTTCTGAAGACATTAATATAAGCCTTTAAATCTACGGAGTTAAGAATCATTGAGGGCCTAAAATTTTTGATTCTTAGTCCAATTTAAGATCCTTAGGTTTTGTAGTTTGTAGATTTTGAGATCTTAAGAGTCTTAGAAGTTTCTTAGATGTTTTCTACTCTTCTAAAATTCAGAGTCAATATGCAAAAAGTGCTCGATTAAATTTATAACTTCTACCTAACGTGTTCGACTATCTTTACATCTAAAACTTAATATGCTCGATTGAATTTACATTTCGCATTTAACCCGCTTGGCTGAATTACATTTTAATCTATATTTTATATTCACAATCTTTTTTCTTCATCCAAGGATTTTCAATTTCTAATTTTCCTATATACAAATATCGTTCAAAGTAATAAACTATCCTTAAATCGATGGAATTTACTTAAAATAAATTGAAAAAGAAACTTCTACCTCAAACCACAAAAATGCACAAATTCACCGCAATATCCTAAGTTTCAACATCGCAGAAAAATACAAACGGCGAGAATTGACTAGCTGCAATATCAAATATTTACATCGCGAATCCGGGACAAGCAGAAAAACTAAACTCCGTAAACCAACTAATTACACGGCTAATGCGCCTCGGTGTTTGTTAAATTCAAGCCTGAATAATTCCGACCTTCAACAATTACGACAAACCTATAAAAAGACAACTTCAAGTAAAATACACCGTAACAATCCGAGGCTACGATTTCTTTCTCCCGATACTCAAAATGGCGATGACGTTCGAGGAATTTTAAGAAGGTAATCCTTAATCAATTCTTTCGGATGAGTCAGCCAACATAAATGACATTCCTCAATGTTCAGAAACTCGTGAAATCAAGCACGTGCGATGACCGAGGAGAATCTAGTGAAAACGTTCCTGTTTCGGTTGTTTCGTAATTACTTGCTGCCGGAAAGAAAAAGCTTGAAGTGACTCTCCTTCTCGTTGCCCAAAGCATTCCGAAAAGACTGCATCGAAAGCAAAAACGAGTTTCGGTTCACTGAGAGAAAAGGGAACGAGAAATTGGCTTACGAGGCGAGGAACCAGTTCATGTGGAGGGCTTTGTTTTTAATTCTCCTTGCTCCATTTCGAGAGTGATAAACATTTTGTTGCATGCTACTACGATTCTTGTGAATTATTTATTCAGTGTTGGCGAAATATCATTTTTAACGCTTTCAATTTTTAAAATTTAAGATCGATGGTATTTTCTTTAGACCAGAGATTTGTTTCTGACAGCAGTATTTAAATAAAATTGTGGACACTTGTATTTAACACTGAAACTATCTGCGTTAAGTGTTACATTTAAATAAGTATTAACTAACTACTTTGGAAAATGAGGAATCACTGAATGAAACAGATGATCGATTCGTTCGTTCACATTTTATATGATAGTAGTTAAATATTTACTGTATAAACATTCTTTTATAAATGAAAATTTTAAGAAAAAGTTGAGAAAATACAAATTTGGTTGTATGGTAGTTCTAATGTTAATAATAATGGAAGACTAAGCCTACAATAATGTATATTCGTCGTAGAATAATAGTACAGCGATACAAATAATTCTTGAACGTTAAAATTTGTGCGAGTCGAACAAATTCGACCTCGTGGAATAGCCAGAGATATCGATATGTCGACATTGTATCGAGATATGGTTTATTGGAGTAACGTTCAAACGCGTGTCGCTCGTTAATTAAAATTTCAAACGATAAGATACGATGAACTCGACATAAGTTGCCAGCCCCGAACGTTCTATACTCCAGGAAACAACGAGATCGAAGATAAACCATCGATTGATCGTTAAACACGATAGTTACCTATCGGCGTTAAATTGAGATAAAAGAATAAAATAAAAATTCAACGAGTTTACAACGTTTTACGAGAAATGACGGAGCGTGATTCATCGGTCTTGCAGGAACATGGACGATTCGCAAAAATGCATACTTCAGCTTTGTAATCCTCGTGTACTTACGTTACCGCGTTTTATCTATTATAGAATGAGGTTGTTCTTTTGCGGGGCAAAAAACAGCACACACTAATTTGCATATTTTGCGAAACACTCGTTTTTTTATATAACCATCGAACACTAAATGACTGTTCCAACTAAAAATGTCAGGGACTGTTTCTTATTAAAGGAAAACATTAAAATTTCATGAAGTAAATATATAATTGCAAATTGGCCACTTTATATTAATATAAAAAAATTTCTTTCTATATCTATATTTCTTCGGAATTTGGACATAAGGCTACACTCGAATACGCATCCATTTATATACCTTTAACCAGCCTGAATCACAACAATGCATTGATGAGTACAACTAGAAAGTAAGTACTAACTCGAGAACTATTCGTTTTACAGATAAATTATGTATCTATGTAACTTTCAGAGAATCGCAGAGAGAATAAAATTCTAATATTTATTTTTTGCCAAAACAGGCAGGAGAGAGACTGGACTGTTAGTAGACAGAATAAGGCAGCAAAGGATAAGATGAAAGAGAGCACAGTACAGGCAGAACATGCAAAGCGCTACAGGACATACAAAGGATACGCACAGAATAGACAGGACACGCATAGGACAGCTAGGACATACACAGCACAGGCAGCATTTATTGCATAAGTAATTAGTAGTAGTCTTAAAAAAACACACTTGTACTTGATGGATATTGTATCACATACGTTTATGTTGTGTAATACAAATGTTGAATAAAGAATTTGTTAATTCAAAACCACTGTTCACAAACTTTTTAAACCTTGCTCCACTCCTACAATTCCATGCTTCCTACAAGTACCTAACGAGCGTATCATAATTATAAGTTCTCTAATATGGTTAAGTCGATTTGATCCGCTTTGATCTCGTTGTACAAGTGATGCAAGACAGGGTGAGCAGAAATTCCGTCTGAGATATTATAGTTTATACTACTTGCTGGGTTTGCAAATTTTTCGGAAAAATTTCAAAGTGGGCAAGTAGTAAAGTCGGCGATAAGTCAGACGGAGCTAAAAGTCGGTCTGACTTATCCTAGTTTATACTACTTACAGGGTTTGCAAATTTCTCGGAAAAATCTCAAAGTGCGCAAGTAGTACGAGTCGACGATAAGTCAGACGGAGCTAAAAGTCGGTCTGACTTATCCTAGTTTATACTACTTACTGGGTTTGCAAATTTTTCGGAAAAATCTCAAAGTGAGCAAGTAGTACGAGTCGACGATAAGTCAGACGGAGCTAAAAGTCGGTCTGATTTATCCTAGTTTATACTACTTACTGGGTTTGCAGATTTTTCGGAAAAATCTCAAAGCGAGCAAGTAGTACGAGTCGACGATAAGTCAGACGGAGCTAAAAGTCGGTCTGACTTATCCTAGTTTATACTACTTGCTGGATTTTTCAAATTTTTCGGGAAAATCTCAAAGCGAGCAAGTAGTACGAGTCGACGATAAGTCAGACGGAGCTAAAAGCCGGTCTGAGATATCCTAGTTTATACTACTTGCTGGGTTTGCAAATTTTTCGGAAAAATCTCAAAGTGAGCAAGTAGTAAAGTCGACGATAAGTCAAACGCAAAAGTAGGGCTGACTTATCCTAGTTTATACTACTCGCTGGGATTGAAAATTTCTCGGCAAAATTTCATAGTGTGGAAGTAGTACGAGTCGATGATAAATCAGACGGAGCAGAAATTCCAATACTTTACCTTATACAGCTTTCGAGATTGACAAATTTGCGGCAAAATGGTGCGAGTCAACAAGTAGTACGAGTCAGCGAAAAGTCAGACAAAACGAAAAGTTATAACGTGAAGTTATTGGTTTCCTCCATTTACCAGGTGAATTACATTTCGAAGAAGATTTAACAAGTTGACAAGTAGTATGAGTCAGTGAAAAGTCAGACAAAGCGAAAGAAGCGAGTAAAATAGTTTCAATGTGGAATTTGGGAGGCAGGGTAGGATTTATTAAATAAATAACTCATAATGTTAGAAACATACAATTTTATTTTATGATGTGTAATACAAATAAGAGTTGTGTAATACAATTGATAAATAATGAATTTGTTAAATATAAAGCACTGTTAAGGATGTATAATCGCTACGCTTGTACCAATCCTGCCTGTCCTGTTCGTGTCCAGCATCTTCTGCTCATGTACTGTCTACCCTTCTGCTACCTTGTCAGTCCTGTGACTCTCCTGCATCTGGTACGCCTGTAGTGCTTGTCCTGTGCCTCTCCAGCATGTGCTGATCATTTACTGCTTGTCCTGCTCTTATACTGCTTGCCTTACGCCTGCGCTGTCTGTTCTGCCTGTCCTGTACCTCTTCTGCCTATGCTGCTTTTGGTAGAGCTTGTCCTGCGCCTTCACTGCTTGTCCTGTGGCTCTCCTGTATCTGCTGCTCCTGTACTGCTTATCCTGCTTCTCTTGCACCTGCGCTGTCTGTTCTGCCTGTCCTGTACCTCTTCTGCCTGTGCTGCTTTTGGTAGAGCTTGTCTTGCGCCTTCACTGCTTCTCCTGTTCTTGTACTGCTTGTCCTGTGGCTCCCCTGTATCTACTGCTCCTGTACTGCTTATCCTGCTCTTATACTGCTTCTCTTGCACCTGCGCTGTCTGTTCTGCCTGTCCTCTACCACTTGTGCCAATGCTGCTTTTGTAGTGCGGGTCCTGCGCCATCCCTGCTTGTCCTGTTCTCGTACTGCTTGTCCTGCGCATGCACTATCTGCCATGCAGCTGTCCTGCCTGACCTGCGCTAGTACTGCATGTCCTGCATCTGTACTGTCTGTCCTATATTATTGGTTTACTCCACGTACAAGTCGAAGATCATTTCTCGAAAAAAAAATATGGTAATTTAAGTGGCACAAGTCACTATATGTTCTGTAATACAAATGATGAATACAGCATTTCTTAAACCGAAAACACTGTAAATAAATATAACTAAAAATATAAATGCATATATAAATATGCTCTTGTTATATACCTGTAACCATACTGAGTCACAGCAACGCGTAGCCAGGTACAGCTAGTATTACATAATTTCGTAACAATCACCCAGAGGTGAAGGACATTGAAACTCAGTCTCACTAATTACGAATCCAAGCTTTTAACTCCATGCTCATCCTACAATAACCAGCTAATTGTGGCCATTCGAATTGAAGATACCTTGAAACCCGAAAAAAACGTGTCTTTCAGCATAAATGAAAAGCAGAATAATTTGTAGATTGAGGAATCCAAATAGAGTAAGTCGACACGCACCAGTGAAATCGCGTTGTTTTAATGCCGGCGAATTTATCGAGCTGGAAGGCACGGCCTTGGTTTCCCCTGGTTACTCATCGACCGATCGTCGGCGAAGCCAAAGGCTTATAGTTCGCCGATCCCTGAAATAGCGCGAGAGGCCAACGAATTCGCGAATGAAGTTAAGTATATAACACGATTAAAGAAATATCTCGCATATACAACCACGAACAAAAGTCTGGATATGCCGTGAAGTTACCATAATGGAGTGCAATTCCTTTTTCAATTCTTTATGAAAAGCTACGCGAATGGTATTCAACGAAAGAAAAAGATCGCACAATTTTATTTTGCCTGTATTGCTGAAAGAGTCCTTTCTGTTTCGTTTTATTGGCGCCGTGAAAGAACTTGCAGTACGAGAGAATAGGAGGAATTGAGAGGGTACAGTAGCCTCGATAAATGGCGATTGAAACAGACATTTTTTTATGGTATATCTGAAACGTGCACTGTGAATTAATTGACAGACTTTTAAACGACTTTAATAGCAAGTGGAGGACTAATTGTAAGTACTTTTAAATATCCTGGCAACTTATGGGTCAGAACTTTAATCTACTCCGTTTGTCTTTGAAAAATATTATCCTATGCGATACATGTGTCAAAGCACGATGGTTCGACCAACCACCTAAAACACTAAGTACTATGGGAAGTAACTATAGTAATTAAAATCTTATAGTGAGCAACAAAGTAAAGGCTTAAACTGAATCTGCTGCTCCCGAATTCCAATCGGTCGAAATCTTTGAGTAATTTTTCTTATCTTAATATTCTTTTTGTTTAAAAACAAATCTTAAATTATTTCGCCTAGAGAACAAAGTTATGATAAAAATCCGAGACTTTTAATCTACATTCACCATAGATAGAACCATGAACGATCGCCTAACAAACGTATCTCATCCGCTCGTCATTTATCGAACCAACTGTACAGCTATTGAAAAAGACACGCACAAAAGAGGATCGTGGACAGGAACCAGTGGACTCCCAGTGGAGAGTACAAAAGAAGCAAGAACCATGTATGCGCGGTTAGCCATGAGGCAAGGAGCCAGAGACAAGCGGAGATCCATGAGTCACGGATCTCCATCCCGTTCTCCGACCCGGTTGTTGTTGCTCCGATCGTGGTAGTTTTGCCGTCGATGACGCTGTCAGGTAACACGGATACACTCCTACACTCGAATACCGATAGTCTAGAGTTTAAAATATGTCTTGTTCAATGGTGAATCATATTTAAAATATACGCGCAAATTATACATTTGCATGCGCAATTGGCGCGTTTTTATTGCCTGAATTTCTAAACGATTCTCGAATGAGAAAACATGACGAAGAAATTGTAGTAAAAAATGTAAGTTAAATATTTATTAGTATATGCATTTTTGGGGGGGTTCGTAACAGATTTGAGACAACAGGCCTTAAGCGAAAAAACCGTAGGAGTTAATGGAAGCTATGTTTGATAAGGAGACAAAGACTCACACTCGTGATTAGTAACTCTGACAATGAATTCAGAACTTCTACGTAATTTTTCATAATTTATTATTTATTATACTGTAATCTTAATAATTCACAACTCACCAAAACCGGTAGCTCTTAGACAATATCAAAAAAACAATTGACGCCACAGAAATAGAGAAGAAAAAATAATTTAATTACTTTCTTCGTGTACCTGATTTATTATTTGGAAGTAATTCGCAGGTGCAAGAATCAACGCCCTTATTTATCCTAAGTTCGTAAAGATAAAACTCGAAGGAGGCGTAGAATGGAAGAATTTTTCAATTTCACGTGTTCGAGACACGTTAGAAAACATGAAACATTGATAACACGTTATCTGCGTGCATTAGACACGTTGTATGTCACTGTCCATCGTTGTTAATATCCTAAAGGGTGAATCATAGATATGCGATCATCGCGGCCATTCATCAGTCGTTTAAACCTGTGCATCTGTTACTTTCATGTATCTTGAACGTTCATATACACGAATGGTTATACATGTATAAATCTAAAGTGCAATTGCACTCCTATGAGCGGCTCGTTTTGCTTGGATGATTATAGACGATTATCCATTATCTTAATTGCAGATGTCGATGAAGAAGATAGAAAAGAAAAAGAAGAAGAAGATAAAAAAGGAAAGGAAAAGAGACGAGATGGAGAAGACCCTCGTAGAACATGACTCACAAATCCCGTTTGATTGTCAATCTTCAATTTCTTACTTTATCCAGACGACTGTCATCATTAACGATACATGATGACAAAACTTGATGTATAAAAAGAAAAATCGATCGAACTCAAAGTGGATGGAATACTCGTAGGACTTGTATAATTCATACGTGACCTCTAACGTACGATCATGAATAATGTACAATTTATTGATGAGAAGGAACTTAATAAATTATCGTTTGTACAGTTCTAGGAATACTGTAAAGTGTTAAGTATAATGTCCATGCGAAAATTATTCCATCGACAAAATGGAGCGAGCAATAATACGTCTTCCGGCAAGTTTTATCGAACATCTAATTTAATGGCCGAGCTCCTGTCACTTTCTGCTCGAAGAAACAGCCGTTCGCTCGATAGAAAGGGAAATAATCGAAACGAGGAAGCAGCGAGAACACCGACTGCACAGTGAAACAAAATGGATAATCTAGGTGGGAAATGAATATAGTTTTAATCATTTTATCTTAACCTAAAGCGTTTGCTGAGACTAATGGCACGACTGACAAAACGGATTGGACAGGTTTGATCAAAAATTCCTTCTTATGTAATTATCGAAAGTAATAATATATTAAAGAAACTAAGTAATACGAGAATCACTGTAAAAAATAGTACCATAGCTACCGTAAGCGCAGCGAATCTACTTTGAAAGGAAAGCAAAAAATTCATAAACGTAAAACAATAAAGCAGGGACTATAAGTAAAAGAGTAAAGAGGTAAAAGTTAAAAATCACGGTCAGTAAACCGAGAGTTCAATTCAACGTTAACTATTTTTTCTTAATTTAATCTATAAAATACCATAATCTCTGCTGTTTGAAACTCACCCAAAATAGTAGATCCCAGACAATATGTCCGTAACAGTTGCAGTCGAAAAAAATATAAAGAAGATACGGAAGTATCGCGATGCAACAGCGAATATCAAAGGTTTCCAGTGATTCCTATTGCAACAAAAAACTGCGGAACTACCCCAATAGCCGAAGCAACTCTATCTTTGTCTGCGAAGCACAGCGATTTTTATGCCGCTTCTGATCTAATTAGAAGCCACGACGAATAAGAACTTCCATCGAAACTCTTCATCGACGTTGCCTTCCGATGGAACGTCTCTCGTTGCTTCCTGCATTGCAAATGGAATCGTTTAACAAAAAGGGAAACGTCCCGACAAAAAATCAGAGAAATCGACTGTTACAATTAAGAGAAGAAACTAGAAGAGACTGCTCTACAATCAATATGTCAAGAGAACCATCCATTCGGAGTTAATTGCTAAATTACTTAGAATCCTTCCAAGCGAAATCGAGAACCCATACACTCCAATTTTGATGAAACATTACATAAATATTTATTAGCCATATCTAAAAAGATAGAATTCCTTCCTTTGCAACTTTAAGTTTTGAACTTTCAGTGAACCGAACTTTCCTTTTGAACAACATAAGTACTACACCAAACAAATACGAAAAAAAATATAGCATGAGCAAGAATAGAACAAAGGACTAGTTTTTTGCCATCGCAATATTATCGCAACTTGAACATTGTCGGAAACTACTCGCGCGTATCGCGATTGCCAACGTCAGAGACGTATTCGCAGGTGAAAAAAAAGCAGGCTGGCGATAATTACGAATTAATTAGCATTGCACTTCGGAATGACGCAGCGCGCTATTAGGTTTCGGGCTTGCAAGTTGCGTTTGTCGTGGTTCCTTCACTTTCGCTTGAGGAGAACAGCACGGTACGAGGCATGTCGACGTTGGAAGAGGAAAATCGAGCTGCGGAGGTTCGCAATGCTGCCGCAATGGCCCGTAACGAGTCCGGTATAGCGATCGTACAGTGGCTCAACTGGCTTCATCCGGGTGTCTCGTGCTGTTTATAAAGTATCGCACTTGCAGAAATAAAAACAGAGAACTTATTTTTGTGCCAACTGAGGAGTTTGATTGGCGAAGACATTTCTATGCGTTATAAAAGGAGTAACATATAAATCGTATACGTTAGAGAAAAGGATTTTTTTGTGGTTTAATAGATTTTCCAAAGATGAGTATATACTCCAGTGTAGGGGTACAGTAATGATTTTTTATTGATTTGAAAATTGCAAAGATTATCTAAGGTGCTAGATATTCAGGGAATTCTGCGATTGGTGGCGGGAGATAGTGAAAATTTCAGCTAAAATGTTTAGCTTTAAAGTGAAAATTATATTCTACGAACTAAAAGTGGATTCCGTGTTAATAGCGTCGGCCTAAATCTCATTTAGTGACCCAGAGTGAAGGCCAGTTGACGATGAAATATGTAACACGAATTTTCTAGATAACAGAGAGGAACGAGTGTTAAAATATTCTCGAATTCTTGTCCTACATACGTGTACCCGGTCTCAAAATGATCTCAAACACTTACCTGAAAGGAGTACGATAGAAATCGCATAACGGTAAAGCCGAACACCTTTTGTCCTTACTTCGAAAACGTAACGCGCGCAAGAATAAAGAAATCTGTAGCAATGAACGTAAAGAGTTGAGTAATACCTGAAGGCCCATTAAGTACAGAGTATCGCTCTCATCGAGAAGGAAAGGCTAATTGGATGAAGAACTCAGACTATTCGATCACCTTCGATCTTCGCGAAAGGGAACGTCCTCGAGTTTCAGAAACGATTCGCTTGAAATCAGTGAAAAATGAGACTACGTCTCGCTTGATGCTACACGAATATAACATACTTAACTTCTTATTTACCGAATACACGAGGAAATAAATGTTGTTACCTAATTACATGCTCGAGATAAAGTGTATGCTGAACTAATAACTATAACTGGTAAGAGCCTCGTCGCTCTATCATTTTATATAATCGAGAGCGCAACTCGATTTCAAAAGCTCGCTGAAAAGCACTCCACGTACTTCCATTTACGCGATCGAATATTCAATCTACTGTGGCGAACCGTGGTAAAATTTTACCATAGTTCACCACGTATTGCATAATTCCGTTGACGTAGAACGAGAGAGCGAAACCGAATGAGGAAAGGTGTTAATCCAGAGCGAATTTCTATCTGCATTCTCGAGTAGCAATGCACTGTTTCTCGTTGCATTTAGGTTAAGGAAGCAAAACTGTAGAGCGTACGAGACGACTGCCGTTAGGAGGATAGAAGGAACGTCTTCCTGGAGAAAAGTAGGCCACGAAATGGTAGCGGAGAGTGGAGCTAATTCTTACAGTTACATCGGAGAATTCGTGACTATCAGAATGCGGAGTTGAGAATGTTAGATAATAGAAATTGGACCGTAGGAACTACTGTGCGGTACAGAAAAGAAGTCGTGGAGATTTCAAAAAGAATATGACACTAATTGGTCAAATAATACGATTACTCTCTTAATTATTGTCGAACGTCACGTACCATTTATTAAATTGTCACATACTCTGCTCGGATCGCGTAACGAAGAAATTAAATGAGACGTTTCCAATGCTGCGAGACTTCTTTTCAGAACTGCACGATAGAAAGGTCTATGGCGGATCTGGAGTTGAAGGCTGAGACTCCCAATTAGTGCGCTTTTGTTAAAATCTTCCGTCACCTCTGGGAAATTTTTCTTAGGTGAGCATAATAAACTTAATGGTTTGGAATCTACTGAAAATAGTAGGTTTCAGGTGGAACCATAGGCAAAGTAGAAAAAATACAAAAGAAAGTAGCCAGAATAGCGACGATAAAAGGTCATAAGGTCGAAGGAATTGCATTGAAGTTCGAGAATTTCGATAAACTGTAATTCTATGGAACATAAGATTGTACCTTGGAAGCAAGGCTGAACGAGGAATTTCTTAAAAATGACGTTAAGCAGACGATTAAAGAGATTACAGGTGGATTACGACAAACTGTATAGGCAGAGGAGTTTCACAATTCAATCGGAGACAGCTGTACCTGAGTGCTCTGTTCGCGGCTATTATTGTTTACAAAACTTGCCGTGACTCACCGACAATTAAAATGATATTGAGTAATAAGTTTTGCGGTTCTTGCACTTTCGAGACGTAGCCAAGGCTGCCTGTGATATTTGTGTATCGCCGTGCTCGCAAGAGAACACGATAAAACTTATCTTATCGGTGTGTCAATCTTTTCCATTATTGCCAACGACGTTGCGCTCTCGAAATTTTCCGAGATTTCGAAAATGCTGCTTTCAATGCTCTCGTTTTTAATGCACGACACTTACTAATCTATCAAAGTTAGATAAGATTTGCATTTAAAAGCTTCCTGTGATGGTATTCTTGTAAACTTGCAACCGAAATAATATTAAATTTACAACAAAGTTCCACATTGCCAAAAATTAAAGCGAAAATGTTTCAAGTTGAAATCAATGACTGAAAGCCAACAACTGTATCCTCGTAATGACTAACAATAAGTATCTTGGTCCCACTTGTACACAACTCCTATTTACTCAACGTCAATAAAGTTTCAGAATTTTAAAGCAATCTTGTTTTTATTTTCGCCGTCTCTCATTACTAGACTCCGGATGTTTATGCAAATTTCAAATTCAACAAATGCAGTTAAGACAAGAGAACCTATTTAGGGATTTGTTGCACTCGATAAATGTTACAACGAATACCATACTTTGGATATTTCGGATATATTTTTATATTATGTTTGTATTGTGTATTTTAGCCGTATTCATTTTGTCATAAATGCATAAACATCCGGAGTCTACTCATTACTTTTCCCAGATCTTACAGTTTTAAATAATCATAAGATCTTGAAAGACTTCGTTATAGTAGCAGCAACTCTAATCGAGCGATGGTAACCGGTGGAAAATAGAATAATAAAATCAGGAAATAGCTACGATGAACAGCAAAGTACGAGGAGAAAAGTGAGCGAGAAAAATCGATTCCTATTTCATTCCTGTCCCCTTAAGCGGTAAACCGCGACCCGAGAAACAACCTGCGGTTCTCGTATTTCGAATCGTAATTCGACACCCACAGGTGAGAGTACACGCACTCCGTGAACGTCTATCGTTGCCGTGCGAGCGTTATGAGAACGAGCGAGGAAAATCCCCGTGATACATGCAATGATGGAATTTTCTTCGCCGCGAGATCCCCGAGTACAATTGAATTAACACATCGGTGGAAAAAGGAGATGGAAAACGGAACGACGATAAATAGGGGAATTATGAATTATGATTCTCACGCGACTGATTGCCAAGTCCCCCGCGGAGAGGTTTTGAAATCCGCTGACTCCTGGTGAACGATAAGCGTGCTTAGGGGTTTTTCCATGATTAGAAGTTGATAGTAGAAGGCTACAGATTTTAATTGGCGAATATTCAGATTTTGATAATTGTCTATTAATGAGTGGGGAATTTATGAAACTTGAGAGATAATTTGTCATGTTATTAAATTTCAGCTGTTGCAATTTTAAATGGGTGTTTATTAATAGTTATTTATTAACCGGTTAACTGGTTAACTGATCTGGAGGACTATTGCGGCAATCTTTTTAACCCTAGATCACTAAACTTATTTTTCGACGCTTAACACTAACCTTCGTCTCTTCGACTACGGTGTTTACAAAAGGGGTTAAAGGGTATCATTTAAACAAAATTTAAATATGTTTTTTTCTATTATTAAAGATAGGTATTTATTTATTACGATACGTTAACTAATATGGCATACTTATTAAATCCGTGTCGTCGAATCGACGATGGTTAGTGATCTAGGGTTAATACTGAAATGGATGTTTCCACGCTTTGTTTTTCGATAAAGATTTTTCAAACTGAAATCCACAGTAACCTGATTAATAATAAATAACGTTTCTCAAATTTAGAAGCTATTTTTTAATAATTCAGAATTTTATTCGCTGATACTTTATAGAAACTAACAACCAATATATTAATGCCTCCAGAATTTCATGGGCTTCCAAGTGTCTCGTTAAAATGAGATATTAACGTTGATGTAAATCGACCGACGATCCATCAGCACAGTTTAATCGTCCAGGTCAATCACCGTTAAGATTGATGGTTAATGAACTACCACGTTGATTCCACTTAGCGTCATTTTGTTGCTACTTTCCATAAGCGCATCATTTTCACTTCGCCTCCGGCGACGACGTCTAGAAGAAATCGCTCGCATAATACACCTTCGTTTTTATCACGACTTCAAGGTGTGTGCATTATGCGAACGGTGCATGAAGAATCTGAGAAGATCGGGAGAACAATGAGGAAGAATAACGAGAAGGGGGCCACATCGAAAACAAACGCGCAAAGTTTCCGTCTAACGGTACGAGCTTCTAACTATCTCCTCTCGTGACAAGTCGTAATGTGCTTCTCGTTCCATCGACATTATCCTTTCCGCTCATTTTATTTCGCTCATTTCGAGGGCCTCGGCTTCTTCTTCGTCGCTTTATACAGAAAACGGTTCTAGTTCTTGCGGACACCAAACTGCATTCAATTTGTACCCTCGTAGTAATACTGAAATTTTATGGCCCGGCACGCACAGGCGCGAGGACTTGCATCGTTGCATCGACGTAGAAGAGAAATAATAATAGAGGAAGGACAAGAAAGATGCGATTATGGATTTACCCTGACGGAGAAAGATTAGTTTTAATAATTGTCGTCGTGATGGAGAGCACTAATGTTTCTCGAGTTGTAAAGGCAACTTTTGTTGAGATTTAACGTCGCCTGGTTGAAAGGAATTTGAGAAGATAAAAGATTTCTGTACTGTACAGCATTTTTAGACTTTATCTGCTATGGTGGCTTCGACTGAGACTTTCTGTTTTAGATGGGTTGTGATATTAATGAATAATTTGGGAACCATATTTCAGAGGTGATGTGAAATTTGAAATTAAAAGCATACCGATTTTGAGTTCATGCTTTTTTCTGTTCTTGCAATATCAAATAATACGATATTAAAACACATATAGGGTCAGCTAAATATATCTATTGAATTATTCATCAAATTTCAGTTACCGTGATATATTTTCTTTCATGTAAAATCTGCAATTGGAAATTTGAATAAAAAATTAAAGCAGTAAACTTGCATGTAATTCCGATCGATTTGTAGAATATGTCGGTTGAAAATGATTATATTTATTCGTGTTAAATGAAACATTAAATATATAAATTATCCTATCATTATCTTCTTGTTAATGGGAAGATTAAAGAAGTACAAAGTGCATCTTATGTCTCATCGTTTTCCGATGTTTTCCGAAGGAGGCTGGCGGGTAAACAAGCCAAGTAAAGAGGGTAAAACGTTTTTACAAGATTCCAGCCTAACGGTTCAGTTTTTTAAGTACTTCCGGCCTTCTTCGCGTTTGTCTCGACTCCAGATCTTCGCGAGCGGGCGACGTCTTGTTATCTTTTAATTAAGCCTGCATGCTCGGCAATTGTTACTGTACATTCGATAACGTACCTTTCTCTCGCGTAAGCTTTGTCTATTATCCTAAGTAGACCATCTAGAAACACTGCGAAGAAGTTCATTCAGAACCGAGTTAATTTCGCAATTTTATTCCCTACGTCGCAATCATTTGTTCTGCCTTTGATTTTTAATCGGCAACTCGACTTAAAATCTATAGTTTCAGAATTTTTGGCCACTGGTGCTTCAATACGTTAAAGAATAATTAACACTAGATTTACCAATCCAGTCAAAATGTCTGGTACACAATTTTTTCCAAAAATTCTACGGGTTTATGAGAGAGCCGTAGAATAAATATTCTTCGTCCATCGTATAAAACATAAATTACCGAATCTATCATCTTTTCCACGTCTTAATTTTCTTTAACCTGTTAACTGCGTTCGACGTGTATACACGTCAATCCAAAGTTCTATTGCGGTAGCCTTTTAACACTAAATTGTCAATTCCTTATCGACTAAAAATGTAAAAATTCCACATTTCGCTTTCTCCTTTTCGTAAAATTTATAATAGTAGCATTTTCTTTGTCTTTAACGTATATATACGTCATTGCTCCACTTTAATTCCGTATCCAGCGAGGAGTTATCAAATTTAAATTCCGCAGTTAACTGGTTAAGGTACATATTTAACATATTTAAATATAATAGATTTCACGATGGTAAATCTAGTGTTAAGAATAATCAATCCACAGAAGATTTACAATCAAATCCATTAATTTAAAATCTAATTTTAAGTCTTTTAACTCTAAAACCACCTTAGCTCCTACAGTCTTTCATTTATCCCTTTATTTCACCGTCTAAATCCACAATTTCTCAAACTCTACCTATACAATTAATTTAAAAAAGATGATCACATTCTATAGAAATAAAATAATCCGCATTTCTTCCATCACAAAGACAGAATTTCTTGACACAAATCAACAAGAATGATACCATATTTGTAACAATTCCCTACGGTACCATTGTGATGTAAAGCCAAGAAAAGTGTCTGCTCGTTACGGTAATTCCCCTCAGACACTTCAAGGAAGAATAGCCATCTAAAGGGAAGCACCTGAACCCAAACAGGTAGACAGAAACGAGCGCGTAAATCTACCTGGCTAGATGCGATTGTCGAGAGAAGAAAAGACGTTGACTTCTTGCTCGTCTGGCACTCTTGGGAAATGGAAAATCCACGGGAAGCCGAGAGAAATACGATAAATATTTAAAGGTGGAAAGGCGTAGCACGGGAACCCCTTATAATCTCGCTTAACCGCGATCTCACGATGCACTTTCCTGCAACCGACATTAGATGCATAATACCCGCTTCACGAAAGCTTCAGGTCATAGGCGCCGGACCCAGTGGCCTAGCTGGGATTTACCCCATGAACACCTTTTCTCACGGTGTCTTAAATCATGCACAACTGTACTGTCATGATAATTCTAACAGCAAGACTTAGCAAAGTTTTTTTAATTAATGCCACCTGTACGATACGCGGCTAAATTAACGACTCAATTAGATTAAAAATATAATTGATTGTATTATTAAATGAGGGCTGTTTGATACATTGTTTCCTGTTTCAAGTTGACAGTCTTCTGTGCTCGTTTCTGAAAGGATTGTTACTTTATAATCGGTCGAAGGAATCTCTATGGTAAAAATAAATATCTAAAAAGTCTCAGTATTATTAGTATTAATAGTATATTTGCTTGGTAGTAAATTAAATATTGTATTACTTCTATTATTGGTAAATAGTAACACTATGTTTGCCAATGAGATAAAGGCACCTTTTAATATTTGATCTTAGCTTATCCTCCAAGTCTTATCACATTTTCTGACATGATTACAGTAGTTAAGGGAGTGTTACGATTAAAGAAGTCGTTCTATCCAAGTAAAAGTTATTTACTTAAGTAAACATAAAAAAAAAACATGGTATTTTCACTGTTGCTCGCAATTCAGCGACTTAGAAAATCAGGAACAATGGAGAGAAGATTATAAAACGGACTGACATAGAAAACCAAGAAAGACGGACACGCCGTTGAGAATAAACTGACATAGAAAGCCAACAACGATGAATACACCGACTACCTCAACCACTTAATGTTTCCACCTGTATTGTTTAATCTTGAGCGACCGTACAAACATGAATCCCTACAGTTTGCTCAACAGAATCAACGAAAAAAGCCCAATTATTTCGAGCAGTACCATTTACGTTTCTCTTTGCTCGACGTTAAAGGAGATCCCATTCGCAACGATGCGTCGCTCCGAGCGATTTTAATCCTCTGATCGGTGAAATTCGATGATACCGATCTCAAAAACAACTCACGGATAGCGCGCGCTAATGCGAAATAACGAGAGAGCGAAGAAGGAACGTTTCGAGTGTAATTAGCGCACAGACGCGATTATTGCGGGGTTAATGGGTGATCTGAATTTTTAATGGAGACCACAGACAAGTGATGGTTTCGCGCGGCGAGAAACAAACGGCTTGATATCGCATAATTCACGCGCTCGAAATTCCCAGGTCGAATGTACGACTCGTGGAATCGCGGCTTTCTTCTTCGAAGATCCACGTCGGATTGCAGAAGAATACGCATCGCGAATCGCTAGTGCGCCGCTGCTTTCAGACGAGCAATTACACAATAACGAGATGCGAACTTTGGCGGCTTGACTTCGTTCCTTTTGTGACCCACATCTCCTTTTTATACTGTTGTTTCTACTCGATAGAGAATTATGCGCTGATTGGATATGATTTTCGCATACTTTGAACAATTTATTTCGAAATTTGTACATACTGTGATGTAATTTTTAACGTTGTAATATATTCTTGATAGTGAGATTGCAATTTTTATCTGTGTATAAATCTGTAAAATTACTTTATGCTTATACTTTATATTACTATTACTGCAGGTACCTATCCGTAATTGCATTGTTTCGAAGAAACAAGGAGATATCCTAATGTTTCGGCTAATTGGGAATTTCGTATAATCAGATTTCGTAACGCATCTCTTCCTGTGTTATGTCTAACGGGAACATTTCGCAGAATTTGCGCTCGAATCAGCGTATCAATGCAAATTACTAATCGACCAGTTCGCACGCGAAGAATCCTTCGACCGGTATCGGTGAAAATGTACAACGTACTGTTTCCTTTTGCCACCGGATATTCCAATCGTTGTTCCGTGCATTGAAGTTTACAAAATCGTGCAAATAATCGCATCCTAGTGTATGTTGGAAACGTGAAATGAGGAGGAAGTAATCGGTTATGGGTGTGTCCGATCGTTGCAGCTGTGGAGGAATGTTTAACGACTTTAATGTAAACAGTAGCTGTTCAATTAGAGATCGGAGAAATCAGTAGCGAGTCAACAGGACCGACAAAGTATGCTGCAGAGACTGAAAGTTGCCAAGATCTGCTGAAGGACAAGGACGTGACAAAAGAGACGTGGATTTAACCCCTTGCAGTGCCATTTACTTTGTGACTGACTCCACAATAATTCAGAATTAAATTAGTAAAATAAATATTGATCAGTGATTCTTTACATATAGTATAATTTAACGTAATATTAATATTATAGAAATAATTTTATCGCGTCGCAGCTCACTGATATATTCAATTTAATAGGTTTTGTAAGACTTGCAAATTTCCTTTCCAATTTATCGCATTATTACTTATATAACTCGTTATATTACTAACTTCAAAGTTAAGCCCTTTAACCCGTACTACAACGAGTGAGACTGACGACGCGATAAATGTCAATTTTGAAATATTCCAAAAATCAATCAATTTCATCAATTAGTCAATTTTATATTCCAAAAATTAGTAAATTTAAACTATCATTGGATCACAATAAAATCAAATTAATTCTATGTTATGAAATTATGGATAGATTATTGCTTCCGCAATTAATTCAAAGTTATTGAGCATTCAGTCTCGAAATAAATGGTACGACAAGGGGTTAATTAAAACTTCAAGCTTTTAACTATATTTCGTTATAGTACTTCTAACGGTATCTGTACTACAGTAAAAGCCGATCGATAGAGGAAACGAGAGCGCGATTCTTACCTGGGAATGCTTTCTAATGATTTACGTAACGAATTTTAATGATATACCGCCACGTGCGATAACACCGGACATGTGCGACGATAAAAACGCGCACCAAGAGATTCTAATTAAAACATCCGGAAATGTGCTGCCCTGCCGCAACAATCGGGAGTACGGTACGTGGGCAATTTTTCTCGTCTCCGTTGTTTGCAATTCGCATACGTTGGTTGTACGCGTGCTCGCACGTGCAGAAATTCATCCTGTATCGATTGCAAACGTCGCTGCACCGACAGTGAAATTATATCGACTGTTGGCACTCGTATGTGGTCTTATTATAGAACCGCCAAGGACAGCGACAATTTGCAAATTTTTAGACGAATTACTTTAATCAATAGTGGCGAATTATTAAATAGGAATTTCTATTGTTCCTTCGATGAAAAAAAAATTAACGATTGAAACTTTCAGATGGGCTATGTTTCGATCGATGCCTTCTTCAGAGAATTTTTTCCATTGCTACATATTCTACTTACCACAATTTTAAATTGTGTTTCTAGCTCGAATATCTTTGACCCTATATAGAACTCATGCCAAAAGTCAGTGACCTCAAAGTGTGATGCAAAAATGACAAGGAAGATCTCAAACTGCACCAAATAAGCAGGCAATTACGTTCAACAATAACATTACTACAATAAGGATATGAATCTAACACCTTAAATTAATTCATCCATATTTGTTCTACCGGAGAAATCTATCTGAACGCGTGTAACTCAGCGTGCGCACACCCACGCGATTCAGGTGAACGTAAATGAAGGGAATAGGTGTGCAAACACACTGATACCGGTCCAGTCGATCATCGAGATCGTTCTATCGACGTTTTATTCGCCCAACACGCCACTTCGCATAAACAGAATATGTATATCTTCTCTGACTCTTCTATTATTCCGTTCCAATTGCTGAAAAAGTGCGCGTGCTTTCAATACAAGATGTAATTGCATCCGGAAGCGTTACGGAAGTCACGTATCATTCTATTTGAAGAAAGAATGGAATTTCTTTTTTATTCCTATAGGCACACAGTGGCATCGCGGTGAGGATTGTTGCGGGAGGTCGTGCAACCGCTCGCAATTATGCACTTTTCTTACGTACGAACTACGATAGGTTGCATCCTTCTGTTGCGACACCTGCCGCACCGCGAAGTTGTCGAGACACCGCTAATTGTTCTTAATAACGACACAATCGACAATTAGTGTTACGAAACGTAAGAGCTACTGGTCGATGCAGTTTTTGCCACTGGCTAAATTCACATATGGGCTTCTGTCTTCATTGTCTGATTTTTTATGGAATTTCTCTTTTATGGAAACTAAAATGGTGTTTAAATTTTTTTATTGGGTGCATTAATTATGTGGATATTTCGTCGATCCTTCACCTCACCCTTTCGATATTTTCGCGATCCATTCACCATGATACTTGCCCATCCTAACGTCAAATCCTTGACACGTTTGAGCAAATATAAAGCTGTAGAAGAAGAGAAGCGCAACAAATCAAACGCAAACGTTAGAAGCGCAAAGAGTACAAAGGCAGGAAGAGAGAAGAAGGCCGACCCTAACTCGCGAGTGGATTTACAGACGTAAGTCGCATCGCGAACCAGCCAGCATTGTAATCCAAGACAAAGGGAGCAACGTTGGCTAGAAAACGCGGCTGGTTCCTCGGCCGTAGGTCAAAAATAAGGTGACAGGCAAAACGCGGAAAGATAGGAGGAAGAAGAAGCGGCCACGAGAGGACAGGCAGACCGTGGTGCCGGCCATTGTCTTTGACGTTACGTTCGCTTTAAATGACTTGTTTCCACGCTTTCATGGCTTTCCGACGGTTTCTACGATCGCGTGCAAAGGGGTACAGACTCGGACTTCCAAATTCTACCCGCGAGACTATCCCTTTGTTGGCGATTCTAGGAAACTTTCTGCACTGGAGAACGGTATGATCAGTCTTCCGGTGGTCAGGTATATTTAAGTGTCCCGTAGGGTTCATTGGTTGGCTTAATTAAACTTTTGTTTCCTACGTAATCCTTGGGGTATTTAGAGATGGTAATTCTAAGGGTTCAAGGAGTGCGGTGATCCTTGTTGCAGTGATTAAGATATAAATCATGGTGTTGATGTTTTAGAGATAATTAAAGCTAAGTGCTTGACTAAATGGTTATGACAACTTGGAGGATTGTATACAATAAGGTAAAAGTCAAAGCAATGGGGAACTATGCGGACCAACATGGCGGCTGGAGTAGACATTGGTTCTGAATGGTAAGTCAAAGGTAAGATTCTTTTGCCTTTGCTATTTTTGTAATTGTACTAGAAGACATTAATATAAAAATAAGAAAATAAATAATCGCTATGGTGTACAATTTTGAGGACCAAGAAGCGATTAGAACTGTAAGCAAGAGAGTTTAGTAGGAAGGAGAGAGAAGAAGAGGGACGAAAATCATCGGGAATTCTAACCTTTTGTGGAAGACGCGAACGGATGAATCTGTGTCGTTAGGTTGCACAAGTGCTTCGCTTTTACGCTTTCGTGGCTTTTTGCACGAAGTTGTTACGGTTGCGTATCGACTCTACCGGCAATTGCGTGCTCTAGCTTGAGCCTCCTTTTGAGGGAACAATAACTTCCGTCGAAAATTCCGAGACTATGTAGCTTATCGTGAATAACTCTGCTGGAGATTTCGAAGTAGATAAAGTACAAATTATCTGGACTCTTATCGTCCACAATTCGCACGCGATTTCGAATTTAGTGACCATCGGAGAATTATAGCAGAGAAGTTGAAAGACCCTAAATTGCCTCAACAATAAAACTACCAAATCGATCAAACTACTGGTTCCCAAATTTGTACTATCTTCTAATACAACAATACAAAGTAATATTTCGTTCCGAAAGAAGCGAAATAGAAAACTTGCACGAATCGATACCTCTTGGATAAATCGTGTAGTGCGAAATTCGACGGTTCGCATTTCCACAGTTTTTCACGGGAAAATTGATGGTCAGACCGATAGAGATTCTACGGTGCTCGTAAAAAGTGCATTTGAAATTCAGACTCGTGCCCCGTGGCCCGATTCTGGCGAAACCCAAGGAGAAACGTCTCTGTGCGAATGCGCTCGTTCAGCTCGGACTTTCATTTTTTTTCCGATTCACTCTCCAGAAACTCTACGAAAGCTCCAACGGGAAGATTTATGTTTACGTACAAATGCATTGGACACAATTGTTCATACTTGACATTAATGAGTAGCCAGAAATTACAAACTGGTACGAGTAATTCAACCTGTTTCAGACTTTTTATCCACGCTGGAACTGGACAAGTAAATATTTGTCGAAAAATAGCTCTATGACAAATAAACCACTTCTTTTCCATGTCAAATAAATACCTTTAACCCTTTGCGGACGGAGGCATTTTTGAATATCAAGAAACAATCAATTATTTAGCGATGAAAAAACACTTTTTCATCGGAAAGACAGTCTGTTAATGTATACAAGTTGAAATTTACTCTTTGTAAAATAATATTTCAACGATTATATTTTAATTTTTCAACTCTAACCGTTTATATATGCACCGACAAACTATATCTAACTTTTATCTCAGGGCGCATATATCCGCCTGTCGTCCTCAAAGGGTTAATATATAACCACGTATTAAACGATTGCAAAAAATATTGGTGTATAAAAGTATCAAATTTTGTAGAGAAATTAATATATACCAAATAGTTGGTATAGTTTTAGTTAGTTAGCTAGTAGTTGTTACTTAGCTATGGTTATACTAAGAGTCATGAGTTAATTTTAGATAGTTAAGGGAAAATATTACAACATTACAATGTTTTTAGCGACATGCAGCTCGCTAATTAGAGCACAAAGAATTATAATAATTTTAATGGATCCTAAAGACATTAGACGTCAGTCTCACATGGGATAGGTTTGATGCTATTAATATTATCTCTAATGCGGCGCTTTTAACGTAAGCTTTCACTATAATGAGATAACACATGCCGCGCTGCAATATCGCGTGGGAAGCTATACAGGGCAAACCACGCCTCTACGATTAATCCAATAAAACCTTCCTTTACGCAATGCGAATTGCTGTCGTTACTCTTTCATCGATTGCAAACCCTACTATCATTTTCCAATTAACAGGGTCTTCATCAGAGAAACTCATTCCGGTAAATGTTTCTTCTTATCGTTTCATTGTTATTTATTTTGCTCCCGTTAGCCAGATGACGGATATCGATATGATTATATCTAATTATCAAATTCTTCCGTTATCGCGAGCAACGCGATAAGCTGTTCAGAATTATATCCATGAATCATTTTAACTTTGTAAAAATATGGCGCCATAGGATAAAACAATATTGACTTTATACCTACATATATCGTTCAATTACTCTGAAATGTTTGACTTAAGAATTTGATACACTTTAATGTCAAATTTCTGCTGAATTTCAGAATTAGTGAAATTTGAGAACTAAGGGAAAATGTTCTACGTTAATCCATGTCATATCGTGGTTATCTTCGCAGAATTAGTTACAACTGCATTTCAACGAGGTCCCAAGTTACCAAACTTTAAATAGATTCATCCACCGATTACTATGCAAAAGTCAGAAACTGTAATTTCATTGTTAACAGAGTTTCCAAACTCTAAGACCATCATTATACAACCATCCGCCGCTTTATAATATTCAAATTCGAGTGCATCGTAACATAACTTTCCTCATTTGCACGTTAATCCTTTCAATCAGTGCGTAAAGCTTGAAAAGAGACACGCAAAGAAACTCACCTCTAATTTCGATGAATATTCCTCCATAAGAATCTCACTTTGCCTAGTGAGTTCCTGATTCCTCTCCAGCAATGCTTTTCCAAGTTCAGCAGCAAGAACGAGGTCCCTGTCCCGTTTCTTCAGCAACTCCGCTGGATCCTGCATATCCTCTTGATCCAACGAGTTCCTACGACCTTGAAGATCGGAGATCATGTCCTCCAGAGCGTATGGCTCCGGTTGACCTTCCATTTTCGGCAACATCGTATCATACATACGCACCAATACCAAATACACCCACACTTTTAATTCACGTCGATGCTCAATCGTGCGAATCTCTTCGTTATCGTTCGTAATAACGACGAAAGCGAGGATAAATCGGCGAGGAACATCTGTGAGACGAAAAAGGATAGAGAAACGCTAACGATGTCGACGTGTCTGACAGTTTTGGATGAGATAACAACATCGAATTTCCATTACATTCTGGCTACGATATACACTCGTGTGCGTGCTCGTACGTTCTCGTATCACCGATCGATCGTGAGACACACGTTTCTTTAACGATCGTCAGACACTCAAGGTAGTATCGATCGATTCGATGAACGATTTCATGCGCAATTTACAGATCGATGCAAGGCGTAACACTCGAAAGTACCTCACGGTAGAACCGAGCAACGCTACGGTTTCGAATTCGTTTCCTGTTTATGATAAAATCGTACCTCGCCTTCAAATAAACCGTTGTTTCGTAACTTTTGATCGTAATCGTAAAAGTTACGAGATCATAAGGTGATAAAGTTGGGTGAGATGATTCCAGGTGGCTTTTGAGTACTCACCCTTCAAGGAGACTTGACATTATTACAGAAACGTGAGAGTAAATACTTCGTGGAGATTCACTTTTTCCTTCTACCCGTTCCGGGCATGCCAGATCGAAACAGGTTTTCTCGCCGATCATTAAAGTCTTTTGTCTCTCTCATCGCCGGAAACTAAAGGCTGTAATAACGATCGTTGACATTGTAACCTGGTGCACGATGGCTCGTTCCGACGCACGCTTTCGTTGGTACACACTTTGTTGAAGGCGATCGATGATGTCGCGTGGAAAAAAATTTTACGAGACCAAATTACGAGCTGTGCTCGTCGATCGATGAGGTTTCGATCGATCAAAGTAATTCCATCGGCGAACGAAAGGGCAGACTTCGAACATTCCGTACTTTTCGTTCGCGTTTTTCGTTATTCTCTTAATTGTAACCTGAACGTCAATGATTACTGTTTCTTCGAGTAGAAAATCAACAATGCGAGTCTCCACACGACAGGAAACGAAATGACGCGATGGTGGATGTATTATGATCAGAGAATCAACGCCACTTTTTTTACTCGATCGTATCGGAGTACCGCGTGTACATCGAGTTCCTTCGCTGCATCACCGCGTATACATGTAAACAACGATCGTTATCGTCGTTTTAATACTTTAACTGATAAGGAATTTCCAAAATTGTCTCGTCAACGGCAAATATCGAAAGTAGAGCCAAGGTAGAATTCAATCGAACTCCGTTTGTGTACACCGTTTCCACGGATATCGATGTAACCTTCGTTCACTAATGTCAAGTGGCGGATGATCGTTTCACGTTATCCTCGAACAGTGATAAGATCTTTGTCAATGATCAGAAACTCTTTAAATTTATACACAATAATTTCTAACACCATAAAATGATAATCCAGTTCCACAGAATCCAAATTGATACCACACATTAATTCTCACTTGTCACTTTTTTTCTCACGTTTCTCTTAAATTCCAAGGTGAATTGGTTTCCTCGAAGTTCGTTTAACCATAGGAGGAACACACGCGCAACAAAACGGAGCGAAAGAAAGACTGGAGAACGCGATACGAGCAGCTTGCCGTGCCGTGGTCGGCCAGGTAGTGACTCACTGGCCGCCAGTGGAAAATAAATATTACGGAATCGTGTACCGCGCTTCGCGGCCAGGTAGAGAGAATCTCCCACCTTTTGCCGTTGGCTGAAAGTAATTCGTTCTACTCGAGCTCGCAACAAAAACACCACTCGCGTCGCTTAATCCGATCGTACGTATCGTACTTTCCTCCTTCCTCTACGTTCTAATAATCAACACTCTAAGTTGGTAAATCCATGATCTATCTCTTTTTTTTTCTCGTAGTTTGTTTAAGTACTATTGAAATCCTTTTTGTTCGTAATTTGTGCACCTTTCGGGTTAATCGTGTTGCGTAATTGTAGGCGGGAAAATGAAATGAAAGATCCGGTTAGCCGTGCACAGAGACAATCGACCTGCCGACCTTCCCCTCTGGAGGCGTACTAACTTCTCCCGCTCCCGTATCCTCTACCTAGCTACCCCCACCATTTGACCCACCTGGTCGAACTGCCACCTGACTCGATCTCACGAAATCTATGATCGTCCGTTTAACGATCACACTGTTCGACTCGTTTTTGCTCGCCTGACTTGTGTTTTTCATCGTTGCGCTCACGAGGCGCGCGATCTTTTATGGTATTTCTAATTTGTACATTTTTTCTTTCCACCATGTTAAAAGTGTGTAGAGGTGGGGAATGTTACAAAATAGGCTTGTTGCAAGGCGATTCAAGTAATTCCGGCGCAATTGCACCGTATCCTGTGGGTGAAAGCAGGCCTGATCAACTAAAACGATAGGAGCCGTTTGTTCTGTTGCGTTTTACTGTACTTTGTATGTAGATCGTGGCAATAAATTGCATTAAGTAAGGAACCGGTGTTCATTTATGGTCAATTGAAATGCGTGTGGAATGTCATGGGGTGAATGATCGGCGATTATTAAAGGTATTATGGTCTGGTGAGATTTAACGAGTTACACCGATGAGGAATGCAATTGATGCAATCAGGTGCAATTAGCAATTATCAGTTTAAGCTAGTCGCACCATCTAGTGGCGGAAAGGGTAACTGCTGTTATCAGAAGAGATATGAAGTCACTGTTGCAGTATTTTAACAATGCGTTAAGAATGTTGTTGATGATTAATACACTTGTTCGACTTTGTAAAGCGGTGCTACTCATCGTTATTATTTCTTATCACTATACTGCTAGAAATGTAATTTGTAATCCCCTCAAATTGTCGTTATTAATTCCTAGCCGAATCACAGTAGCCAATGAAAGCATGAAAAAAAAAGAAACACAAAATATACCTCTTTAGGAAACTTTGTTCATTCTAGAGCTTTTAACCCATTCGAGACCGTGCATTTTTTTGGAGACTATCCAGAAAGACCGATAACTTTTGGCTTTATATGTACCACTTCTTGTATTTCTAATGATCATGGCTTTGGGTCACCTACTTTAGGGTCGAAATTGAACCAAATAGGGGAGGGTGGGGCAAAGTGGGCCCCTGAGGGCAAAGTGGGCCCCTTAAAATTTTGGAGCCCAAAAAAATAAAGATATGACTATTTTTTGCTGAAGGGGCCCACTTTGCCCCACCCTCCCCTACCAAATGTAATGTTTACACATTTGTAAGATACCTTTTATTTTAAGCTAGTCTTATTTCGAGGGCTGTTTTTTCTATAATGACTGATAATTCCAATTCAAGATCATTGCACACACGGTGTGCAATTGGTCTCGAATGGGTTAAATGTAAAATGGCAAGGGTCTGAGCGTACCGTTATCGAGCACGATTGTACGAAATCCCCGACACATTACATCCCTGAAGTAGTGCTTAGCAACCGGAAGCACCAACAAGAAACAACGGTGCCACACGTACACCTGGTAGGGCTGTACAGGGGTGGCAGATGTCTTTCTCAAATGTCGCTGCAGAACGTCATCGAGGATCACGTTTGGAAAGTGTTTTCCTCCCCTCCGTGGATCCTCGAGATCGTCGACGTGGTTGAGGAGAACGTGCTCTTTGGTGGTCGACGAATTTCTGCGAAAATCTGTCAACCCCCGAGAAAGAAACACGTGTGGATGTTGTAGATAAAATGGACGCATCGATGTTGTCTTCCGGTGACAAGTAGCACGATCAATAGTGGTCATCGTTTGGAAGGAAATCATAATTAATCCGTGATCGGTACCAATTAATGTAATTTTTAACACTTGAACTATCAAGACAGTCAAAATCTCTGGTTCCCTATTTTTTCCAAAAATCCTCCAAATTTATAGGAGAGCCATAGAGTAGATTTACGGCCATCCTATAAAATATAAATTACTGCATTAATCATGTCTGCCACCTTGTAATTCCTCATTTTCTAACTACTTTCTTAATATATTTAAATACAATAGATTTAATGCTAGTAGTCGTGGTGTGAAACGAAAGTCCTACGGAGGTAAAATTAATGAAAAAGAGAAAATAGAAAGTACAGAGAGTCGAATGATATTTGGAGTATTAGGACAAGTCTACTTGACTGGATGATTGACTACTAAATTACATTTTGACAATAATATTAAGAATATTATACAAAATAGTGCCAAGTAGTTTGTCTTCCAAGAGCTTCTTATTCGAGAAGATTAAATAAGATTTTTCGAAGTGAGTATCTCGTTAAGAAATTGATCTTTAATTTAATCAAAGGTAGAATCATCGCAAACAAAGTCTCAATTCGGAAACAATGGCGTACAAGCAACAGCAACAGAAACAGGACGAGTTGGAGCTCGAAACAATGGCGCAGGCTGAACTTTCGAGGCTAAAGAGACAATATAGAATAATGGAGAACGATCGAGCAGCTTGTGCCGAGGACGCGAGATTACAGCTTTACAATCAGATGAACATGATCGATCGTCTGGAGTACGAGAAGGCCGAACTTCTTCTAGCGATTAAGACCGCGAGCTCAAAGACGTTTCTTCATAAAGATGAAGAAATGAACAGGAAGCTGAATTGTCTTTTGTCGCAACAGTCCAAGTACTATGACATGATAAAATCCGAGAAAGAAGAAATAGCTGAGCTTAACGAGCAAGTCGGCAAGGTGCGCTTGTTTTCCCACGACTTCTCCTACCAAATGACTCTACTCTTCATCTATCTTCAAAAATAAATTAGTCATACATTAATCTTACAAATTGAACTATATATCGATCATTTCAGTTACTGAAAGAAGTGACGAGTTTAAAACTAAAAGTACCATCGGATTCTCGATCGAAAGAAATGGCTCTCCGTCAAGACAGAATGGTCGCCATGTTGGAAAATCGTCTGGAAGTTGCAACTAAACGATTCAATCTCGTGATCGCTCAAAATGCAAAGTTACGAGACGAGATCGACACATTGCTGAAAGAGAGGTCACAGTTCACCGGATTATGGCACAAATTGATAGGCCAATTGAACATTGGCAAGCAAATCATTAATGATCTCATCGAGCAAGCTACCATCACTTTCAATCAACGGGACGAGGAATTGAACAAGATTCAGGCGCTTCGTGAAAGGTATGCAATCTCTTTGAAAAAAAAAGTAATATACTAACAATAAGAGAACTTCTGAAAGAACACTTTGGAAGAGGAATTTTCTAAAGAAGCACACACGAGACTCTCTTTTCCCTTTCTAATACCGAACGTTAAACGTAACGTGGAAGTGCACTGTCACCAATTCGCGTTACACGAGGTTCTTTTGCATCAAAGAACGGTCGCGAAAGCTGGAAAGATCGTTGTCCCCATAATTCCAATGGTTGCATTAACAGCGCGAAACGTATTCGCATTTCCCCGTGAACAAATGTTGAATTAGAAACTCGGAACTGCGAGAGCAACGGTCGAAAGGCAATGGCGCGTGGAACATCCGGTGATCTCGCTTTCCGAACGATTATTTAATATTTCGTTTATCCGGCAATTAAAGTATGACTTTCCTTGCTTCTGGGCAAGAAAATTAGTATTTTTTGAAAAATCAAGGAAACGCATACAGGTATATATAAATGTATAAGACGATTCTTAAAGGACATACCATAAAATTCGATGCGGCTTTGCAAAAGACAAGACTACAACTAGCAAGCCTAGAAACTTCATTTTTAGATTGATTTCTTGATTATAACGTATTGTTATATAAGAGAATTCAAGTCCTTATTAACACTTTACCGACCGGTACTTTTTAACATCGTACCCACTTCTGATCGGTCACTTGCACGCAAATATTTCCCTGATACTGATATCTCTTCGAAAATTGCAAAGTTTCTTCACTGAGTCCTTGGCACAGTTAACCGCAATGAAAAATAATAATTTATTAATTTCCGTAGCGACCAATTAATAAGATAAAAGCCCAAAAGTGTTAATATATTACGTATGAGACACATTACGGACTGAATCGTTCATACCTAAATCTCTATGACCATTTTGAATATTCTAGAAACTGATAAAAGCACTAATCGTCAAAGTATTTAGATACATTCATAATTTCTAACAACAATAATCACCTCGTGAACCTACCACTCAGAGAAAAAAGCGTTGATACTTCTACGTTTCTTCGCAGGGGAATAAGAGACTTCAAGAATCACGTTTCCGAAATGTGCGAACTGCAAAGAACGTTGGACAATGAAATGAAGTTGCAAGAGTTCCTCGGTGTGAAGGGACAGCATCGAGAAATGGGAGATTTAAATGCAAAACGCGAAGCCGAGAGGCAAGCAAAGATAGAAGAGAAGCAGAACAAAATATCGTCATACTTAGAAATTCTACAAACGATCAAAGAATTCACTGGTACAGTATTCTTGCTAGATTTTTCTACACTTTTAATTTATACTGCTAAATAAAATTTAATACTGCTAAAATACGCAAAAAGTGACATAAAAAAAATATCTGAAATATTCAACAGCATATGGCACACGGCATAGCATTTAGCAAGTGAACGAAATCTCTGCTAGAGTTCTTATTACTTCGCTGCATTTATCAAACTTAAAATTTGCATAAATCTCCACAGTGTCATTACTATTTCTTACATGTAACACGTGTCTGCTCATTATAGTGCTCTTTATCATGATTCTTCTATCGATCAGGCGAGAAAGAAATCGAGAGGCTGACGTCCCAGTTTGTGAAACAGGAGGAGGAGAATTTCGCTCTGTTCAATTACGTGAACGAATTAAACGACGAGCTGGAGAGTCTGCACTCGAGAATGGCTCAATTAACATCGGCGATAGAGGAGGCACGTGCTGCAAACGATCAACAAGGAACGGAACAAGCGGCGACATTGGAGAAGCTTACGGCAGAACTCGAAGAGCAGACTGCTCTCGCCAACGAGGCTGAAGAGAATCTCACACAGGTGTTTCATCGATGATCTTAACGAATATTAATGTATTCGATGTCGGACACATTATCTTTCCTTAACACGTTGAATGCCGATCGCATTTCGCTCGTCTCCTCCTTTGAATCGGGACGAAGCTTTTTCTTTTAAAATCACTAGAAATATCTGAGATCGCAATAGTTCTATGTTCAAGAATATTCGACTTATTTTAAATTAATATTTCAGTATAGAATATATCATGAAATTGTTTAAAATTTCATTGAACTTGGAAGTGCAAATTATCTCTGACCTCTATGGCAGCGGTCGCCAAACTTTTTGACCTCACGGACCAGTAAATTTTATGAAATGACGTTACTCTATAAAGTAGCGTTTCTATAACTTTTCACGTATTGTTATGAATTGAATTATGTTTCAATACATCTTAAAACATAACTTAAAGCTATTAGTAAGTATATTCCCCATTTTTCTGGAGACCAGCGAAATTTTCTAGCGGACCACCACTTTGGCGATCGCTGCTCTATGGTATTCAACGTGTTGATCGACCAAGTTAACGATGAATTTCTATTCATACTTATCATTTTTAATTGCAAAGATACAGATCTATGTAATGATATCATTTCAGTGCAACGACGTGATCGACAAATTGCTGAAAGGAATAGACTCCCTTTTCAAGGCGATACGCTGCGACAATTCGCCGATTCTCGAATTACTGGGTGATAATACCCACATAACAACAAGCAACGTGATGCTGTATCTAAGTATCATCGAGAAACGTATCACGGAAATGTTCCACAAAGTCTACTGGGTCGACAAGGCCACAAAGACGCAGCAGCTGCGACTCGATCCAGAAAAGAAACCCAGACTGCATGTGCCCCCTCTTGTTCACATAGCTCCTACCCAACCCTGTGCCCTGTAAGACTCCCTTAATTTCACATATCTATTCTTTTTCCTTAATCTTTCCTCCAAATTACTTCCAAAGCATTTTTTCCCCCTACGTGGTGCATTTTCACATTCTCATCGGATCATCTATTTGATGAGTTTGTAAAAAATGGCACAATACAATCAATCGTGAAACGAGTGATGAAATGAAATTAAACTACAGCTGCGTCGAGAAAGAAGAAATGCAAATCGTGTCCGAAGGGCTGGAACAACCATTGTCACGCAACGAAGCCACTGAAAAGCTGAAACAAAGGCTCAAAGACGACTACTCGGAGCTCCTACACAACGTATCTGGCTGCCACTTGCCAGCGGCTAGAAAAATCATTCAAAAACGGTACCAGTGAGAGTGGCTGACAAAGGGAAGCTCTTAAATCGTTGTAAAAAGGTCTTCGGTGTTTGCGAATAACGCGAAACGATCGCTTCGAGCTCTCCGTAACAGGGGATGATCGGTTTCAGTGGTTAGATGACAAAGCACAAAGAAATGAATTGTCCAACAGACATTGAAAACGATACGACAGTAAATGATTAAAAGACGTAGTAGTGTATTTATTATTTTATATTTTTCCTATAGACGTTAGTTGATAGTTTTGTCTTTAAGTGTCTTTTAAGTGTCATTTAAAGGACTACTTTTCAATATCTATTTTATTTATAATGAAATAAATATCAGTTGTTATAACTCCACTGAGTTGTTTTATTTGTAAATGTTGTAACCATTATGTGGTTGTCAATTCTTCCTTGGCCGCTTTCCTCTTTGCAACTTTGATTATCCGCTTTAACTCGAGAATCGTTCTTTTAATGTGAATTAGCTGCTGCTCGATATCATCCCGGTTCACCTTGATGGGTACGCCTTTCCTCTTGCAAATCTGCTGATAAATATTCCAACAACACGTCTTAACTTGCGTGAGTTCCAAGTTCTTTTCCGCCGTGGTCGCTTTTATCCTCGCAACGATGGTCTCCCATTTTAGAGCCACTGCTTTCGCTTTGTCGTATCTTGCCTCGAGTTGAGCTAACGTGTTGTTCAAACCCATCAACCTTTGTGATTTTACTTCCGTCATGTGATGCTAGGAAACAAAAAATTACTTGTTTCTTTAATAATTATTTAACACGTCAAATGCCGGTCGCATTTTGGTCATCTTGTCCTTTCTATAGTTGTAATTTCTATTAAAGTCTCGTCGTAAAACCGAAATACTAGTGAAATAATAGAACTAGTTGCTTCAAATAAAGAAAAGTATTTCAATATTACATGTATCACAAATTAGTGATTATTATTGTTATAAGTTTTTAATAATTTCAATTTAAAGCGTGGACTATCAATGACCTTCGCGACATTCAACGTGCCACTGTCTTTATCTTTGCTTTCGTGATAAAAGAAAATTTACTATTTCTGATCCAGACTGTTCAAGAGCTTTTAGATGTAAATCCTGATGTTCCGATAAAACCATCTTAGCCTCGAGCAAAGTTTCATAACGATTGAAAATTTCAGATATCGACTGAAATTGTCCCGTCTCACTGACCACTCTTTCCAAATAAGTCTGATACTTTTTATGCTCAGCCACGTGTTTTTTCATTTTTTCGCGAACGTCCTTCATAAACTTTAATTTCTTTTTTAAATCATCTATCTAAAAATTGGACAATATAAAATATTGACAATCTCATTTAAACTTCACATAAATCATTATCCATCTACTTCTTCAAGACGCGTCGCCTGACGTTCTTGTTCCTCTTTAATCTTAAGTTCTCCCCTTTCGCGTTTCTCGTAATTCTCTCGAACGAATTTGTTGAATTTTATGAAAGACTGGCGCAACAGTAACTCCTGTTGCCTCATCTGATTCCATTGCTCGTCCATGAATTTGCGTTTCTTCTCCTGCTCTGCCCATTTTGCTTGCAATTCTTCATCGACGTTTGTTAATTCTCGTCGCGCCCGAACAACCTCCGTTGCCGGACACACTCTCGGTTTATCCCATTCAGGATACTTTCTAATGGATATATTTTATGAGGTAACGAGAAAACGTACCGTTTAATACTTCCCCTTGTCAAATTTTAGAAAAAAGATATTTCTTTGATGTGTACAAAGAGTGACTTAAATAAGAAAGTTACAGTAAGTTTATAAATTAATAGAAAACATTGTGATAAGGTGATTAAAGGTGTTAAAAGATTGCATCAGGCACGGTTTACTTTAATGTATTATTATGAGACTTAATGATGAGTTAAATCTGTTAAATATATTAAAAAGTAATCTAAAAAAGAGAGATTAATTTGACAAATATTTATAGAAAAATTTCTCTACTTCTGTAGATCCAGTGTTAAGTATAATAGACTCTATTGTAATTCAATGCCATATTACTTGATATTGCGTTCTTCCCGTTTAGACAATAGAAATTCCGTAGCAGCTTTCTGTGTGTCTGATGTAATCACTGCACGCTGTACGAAATTCTTCGTTGGTTTTTCTACTTCGTTCATTATGGAGTTTTTGTGAGGTTTAGATCATTTAAACGTAACCACTAAACAACGAATATTTTTAATCGGAGATAAGATTACATCAATTTACAATTGATCGATCAAACAATTTGAATAGCAGGTGTGCTTCTCTTGACGAGAAAAAATCCCCAGATTCTTGGCGGGATGTTTTATCAATGAACGATGTTTGTATTCGTTTTGGCCACGTGGATAAAAAAACCACGATGGCCGGGAGACATGTATAAGATGGATTACATATAAAACAATTAATGGCGTTTTATTTATTTTACATTTTTACAAGAGCGCGAGGATTGCCTTATTTAAACTTGATATACGCACATTGAAAATGAATAAATACATTTATCGTATATTAATTGTATAACCTTTTAAACATTCACGAATGAACCTCTTGTCCTAAAAGTGAAAGTTGTTTAAGTAGCTGTTTTGCGTTGATAAATGTTGTCGAGCCATACGTAATACGTTTATTAACCCCGGCCCCACTTTTTTGCCTCACGTAATCAACTAAATTCTGATACTCTATGTAATTCCCACCGCCTACGATAAAAACTATTACGTCTTGGAATGTCGGTCGGTTCTTTGGCAATTGTTCCGAATGCTTTAACTGTTTTGGATCTAAATAACAATAGTCTTCGGTTTGAGACGATTGTCTAGATTCCATTAATTCATCAACTATTTTCGTAACCGGCAAATTATGTTTCTTAACGACCAGATTTTTAACTCCCTCCATTACAAAGGATGAACCCTGATTCATGAGTTTGGAGAACATACTGACTGTTTTAGTCCCGCCACCCTCGTAACTATTTTGGATCTCTGTTATTCTAGTGTAACCTTTTAGCCTCTTAATATATAGTAAAGGATTTAAATCACATCCAACTGCTGACAATGCTGCTTCTAGTTTACTGTAATCAGCATCAGACATGTTTGTGCAGATGTAATAGATTATAGCAAGACGTAATTTATCCTCTGGAGTTCCACAGTCGGGATCATTTAATGTATCAAATATGCTTCTGTCCAATGTCTGCTTGCCCATAATTTTTTCTTCCAATTCGAAGAATGTATCTAGTCTCCTAGACTTAATGTGATTTAAGATACCTGTGGCAATCGAAGTATGCATGTCTATCAATCGTTTCATCTCTAAAAGTTGCGGTAAAGAGTTTACAGCACTTGTTAGACGTGCTGTATTGTTTGACACCAAGGAAAATGCTGCTTCACTATCATTATCAATGCCCATAGAAGTCTTTAGCTTCTTAACATCTTCTTCAAACGTACGATACTGCTCGAGCTCCTCTTGTATTGCTTCGGCAACTCTGGGAAATGGGCTACCTTTATGTTGGCACCAGAATCTGTCTTTATTGTCTAATTTGTAGGACTGAGTTTTCCAAAATGTCCCACCAGCAGGAGATCTTCCTGCATTCTCCTGTACAACTAATTTATTCAGAGCCATTTCCAATACATCGTGTGCCAATGCCTGATACATCCAAGTATGATGCAACGGTGTAGCCATGTCTATATTTCGATCCAATATTATTAATAATGGTCTTTGAAAACTGTAATGACCCGTGGCTGAAGTTTCACCCTCGAACAAATTATTTCTAGTGTCCCATACATTTTCCCTCAATTTTTTATCTATCATTTTTGCTACCATTTCAGCAGCATTTCCTCTAGGACACCGAATAATGGGAACAGTTCCCAAAGTGACAAACACAGAGAACAAGCAATCTACTATAATTTCCATCACAGATTCCATTTCACTATCTTTTACTTCCCCTCTGTTAAGAGCATGATACGATATAACATTGCTATTCTGATGTCTGAGAATAAACAGATCATCTTCCAATGTTATAAAATTCAAGTACTGATCGTACACTTTATGAATATTCGATACTACTCCACCAACTATCGCAGCACTAGCTAAGTCTTCCATTTTTTGTCGTGATATTGGTGATATGAAATTTAAATGATAAATATCATACAATCCACTCTGCAAGTCTTGCGCGATTCTTCCTAAATTTTCGTCAGTCGGTGCACAGAAATAAATAGCTGGTACCTCAGGAATTGAATCTCTGTTTGAATGCAATTGCATATGAAGTGTAATACCAAGTTCTCGAAGTTCCTTCACAGATATCAACGGCGATATAATATCTTGCCCCAATCGATCATAAATCAGAACTTTCCACGTCGGTATCGCTTCTTCCATTCTTTGATCCGGTTGATTTAAGTTTAACATTTGTTTCAAGGCATTTATTTGCCTGTCTCGTAAGCTTGCCATGGTTAACTCTTCGATTTGTAAACTTCAATTTTATAGACGTTCGCTTCGTTAAACTTTATATTAATTATACAGGACTACTTGTAAAGGGCTGACGTATACAGCTTTTGAAAGTACATAAAAAAATACAATGTATGAGACAGAATGTCAAGAACAATGTGTCAACATTCGATTGTGAGTTGTCAAAAAATATCCACGAAGTACCAATTACAACTACATTTAATACTTAGAACATAGAACAGATTCGATTGTGCATCCTAAATGATGTTAAAATCACTAGAGTTACAGAAGTGTTCGGAAAGGTCAACTTCATATTTGATCTTTATAATAGATCAAAAATGACGAAATTGTTATAACATTAGCAATAAAATAAATGAAAAAAGAATAATGAATTTGAGGTGAATTAAGTGTAGAACATAACATTGGACAGGATGCTGTAAATTTTTTACAATACCGATTGGTAGCATTGGCCGGTAGCAAAATGGCGACCTCATTTTGCTGGGAAAGTAAAATTAAAGAAATGTTCGATGTTAACATTTGTCCGTCGCGTGTGACATGTAAATAATAAACGAGATTCCGCTTAATTAATATCAGGGGTAGTATTTTAACCTTCGTAAGATTGCATACTTTGAATATTCGATGAGTTTTCGGTGATACGTTTCTGACAGCGTGTCCGCAATGGCCGATGACTCTACTTCTCTGCCAAAAAGGCGTCAATTGGTAAACAAACCAAACAGAGCTTTTTTAATTAATACTGAATGCGATACTATTGCATGAACATTTTTTATGATTTTAATATAAATTATCTATTATTCTGTGAATTCAATTATAGAGAGAAAGAACGAGAAAGTTGTATACAGACGACTGGACAATAGGCGATGAGGAAATCGAGGGTCGCAGGACTTTCCAACTCGATGAAAAGATCGAGGGTGAAAGATACAACCTTAAAAATTTCACTGGACTGTTCCGTGAAATGAGTGGTTCCGAACTGAACTTAGCATATTTACAGAAGCATGGTCTTAGTATACCATTGCTCTTTAGAGAAAAATCTGGACTGGGACTACGAGTTCCCAGTTCAAACTTTTCTGTCAATGATGTCAGAACTTGTGTTGGTATGTTGGGGATATAAGTTTTCAATTATACCAATTAATTTGACCTTTATGTTAATCCTAATGAGAATAATAATGAATGTATGTTACTTATTTTTGTTAGGTTCCAAAAGAGTATTGGATGTAATGGATGTTAATACTCAAAAGAACGAAGATATGACAATGAAGGAATGGCAGAAGTATTACGAAGACCCCAATAAGGAAAGATTATTGAATGTAATTTCCTTAGAGTTCAGTCATACAAAATTAGAAAATTATGTACAGTCTCCTGCATTAGTACGACAAGTAGACTGGGTCGACGTTGTGTGGCCAAGGCATTTAAAGGAGGCACAAGTCGAATCCACGAATCTTTTAGAAGACATGATGTATCCAAAAGTGCAAAAATACTGCTTAATGTCAGTGAAAGGTTGCTATACGGACTTTCATGTTGACTTTGGTGGCACTAGCGTTTGGTATCATATTTTACGTGGTGGTAAAATTTTTTGGTTGATACCACCTACTGAAAAGAATTTAGCTCTTTACCAAGAATGGGTACTGAGCGGTAAACAGTCTGATGTATTTTTTGGAGATATGGTAGACAGATGTGGTAGGATAAGTCTCACAGCTGGTATGACACTGTTTATCCCAACTGGCTGGATACATGCTGTTTATACTCCCCAAGATTCTTTAGTTTTTGGAGGAAATTTTCTGCATAGCTTTGGTATAGAAAAACAATTGAAAGTTGCGCAAGTAGAGGAACATACCAAAGTACCACAAAAATTCAGATATCCGTTTTTCACTGAAATGTTATGGTAGGATGATGAGCCTATAATAACTTCATGACTGTATCTAAATTTGTACGATGTCTATATGTATGAATTTTACGCTTGCCTACTTCAGGTATGTCTTAGAAAGGTACGTGCATGTCCTCTTGGATAGAAGTCATTTGGATATTACCGAATCGCAACGTCAACATTCGGTGCCTCAGCATCATCAGCACGTGCATTTAACACCGTTCGAATTACATGGCTTAAAAGCGATAGTCATGTACTTACACTCTTTGCCCTCTACTAAAAAGAATGTGCCTGAGCTGATACGAGACCCAGTTGCCTTAATTCACGATGTAAGATGTCTAGTAGAGCAGCATAGACACGATAATCCAGACGCGGCTGTAACAGGAAGTGCTGTATTACCTCCTCCACCTCCACTAACAATAGCAGAAAGGGTAAATATAGACTTACATCATGTAATCAAACGGACTATCGCTTTTTCGATTTTCACCCGTGTCTTGTTGCATTGCTGTGTAACAGGAACGCTTGAGAGTAACTAAGAAAAGTTTTACAAAGATACAGAGGCATCACTCGCAGGAAAAGTCTGAAAGAGCTTTTCCAAGAAGAAGGCGAACCAGGTGTAAAAAATGCGAGGCATGTACAAGGACTGATTGTGGGGAGTGTATGTACTGTCAGGATATGGTAAAATTTGGTGGGAGTGGTCGTGCCAAACAAACGTGCTTAATGAGACAGTGTCTAAGGCCTATGCTCCCAGTTACAGCAGCTTGTAAAGTTTGTCGATTAGATGGTTGGGGACAACCACCTGCGCCTTTAATGGGTAAAAACATTGAAATAATAGAATATTATACCAAAGATGAAAATGAGATGTTGAGAAACGAAGTACAAACTATAATTCACAATTTTTACCACAGGGAAACCAACACCGACAGCTCCGTCGAGTTTAGTAGAATGTTCGATATGTTTCGATATCGTTCATCCTGAATGTATAGGGTTGGATCCTCAGAGTATAACTGTTAGTGATGATTTGCCAAATAGTTGGGAGTGTCCTCAATGTTGCGAAAGTGGTCGAAACTTAGATTGTAGACCGCGACAACCAAAGGCTCGTGCTCGTAAACTCTCTGTGTCTAGCGCAGCCTCTTCAGCACCTACGACAGATTCTGAAAGGGCTACGACACCGAGTAAACGTTCAAGACCCGATCCTAGCGACGTAAGTTTCCAAATGGATTATGAAACGGCCTAAATCAAAAATATTCATGGTTTATGTATAAAAATAAAAAATTGCAGGCATGGAATGACAGAGAACCAGCCGAGGGTGAACAACGAACAGCGCTTCGTACTCAATTAGCTGTACAGTTGACTGGTTCAAGCAGTAAGTCATTGAAGAGGCCCCACGTAGTGGTTAGGCCTGTTCCACTTCCACCTGTTCAAAGACTAGGGCCCGAACTTAATGGACAATCTTTAGCATATGACAAAACAGCAATACTTGCTATTTTTAGATTTTTAAATGCAAAGGATCTGGCGAATTGTGCCTTGGTTTGCCGTACATGGGCCAGATATAGTATAGATCCTAGTTTATGGAGAAAACTGGACATGTCTCATTCCCATCTCACAGCTTTACACTTAACTGGTATTACGCGCCGTCAACCAGAGAATTTATCCCTCGATTGGACGAATGTGACGAAAAGACAATTAGCATGGCTGTTAGGTAGATTACCACAGCTTAGAACATTATCCCTTCAAGGATGTACATGGGCGGGAGTTTGTGCTTTAAGAACATGCACTTGCCCACCGCTCATCACCTTAGACCTTGGTCATGTATCTGGACTGAATGATTCGAGTTTAAGAGAAGTCCTTAGTCCACCTACAGATTCGAGGCCTGGCTTGATCGATAAAACATCAAGATTGAAACATCTGAAAAACTTATCACTAGCTGGTTGTGATATCACCGATGTGGCTCTGAGGTACATAGCTCAGCACTTACCCTACCTCGAAATATTGGACCTCTCGTCTTGTGGCAGGGTCACTGACGCGGGCGTAGCTCAATTAGCAACTCCGCCTGCACAAGCGGTAATGAATCTAGCATCATTAAATTTGGCAAATTGTAGACTACTCACCGAAGCGACATTAGACCACTTGGCAAGATGTAAAGTGCTTAAGCGCTTGGATCTCAGACATACGACTCAAGTTTCCACTCAATCTGTTATTAAGTTTGCTGCAAAGAGTATTCACAATTTGCACGTAACGGACGTAAAGTTAGTGGAGGAGAAGAAGTATAAAATGGAAGTTAAGATTACGTGAAATGAATATGTTGTTTGGTGATTGTCGAAACTTCTAACGAGTGCAATCCAATTATCGTAAAATGATACCGCGAATGGTTTAAACGTAACGGTGAACTTCAATTAGCGATTATTTATTGTCACGATAATCCACCGACGATCTATCGCATCTTTCGTGATATAAGAAAGTGGACCTGACTAGTGTAGGATTTCTATTCGGTAAATTATCCATTTTTACCGATAACGTGACTATGCAATCTTGGCAGGAATACTTTTCATTTGTGATTCGGAAACGACCAAGGAACGGTTTCTTTTTTTTTTGCTTTTTTTTTATTCTCACTGTAGATGCTGTCTTCCTTTATACCTGCATAGATCCGAGCAAGCAGATCATATTTTACAGATATTTTGATGAATACAGAATATTAAGTAAGTAATACAGAATTTTAAAGAGGACGAATATTTAATACCGTGTAAGATAGGCAGATATTAAAATAAGTTCATTTACAACGACTCTTAGCGCTCTTAGTATTAACATTTTCCATTAAGCAGTGATAAATATTGAATTTCATCGAACTGATCGAATCAGTGCCATTACTCGCTTAATATTCAGTATTTTGTTGAAAAGAAAACGTCGCTCGTACCAACGTAGACAGTCTTACCGTCTCGTCGTTTTAAAACGTACTTGCGGTATTTGTTTCATAATTCTACATAGGTACGGAAAAAAAATACGCATACAGATTTAAAAAAAAAGAGAGAGAGAGAAACGAAACAGAAATCTTGAGATTCGCGGTCTTTTGCGGGGGACTCGGCGAATGACTAGCATATCGCCGATATTATTAAAGAAAAAAAAGAAAAGGAAGTATATTTATTTGTATGAGTGTTTGGATAAATTTGTGAAGGTCACTCATTGACTGACGAAAGTCGCAAAACTAAAGCTGCCTGTTGACCATGTAAACGCATATTATAGTTATAAACACAGAAGCGCGCAATCGAAACATATTCGACTATACCATTTCATAAAGTTAGATATCGATACTACACCGAGAAAACATGTACATTATATGAACATTTTACTTTTCGACCTAAGCTATGTTACTATCGAACTCAGATATTTTATGTAAACCAATGTACATACATACGATTTTTTTTTTATATATATATATAATTGTATCATCCAGTTTTTATTTCATCCATGCGCATATCATGCGCAGAAATTCAGAAAGAGACTATAGCAGAATGCAATAAGAATTTAATTATATACGATATCATTGGAAGCACCATTACTTTTCGCAAAACACAATTTACGACATCGATGCACGTTGCATCGCTTATTATAACATTTTAATCGAACTCCTTCATTTCAAAGGCTGACCATTACTCGTAAATCAATACTAACATATTTTTTCAAATTCAAATTGCAGTGCAATGTCCTCATTATGCTTATTAACGTCATACTCTTTAACGCGAGTACATCACATTTTTATAATTCAAGTATGCCTCTTAGAAACACTTAAAGACACGAATAATATTCTGAAAACTATGACACCACTGTATAGAACATGTAATCCACAGAGAGCAATAGTGATATTTTGATTTTCAAATATAATTTTGAATTTTATGAAAGAGCCAAACATTCTACTTCTTTTCTTGTATGTTTCTTTTCATCATTTCCCATCGACGCATTTCTCTACGTTACACATTCGTTAAATTTGTGTTGTTAAAATGAATTCAAAGGGAATACTCACGACAAACTTGAATCAGGTAAATTTGAAAAATAAACAGGACAATCTTGAAGTATTTTGAATCATTTGAAGATTTCTTTACAAGGCCACTCTAACGAGAATGTACTTTCTCTAGGGTTTTTAAGTCAGACGACCGATAATTCAAATGATTTCGTACGGTAAATAAAACCATGTCTAGAGAAACTAGGGGCATTAATCAATTTCTTAACCAATCGCTAGAGGGCTGATCTTTGTAATCAGAACGGTTCCATGGGAAATCGTCATTCCCCATGGCTTTTTCTGGTTCTCTCCAAATAAAGCCATCGAATAATAAACGAGTGTGGCCGTGAAAACTGTCTAGTTCCTTTCCTGCATATAAACCTACGCATCCTGCGAGTGATCGAGTGCGTAAAAAGGAATACGTAGTTATTAACGTTATGACGTTTAGTGCGCCGAAAAGAAGAGAGCATTTATAGAAAATACAGTTTGTTCATTTCGTGAACGAGCACGTCACCTTGTTTCTGTTACGAGCATGTGAGTGTTGTTTTTATTTCTTCGTAATAACCTATCAGAAATCTTCGATACTGGCCAGCTATTATTTTCATTTAAAACGTATTTTACGAAACGATACAAATTTACATTAATAATACCGTATAAATGTATGTTGCTTCTGCAAGAATATCCAATTATTACTACATTACGATTGATGATGAAACACAATAGATATATGTGTTGTGTTTATAGCGTTTGTTTTGATCGTCACAGTGAATACTAACAAGTAGCAGTTCTGTATTGAAAGGATAAAAATCGATAATTAAAAGTGTAGAATGTAGTCCGTATTTTTCCGCCGGTTGTTTCATCATAGTACCTATATATGTCTTTTTTTTAAATTAATGAACATCTATATGCATATGCGTCATGTAGAATACTATATATGAATGCACTAACTATACATTCATTTTACTTTCTCCTCTGATCCCGATGACCGTTATATTACCGGATGGATGAAAAGACATCAGAGTTACAAGCTGCAAAAAGATTTATTATTAGAAATTACGAGAACGTTGAGAAAAAAATTATATAAAATAATGTACGGTACAAAAATATATATTTTACACAACTCGGAAAGGCATGTTCCGAGGATTCTTTTAATGATTTCGATAGATTAAGATTCTTACAGGTATATTAATGAGAAAGAAACTATTTTTCACGGTAAGTCGTATATGCGTATGCAAATGACAAAGAAACCAAATACCAACAGATGCGCAAAACCTTTCCAACCTTGCCGATATTACAGAGAACTCTAAATTCAGCGACACTACAGCCATCTACCGGGAAAAATGTCATGTAATCTTCGAAATTCATTCCCGCCAATTCCTTTTGAATTGTATTAAGTCCCGTATCTCTTCGTGTTCGAAATTTAATCTAAATTAAGCCGTACAAAAATTTCCTTCATGTGTAAAATCTCTTTACAGATGCGTTTCAGGTGAGTGTGCGTGTATTACTCTGCGTGTCTTGATTTTTCCAGACATTGAATTTTCTATATTTCAATATGTAATACTTGTATGTGTATGTATACAATTGTCTGTGGTAATTACTTGCGGCTCTTCCTTACATTAACTTAACCTAATTCCGCTAAAACAGAGTCAAGATCTTCTTGTAAGCTGAGACTTTCTTCTCGTTGTTTCGCCAGATTGTCTTTCAGTCTGTCCACTTGTGCCTTCAGTAAATAATTACCCTTTTTAAGTGCTGCCAATCGTCCCTCATGTTTCTTAACTTGTTTCTGTAAAAGTAATCAAATATAATAAACAAAATCTAGTATAATTTTCACTCCAAAATTTGCAGATCTTTACTTGTAACGTATTTCTCCTCATTTCCAAAGGATCATTCTCATCGTCCGTTTCAGAATCCTCTTCCTCTTCGGATTCCTCAGACTCTGATTCCTCTTCGGATTCTGTTTCTTCCTCTTCTTCCTCCTCCTCGTCCTCTTCGTCATTCTCAGACATTAATTTAGCCATTTTATCAACCTCTTTCTGAAGATGCTTAAACTTCTTCTTCTCTTCCTTCAACAGTTTTTGCTGTTGCTTAATCTGATCTTTCAGTACGTGCCTTTCTTTTCTCGAATTTACCGCCTTGTCTCTGAAAAAAAAAAAAACAATTTAATGTTATATTTTGAGGTATACTTTTGCAATTTGATGAAATAAGTACACACTGGAAATTTTTAATCTTTGTCTTCAATAGCTTGATCTCCCTCTGTAGACGTTTCTCTGTCGCTGCTTTTGGATCCTCGTCTTCTTCTTCCTCCTCGGAACTCTCTTCTTCCTCTTCGCTCTCGCTTGGCTCTTTCTTGTCTATACTTTTTTGCGATGCAATTTTTGCAACATCTTTCGCACTCGGGCAACCAGCCAGTGCCATTCCTGAAACATTGTACCATGCTGCGTCGTCGCTATCGTCCGCTAGTTCTACTATCGGCTCAACTTCGGCATCTTCTTCTAATTAGAAGCAGCAAATGAAAGAAGCAAAGTTAATGCAAGCACAAGCAGCCAGAAAGCATTGGATAAAAATAAAGGAGAGGATTGATGGCGAATTTTTAAGGTTGAACGCTGATTAGAAAAATGATTAGATGTATTTCGTGAAAAGAGGCGTTGGAGTATTTGACCATGAGATGTTATCAATTTCTTGCTTATTTTTAAGATCTCTGTTTTCTTTGTCGAAGTGTGAAGAGACATTATTATAGTTCTGATAGTTTTGAAGAAATGATTAGTGGAAAAATATATCTTGGATCAGTAATTGCACAGAAATCTTAAAGCTGGAAATAGTCAGCAGGACTTTAGTTTTCTAAAGCCACTATTTAAATACCTATTGAATTTATTAGAAAATTTGGAAATAGTAGAATTTTTAAATCAGTGGATTTTATAGAATCGCCAATGACTCCTATGGGGTTGGTTTTTCTAGTATTCATTAGATGCGGCATTAAGGTAGTTCTAGGCACTTATCATTTTTCGATAGATTTCCTTAAAATTTTGAAAATATATTCTTCATGATATTTCATAATTATAACCGGAATCTCAAAGGAGTTCGTCCACACGGTTTATGAATAAATCGTGTTTAAAAATAACATATTTAACATGGGCCTTATGGGAAAAAAATTTTTCCTGAGTCCGTAAAATCTTTTTTTATTTTTCTAATGGAAAAACGAGTCGATGGATTCTAATAAAAAATTAGCAATGTATTATTTTATGCTTTTGGAATATTATTAAATTTTTTCATAATTTTTTACTTCATAGCTATAGAGAAAGATATTTTTTAATGTCTATAAAGTGAATGAAATGACCTCTGTGAAGTTAGCCCCTGCATTAATTCTTACGCAATTTTTTCCATTTCTAATGAAAAAAGAAACTTTTAGTTCTGAATCCAGCTAGAGCTACCTTAAAGAGCAAAAGTAAATGCGATGCAAGTAGCGTTGCTTTGAATTAAAATGCAGCAAAAAATATGTTCTCCAAATCATTCTTACCAGCTTTCATGCGCCTTTCCAAAGCAGAGTACATCCTCTTCATTTCCTCCAACTCGTTCTTCATCCTGTCTTTCTCTTCCGCGACCGTGGCATAATCTTTCTCCAGTCTCTCGACGTCTTTCCTAGCTTGTTGAGCTTCCCTTTTCAACGATTCCGTGAGTTTCTCGTCCTGCTTCTTGTATTCTTGGACATTTTTCTGCGCCCTTTCGCGCTCAACTTCCGCCTCGAGATTCAAAATTCTCGCCTGAAACGTGGACGAAGAATTTATAACATAGAAACATTTACAATTGTGATATCAACGTTCCGCTTCGATTAGCCTCCTGGTTCCTTCATTCTGGGGGATGGGGATAAGAGAAATTTTCCGAAGTGTCTTACTTGCAATCTCTTATTTTCCCTCTCCAAAGCCTCTCTGTTTCTGAGTTCCAAAGCGAGCATTTGTTTGGTACTCTGCAAATCGTCTCTCACCGCATCAATGTCATCCATGTCGTCCGAAACGGAGTCATCTGTAGGTTCTTCCGCCTTTTGCATTTGTTCCTCTATCGTTAATTGCCTGCGGAACTTCCTGAGGCCCACCAACATCGGCCTTGATCGGTCGTTGGTCTTCACGCTTTTCAACTTCACGCCCTGCTGAATTTGCTTCAGCAGTTGATTATGCATATTCGATTTTTCGGATTCGAATACAAAGTGTGCTTTACCTGACAAGAAATACCCAATCAATACATGAGAATAATCACCTGAGAAAGATTTCTCTCTCTCGTTACAAACGTCTAAGACTCTTCCTCAAATTACGCTATTAAGTTGCGCGACCAATGTGATCACATTTGTTCTTTTACGTTGTGCAAAAAAGAAAGTGAAGGAAAATATGGGTAAATATATGGGCGATATCCATTGATAAACACGAAGACAGTGGTTAATTCAACGACAATCATTAATATTACACTTCAACAATGGAAACTCCTCCCCGTACGGGGAAACCAGGGTGCAACAATAACAGGTCTACGTCTACTACAAACATGCCGTATCACAATCCGGGGAACAAAAGGTAATTGAATTGCTGCTGATTAACAATTCAATCGATTACACTCGTCGATGTAGAACGACGTGCAACGCGTCCCTTTACGAAATGACGTCCAAAAGGGACAAAACGGGGTGCATAGGGTCGGTACAAGTGAAGGTTTTTAGTTAACATCAAATCAAAGAAGATTCTATGGGAGAAGACTGATCGATAGACATCGTAGAAACCAAGTGTCATCTAACAGTAAGAGGATCGTCCAATTAGAATGGATTCGAGCATCGATCGACGATCACCTGCTGGATCGGCCGTGACCTTGTTGACCCTCTCGATAAGGGGTGCACTTCTGTCGTTGCACTGTACGTGCCTCAGGGTCTTTCCACTTTCGACTTCCTTCATCATGCTTGCCCAATCAGGACGTTTTCGTGGCCTTGACTTCAGCATCTCTAATTTCTGTTGTTGCGTCGTATTGAGAGGCGGAAGATCCTTCAAGATCGATCGCGCTGGTGGCGGTGGAGGAGGCCTCGGAGGCGGGGGTGGCGGGATCGCTGCCCTCGATGAGCTTTTCGATAGTGTTGGCGCACCTATTTATAAGAAACTTTTATTTTTATCGAGACTACGATGTGTCCCGCGCATTTTTTCTCTTGCGCGTGTTCACTTGGCGGAGAGATTATTGAAAATAGTGGTAAATCGATTGATCTTTTAACACGTTCAATGCCAATACGGTGATCGATGTTATTGAATTCGAGGACGTCTCACGTCACTTGTAATTTATGATATTCACGAATTTGTTAATATATCTAGTATTTGAAGATTGATATGAAAAGATTTAGGTACTGCTTAGGAAGTCTATGAACTTGTGAATTTAATAGAAAATTTGCCTTGAGTAGAATTTGAATATTTTGAGAAATACAGGTGGCATTCAACGTGTTATTCCTTTGTTTTTGGCGCGGTTGGTAACGATATGGACATTACTTATATTTTTTTACTCTCTGTCAGAGAGAACGGGATATTTTATACTTGATTGTATTATAGCATTAGTAACTAAATTAAACAGAAATGATTTGAATTCCAAACCTATTTTCTTTTCAATGAATTATTAATCTCCCAACTTTCGACAAGGTTTCAAACAAAGTAGCCATCATCCATCGGAAAATTAATAAAGATAATTATAAAATGGACAATGATAGATAAAAAAGTGCTTCGAGGAACTAATTTTGAATGGAAAAGGTGGTCTTTCTCAACGAAAAAAGGACTTTTTCGAACTGTGCTCTCTTACCTGTGGTGCTCTCACTCTTGGAGAGTGGTATAGTGTCACCCCGAGATCGAGACCTCTCGATTCGAACCTGCCGTTCGAGCTGCGGCCTCGAATTTGGCTCTTGTCGTCCATTCTCGCGTGGCTTCGTAGGCGCCGGTTGACTGCTCGTGTTCTTCTCGGCTTGCGGCTGCGATGGGATTATCGTGATTTTGCTCTGTTTACGCACTTGACCCTCTGATGGTTTCGCTTCTACGACCTTCGGTTTTGCCTCTACCACCTTCGGTTTAACTTCTACTGCTTTTGGTTTCACTTCCGCTGCTTTTGGCTTCGCTTCGACTGCTTTTGGTTCCGCTGGTTTCGGCACACTCTGCAAAAATGAGAGAAACTCGTTGTAAATAGTGTTCCTTGCAATTTTTGATTTTATCGTTTACGTTCTGTGTTTTGTTTTGTGTACAAATCAGTTACTTTATGATCGAGAGGTATTGTATATATTGTTTGACACTTTCAAATAACTCTGTAAGTATTGATAGAAAGTTTGATAACTTATTTTAAAGGTATTGTTTACTTTTCCTTACTTTGGGGTATCCGTTTTAGTTTTTGTAGAAGAAATTTATTATCTGTCTTGGTTTATGGGAGAGCGGTGTTTCAAAATTAGTAAATAGATATTCACAAAAGTGGAGGAGCTTTCGAACGATTTTTATAATGTTAAATGAAATATATCAGCCCAAGAATGTTCTTTGTTTTTTTAATATCCATATATTTGTTATAAATCGCAATTGAAAAGTAACTTCAAAAGGAAAGTTTTGCTCCGATTAGTTGTTAGTTCCAACAGAGAAGTATTCTTATCGCCAAGGATTAATTAAGTGTCATTAAAGGCAGTAATTGTACACCTTTTGCGCAGTTATCGTAAAACAAATAACACTTGTTATTCTGGTCCTTTCTATCACGATTTCCATTAGCCGAAACTTCAGCAGATTTTTCTTAATGAGAGGTTGAAAGGATTTCTTTTAAACTGGAAAGGAATCGAATTGTGCAAGACAGAGAATTTTCAGGATTCTTTAAGAACGCGTTTCACTTTGCCAACGACATAATAAACAACGATGGAATATTGGCATCTTTTACAAAATGTAATTTAATATCACCGGCGTGGCTGTCAACGCGTCGACAACCACATTGTTACATATCCTCGCGTAATCCTTAATATTGTTAACTTTTCAACTTAATTCCCGATTTTTTTTCAATCAAAATTCTACGTTTCGTTCGTCCTTAAACGGATGCAAGAGAAACCGAAAGAATAATCGTTCGACGATGTGTCGTCAAGAAGTAGTCACGTCGAAAAATAGAAGAAAAAAACGAATGAAACCGCCCCCACCCCTTTCCCATCTATCCTAAAGAAAGAAAGACTCGAAAAGTCTCTTGGCAAGTGTCGAAGTTCGTTCGGTCGTCTTTAAATAATCTAAATCGCATTTCCTTCTCGATCTCTGATCACGAACTTCGAAGTCAATCCAGAAGGTAGATTACTTTACTTCTTTCACTCGCGACATTTCTTTATTTTTGTAATCATTCTCTTCTTTGTACATGCGCATAACGTATAATGAAATATTTTTTCCCTCTCTGATTGCAATTATTGGAAAAAAAATATTACTTGGCGATAGGACAGCGTGAAAGTGCAGGAATACAGAATACCGGCGGATTTGCGTGCGAAAAACGTAATATAAACTCGTTAAGAAACTGACGGAAGACGCAGCTGGCAAGACATTTGAAATAGAAACGTGTGTTCTTTAAATAATCATGACCCAGAGTCGTATACGCGAGAATCCGTAAGGCTACTCTTCCGTCTACTCTTTCTTCAATGATTAAGAGAAATTAATTTCTCTCCAATCAGCAAATCCACCCTCCTACAATATACTGTCGATATAATAAGAAATCAGTAAATTTTAACAATCCTTCCTCGACTCCAAAGCTTCTGCGTTTCTGGAATTAAATTACAAACACATATTAAAAAAAAAATATACATCTTTGAATTGAATTAAATTAAAAGATATTATAAAATCTCTTTTGTCCGATTGGAACTTGATATGCGCTGGTGATGGAACTTTGCCCGGTGAAAACGAATAAATCGATATTTTTGGATTGCATTTTGGATCGTGTTTTCGCAGTGGAAAACTATTCAATCGTGGAACGTCGCATTGATTTTTCGTACGGACGTAGATCGTATAAATCGCGATCAGATTTATCGATGATAAAACTGGAAGCTTGTAAACAATATCGTGACGCTGCGCCTACGTCAGGTCCACGTGTCCTCGAGATCGTCGGACGACCACGTTTCTCGAGTTTTCACGGATCAAGGATCACCTTGCTGTTTCGGTAATTTCCCATGGCACACTGCCAGGAAATCAAAAGTCCACACTTCAAAACTGCACGTTCGATATGCGACAATAATAAATATAAACAAACAAAGTGATATCATGGTGAACGAATTTAAAACTTTCGATCGACTTACTGAAGTTTAACCAGTTAGCTGTGTTTGACGAGTATACTCGTCATGCGTAAAAGCTACCACTGATTATTCAAATTGTAATTTTAACGAAAAATCAAATGAATTTGTAAATTTCAAGATGTTTGGAATATTTTGAGGCCATGCCGAAGTAAAACGAATAACTAAAGGTTACTAATAATTTGAAATAGATTAATGCTCATCTCTAGATTTTCGTGACACAAAATTCAATAGAATTTTCGCCACAGTTAACTGGTTAATTATACTTTCTGGGATACTCTATATTTATTATTTAATTAGCATGTTTCTTTTACTTGGTAGAAGCAAAGTGGTATCTATTTCATTGATTTTTTTCTTAAATAGCGGATGGAAATAAATTCAATTTAATGATAGAATGTTTTCTTCTTATCAAGTGTTGACTGGAAAAATTGACTGGAGAGTTTACAGAAGTAATAAGAATATTACATGATTAATTTTCATATTGATATATTCTCAACCGAATAATATATATTACGATCTTGACAAGCCGATGATTAGAATGAGGTGTTGACGATAATTATCGAAAGACAAGTATGCCGGCTAAACATGACGCTTTTCCAAACTTCATCCTCTGCAAGAAGCATTTATAACTCGTTACATGACACCCACGCGGGTTATTAATACCACAGTTAGTAAAGTCCGCCTACTATGAAACCGAATATCTCAATGGAAAAAAGGCTGCACCAGTCAGGACGATTGCACTTTAATCGTCCGCGTTTCTAGTAGAATAAACCTATACAGACTCATTGTCAGACAGCCGCTGTGGGAACTCTCACGGTTGCAAATGAGGCACCAAAGAACAAAACGGAGAAGAAAGAGCGATTCTCACTCGTAAATAAACAATACACTTTTCAAAAAACATAATACCATAGATAATCAAAGAAAGTCATTAACACTAGATTTAGACAGAGCCAATTTGGCTCATTCGAAATTTGAATGCTATATATATAATATATTACTTGGTTAATTTTTTAACAATTAATCTTTCGTTTTAAATTGATTCGAAACTATTTTCTTTGCGAAGAACTTAAATTTTCTTGTATAAGTCAAATCGGTACACTTTAGAAAAATAGGTGTATAAAAATCCGTAAATCTAGTGTTAAATCCATGCAGAAAATGCAGTTTCATGATATAAAACTCTATCATCTGCAAGTATGTACCCTTACGTCCGAAAGCAAGAATGATTTATCAAAATTAAGTCTGATTTATCATTGTTAATAAAACAATGACAACATTACTCTCTCTTTTTCAAACTCCAAACTTCGACAATCCGAAGACGTTCTCCAAAATGGGTTCTCCAGTAAGCGTTCTCCAAACGCTCCCGCAAGTTCTTTATCCCCAAAGGGTTAAAGAAGGCTCAATCTCGAAAACAATTCTTTCATAATGCTTACCTTAAGAGTGACTTGTGTAAACGCTGGTGGTTCGTCAGTTTTCGTCTTGGAGTCTCTTCTAGAATTGAGAGTCCATGGTGCACTTGGCATAGGCAAAGGATTCGGACCATCTTTGACCCACGGTGGTCTGAAGGTGGTCCTCTGCGGTGGTTGACCACCGGCACCAGGCATCCTCTTGTTCTTTTCTCTCACAGTACTCTTCCTTCTCTATGTTCACCCTTTCGCTTGTTCTTTCGACTTGCACGTTTTACCCACACCTTCAATCGACTCTAAGCTCCCGAGGATCGCGAGAGCCGTGGAAAACAACGATGATCCTCCCGAGGACGTACACGATGCGCCACTGACGGCTTCCTGGCCGACGAAATTGCAAAAGGTGGGGATCGTCTGCGTGGGAGAATGACGACCCACTTTTCCCGAGACCGTTTCACAGTCGGGAAAATCTTCCGGCTTCGTCCTCGACTGATTCACTCTTCGTCCTCGACGGAATCCCTCTCGAACGTACGAGGGATAGTTTTGCAGAGTTTATCACGAAATTAACGGTCCTTTCGATGAAAGATTGGACGGTGTTTTCGACGAGCGAGGTGGCTGAGAATTTTTGGGAGTCTGGGAAAGATCGAGACCTGGACCACACATCAGGGCCACGACTGCACCTCCCTAACCGCATGATATTTTCGTCGTCGTGACGTCACGGAGAGCCGAAAGCTCGAAATAGAAGACGGTCCTCTTCTTCTAGGACGCTTTCGGTGACTCGGTTGAAACGCCTCTTCTCTTGATTCTACCGCGCAACCCACACGTCTGTTTACGATGCACCGCTCTCTCGATCGTGAACCGTCACGAAGGTCGATTGATCTCAGGGTCGATGTAATTGGAAGGAATGATCCCTTTTTTTAAATAGACAAACGTCTATGCAGCTTCTCTTAAAAAGATACTGAAATTATCTGGAGGGAGATCCTTTCTACACTCTGAAAATAATAGTGTACATTATTTATGAATCGTATACATTCGTAAGTTAGAAGAATCTCTTAACAAGAGCAGGACAAATTTTGCAATACCTTACAATCAGTAGGATGGAGATGAGAGAGGTGTCCGTTCTTTGTTCCGTTTTTTTTTTAATTTCTTTCGAATTCATCGTATCGTATGGTTCTTCAATTTGGTACATCCTTCGTATATGTTTTAAAGAATTATAGAAATTAAGTTAGGACTTGTTGGACGGAGTCACCCTTCAGAGATCACAGGATGTACACTCGAAACTACCAATTTGAAATGCGGACCTTTAAATCCATATCAATTGTACTTTATGACTATTTGTAATATTATAAATATATAAAATTATGAAACTACATGAAAAAAATTGTCTTATTAATTACACCCTTCCTTAACCCTGTCGGTAGCACTTTCTCAGAAAATCAGCAACAGGTTTTAAGTGCGTGGCTTAATTTCAAAGATATATATTTTAGAAGTTCTCATGAAAGGGTAGAAAGTGGTATAAAACTTTCTATTAAACTAATTATTAGCAATTAAACTTTCACCGGGTTATATTCGTCCCAGTGGTACAGAGAGGGTTAATCAAGCTTAGTCCAGATTCCAGCAACATACACTCGAATACATTACATAAATAAATTGTTTCTCGTTATTGTACCCCTTTATTTATTACTTCCTTAACAAACATCACAATTCCTTTCCCTCAATCATTTTCGTTGGATCATTAGCATAAGATTTATTCTGTTGAAGGGTCAGTCGTCTTCGAGAGAGACAGTATCAATTGGCGGCACAGAAGAACAACGAAGCCTTTTTCAAATACGACTATCATCATCAGAACGCGAAATACTTCGAGCGAGAGTGCACAAACGCAAAGCAATACGACTCGTGGAATTCCAAGCAGCCCGATCCCAAAGGACATCTCGAGAAAGCAAGGAAAACGGAGCACCTCCTTGGTAGAAGGAACAGATTGAGGAGTCTGTTCAAGGAAGAGGAGGAGATCTATCAGAGAGAAATGGCTGAAATAAAGTCCAAGAAGAATCTTAAGGAAGAACCCTCGATGGAATCTCTCAAAGAGAAATTGAAAGAGAGGAAAGCCGAGCAGAGTCTTTATTTACCTAAGACTTGTCGAAGATACCAGTCGCACTTCGTCCAACCGAATGAACCAATCGGTCGAGATAGCAACTCACTTCGAAACACGAATGTTCATTATACCACCGCTACCAAAGGTCTTAACGATTTTACTATACGAAATGGTCGAATTTCTCATTCTGATGGATTTACAATGAATGGAAATGAAAATGGAAATCAAAATGAAAATGAAACTGGAAGCTTGTCGATGAAAGAAAATGAAGATTCACAGCGGAATGAAGATGCGTTCCGCAAAGTCAAGGTGACTCAACAGGATACCGGATCCTATGATAATCAAAAGAATAATTCTGACGTATATAAGAATAATTCCGAAGGACATTCGAATGATAAGATTTCTGCGAGTACTCCGCAAAGGGATGAAAATGATTTTCAATCATTATCCTTGAAATCTCCGGATACACATCATTCTGGACCGACGAGAAATTCACGGGGAAACGAAAGTAATGAGTGTATCTTGACTCACAATGCATTTAAGTGCAAGATCGAAGATTTTACGAAGAAAGAAATGCAGGCATGCACGAAGCAATCTTGGGATGATGCTCTGCGATTCAGAGATATGAGAAAACGATTGGAATTGACTCGTGAGAAACAATTATACAACACGGATAATTTCGAGATGAACGATGAAATTAGGAAGCTTGGATTGGAGAACATCGACAGGAAGGAAAAAGAGCTTGTTCGTCGCGAGGATGCTTACATGGATTCAGAGTTGTACAGGTGAATATTATCTTGATTTTTTAATATTTTACTAATTAAAAATCACTTGAAAATTAACAATTTGGGATAACCTTCAATGTTTTTTTTTTTTATTGAAAACCGGGTATGGTGTAAGATTATATTTTTAATATAATTATTTAACGTTGAGAAAAGTACGGGGGATATATGATTCGCGCAATGCCGATTGAATGATTAAGTTTTAATTTCGAAATGTGACCGTGAGCGAAATTAAGGGTCTAGGACGATCAATGGCGTCTCTTCCTTCTCAAATTAGTCGAACCATGCCGATGTTGCAATCAAAAACCGTGACTCATTCACGCCTCTCGGTACTCCACGCTCTTTCGCTACACACATCGAGGATTTCGCAAATGCGTGCCAATACATTCGTCATCGCACAACCCACGTCTTCTTATTATCGCTGTTATTATTACTCTAATTGTTCAATTCGAGAATGTCTGCAAACAGAATTTTTCAGAATTCAAATAGTATAATTTTCACAATTAATATTTAATTTTTTACTGCGGACTTTGGAGTTTCAGGTTTTACGGAGTGATTGTGCTTACTTTTTGAAATAAAAAATTTTGAATTTTGGCTGTCATTGCTATGTAAAAGCGATTTTGTTTTTAGCGACGGTGCAAGGGCTCTGCTGAAGGAATGGATGCGAGAAGATGAAAGATCTATGACGAAAGATGAAAATTCGGTGCTAGATGACATGCGCGAACGGCGGGAAATCTTGATGGAGGGTTTGGAGAAAGAGTAGCAAAATCTTGTTATTCCAGAGAATTCAGAGATGTCCAGATCCTTCCGGAATATTCTCAACAGGTCAAATCTACAGGAGGTACACAAATTGATAGCTGCTCTAACAAATGCTACTTTAAACTGTTATTAAAATCAAACAAAATGGATGTAATCTGAATTCTTGAGCATTGTAGAGCTCGATTATTTTGAAAAGCGTAGTCACTTTTAGTATGTCGACTTTTTCGCGTACAGTGAAACGTACTGTAGCCAGTAATTCAAATTTATGAGAGATATATTAAGATACCTTGTAATATGACAAGGAATGAGGAAAATGTGATTTTGAAACTGTTTCAGACTTGATATTTTTACTGTAGACATATAGGATATTATCAAACTTTAGTTGCATAATGATGATATTTACAATGAATGCAATTCTCGTTACTTTAACATTAGTTCTCCTAGTCGTTTGTTTAATGACATTAATATTTGTTACAATGTCGTTAATTTTATCTTCGATTATAGGAGTGGTGTACTGATATTAATCGTATTTGAGTAACATGATTATTGTACGTTTCTCAGCGATGTAGTAATAAAAAGTATTGACGTTTAATCCAGAATTTATTCAAATTTTCCTTCACCTCTGTCCCGAATTTTGCTCGAATATCATATTTCTTATTTTAAAAAACTCTTAACGTTTTTGAATTTATAATTTAAATTTTCCGGTTGCTGGTAAAGCCCGCCATTTATGTTTTCGATATCATCCACAAGATGCCGTCACAAGCTCGACGTCCGCGTCGCAGAAAATGGCGCGCGGGTTCGTTTTGGTACCGTTTAATTCGATCTGTATTTAATTACTTTCTTTGTTAAACCGTAACAAAATGATCAAAACTTATCCATAAAGTATAAAACAATCTAAAGAATAAGTAATTCGACAACATCACACGGCACTGGAAAGATTTCAAATCATCATCATTTTACATATTTCTACGATACATTATATCTCTCGCAACGTGTAATTATCAACGAACTACGCATAACCCCGTGGTTGTCCTCGATATTATGACAAAGAGAAGACTTAAATCGCGTCTCTCATGAATTACGATTGTATTCAATCCCAGCCTTGTCAATCAACTCGAAAGATCGCGCCTTTTTATTCAATACTCATCTTGCAATTTACCGTCCCATTCTCCAACAAGTACAACGTATTCAAATGACAACATGTGTAATCTGCATTACTCGTTTCCTACAAGATTCATTCGAAATTCTAAAACAACAATAATCTCTGCAATAATATTGCAAAGTCTATCGGCGAACGTTTGTTGCAAAGGTGACCTACAGTAAAAGAAAAAGTCTTATGCGCATGAGCATAAGAAGGGTGCAATCATGAGTCGAAACGAGCAAATGGGGTGTAGCATATTAGCACTTTATTATTGCTCCTATTCGGAAGTCTTAATTAAGGGTCTACCATGGTCTCGGGAGAGACGAAAGAATTTCCAAGGAATTCGCGGTAGGGTAGGCTAGGTGGTCGCCATTAATCCTCGAGCATACCGAGTGACAACGACCAAATTAGTCGGGCGATCCGTCAAAAAGCGCATTTCCGTGGTAGGCGTGCATTATATCCGTCGCGGACAGAGGGCCACATGGTATTCGACGCGCAGACGCGCTCGCGCCTCTACTTTCGAAGGCGAGGACAGGAAATATTCCTATACACTGTGTCTGTGATTTAAGCGCTTAAATATAAGCCCGAAATTTGAAGAAAATCATTCAAATATGAATTCTGCTCGTATAAAATCTGTTATATGGAATTAATACTTTCCTAGATTCTTCGTTCGCGCGCTTTTCCAATATCATACATTTTTTTAGATGTTTACTATTGTCAAGACAGTGAAACTTTAAAAAATACTGTACAAAATAAAGTTGAATTTTTCCACTCCTTGAATCACCTTGTAACGAAGCATTTATTTAATATGTGTGAAAATCATAGACGCCTGTAGTTATAGTCTTAATACATTGTTACGAATGATATTGTTGATAATATAAAAACAAAGTAGTCCATAGTAGGACTTGATATTACGAACAATTGTAACTTCCAAGAATGAATTTCTAATAATCCTAAAGACTGATTCTAACTCTTTGCGGACGGAGGCATTTTTGAATATCAAGAAACAATCAATTATTTAGCGATGAAAAAACACTTTTCCATCGGAAAGACAGTCTGTTAATAGATACAAGTTGAAATTTACTCTTTGTAAAATAATATTTTAACGATTATATTTTAATTTTTCAACTCTAACCGTTTAAATATGCACCGACAAACTATATCCAATTTTTTTCTCAGGGCGCATATATCCGCCCGTCGTCCTCAAAGGGCTAAAGAATAGTACGTAGATCTATCTCTTATTCCCTCCAAATCACAAGGGTCTATACAGGGTTGGAACTAAACTATCCAAAACCAGAATTATTCCAAATAAAAACGGTACCTGTAGACATAAAAAATATACTCCATAGAAATTAATTCCACGTTACATTAGAAACCTACACAGATTGTTCATTTTTGCAAATCACATCTACGCTGTACATCGAGAGATTTTCCGTGTGAGAGAGATAAGTAGAAAGGCACAGAGGTAGTGAAAGAGAGAAATATACAGTTTGTAATACGTGTATCGTGCGTGCAATGGCCCGTGAAAGCTGACTGGCTGCTCGGCACCCGAGAGAAGAGGGATGCAGCCACGCCAGCTATGTTAATTAAACGCGTTTCTAGCCCCCGCATAGGAAATCAGAGAAAAAAGGAGATGAGACGAGCGCTGCTCGAGGAGGAATGGGCCAACGTGAAAGAGGGTGCCGGCTAATAACACGTCCCGTACGACGAACGCACGCCACACGCCCGTCTCCCTCCTCTTTCTTCTCCTCCTCATCTTCCACATCCTCCTCCTCCTCCTCCTCCTCTTCCCGTTCTCTCTTCCTTTTTTTTCTGCCGCTCCGTCGGTTGTCTTCTCCGTCCGAGAAGAATGTCCTGGTGCTCGTGCGACTGTCTACTAGATTTTACGAATAGCGGATAATATTTGGAGTTTTGTTATTAAAGTTCCTGTCCTTGCTGACCTCTATGCTTTGAAGTATGCATTTCGTTTGTGGAGAATAAGTTCTATGACGGTATACGGAGTCAGGTGGATTCGTAAAGGGTAAAAGATTCTCATTAAGGGAAGAAAGGACGGTAGGGTGGTTGTATTTAGTGGAAGGATAAAATGAAGGATATGGAGGTTACAGAGATGGTATAGTAATTGGTGGATAACTTGGATGTTTGCTTGGGAAGATTAAAGAAAGTTGAAAATTTTTCCTGGAGTGTCTTGTTACTTAACACTTTGCCCCACGATTTCTATTGTGGGTGAAGATTTCGTAGTTAAGCATTAAAATATAGCAGAAAATATAGTTGCCTTTGAAATTTTTCTGAATCTAATATACAGAAGTGAACAATCTTGCAATTTTGTTTTCTGACCGACTGATTTTCCGTCGCACATATAGAAACACTGCATTATACTAGATTTTAGTATTCCTTATGAGCAATTTCTGTGATATCGTAGTCTATATCATCCCATTGTCTATGTTACCAGTATCATTATTGGTCATTTCTCACCCTGTATAAAAAAAACTAACAACCATCGTTCAACCCCGATTGTTTTCCACCTGTGACGACCTTGGAGAACATTGGAGAACATGTTAACCGCATTAATTATCCAACGGCACGGTCGTTAGACGTAACGGTGTCACTATTAAATACCATGACGAATGCAATTCGACATAGGAAGGGTTACAACGAAGAAAGATATGTGAAAAAAAAATGTTCGAGGAAAATCCACGAGCACGGTGAGCCTAGCCGCTTTGACGCGACGATAATAAAGTGGTCGCGTCCATTTCACAAAGGAGCCACGCGCTATCGTTCTGGTGTACACAAAACGGTGTGTAAAGTACTTGTAAGAGGGCGGCTAAAGTTACACCGTCCGACAAATTAGTCAGCCAATAGCGACGGCTCGAGGCGTCCGAGGGGTTGGTATGTTTCATGGAAACGCAGTCGGACCACGTGGGCCCCCATAAAGGGAAGCAATAAAGACAGCATATGCTTGACAAGCGCTTAATCATTCGGGGAAAATTTTCTGTCGTCGACGGATTAGCGGTGTTTGAATCTAACGTCTCGTTTCGACGTTTTACACCCCCGTTCTTCCTGTTAGTAACAGCGATATCGTTCGAGTTACCGTCGCTTCCTCTTTAACACTAAAACTGTGGGCGTTACATATGTTATCTTTAGATATACCAAATAAATAGTTTGAAAAAAAAGAAATGAAGAGGTGAACAAGATGGCTAATTAACACGTTCCGTGCCACGTGGGGCGTATACAACCCCCACTAAATTTTCCGTTCAGGTTTCTTGCATTTCTCATTGCAAAACAAAGAATTTTATTGTAAAAAATATATTGTAAAGTTAAATATTGGCATCTTAATATCATGTATACTGCAAAGAAATGTATTTAATTGTAAAAGTGTGGGTCGCATACGCCTCACAATTCTTTTGGGCCTAGTAAGTGTCCTAGTTAAGGGTGAAATTATTGAAATACACACGTAGAAATTAATTAGAGGTTGTATTTTGTATTTTAATGTGTTCCACTGAATTTAATGGTTTTTGAAGTTTCAACATTTATATTTCATTTTTTTGGTACCGGTGATCAATATTACAATGTGAAGGGTTAAACTAAAATGGAATATCTGGTGCGACTTGGGTAATTCGATTTGTAATAAATGAATCGAATTAAAAGTTATCTGGAACTTTTCATTCTGATTTCAACCTTTGCACTGACTACCTCATTTACGTGAGTTTGTTACGAACTTTCCGGATAGACATCGGATATTTTCTATATTTTTCTCGACAGAGTTATTTCCTGGGGAACGAATGAAAAAGTGGGAAGGGAATGAAAATTCGTAATGCGGACGATTTTGTCATGCAGCTTGTCGCTTCCTATATAAACTCGGTGTTGGATTGATTTAATTGCCCTACGATTTGTATCGCGACTGCGTTTGTCATAGTTGAGGATTAAATTGCTGAAATAAAAATTTATCAGTGGTTTCGTTATATCGTTTATATTCATATAAAAGTGATAGGATAACAATAATTTTATCGTGTCACACGTATTACCGATTCTTTCAGCTCTTGATAATTTTTCCAAAATTATTCGAAGATTCATCATAATAATTCTTAACAAAGTTCATTTCCGCGAGTTCATTATATGCCTGATGAAATTCCATCGAAACTCGAGCGGTACGCTTATAATTATCGACGCGGTATTATATGAACATTAAATAAAACAATATATTATAATTAGTATTTATTCCATAGGCAGGTTTTAATCACATTAATATTCTCTCTGCGGAATGATTTCGACGATATTAACCCTCGTACTACGAAACCGATCGAAAGGTTTGCATCTGACCCACTCTGAAAACTTTACAATTAGTAAAATCTATAGATATCTCTTTTAATTTCAATGAATATCATAATAAAATTTTGCTCTAAAAACTCTAAAAAAAACATTAGGGTCGAAGAAACAATCGACTATTAGAGACGCGCCGAGAATGTTTTCTCCCGAGTCAACGAACAACGAGGCAGTTTTGTTTCGAAGTTTGCAAATCGTTACCGAGACCCGTAGGAGGATAATAAATCTTCGTAGGGAAACTTCGTGCGCAGAGTTCCGTTGAAAATTTATTCCCTTCGTTATCGCCAAGTTTCGCGTCGGCCTTGAACACCGATCGCATCTTTTCGCTTTAGCGATACCGGCGAACCGAATGCGAAAACATCGCGTTTCGTTTACGCCGAAGACACTGGAGAACGGGGAGATTTGATGTATGGGATTAAGAAAAAATTATTTCACCATTCTCTGATCGTTCTTGTCGACGGAAGATATTGAATATCTAAGATTTATGCTTCAAGATACCCTCGATGGTTCGGCGACCCCCTAAAACTATGGATTATAGGCGGAAGCGATGCAAGTAAAAAAAAATAGTAGTGAAAGTAAAGAAAAGGTAAGAGTGGGGTATTAGTGATTTGAAAGTCGCCTAAAACAGTACAACCAAAGCGAAATGACGTTAGAAATTGTAGTAGAAAAAATAGGAATAGAGTAAAGTTGGTTGGGAAGCCTCCTAAAATGGGGGGTTCTGGAGTGACCGTAGCAATTAAAACTGAAAAGACGAAGTGAAGTATAGGTGGTCTAGAAGACACCTAAAACCGTAGGCAAATGATGATAGTAGTCAAAGCAGGAATAATAGGAATAGAATAAAGTTGATTCGGAAGCCTCCTAAAATGGGAGATTCTAGGCGGAGTGACTATAGCAATTAAAGCCCAAAAATAGAAATAGTACTTTCGCGGTTGAAAACCACTTGTAATAGTGTATTCTAGGTGGAACGACTGTATCAATTGAAACCAAGAAGTAGAAGTGGAGTATCGGTGGTTCGGCAGCCACCTGAAACAGTAGGCCCTAGGATAAATGACCGTAGAATTTAAATCTGAAGTACAAACCACCTACTTAAGTTATACTATGGCTCACAAGTGTCTCCAATAATTGTCTTTCTTCACCATAAGCTTGTCCGTCACTGAGATTGTCGGCTTTATGTTTCCAAGATAATCTGTGTCAGGAGGATTGCTGGAAATTATAAGGCAAGGGGTTAATCGTGAAAACCGCGCGTTCTCCCTCTTTTTGCCACTTCAAGCTTTCGTTCTACATCATATTCACCCATCTCGTTGTCACAATCACAATTTCAACATGAAATCCTATTTAAAATTCTTTCTCTCCATCTTCCCTTCAAAATATCTCAACAATTGTGCTCATCAGCTCAAGAAACGTTATTCAAACTAACACTCGTAATTTTTCGCCCTCTTTTCACGCGAGGAAGGAAAAGAAGACCCGTTTCCGCTACCACGAAACAATTTTCTCACGGTGTTCACGGTGAGATAATTAAAGCGTGTCTTTGAGAACGGAACGAAGCGGAATGGAAATCCACGCAGCGTGATTTTCGCGAAACAGTTTTGCGGTCGGATAGTCCACGGGAGATTCCCTCGTTCTCCGAATGAGCTGAGAATTGTTTTTTTTTTCTCTCCTTCGTTATCGTTTAGAAAATTGCTACTGGCTATCTCAGCATTCACCACGATTCCATATATTTTCACTCTTGTCCTGGCTACTTTCGAATTTTTTTCTAGACTCGACGATTCTCCCGCTAAAATTTCACGTTTCCATTGTAAGTACGTGAATGGGCGTACAGTGCGTGTACGTTAATTTCACGAAACTATCTGACGTAGATTATAATTACACGTTATAAACGCACAGGACATTATGTTAATTGCAGAGTACAGATTGTGATTAATTGAACCGTCGATAATGATTCATTGTCATATCGTGGCAGGACTTTTCTAGCTACGTCTTCGTTCGACGCGAGGCTGTAATTACAAGCGAAACGCGCGACGGTCCTTGATTTCGAGAGGATGCCACTTCCTTTTTTTTGTGATTATTTCTCCTCTTCCTCTTTCTCTCTCTCTTTCTCTTCAATTTCACCATAGAACACCGGCGGTTCTGCGCGCTCGTATTGTCTGTCGGCAGAAACGACGGGGACGTTCGATCGAGCCACGCGTCCTCGTTACATAATTCTCTAATAACGTAAATCAGACACGGCCACGTCTGAAAAGCGCGTCCGCGAAATCAAATCCCCTGGAGATTCGGACGTTGATGCGATATGGATGAAAAGGGGGTCGCGTTGGTTCGTCCGTTGAAACCTCTGTGGAAAAATATGCGAAAAATATCCTCGTACACTTTTTTTTAGAATCGAAAAGATAGAGAAACGAAGATAGAGAGATTCGAAGGCTCAAAGAAAATATATTTATAAAATTCATGGTAGACGTCTGCCTCGGTTAATCGGTTTTCCGAGGACGTTGATCAATTTCGCCTAGAGAGAAGCGAGATGCGCCCTCCGAAACTTCCCTTTCCCACCTTCACCCTCTTCATCACCGCCTATCCTTTCTCCCCCTCTACACCCTCTCCCACCCTCTCTTCTTACTCCAATCCCCTCTTCTCCTCCCTTCTTTTTCGAGTCGCCAAAAAAATGCCCCTTCGGGCAGGACTCGCAGCTTCCGCCGTTCCGAGATGCTCTCCACCTTTACCACCCCCACCCTCACCCCAGCCCATCAATGCTGCCACCTCCGACTTCTCTCTTCCCTCTCTCTCTCTCTCCTTCTCTTTTTATCTCTTTTTCTCTCTCGTCCTCTTCCTCCTTGCTCTTTCCGTTAAAGACACGCAAAGTGTGCGCGCTTGTGCCCGTGCAAAACCACGCGCTCCTCCGATATACCTGAGAGCAATATCGGCGCCTGGTATGTATGCACATACAGAGTAGAGACATACATAAATATACGGGCGCAAACATATGTATGGGGTTTTCTTCTCTCACTCGAGCCTGTTATGTATAGAAAAATAAGTACATGGAGCCACCTAGGCACCCAGAAAGAACAGATTCGGAGAGTAAGAAGGAGATGAGAGAGGAAAAGAAATGAAGAGAGAGAAAGAGAGAGAGAAAAGTCCTGCACTCTCGGCCCGTTCGGCACCTCCGTGTGTCTCTCCTCCCTGTGTTCTCCTGTGTTCGCTTGTGTTCGACCGGGTTCACTTTGGCTCGCCTGTGTTCCCTCGTACCTACGTGTATCGCGTTAGTGCCCCGTGCTCGCTCGTCTTCCTCGCTCGACTCGCGGCTCTGTCTGCGTGCACGTACATTAGGTACCTGCGCGTATATATAGGTACCTATCTATAGGTACCAAATGGTAAATGAGAGGGTAGACGTGAGCTCCGGACGCCCGCAGCTAGCGGCGACCCAAAGCTTCGTCTACCGCGGGGCTGTATGTGCCACCGCATCTACCGGGTGCTCCCGAAGAACGGACTTTCTTTTTTTTTAACAACGACCTCTACGACCGATCGGCCGCGGAATCGACGATTTTCGAGCGTGGAATGCGGGAAATTGTTTCGCGTGGACGGAAATGAAGAACGGCGGTCTGAGGGTGTGATTTTTTTTTTCTGCCATGATTACGAACGTGGTGAATCGTGAGAGGAATTGTTTCTTTGATTATTACGATGTTTGAGAGTATTTTTTTATGGTGTATTCTTACTAGAGAATTGTAATTATTTGAAAATAATTGGGATGGATTTTAAATGGACTTTGCGTTATCAACGTGGAGGGTTTTAACGTTTAATAATGATCCATTGTGTCGTTTGTTTACGGACCAAATGAGAAATTATAATTATAGAATTTTTTTTCAGAGTGGAACCTTTTTTTTTTAATAGAATTTCGAATGGGTTGAAAAATTTGTATTTAGAAATAATCTCCTTTGGTGTGGTATGAGGGAGAGCGTTTATTTACGGTGGGAAATTTCGTCGATTTTTCGGACATTACGAATTAGTTTTGTAATCGTTTCACGAATGACGATTTAAACGATTCAGATTCGAACGGTAAACTCGCGCAAATTGACAATTTATCTCGTGGGACGAAGTTTTTAGGACGAGGGTAGAAAAAAAAAGGAGGGAGAACGTTGTAAAGTCGCATCGATGTACGTCGCAGTCAGAGATGAAAAATTTTCTATATCGCGGACTATTATCGTTGCTTTAACTGTGTATTCACCGGCGCGCTTTTTCAATCGCGCCGCCGGCTGTTGAGTGTATTTTGTTCGCAAATCGGAATGGGGGGAAAAAAAGGAGAAAAAAAGGGTGCGACAGAGGGAGATACATCGAGGGTGCGAGAAAGATGGAAATTGCTATGGTCGTACAAAATTTCATATTTTCCCGCCGTACGATAGGTGATAATTCAGAAGCAGACCGAAAGGTGCATTGCGCGATAACGCGTACGCGATAACTCGAGAAAAATAGAGTAGAAACTGCATTTTAAAAAAGTCACATACAGAGCGAACGAAAAATTATTGCCAGTGCATACGATTATACGAGAACGATCGGGTGATATCGTCGATTCTTCGTAGTTTCGTAAACAAAAAAAAAATGGAAAAAAAAACTATTATATATTTATATATACATAGATAAACTCGACGGCAAATAATTTCTATGGAATATTTTCAACGGATAATTATCGAATAAAGACTGAATTCTGATGATGTTTGCTTCCAACGAGAATCCATACAAAATATAAATCACACGTCGCACCGTTCCTAGCTTCGTCTTCCTTTTGTGACAAATATTTGCGAAGTCGTATGCTCTCGCCGAAGCCCCGGGAAATCTTTTTGTCAACGTTTCAACGAACGCACGTGCGATTCATTCGAGGTTTTCTCGCTGTAATGAACGAAACGAAAGTCGAACCTGTATAAGGTGTAATCTCAACGGCCGATCTTCGTGCTGCTGGATCACCCTGGTGATTCGAATTGATTAACTTTTCCTACTGTCTTTTTCATCGTGCTGCGATCTCTCAGTTTTTTTTTTTTCGAGTCACGTCTGTTGAGAGTGTTTTATATCGAGGTTTTGCCCATTATTTGTGCTGTTAATTAATTTATGATACAGTATCGGTGGTCAGGAATTCACCTAAAACCGTAGGTCTTTGATGCAATGGCCATGACAATCGAAACTGAAACGTAGAAATGGAGTATCGGTGGTTTGGAAGCCACCTAAAATGGTAGTTTCCAGGCAGTGTTTTGGTGGTTTCAAAACCACCTAAAATAGTGTGTTCTCGACGGAGTGACTATATGATGTGAAGCAGAAAATTAGAAATGGGTTATCGGTGGTTCGAAAACCACCTAAAATAGTATGTTCTAGGTAGAGTGACTATGTGAAGTAAAGCCGAAAAGTAGAAATAGGTCATCGTTGGTTCGGAAGCCACCTAAAATGTTCATTTCTAAGCAGAGTGACCATAGATATTAAAGCCCAAAAATAGGAATAGTACTTTGATGGTTAAAAACCACCTAAAATAGTATGTTCTAGATGGAGTGAACACATCAATTAAAGGCGAGAAGTAGAAGTGGAGTGTCGGTGGTTCGACAGCCACCTAAACTATTAGACTCTAAGTGGTGAGACCATAGCAATTAAAGCATAAAAATTTTGTTTGAAAGCCACCTAATATAAAAATTCCCAGGCAAAATAATCACAGAATTTGAAGCCGAAAAGTATAAAAGATAGAAAGACATGGATCAATAGCAACGCTGCATTACAGGTATACAGTGAGATGCATTAATTTAGTCGCTGTATTTCTAAAGTTTCTAAAAGCCTATTTAATAATATAGAAATAACAGAGACTTGCTGTTTGACAGTAAAACAGTAGGAGGGAACCTCTCTACTCTAGTCAATGTATTCATGAGATTTTCAAACGTCCGTTTCAAAAGAACACGAATAACGGAGATACAGTACTTGATAGTCAGACGCAAGTAGCGAAATCGACTGTTCTTCTGACTGAAAACTTATCTCGAAAAATTCAAGACGACGCAAACAACACAGGAGAAAGTCTGTTCTCGCGAAGTTCAATCACAAATTATCAGTAATCTCCCTACGTTGTCTTTAACGTTCGATGAGATTGCAGTAACGAATCAAACCGCGAACTATCCGCGGTGGTATTCGAAACACCACCTGTCATTATCACACTTTCCAAAGATATGAAATGTAGAGCATATATTACACATAAATGTCATAAGAGGAATCAGTAATCAGTGATCGCTTGTAAATTATCTTCTAAAGCAGCCATATAATTACAATCACTCTGCGGTCTCGATTCTACAAATTAATCGACACGAAGGAAGAGAGACAGATGAGAGTAATAGAGAGAGAAAGAATGGAAAAAGAAGAACACCTGTCCATGTCGTATGAATTTTATGTAAAAATTGTACGCAGCTTGTACTCTATAAATTTAATCGTTTCTCGCGGTATTCTCCTTTGAAGGCGGTAGGTATTACGTTACACAAGCAGAATTTACGGAATACGAATTCTTATCTCATTGCTCGTTTTTTTTTGCGACGGATAATAAAGTTTCGAGAAGAAACAAGCATCGATCTTATCGATGATACGACAGAGTCTTTTGTGTGGAACCTTCGATCTTTTAGGTGATATGCAAATTTATTGAGAAATCTCAGTTGCTTCTGAAAGTACTTTCTACTTTTCCCTTCTTTTATGTTTTTCGGTTTTAATTGCTATGATCATTTCTTTTATGTTTTTCGATTTTAATGTCTATGGTCATTTCGTCTAGGATCTGCTATTTTAATTGGCTTTCGAACTACTGAAGCTATGAGATGTAAATTTAAGAAAAATTACCCGGTGGTGACGAAGGGTTAGTTTTCGAATCCATCGGTTAGAATTTCGATTCTTCGCCTCCTTTTCACACTATAGAATTAGAATTGGATTTAGGTGAATTCTGAAACACACAGAAATTAGAAATCATTGTTAGGTCTACTAATTGGACGTCCATGTCCTTACCTCCTTGCCTACTATAGTCCATTTCTTTTTTTCATATATTCTCCTCTTAATTTATCCTTTCTTTTCAACAATTGTAAAGCAATCGCACACCCGTTGCATCCTTTTCGTCTGATCATGAATCAGAATCGCGCGTATCGCGGCAACGTTGTTTCAAGTGACTCGATCACACGAGTCCTTCCTTTCGAATCATACCGACAGGAGGCCAGTTCAAGAATCATTTTCTCTTTGTTCCTGAAAAAGAATAAAACAAACGATTAGCGGGAGCTCATGGTCCTTGAATCGATATGTGTTCATAACGACGAAATTTCTATCCTGCATTCTCAACTGTTCTCCGAGATACTTTCCTGAAGACAACTTTGTCCTCCGTGAATTTTAAACTATGCGAGAAGAATATTCTTTAAGTTACTGATATTTTGAAATTATTGGTAATATTTTACATATATAGGTGTTAATATATAGCATCCCTGCTCGATACTGCAACGCAACACAATTTCTGCGACTGCAACTTCAACTGCAACCAGACGATCGATATTGCAAGAGTCAAAGGACGTTTCTAAGTTCGACACTTAAGTTAAATTTGCAATATTTCCAATATTCCAAATAAAATTATATTAAATTCAATCTGTCATTTAATATACCCCAAAATACCTCATTAATTAAAATCGTTCAACCTTCTCCTAAAAAATCTTCAATTAGCAATCACAGTTTGCAAAATTATCTAACATTCTTTGTGTTCATCCCCTTAACCAGTAATGTGTACACTTATTTAGAATCAGTCCAAAGGAAAGAAAACAAATTTTGCGGAGCCAATATTATCTACACGAAAACTTAATAAAAACTAAAAAATATCTCCTCTTAAAACTTGAATTTTAAATTTCTATCCTATTATTTTAAAATCAGCGTCGAATCGAATACATTTTCTAAGAGAGCAGCAATTTTCTTATCACTTCACTATATCATGTTTATTCACGGTGCAAGAACAACATCCCTCGTACAATCGTTAAAAAAGGATTGGTAACAACACATTTCTAAAGTCTGTGTCGTTTTATTCGTTGTACGATCCATGATTTATGCGAAATCTAATATTCCATACACGATGGGTCGTGTTTCTGTCCAAGGCCACAGGCTAAACACCTGTTATCAGCGGTTTCGCACTATTCGATGGTACGAAGCTGCGTTATCAAATGCTGCTCATGACCAGAGGCGGACGAATTGCCACTTTAATTCGGAAATGGAAATGCAAACTGGATAATCGTCGCTTATCCCTTTGCGATTCTACTATCGCAGTTTCGAATATTTTTGTCTGCTTACTCAGAACGCTATCTACTCTGATAATATACTGCTTTCAACGCTACTTTTTTTTACCATTCTTTTGCATACAGCTATTTTTACCAAGAGGTTTAAATAATATTTTTAAACTCTATGAAAAGTAATTGCAAATATCGCAGTGTTAGGAAAAAGACATTTTTCGTATTGAAAAGTCAAATGGGGGAAAGTAATTGAACTTAGAGAAGATACTTTAATGTTGCTCTTTTAATTCTTTAGTTAAAATAGTTATAATATCGAATTTAATAGTATCGATGTTATTCTGAATAAATAAATTAATTGTATGTCAAAGTGGTTCTTTCAAAGGCCCCTTGCAAGATTCGCGAACAACTCATCTGTAGTTGCGTAATCCATCAATTACGTAATAAGGATATCCGTAACGATATTATCGATATCTCTGAAATTCAGTGGGTAATTTATTCCTTACTTGTAAGTAAGAATTTTGGAATATCATTGAGCAAAAGATAATACGATGAAGGAATAAATTCTATAGCCAACAATTTAGAATAAATCCTACACGGACTTTGCAGTTTACTCTTAAACTTTGAGGGGTTAGAGAATATTTAAAACATAAAAAATACTTCATTCTATCGATCATGTATCAAAGTGAAGATAAAAAAATGTGCGATTCACGTAGATTTTTCGATCTTGTCGAGAGCAAAGCACATGGCGGATCTGACTATCTTTAACACGTTAACGCGTGACAGTGCATTTTCATGGACGATTCGTTCCGCGAACAAAAATTCGCGGAATACATTATGAATCTCCATTACACAGATAAATCTCCCTGATTGCGACTATCAGCGAGGAAACCAATCATCCTGCAATTTCCTATTTTCATCGTTGACTCGGGCATTCGTGTCCAGCGGCTGCCCCTTGCGTTCAACCTTTTCTACTTACACGTCAAACTCACTTTTGGGATTTTAGAAAACTTCCCTTTGCATCTAATTGCAATACATTTAATCCATTTTTAGACGAGAGTTTGAAGATCAATTTCTAATTAATCCATGCTTGCCGAAATAAGGTTTCTTTTTGACGTGCATAAATAAATTTTACAGATTTTCGTGAATTGATCAAGGATCTTGATTGTGTACAATTAAAATTCTAATCTGAGTCGAGTCTATTCTTTGTTTTTTTACAATTATCTTCCTCTCCTACCGAAGCAACTTTCAGTCCATGCAATTTTTAAAAATAGCGTGTTTCGAAGCCTCACGCAATAAATAGATATCCAAACGTTAGTAGACTCTCAAAATAACATATTTAATAATCCACATTAAATCCCTCTATGACTATAATCTCCATTCAAACAATTCGAACCGATCTTCGTCAATCAACTCGCCAATCACCTACCGAACAAACCATCCACCCTGCATACATCCTGCCAACCATATTCCCAATTTCCCGAATACATTCCCAACCACTTTTCAATTTTCCAAAACCCCACACAAGACATCCTCAAAAACAAATTATCCTCTACCATCACCTACTCAATACTCAATACATCCATCGCACAATTCATCATCTTACATTCCAAAGCATCATCAACCAGCTGATTCTCCGATCAAAACATTTAACATTCATCCCTCCAAATTCTCCCATCGACCCAATCTCAACCCAAATTCTCCACCACCGTAAGCTGAAAAAATTCAAAGACAACAATCGCTCCTCGTTAATCAATGCCGGCAACAATCGACGGAAAAAGTGCGCTTAACTTTCAACGAGACCGTTGATTCGGACACCCGTTATAGAACGACCCGTGTTCCCGTCCACGAACACACAGTCGAGCCAGGCCGCGGACTATATCGGTGTAAGAACGGTCGGTCGATGGGATGAGAGAGAGAGAATCGTCGTCCGGAGCTCACGTCTACCCACCGAGTTGATAGGTTGTTCGAGCGAGAGAGGAGGAACGAGAGGAGGTGGGAGTGAGACGACTGAGAGGGACCAGCGCGTAACAGAGATAGTACACGAAACGAGGTGAGTAGAAATGAGATAGCTACATCGCGAGGTTGCAAGAGAGAGAAGGAAAGTGCGAAGCTCGAGCAACGAGATAGAATTAGAAAGAGACAGTGATATCTTTACCTCGGCGCTAGATTCCGGAAGACAGAGAGAGATGAGAAAGGAAAAAGCTTGCGGCAAAGTGAGAGGTATAGGTGGGTAAAGGAAAGACTAAAGGGCTCGTGAGTGAGAACGATAGAAGAGGGAATGATAGAAGGAGTAAGATAAAATGTGTATATGCAAGAGAGGTATAGGGGAGGTGGAGCGAATAAGAGAGAACCGTGTTTCGTTTCGTTCGGCTTCGGCTTTACCTCGGCTTTCGTTCGGCACGAAACCCAGAAGGGTGGAGAGGACCAAGTGTACGCGGTGGAAGAAAGAGAAGAAAAGGTACGGAGGGATGGGCCACGTAGAAATCGTCCTACCGTACCCAGCTACTACCTGCGATCCTGCGGTGAATCCGCCTTCCAGGATCCCTTCCTTCCTTCCTTCCTTCCTGACGTGTTTCTTCCTTCTTTCCTTCGTATCTTCTCACCTTATGCCGTTCTATACCTCTTACCTCTTCTCCTACTTGCCATCTCCTTATATTTCCTCCTCCTTGGTCCGGTGTTTAAGCGCTTTGCATCTCTATTTCGCTATGGAGCATTCGCTTTTTTCTTGCCGCCCTTGCGCGACAGGAGAGAGCTTTTAAATTCTCAAACTGGAATTCGAATATCCGTCGCTTGAAATTGAATTCGCCTGGTGGAAGCTTCCACGGTCGTGGGGATTTTCTTCTTCGTCTTCTCGCCAACACTTTTTCTCCGTCGTCTCTACGTTTTTCTATCGCCTCCTTTTTCCACGTTGTAATGCTTTCTTCTCGTCCTCTCCGAACTTTCCGAACTTTTTTTACATTTCGAAACTTCAAGATTCGCATTACCGGCTTTTCCCTTTGATCTTTGCATTGCTTATTCTCTCTTCGTATTTTTCCACCTATACACTTTCTCATTGTTCGTCTTTCACTCAACTTTAGCTTTCCTACGAACTTTCTTCCAGCCGCTCTTTCTTCCCGGATTTAATCCAATGTAAAACAGGACAACGTGAAACCATAATTTTCTCTTATAAATGTCTTTATCCTGGTAAAATATCATTTTTAATTTTATCCTCTCAACGACGAGTCATTTTCACGCTCGTTTCCTTGTTTCTCCATTTTTAATATAATTTCTATTTGATCTCCATTCGTACGTTCGATTAAATTTTCGCGTTTAATTCGCGCCCTGATTTCTCGCGTTTAATTCGCGCGCCTGATTCTCGTCTACCGTCTTTCTTATCGATAGTGCAAACTCTAAGCCTACCTCAGTATCGCGAACAATGACAACTCGAAGTGCGAAGTTTACACTTCCTTTTTAGCCTGGCTGCACGCTTTAGAAGCGTGCAACTCCCAGAATTTTCTCCTATAGTCAGACGTCCCTATACTACTTGAATCTCGCCGATTCCGCAGCCATCCGTTTTTCTCTTCTCTCTGTTTCGCGTTATACCTAAATTCCGTGTTTCTCTTCCTCATCGAGACTCATTAACTTCAAACTTTTCTCCGGCTTTCATTCCCTGGGAAGAAAAAAATTGAACTGCTCGACAGGAGCAATCCAATTTCCTTCTATTTTTATCCGTACGCACGTATTCCCTCGCTGTCTTTTTTCCTCTCGATTATTTCCTGCCCCTCGAAAGAGTACATCTCTTCGACGTACATTCAAAGTCCTCTGACTCTAGCATGTTTTAAAAGATACAATTTAAAGTTTCGAATTAGATACAGCCAAACATTCGGATTAGAAGATCGACTCATTTAGGAAAGATTTTCTCGCAAATTAAAACGGTTCTTTTCGAATATCTCTTCTACTCGTGAAGATAAAAAAAGAAAAGATATGTTTTTAAGTCGAGGAAACATTGAGAGGAGAGAAAAGAGGAAGAAAAAAAAAGTCGAATCGAGGCTCCCACGAGTCGATCTTACAAATCTAACTCGTAAGTCGTAAGCCTCGACCTCGCATACTTCTCCTTGTTAATTGTCTTTTTTTTTTCGACGTCCCACGGTTTAGAGAGAACAAGGTGGAGGGGAAAAAAAGAAAAGGGAGAGGAGGAGGAAAAAGGCGGATCGCTTTGGAATAGTTTACAGCACCCGATCGAAAGGAATCGCGTGAAATCGAATTCGTACGCACGTACGACACGCAGGAATACAAAGAGAAGGTGGTACCTGGTGCAGGGAGGAAAAGAAAAATAAGAGAGAACCAAAAGAGGCACCGTCTTCCGACGATCAAAACGCCCTCGATCCTTCGTCCGAACATCGGAACGATCTTCTACCTTTAAGTTTCTCGGTTACCCCGATGACGAAGCTGTTACTATCGACGAAAGCAAATAACTTGGAATTAAACTTGCGATAAACTTGCACCTCCCTCCTCCAAGGGGAGAGTTAAAAATTCGATGCTCCTGGTTGCTGTGATGGCTTTCGATGGGGTGGATTTTGCAACGTAGAAATGAAAGAATTATACTTGACAATTCACGATTAGACATACTGATGATTAGACTGCGGATTTTTATGCATTTATGACAAATTAAATACGGCTAAAATATACAAAAAGAACATAAAATGAAAATATATCTAAAATATCCAAAGTATGGTATTTGTTGTAATATTTATTAAGTGCAATAAATCCCTAGATAGGTTTTCCTGCCTCACCTGCATTTTTGAAACTCGAAATTTGCATAAACATCCGCAGTCTACTGATGATTCAGGTCATTTTGATCATCGTTGACAAATAATAATAATTGTAATTAACAATATAGTCTCATTATCTTCCAATGAAATTATGTAGCCTCGTTTCAAATGGTTCGATGAAACATTCGAAGATTCAGGAAAGAAAATGTGATACTTGTATGTAATATGTCTTTCTTCTTTTTTCTCTTTCTTTTTCAACCCCCGAGGAGTTTTTTTCCCTTCGTCTTGATGGAGAGACGTCGATTTCAAGTATTGCGTAAGACGGTCGTTCGGAAAGTTATAGGAGGCGAGGCGATAATGATAATCGTTAGCCGCAGGTCGGACCACCGAGTTCGAAAGGTAAAAGAGAGGAAACCATAAGGCCATGACGATGAGAAAATGCCATGGGTTATCGAGGATCCTTGGAGAACGACGATGGAAACACCATGGAATTTTGGAATGTCACTATCGACGAGTATTTCTGGAATTGTAGGAAAATCGTTGGCAATATCGAGAGACTATTGAATGGATTGAACTTTGACATTGCGAAGAGGGACTTAGACGAATGGAAAATACTTTTGAAGCAATGTTTTTTGAATATTGAATGTTTCTTGAGTGTTGAATATTCTTGATAAAATTGTCTATTATGTCTGGAGATCGTAGAATATTTGACACTTATGGTTGATTGCAATTAATTAACTCGTAGAGCAGTGAATTTCGGATCAATTCTATTTTACAGGAAATATTCGCATTTTTTATTCAGCTCTGTACAAATTTGATTTTGCCACAGAAGATTTTAGACCTATTGAAAGTATACTGCAAAAAATCTCATAGAGTTATTAAATATTTCTTAAGTCTTTGAACTTTTTCATAGCAGAATTTAGTATCTTTAAAATTCAATAAAGGTTTGTTACTTTAGTTAACTACTGTTAATAATTGATACTTGAGAAAACTGTGAATCTTGAAAAACACTTGTTCTGCATATATTATCAATGTTCTTCATTCTATTTCTGGTGCAACGGAAGTAATGAAGATGTTTCTTCGCTTATACCTCTTACCCAAAATTAAGACACTACGAGGCATCATATAATAAACCTTAAGGAGATCTTCAGAGTTGAAAAACAAATGGATTGCATCCTACGTGGAAAAAAAATTCTCGATTACGAAACGCATTATTTGCAAGGAGTAATGAACCAGTGAGGTTTAATATTTATGCGAAAGTAATCTCCACTTCCTCTTCGCGGAGGGTCGATTTCCGGTATTGCGTAAGTCCGAGATGGTTCTTCGAAACTCAAAGGCGCGGCGGCAAGTAATAATGCTAAATATTATCTTTAAGTCAGACCACCGTGTCGATTCGAAGCACAATTTTTCGCATCGCAAGAAGCAAATCTTGTTCTGAAAAAAAGACAAAAAAAAACAGGGGAAAGAATGAAAGGAAAAATAACGGAAAAGAATCCTCTCGAATATTCAGGCAATTTCCCTTCCGTTATTTAAATGCGAGGGGCTAATTAAAAATTTGTGAAATTATAATAAGAGACTGGTCCGACGGATTTGCGATTAATTTTTTTTCGTGTGTTGATTTTCTGCGAATTCTAAAAATCGCTTTCAACCATGCAAAGATTTTCCTCCCTTGTTTTGTATTATAACGAAGCAAGGGAAAATATTTTTTCTACGAAATTATACGAGGAATTTGTATCGCGGATTTTTCATGTACGAAATTGAAAAATCTGAGAGGATAAATTTGAAGGAAAGGATAATTAAATCTAATTAAAGAAGAAGAATTTTTTCTGTTTGGAGAACAGAGGGAAAATTGCATTGATTGCAATTTTTTATTTTTCATTTTGAAGCATCGTCTTTCCTTGGACTGCCGTGGCTCGTTAGTTATTCAATTTAACTTGCAATTTCACCTCCACGTAATATAATTCCGCAGTGGCACCGATAACACACTGTTCCCAATTCAAACCCTCTTTCGTCCCTAATTATAATCGCTAATTAACACTCGATGCCATTGTTCAGAATTTATAACACAAATGTCCTCCAATTATTTCTTCTGAATCCAATAAAATACCAATAAACGTCAACTTCCAAATACTACAGTATTGTTGATCACGAAACTGACAAATTTTTTAAATTCTCGCTCCTGAATTATATTTCTGTAGATATTAATTTTGGCTTTAATTACTACGGCCATTTTTCCTACAATCTATTGTACTATTTTAACTGAATTTAGAACTACTTCGGCTATCTTCGCACATAATACAATGATGTAGAATAACGAGTGATACTAGTTATGCGACAAATAGAAAAAATAGGATATTTTCATTTTAAACAAAACCTATCAACTTGAAAATATCAGTGAAACGCAACACGATAAAATTATTTCTACAGTGCTAATATTGCATTAAATTATGTTATCTATCAAAAATCACCGATCAATTTTAACCCTTAGCGGACTGGCGACGCATATATATGGTCTAAGAAAAAATTCAATGAGAATCTATTGTCGCATATATGCTCAATTGAAGTTTAAAAATTGAAATACAGCCGTTGGAATATGATTACACAAATAGTAATTTATAATTTCTACATATTAATATTTTTACTTGGACAGCGATTTTGAATCGGCAAATAAATGATTATCTGTCACCACTCAAAAATGTCTCCATCCGCAAAGGGTTAATTTTACTAATTGAATTCTCAATTACTGCAGAGTCAGCCACAAAAGAAATCGAACGGCGAGGGGTTAAACTAGAGTTCACCGATTGGAAAGGTATAACTCCATAGACACCATGGCACCTCAACACTCAGAATGTATATATCATAGTATCGAACACAGAAGAATCTATTGAATGGTACAATTTTTTGCAAAAATTCCCAATTAACGTGGATCTTCAAGACAGCAGGACGGAAGTTGAGCTCGTTTCACCCTCTCTAATATGTTCTGCGTAAGCGAGCGTGTTATGCATACACGCGCGTGGCAGCAGGCACGAAGGTTTGCTCTCTCGGTGATCGAGAAGGGCGATAATGATCGTAACCAATTTGTTTTCCGCATGAAACGCCTTGAGATACAGCGTTGCCGTAATTATGGTAATGACGACCTCGTAAAAAAAGTACACGTCCGAGTCGTGTATTTTTCATGAAACAGATTGCTCCGTTGGATTTTCCAAGTTATCCTCATACAGCCGTTAACTAAGGGTTGCTTGTCTTTAATTGAAACGTCAGACATTTTACTAACTTTCCACGTGCCACGTTGATCAGTAAGTAAAATAGAATCGTATAAAGATACCATAAAACCAAGAAGACAAACTTATCTCTCGTCTTTTCATATCGAAGACTAACGTCTCATCCCCTTCTGATCAATGGGAATGTGCCTGCTGGTGGTTTTTTAATTGTATTACAATCAAGCAATCGTTTAGTACGATAACGTTAAGTTATTGAATAAATTTCATACCGTCGTGCATCGTGCAAAGTGCATTAAACGAAATTTGAGAATGCAGAGGAGGGTCGCAGAGAGGCGTTGCGGGGTGACGGGTTAGGGGATGCGTTTTAACGTTCACCGATTTATTTCCCGTGGAAACGCACACGGCGTACCGTTTTAATTATTTCAACGATATTACAGCAAATGCATTGAACGTTATTTAATATATCCAAAACGTACGTATGTACCGTGGCCACATAAAGCGGCGCTTTGTACCTGCCAAAAGCTCCGCTCTCGAACCTGGATTGCATTAATAATCGTGAACGATTTATGCTGCTTCGGAAATGTCCCAGTGCCTATAGTTTTCAACGGTTTCACCGTAATATACAGATAAACATTCCGCTATCCCCGGTAAACAGGAATCCGTGTGGTGCATCGTGCAATTAATGCATTCAATAAATATTAATTTAGAAATACACAGAGATAAAGAGAGAGAGAGAGAGAGATATGGAGAGATAGGAAGAAAAGAGGAAGAGAGATGACTCGTACTAAAACAAGTATAAGATAATTCAAACTTCGGTAGAACCCTATACACTCTGTATAATACATCAACGTATCGTTTAATCGCGCGTATTAACGTATTAAACAAAATAGAACCGTGAGCTTTAGAATCCACAGGAGTGAGTTCGTTTCAATGATCGGCGATTTATTTTGCAGACAGGAAACGCGCCTAAATCGGCATGCCGCTGTTTTAATTATTTCAATGGTATCGCAACAAGTGTATTAAATGTTATTTAAATCTATCTATGAAATCTTGAACGTTGTGAGAGTGCGCATACCTATCCACGATAGATGACGTATATATACGCGTGTTGTATTCATAGCCACATAAAATATCGCTTTGTAACTGCCAAAGGCTCTCGGCTCTCGAACGAGAAGGGCGTTAATGATCGTGACCAATTTGTTTTCTGCATGAAACGCTTTCCCGCGGCGAGTGCAACGGGCCCGACGGAAATTTTTGTTTCTTCCTTTGCACCACATTGTTCTACTCATATGCTTATATACCATCGCAACGAACGAGTTAACGTTCCTCCCACGAAACTGCGAATTTGCATGGGTCTCCGATACGTTCGAGGTAGTGGACGTCTTTCGCTTCTACCACCCCATGGATGGAGAACGGGAGAACCTTTGACGCGACACCGATGACCTCGAGGTCGCCGATGACAAATTGGAATTCTTTTGAGTTTTGTCGGATATTGGAAAAGGATATATTTTATTTTTGATTTTAAAACTTTCTTGGAATGGTTAATATTTATTTTACTTGGTAGGAGTAACTGTAGACCTTTTAGGGGTGAGTTTCAATACAATATTTGTGTTGCTGTTTGTAACGTTGAAATGTTTGCATCTGTCATTTTTTTTGTTATCGTCAATATTTTGATATCAATATTTTATGCTTTTCCGTGTCTCGTTTTTGTTTGTAACTTTGTCAAAATGCGCAGGATTGTAGACTGTTGAAAATTTGACGGTGTTGTGGGGTGTAATTGATTATAGGAGGCAAATAGTTTAAGAATATTATCATTTTCGCTATTTATTATCTTTATGATAAAAATATCACGGTGTTAATCGCAACAATAACAATTTCAAATTTTTCTTTCCCTCCTTACAAAAGGAACTTTCAGAAAAATCATCTCAATGATTTACGACCTGTTTACAGTATCGCGATAAGTGCACTTGGCACACACGCCGATTCCAATTCGGCTTTTATCGCCTCGTAAGAATCGCCGCGATTTTTTTTCCACTTCCATCAATTTCAAAGTTCAAATTCAATCATTAGGCCCAACTTCAAGTAACTCCGTCACATCCGAGAAATTTTTTCCACATTATTGTTTAACACCAGAACCACCAAGGCAATCAAAATGACTGGTTCCTAAGTTTTTATAAAAAAAAACTCTCCTACATTAAAAGGGAATTTCACAAGAAAGTCTCTACGTCCATCTTATAAGACACAATATACTGAATGAATTCAAATATAAGTACATATTCAAATATAATAGATTTAACGCCGGAAATTCTAGTGTTAAATATACCAAAACACATTGAGAAGAACTATGAAAACATTTCGAACACTTTGAGACCAGTAATTGAAATCTACGTCCATCTTATAGGACACAATATACTGAAAGAATTCAAATACAAGTATATATTCAAATATAATAGATTTAACGCCGGAAATTCTGCTGTTAATATACCAAAACTCATTGAAAAGAACTATGAAAACATTTCGAACACTTTGAGATCAGTAATTGAAATCTACGTCCATATTATAAGACACAATATACTGAATGAATTCAAATATAAGTATATATTCAAATATAATAGATTTCATGCCGGAAATTCTACTGTTAATACACCAAAACACATGGAAAAGAACTATGAAAACATTTCGAACACTTTGAGACCAGTAATTGGAATCTACGTCCATCTTATAAGACATAATATACTGAATGAATTCAAATATAATAGATTTAACGCCGGAAATTCTAGTGTTAAATATACCACAAGACATTGAGAAGAACTATGAAAACATTTCGAATACTTTCAGACCTGTAATTGAAATTCAATTCTCTCCATTTCATCCTTTCAGGATCATCTTCCACCACCGGAATCGCGGTGAAGATATTTAGACCGATCGACGGAGAATGTAACAACTTTTTCTTCTAATCTCGGCGCACGTGACACACGCGGACAGGAGCTACCACGAATTCCGGATGCATTTCAGAACGAGTGGGACGACACACCTAACAGTCGTTTAGATTCTAATCTCGAGACCATCCGAGCACACGTCTCGTTCGGATATTCCAGACGTATCCCAGTTCGTTGATCGCGTAGGCAGGGTTTATGCATAACTCTGAATACCAGTTTCACCACAAAAATGATTTAGGGGAAGAAAGCTCCTAGGAACGCTGCTGCAAGAATTGCTCGCGAATTTTCTTACGGCTACTATCGTCGTGGTTTTTCATCGTTACTGTTAATTTTCTCGATTTTAAAGTTTACATTTATTTGGACAATGGTATTGAATTTATTAGAGACTGCTGGCGAGGTTGCTGGAGCTTTGAACTAGTTTGAGTTGAATCGAATTTGTTGTTGGCGCGAAAGGACCAGAGAATATTGTGTGATATGGAAAACAGAATTCTTATATTTACCTAAAAATTATTTTAAAGTTTGACTGATGAGTGTATTTTTTAAATATGGGACTTGAACAATTTAAAAATCTTAAGATTACTTTTCTATAACATTATATCGAGAAGAACCACATAGATTTTGTCAGTAACCGTATTGAAAATTGGACCGTATATGTTATATAAAAACGTTCAGAAAGTCGTCCAGTTTTTAAATCTTGATTAGCACATCTCAGAGTATCTTTATCGCTTTGTCTCCTTCGTCTCTTTGTTATTTTTTCCACTATCAGCATTAAAATAACGTTCTTCCGATATCGAATAATCGTCTCTCGACCACCCAGTATAATTCTCCAACTTCAAATCGTCACCTCGCATTCTATTCGCCATTCAACGATCTCCAAACTCGATCAGTCGACTGTACTTTCCCTATCCGCGTAAAACCTCTCTCCTTATCTTAATGAATCTTCGACGATTGAAATATCGCGTAGAAATCGTGCGACTGTCAAAAAGATCCAACGAGAACGTCACATAAAACTACCACCTTCGATAAGATTGTGCATTTTGACATAGTCCATACAGCGATTCAATTAATTTGCCATCGAACGACGACACTTAACGTGCAACCGATTAAGTTCTCTTATTTATTTCATTCCTTTTTTCCTTGAAAGCAGCAAAATTCCGTCAGCAAGAGACATTTGTAGAAAAGCAACGGGATGGAAATAATTTCTCATTACGAGGGTACTCTTGGGTTCCATAAAGATAACCGTAATAAACCGTGGTTGTACTTTGTTTCTTATCGAGTCCTTCGAGGAAGTAACACCTGTAAAATATATTACGTATCGCGCTCAGGAGCATATTGAAAGATACACTGAGAGATAAGGGCTCCAACTGGTCGCCGTCGGATTTTCATACCATGCTTTCGCAAAAAGATTTTCAATCGCGATTCCACACCGGTCGCAATCGACTTTACCAGGACTGACGGACAGATTCTTTCTTTCTCTACACATGTATTTATTTATGAATTCCTCTCTCTCTCACTGCTTCTTCTTCTTCTTCTTTCTTTGTTGCACCAAACGTATGCAGTTTCACTTGCATTCTTCGTCTAGGTTTTGCACTTCCCCGCCCGATCGACGCAACGCATTGCAACAAATCGCTAGCCTATCTGATAGCGCAAATTGTATTTATACAACTCGTAATAATATAATCCGACAACTTTGTTCGGCCCAATGAAATTCCGAGAATCTTCGACGGCATTTGTCAGAATGACGTATACCGGCACGTCCCGGTTGAATCGTTTTTTTTTTCTTTCATTTTACATCGCGCGAAACCATTACGACCTATCTCTCGCGTATCGAATATTTGCCATTTTTTACCGACCGACACGTACACCTTTCTACGCCGTGTTACTCAACGTCGTTACACGAGATAAAGGTATTTTAATATGTTCTACGATTAATATCGCCGTATCGGTCGGTACGCGTAGACGTGACCGTAGAAATTGATGTTAACACTGTGCCGGATACGGGAGTGAAGTCTATGAGTTCCTAAATCGCGAAGTATTTCATAGGAAAATTCCCAATCAGTAGATCAACGATAGACACAGTGGTTTAGAATCCATCTGAAACCATAGAACCTTAGTAAGAGGATTATAGAAATCCAGAAGAGAAAAAAAAATACAATCCAACAAACAAGATGAACAAAGCTGTGACAGTATAACACAGTCTCAATCTCCTAAGTAGAATATCCTCCTCCTACACTAATGTTCTCCACCTAACACCTCCTATACCTTCCTCCTAACAAAATTCTAACCGACAAATCCTCAAATATAAACTCCCAACAAAAATAAAAATCCTACAAAAAATCGAAACTCCTCAGTAACCTCCAAGTAGTTCCAGACATTCATCCACCGCCCAACTTTCAATCTTCTCACTCCAATCCGAAAATTCTTTCCATCAACTCACCAAAGTCTCTAACTTGAAAAATATAAAGAAAAAGTCCGCAATAATTACTCCACCTACGTGTAAGGGTTAAAAAAAACCTTCAACGTTTCGTTTACGTCCGCGATAGTCACCAGGGATACGCGGTCACGATAAAAAGTCTGTTTTTCGTTCCTCCCGAGGCTTTCGTCCCTCTCGTCGTCGATTTGCCTCGAGTCAAAAGTTACGGTCGGACTGACGGACAGGTGACGCAGACGGATGCCGCTCATTTGTCTCGCTTCGAGATGAGCGAACGGGAGGGAAGAAGAGGGAAGAGGCCAGGAGCGCGGTCGGGAGGAACGAGACCGAGGAGGTAGAAGAAGGTGCGCTCTTCGCCAGGAGGAGAATCGAGACGGAGGAGGACGGAAGATTTTTCGGGCAAAGGGGACTCCCCGTTGAGTTCGGCTTCCCGCTGGCACCGGTCAATTTGCTGCTCCTTTTTTTTCTTCCCTCTTTTTCTTTCATTACGCCAAACTCTCAGCCGCGAGAATCTCTCTTTCTTTCTCTTTTTCCTCCTTCTTTCTTTCTTTCTCTCTCTCTCTCTCTCTGTTTTTTTAATATCCAAGATTTCTTCCTGTCTCTCTCTTCTTTTCTCTCTTGATCTTTCCTTTCTTTCGTGCACCGAGTCTTTTGATTTTCGCTGGATTTTTTCGGTCAAGAATGCGCGGTGTAATCCCGCCACGTGTGCAGAGATAATGCAACGCGAGACTACGGTTAAAAATGCATTCGTCTCTCCCTACGGCGATTGGCGCACCTCTCGATGTTCTAGATTCCATGGACGATAATTGAGTTCGTTTTAAAAAGAAAACTCCCCGTGAATCTTCCCTGGAAAGTTTCCATTGGAAAATTCACCTCTTTTGGAAGTCGATGGGTATGATTGGAAATAGGGATGGGTTCTAGGGGATGGGAATCTTTTATTGCAAATTTCGACGCATACTAGGAAGATTTCTTATTGCGTGAGTGAAAAGGAACTCGTATAACGGCATATAAAACGAGAGTCCAACAGTTCGATAAGCTATGAAACTTCTCCCTCGTCTTAAGAATCCGTCGACCATAATGTCCTTAATCCAGGTATCCAAGGAACGCTCGGTACTTTCTCCCTTTGCCTTCCTCCATCGCGAATCTCTTCCTCGCGCGAAACGACACGGCTGAACTTCGTCCTCGTTATTGCACCTCCCCGGAAGGAACGGCACTTTTTATTATCGCCACCTTTTCAAAGGATTCCCTAATGGTGTCTCGTCTACCCGATAACGTTCTTCTTGGTTACCTCGTCTTGAAACTTCTCCTTGAGGACGAAGGAGAAGAAAAGTCTCGCGGAATTCCAACCTGCAAGTAGTCCTACGTTCCCTCCATGATTCTGTCACCAATTACGTTCATAATCTACAATCATATTTTTATTAACGTTGAAAATTATCCAACAAATCTTGTGATATGTAATTACACATTTATAGGTAGCTGTCCTTTCATTATTTTACCTTATCATCCATCGAGCTACTTGATGCCGACACCGAATTCAACCTGAAAGCTGTAGAATTTCCAATAAATCCTATACTCCTTTACACTTCTCCCTTGGCGATTTATCCGCGAGATCGGCAATATCAAACGTAACAGCGCGAATTACTTGTGCGTTCCTGCTATTACGTTTGCTCGTGTTTCTCTCCTACCTCTTCGATCCGATCAACGCGACTACTCGCACGTGAAATCGTTTCTCTCTTGCGTGCAAGAGTCTGATACCTTTTCCCTCCCCCTGATAAAAAGACGAGCCTACCGAGGAACACAGCAGGTATTGGTGCTCGTGGACCTTATTTCTGCTATTATGTTTACTCACACTTGTTCTTGTACCCTTGCTTGTTCCTGGATCGCCGTCATCTCGTTCTTTCATCCTTTCGTCATCAGGTTCTTTCGTTCTTTCGCTCTTCTTGCTGTCTCGTCATCTTGTTCTTGTCGTCCTTTCGTCATGTTGACCTTCCGTCATCTCGTTCTCTCGCCATCTCGTCATCTCCCTTCCTTTCTGTTCACGTGGTTTACACCGCGAAGGAGGCGTTACGAGCAATCCCGTTTTCTCGAATACACGCGGCTCTGCGACCAGGAAACTCGTCTCGATCGTCTTCGAAACGGGTTCTCGATTCTCCTCGGTTCGTAAAGATCCCACTCTTTTACTGGTGTACGTATCTACTGTACGTATATATACGTACGACTCTAATGTTGAAAATCGTGGTGTGCGGTTCATCTTGTCGATTTCTTCGATTTCAAGCTCACCGCAAGATTCTTCTATTTGCGTATGATGGGAAATGAATTCTATCGGGATTCGAGAGTTCGTTATCGGGCGTGGAGTTTGTTAGGGATGGATTAATGCTGGTGTTCTTGTTACAGGATCGCCGTGTCTTCACGTGTTAGCGTATTAATGTGTTTGAACAGAAGTGACGGTGATATTAATGTCATCGATGGTTGTACATTGATGTTAATGTATTTCCGATGGAGAATTGTCGATGTTAATATATTCTCATGTTTGTATCGATGACGTTGAGACATCTGTGTGTGGAAGAGACGATGTCGAGCATAGATTTGCGATTTCTTCTGTTTTAAATTTGCAAGGTGGTACACAAGTGAAAAAGTACTTGCAAAAATCGTGAAACTTTTATATTTCCTGGATGATGGTTTTCAGTTTTCTGTAGAAACTTAGATCTGAGAGATGAGATAGGGGTAAAGGTTCAACCGCAAAGTTGAGGGGTCTACTTTGATCGTTACCACCCTTGGGAAACTTTTATCCACCTGATACGTGTGCCGTTTGATTGATTTGGAATCAATCTAAAGCAATAGATTCTCGACGAATCTTTGGCCTCGACTTTGATCAAACAAACGGTACCACATCCACCCAGATCCTGTCGATTGCCAAGTTCCAATTGCCATTGCTCCAGAGAAATTTCTCCAACGTCACATCCCGATTGTAGGCCCGTCTAAAACACCAAGCCGTAGGCAACTCAATCACAGTAGTCGAATCCTAAAACAGGGTGCATCGAACTAACATCGTTGAATCGTGTCCCATTTGGTATCTGGTAGTTTGAAAAAATCAGCCAAATCCCTGATAGTCGATCCACCTCCCCCGTTCGTCTGGACTTTCTCGTCTTTCTGCCTTTTTCTCGTGTTTCACGTCCTTCGGTCCGGCAGCGGTCCGAGCGGTCCAAGAGAAGAAGAAGACCGTGGCGGTACGGCGGTCTCCTCTTTCCCTCGTCTACCTGTCTTCCTCGCTCTTTTCCTCTTTCCGTTACCTCTCTCTCTCTCTCTCGTGCAGGCCAAAGACTTATGGATATCCATAGCAACGAAGTCAAAGCCATTAATAACTCCGGTGGGAACGCCCATCCTCATCTCGTGCCTTTTCTTTTAAAGTCGAGCGTGTGCAACAAACGCTCGTCTCACGTGAGCGAGTCCGCGCGCGCTCCGATGAGGGTGAAAGAAGGAGAGAGAGAGATGGAGAAAGAGAGAGAAAGTTAGATGAGAATATGAGAGAGAGAGAGAGAGATGACGAGAGAACACGATGTAAAAGAAAAGAACAAGTTGTAGAAGGAGTAGAAAGGAGAGAGAGAGGAGGCGCGGAACAGGTAGATACGCACCGCGGAATATATTGGAATACCTGAGAAATTTAGTGGCGGGGTACTAAATTTCACCGCCGTGACTTTGCAGGAGGCGATTCTCGCTGCAGGGCGAGAGCCACCGGGCGCAAAATCCCTCTCCTCTCTATCCTTTCTACTTGTCTCTCTTTTTATTCCTTTCTCTATCTCTACCTTTCTTTCTCTTTACCTCACTATCCATTCGGCTCGACCCTACGCCAACCGGAATCGAAACGGTACGAGAATAGTACATTTTTGGACTAATTACATACTTTACGCTCGGTGGGCATGTAAATGAAAGGTAACCCGATAACATAAATCACTGCCAGTTAACAGGAGTTTTCTAGTATGTTCCTACCGATGCGAGAACCGGAATCATCCGGACGAAGTCGCGGGGAATTCTTTGGTAGCTTTTGAATCATCTTAACAGTAACTGTGCCGACAGTTTGTGGATACTTATTTTTACCGTAGTGGATCCTGTGACGGGTTATGAGACAACAATAACATTTTTCTTAAAGAAATGCAGGATACTGTTAACTTAACACTTTATCGACCGGTACTTTTTAACATCCTACCCACTTCTGATCGGTCACTTGCACGCAAATATTTCCCTGATACTGATATTTCTCCGAAAATTGCAAAGTTTCTTCACTGAGTCCTTAGCATACTTAACCCCAATGAAAAATAATAATTTATTAATTGCCGCAGCGACCAATTAATAAGTTAAAAGGTGAAAAGTGTTGGGTCTGAAAAGACGATTAATCGACTACCGGTCGGTAAAGTGTTAATATAGGAAATAATATACAAAACAGTCTTTACTTTATAGTGCAAAAAATGATGTAATTTGGTTTCATCGGACCGATCATTTGATCACCTTTTGTACGAACGGTGTCAGCCCATTGACAAATCACCGAATCAATGCAAAAGACAGAGTATCTTTGAAAATTCTAGAGTTGCAAAAGCTAATCGGTTCACCATTATTCCGGTGAAACTTTTCTTTACAAAGCAGCATCTAAAAAAACAGTGACGTCTGAGAGAACGTATATATACGTGTTCCACAAAGACTTAAGAGATTTCAGGCGGTAGGTCTTTTTTCAGCTTATGCAATAATTGTAATAATTCTTCTCGAGTAATTTCACGAGCGAAGAGTGTCAGGAAGAATTAAACGACATATATAACCCTCCATCGTGATTTTGAAAAAAGATGGGTAAAAAAGAAACGAAGTAATAAAGAGCAGAGCGAGAGGACAGCGTCGGCAGCAGGGAAACGACGACGTCGACGGAACGAATTTCCATGGAGGCATTTTCGCTCGGACGAAATGAAAGTGCCGAGGAAACCGGAGGTGGAGGAACGTGGGCGCGCTTGCACTCGATTACGTATTCGATAGACGTTGATTATCGACAAAACACGTCGATTCGACAGCCCCTGACGATGACGAGCTTTCGCCCGTATACACGTGCGTTTATGTACGTGGGTGCCAATGCGTAGCGTGGAGCTTCGACGATAAATGAACCCGAGCACAGAGACGCCCTGGTCGATGACTATTTTCATATAGGAATTATTATTTCAAGAAAATTCTTCCCTCGTCGTTGATTGCAAAATAGGTTGGCTGCTGAATTTCGAAGAATATTTTCATGGCTGTCTTCCTTGCGAGGGAGGTTGAACATTTCGTTGAATTTGGAATTGTTTGAATAATTTACTTAATTTACTATTGTGAAGTAAATTACAGAGTCAATGGAGACTAGATTTGTCTTGCTGTGTTGATTTTTTCTAAGTAGGATCTTATTCGATTTTTATAGATTTTTTAAATAGTAATTTATAATTGATAGACTTGTCTTGGATCATTTGCCAAGTATTTTAAAGTATATTAATGAAATAAAATTATGTTTCTTGATTGAAATTTGTTCGATTCAAATAAGTCAGTCGACCCTCTTGCAATGGTGCACGACAGTGGTGAGAATCTCGCGATCCGTGTAAACGTCCAAGTAATTTAGACGAACCACCCAGGTAATCCTCAAGGCAGACTTTCCATCGCGGGAAGTATTTTAATCCAATTAAGAGAAACGTTTCTCCCGCCGCGTTATTGCAGCAGTTGCTTCAATTAATTCGTCGAGCACCCCTGGAAACGAAGTGCATCCTCTACTCGATTCTTCCAACGTGGCAGAATAAAAAAAAGAGGAAAATGACGATTCGAGAAAAAAAAAGCGTTACCTCCCGATCGATCGACGTCAATCGGCGAGAAACAACGGGTAGCGCGAAATCCTGACGATGAGAAACGTACGAGTGGGTGTCGATGCATCCTAGGGGGTCGACGGTAGGTGTATCGTTCTTTTTATGGGGTGTCGGGACGTCTTGTCGTTGCAATCATTGCTTCTCGAGAGACGGATTCCGGCAGGTGCGATGCACAGCTCCCCCATGGACTCACGGGTTCTTCTCCTCTCTTGTTTCGCCTTTTATCGACCTTCCTCTTAATCGTATCCCCCGGCTTATCGTCGATATTCGCAACCTCGCTCGTCGACTCTCTCCTTAGGCGAATTCCATGCCAATTCGCGTCATTCTCTCTCACACTCTCCATCGAGTTCTCTACGTTCATACCGATGCAATTAGAAACGAACGTCGGAACGATTCAACGATGACTGTACGTTCTCGCGAAAGGACGTATGACAGGGAAAACTCTCAATGCCGACATGCATGAGAAGCAGAAAACAATTATCGCAATCAGTTTTACCGTTAATCGAGCAATCGAGCGATAAGAGAAGTTGGCCCGAGGCATACCGCGGGTGGAACCGTACGATCGTCTCACCTCTTTTCCCCGATACAACGATCATCACCGTTAAAACCGCACTGTGAGAAAATCCTAACAATTCTCGTCAAATCTCTCGCAGCATCTTTTAAATTGATACAAAACGAGAAAAAGAAGTTTTCCACACACAGCTCCTGGTGAACGGGCACGCGCGAAGGTCAAGGAAGATTGTTTTGGTACCGGAGAACGGGAACAATAGCTCCCCTTTCTCATTCTTCAGGGTGGACTTTCAAGGTGTAATTTCGATTTCATTAAAAAATGGAGATGGAGCTTCCAGGTGGAGAAACAGACGGAAAGAAAGAAAGAAAGAGGAGAAAGGGTAAGAGAGAATCGGTCGAGAAGAATCGCGGGCAATAGTGAGACTGAGGGTGGAGGGCGGAGGGAGGGTGAAAGAGTCCTAGGAGGCAGCGTGTGTCGTGTGGCGTGGCCTATCGTGTGTAAAGGTAGCCGGTCGTCGTCGAAAGAGCCCGCAGAAGAAGAAGAAGAGGGCTCAGAGGCCAACTGATCATCGCATGCATTTAAATTGGTTCATTAAAGCCCCACGGCCCACCCCTCTCAGCCCCTCTTCTGCCCGTGCAACCCCCTCCCCGTTGCCCCTCTTGCTCCCTTCTGCCGGCCAGCCTCCGACCCGCCACCGGACGACCCTATGGAAACCCACAACACGCCGATGCTCTCTCCTCTCTTTGCGTACTTGCTCGTGCGGATCTCTGCATCCACTGGCTGCAACCACCGATGCACGGTATTCTACTTATCGTCGCTCGTCCTCCGACACCGGGAGGACGAAACCGTAGCTCGAATGTAAGTGCTAAATCGTCGATGTAATTACGTGCCGGTCGGTCTTGGATCTCCTAGAACGGGGGATATAAAATTCCGTCCTCTGGAACTCGCGAGTCCGCGGAGATCCTGTAAATTTACTTAAGGGTGCTTTTAAATTTCACACTGATCCTGCAACCTTCGGGGAGATTTATTCCTTTCTCTTACGTCTACTATTTCTACCACCTTCTCTGTAGTCTTTTCTTTGTTTTTCTGGTTGTCTCCGTTTGTTTCTGGTTTTGGTACACGTCTTTTATCTTTTTTTTTCTGGTTTGTCTTTCCTTTTCTCTGTCTAATTTACTTCTTTTTCTAGCGACGTTCACTTTGCGCTCTTTGTACTTTCTTCTTGTTTTGCTTGGCTTCGCTATTTGCGAACTCCACCGACCGATGTATACGCTATTCTACTTAATACGTCGGCATCGGAAAGATGTTCCGTGGTACGTGGTAAATCGTCGGTGCAATTACGACGTCTACGTACATACGTACATCGAATACTTAATTCCGATGTACCTCGTAAGGTACACGAGCGAGAGTACCATGCCATCTTATCATAGACGAGTATACACGTCCCCTCGAGAGAGAACTTCTTTCTCTTCGGGTCTTTTTTCTATCTCGTGGATACAGGAATAAACGACTTTTTCCTGAATGTTAACCCATTTGCATTATATGAAAAACTCCAAAATATATCTTTACTATCAAACTCTATATTAAATCTAAGTATAACAGTACTTCTAAAAGTGACACTGCACTTTAATCGATGAGTGTTGTATAAATAACTTAGGCTGTTCGTATAAATCGCTATTCACTCACAATGCGAATCCATAAATGCGTTTCTATAATAGTGTCTAGAAAAGGTGCACGCATACTCGTGATGCAACTGGGTTAACACCAAAACTATCAAGACCATCGAAAGAACCAGTACTCAATTTTTTCGAAAAATTCCTGAAATTAATAAGCCATGAAATACATATTTCACTTCTATCTTGCGAAATCTAAATTACCCAATTAATCATCCTTTTCACATCTTGATTTCTCTCCTTGCAAAGCTGTTATTCAATGTATCTTTGTATAATAGATATAACACCGATAGTTCTAACGTTAACCGTTACAATCCTATCCACCTACACGATAACGGTTATCAACGAAACGATATCCGCAACGTCACCGATAATTCGCCGCCGATTTTCGGCAAGGGGTGTCCCGAGCGATGACGTAAAAATTGTACAAACAGATTTATTTTTGCGTGTTTGCAATCTGGGAATCTACGATCGAAAGGTTAACGCACCCCTACCGCACGTCTGATTACCTACGGGAAATGTGCGTGCGTGCGTACGTGCGTGCGTGCATTCAACGAGAGCACGTGTATTTTCCACGCGTGTACACGTACACGCGCACACGTGGTCGCTGGTGGTAAATTTTTTAAGCCCTCATTGGTTAAGCGCAATTCACAAGGTGCAAATCGAAACGCACCGACCGCATGAAATTTCACGAAAAATTCACAACTGCGAATATTCTCTGTATCTTTTTCTCCACATACAATTTATAATTTGCAAATGTTTCTGCATACGTTAAAGTATCATGTTTGTTGATAAGAATATACGCATTTCAAATTAGTTACTTTTCTCTACAATAAAAACAATTACGTTGGAATATCCCTGTGGCGAAGGGTAGAAACGTGCACACAGAAATAAAAGACTTTACCCAACATTAGGAATAAAAGAGTCAGATGTACGAGTGATAAACACAAGAAGAAGTGTAACAATGACAGAAAAACACCTATGCTACAAAATGAGAAAACAGGAAAATACAGTAAAATTCATTAAATTTGAAAATTCACTAAAGAAGACAGAAACATGCATTCCTCGAGTTCCCGCACACCCAGTAATTCATCGTCCAGTAACCAGCATCGTGATATTAATATTGGTCTAATAATAAATATAGTATAATTACAATTCGTGCATGCCTCTCGTAATGCATCTTCGAAACGAACTCTCTAATTATTCCCGAGCCCTGAGAATGTTTACGTAATGAACACAGGTTATCTACGCAGGACGTTCAACATACGCGTTTCCCTTGCGTCGCGACGTAAACTGCACGCGACGATGTTCGCAAATACGTCGTTGCAGGTAGAAAAACAGTACAAGATCTTAGACGCATCCTCATGTCGGTCAACGATTGCCTTGTGCAATTTGTTAAAGGTGGTTAAGGATGAGGGTTCTTGTGCGTCCTCAGCCTCTTGCTTCGTCCGCTGTTTCCCCATTAAGATTCCACGGGGATCGGCGGAACTTCGGCTTCGTTCTTCTTATATACTGCACTAAGGCTCCTATACACGAAGAAGGAAGGTCTCTAGGTGCTCCTTCAAAACCGATTACACCCGAATTGATCCTTCGTTCCGGCCAAGGTCGAAGATAATTCGAGCGAATTAGCATCGGCTTGTTCGATCCGCTCTTCGGGAACTGGTTCGATGATGTCGCATATATGCATCACACGTTGACATTTTATAACGCGAAATACTGAAAAATTGTGGGAATTAATCGAGCTCTGATGTCCTTGGGGGTCGTTGCGATAAGGGAGTTTTGTAGAGGGTCAAGTTCTTTTCTTTGGACTTTGTTTCTTGAAGGGTAGGTTTATGAAAATAGGTAAAGAATAACTTTTTGTCTAAGTTTCTATGATGAAGGGCATTGAAGTCATTGGCAATCATGAACGATATTTGAAATCGAACGGTGTGTAATAGAAAAGTAGTTGAACTTACAGTAAGTCCAAGTTCTGCACTGGCTCTGTTGAATTTTGTCGATGGTCTAGGTATTTTTTTCGGATTTTATTTTTTGGGGGGAAGAATATAGAGAAGAGAATAAGTTTGTTAAAATAGGGAAGGAGTAACCTTTGTTAAAGTTTCTATGATGAATGAAATTAAAGTTATTACCAATCATGCACGATATTTGAAATCGAATAGTGTCTAATAGAGAAGAAGTTGAACTCACTATAAGTCCAAGTTCTGCATTGGATACGTTGAATTTTGTCAAGGGTGAGGATAGTATTTTTGTATTTTATTTTTTGGAGGGGAGAGTATAGAGAAGAGGGTACATTTGTTAAAATAAGGTAGGAGGTACTTTTGTCAAAGTTTCTACGATGAATGGAATTAAAGTCAGTACCAATCATCGACGATATTTGAAATTATACGGTGTCTAATGTAGAAGGAGTAGAAGCTAACAAGGAATCCAAATTCTGCACTGGCATTATTGGAATTCCCGCTCAAAGGGCGATGAATGGATTGAAATCGTGGCACAAGGGATTCACGATACGTCGAGACGTTTACGCGTACTTCGGCGAAGGACGAGAAGGTGAAGTTTATGCGGCGCTTATATTATCCTCTATAAATCATCCGACGAATACCCAGATGCGTTGGCTATGCTCCTGGAAAAAGACCAACGCGTTTATGTTAATACAGGGACGAAATTATGTTAGTAGGCCCCGAAGCGGCCGGTGTTCGATTAACGTGATTAATCGTATCGTTCGTCTTCCTTATGTACGAATAACGATAACATTATCATATTACGGGAAATTCAATTTATCGTATTACCATGTACTCACCGTCGAGATGTTAGAACTACGACGAAGACTTCGCCGACGACGACGACGACGACGGAGACGATGATGATGATGAAATCTTCGCAGGGGGTAAATCTATTATCTATCATTCGCTCGAAATCGCGCGAGAATCAACGCGTTACCACCTACGGCTATCATTATTGTTCCATGAAATATCTGTTTCGTAAAGCGAAACGATCCGATCGCCGGTTATAGATACAACGTCGATGCAGATACGATAATTGATAATTGATAATAATTGACAGCCTACCATTGACTTCAGTCTTATACATCCTGACGTTATCGTATTCGCCGCTTCTCGCTCGTATACGTCTGCATTCGTTGAATCATAATGAAATAAAAAAAAAAACATGAAGTACTAATTATTCCATAAAATAGAAACCACCAACAAGTACCTTTCTAAATAACTGTGCCACATTTCACACGGTGTTCCTACCTGTAAGTCTAGTCGAGGTAAATTTAAAAATTGCCACGATATCTATCGTTAAAAACAACTCGTTTCTTAATGCTCACGGTTTTACCGGTCGGTGTAAAAATAAATACCCTAATCTCACCCCTCGCAGCTATAAATCCAAACTACAAGGAGATTCACCCCGACGACATGCAAGCAAATAACACCGGGCATGTAAGGTGTCACGTCAGAAAATGATCGCACGACAGTGGGTAGTTAGTTCATGGCATAGACTAAAAGGAATCGAGAGCAAGAGAGAGAAGAAATCGTTGATGTATGGTGCAAGAGAGAAAGTATAAGCAAAGTTTTCCAAAGAGACAGGCGCGTGACCGTAGTGTGCAGCCGTGTGCCGTCGGGGGCTGTCCGTCATGGCAAGCCCCAGTAGTTACCGTCACGCGGCCGGCCCTGCAATCATCCACGGATCCACCACCCCCGTAGTTCTCTCGCCCTCTGCTCTTCCTCCCTATTGTAGGCAACCCCCTGACTAATCCCATTCCCTTTTGAGAGTGACGGTTGCACGTATAGGTAGGTGAGCACGCGATGCACGACGTTTGCACCGAGCAGCACGTGGGAAACACGAAGTGTGCTCCCTTGCCTTCTCTCTTTCTCCCTCTCACCCTACTTTCTTTCCTTTTCTTTCATTCTAGTTTCTCTTCGTCTCGTACGTTGGTGTCGTTCTCTTTCCACGAATTGTGAGTTTTGTTTCTCTCTATCCATCTACCGATATTACCCTCTCTCTTTGTACTTCTCTTACCCTTCATCCCTCAGTTCTCTTTCTCCGTGTCTTTGCGGGGGCAAAACATCAACGATCGAGCTAAACCACCCCTGAGCGAACAGGGACCACCCCTTGGTGAAGGAGATGCGTGTAACTGCTGCGAGCCGGCCAAGTGTCGGATCGGGGGTGGATTCGTGGTAGATGCGTGCACGGGACAGGGCGCATTCCTGGTCCGTGAGGGGTTGCTGCGGGCCGCAGGAATGGTCTTACGGTGTTTGTCGATGGCCCTTCGATACCTTCTACCCTTCGTGACGCAAGTTGAGTTTTTGGCATTTGAGAATCAGGGAGGAAGAAAAGAAAATCGGAAAGGGATGGATCATCGTGTTTTCGATTATAATGGAATTACGAGCTTTGTCTCGTTGGGGCGATAGTTTGCGCCCTGTTTCGAGACGTTCGATTTCATTTATTTAAAATATATTACGGCGTATAAGACAGCCGGTTCTTGCGACGCGTTAAAGCGGCAAAGTTTGCTCCAACAAGTGGCTACCCCCGGATCTCAAAGTACAATTGCACAGTCGAGCGAACAATCAATTGCTGCCTCTTTCGAATCCCCGTTGCGCTTGCGAGCAACGTGCTCTCAATTATCTCGCGAGAGCCTCTTCCCGAGGAGGATGCACTTGCGCCGCTCTTCGGGAAGGAAAATATTAGTAAACGCCCAAAGATCAAAATGGATGGGGAAGAGAAAGAGAAGAAGATATATCCGTGAGTCGATCAATGAGAAGGAAGGTAAGAGGTGGTACAGGAGAGATGGCCAAGGACGTAGGGGAGGGCTTCACGGGGAACCCCCGCTGAGCAGTTTTGTACCAGAAGAGACCCCGCGCCCGAAAGGGGAACCCCCGTAGTGATAATTAGGGGGCCAAGCGAGTGTTTCTGGCCTTCGTGAAGGTCCTTGAAGTTTCGCCGCCCCGATCTCGAAAAAACGGATCGCCAGTCATCGTGTTTCACCGCCACCTTCTCCATCGTTTCTTCCTCCTTCGTTCGAAACTTCCTCCGAGTTGTACAGCCATCCCCTTTGCCTCTCGGTGGTGGAATCGGTGCGGGAACATCAATTTTTCAGTGCCTCGTCGGACGTATGCCTCTGCTCCTTCTCTCCTTCCTCCTTTTCGTGGGATTTCCTAGGTCATGGCTCTGTCATCTGGTGCCCGGAGCTCGTTTCTTCTTTCTACACCGCACCCCGAGACCCTTTGCCATCGTTTCTCCGACCGACTCGGCACACGCCGAATAGCCCTTACCGCTACCCTTGGCTCACCCTTCTTTCTTCTCAGCCATCTGTCTTCATTCGCGAGTATCGACGGTCTGTGGCAATTTTCGTCCTTTCCGAGACTGTAAAGGACTCTGGGAAGGAGAACCGAGTATAAACAGACGCGATCGCAGATGACGTTCTCCAGAGGCCCGATTAACTACAGTCTATCCTGGAAAACCAAAGACGTCCACCCAATTTTACGGGACGATGAGAGTGCAAAAGGGAAATCCTTGAAAAAAACTCTCCCCTAAGGAATCTCAACCACGAGAGGCTAACAAATAACTTGCCCTATATGCAAGCAAAACTCAATGGTTCACGAACCATTTAATACAGCGGGGCAGAAATCCTAGGAATACCATCGACTCTTCGCCCTCCGAAAACATCCCCCTGTAACAAAATCGCGATGAATTCGAAACTTTCCTACAATTCTATCCAAATTTTCCCTCTCGCATTCCTCTCAATAACTCAACTGCATTAAATTAAGACACCACTTTGGTGTTACTTCCTATAATTCTATCAAACATATTTCACCATCGAAATTATCCCTCTCTCATTTCTCTCCCCAATTCAACTGCATGGAATTAAGAAACCACCGACGTAATACTTCCTACAATTTTATCAAACATATTTCACCATCAAAATTTACCCTCTCTTATTCCTCCCACCAACTTAATGCCATCGTTCCACGAATAAAGACACCATCATCCACGATACCACCTGCTCCAACGAAAGTCCAAGTCTTCCATCAGACGATCGGAAAGTCAGCCCGTCTTTCGTGCCCTTTTCCAACGTCTGACGAACAGTTCCACTTGATTAACCCCCCGTTCCATGCGTGCAACGGATCCGACGTAGACCGATATGCCTTCTACACCCCATAATGCACGATCGAAACCGCTGTTGTGCACAAATGATGCGCACTTACGTGCATACATGTTGTACACGTACGGGGAAGCGACGAAGCGGTGCCACCGAAATGCGGCACGCACCGGGTTGCATTGTCCCGCACGAGTTTTACGCTCGTTTGCCGGTGACCGACCACCGATACGCACCGGGTGTCACGGAAACAAAAGGGCACGAGATCGTCGCTTCGTGCCACCTGTATATACTTGTTGAAACTCATCCGCCAAACGTGTCCCATAGCTTTACGAATGGAGTGTAAACGTATGCGAGATTCTTTGTTAACGGGTGGTGCGATTGGTGAATGGTTTGTTCGGGAAATCGGATGGAATTGTCTTGTAAAATGTGATTGAATAAAGTTTCTACTTGCTTGAATATGTTAAGGAATATTCATTGATATTAACCTTTTGCGGTCCGAATTAATTTGTCAATTTGATAGTGAGCTTAATGAAATTAATTTTCCAATATTTTCTATCGTTGGCCATTAATTTTTATTTATTGACAGCAATTACTATGGATTAATAAATCTGAAATTATTATAAAATTAGAAAGTCGATATTGAATCGTTAGAAAATAAAATGAAGTGATAATCTATGTCGAGTACAACTCGAGATAGAACTGCAAAGGGTTAAGTGGTACGAGAAATATTAGGGAAATACTATTTGATTTAACGCGGAGAAAAGAGCGAATTGATACTAGGTGGTGAACAGGTATTGCTACTTAACGAAGAATGAAAAAATGTTTGAAAAATATAATCGACTGTTATCGATCAGAGTGCAGCTAGTTGGAGGAGAAATGTTGGAAGTTTCTTTCGAAATGTTCCACCACTCGCCACCATGAAAGCGCTAAAAATAAACGCGCGACATTTAACGTTCTAATGGCAGAAACGTGTTTATAATAAGCTGGTTTTTTAAACGGCTCGTAACGCGTTGATACTCCTGCAGACGGTAGGGCATTAAGTTGTAAATCGTTTCTTTTTGTTTTCATCCCCCTCCAATGTCTCTATCTCTCCACATTCTTACACTTTCACGTGGAAAATAGTTGTACTTTCTATGCGTGTCTTGCATTCGCGGTAACAACAGTGAGATATTTTTCTACATCTACGTATCGGTAGGAACTTTTAATGCCTCTTATATGCACCGCATATCTTAACCCATTTCGTTCCTCTGCATCACTAACCCGGAAACCTTCGTTGCATCCCAACGAGAAATTATCTCCGGAACAATGCCACGGAAGTGTCTCCCTTAAGAGAATATGCTGCGCACAGAAAAGGCGATTGTCATTTTTCTCGACTACTTGAAATCCAATGTTGTACTTGCGACAGTAAGCAGTTTTTATTATCACGCTGATTGTGAGTGTTGCATCTTTATGATGTCTTTTCAAAACTCACAAGAAAAGTTTAAAACCTGATGTACTCCGATTTTTATGAATCTTTGAATAAATATTTATCAGACATATCTAAGAAAGTAGGTGGAATTCGTTGGCGCACGTTTTCAACTTTAAGGGAGACACCAAGGGAGGCCTCCCTTTAAGGTAGGTCCTGTCTGTCTCCTACCTGTCCTCCCTCTCCCCTGTCTCTCCCTCCTGCCTTCTACTTTATTACATTTAATCCCATCAGATTTGCCCAATTCATAATCCCATAAACAAACTACAAATAAAATAAAATCGTTCGATAAGAGGATTCAAACGTGAACTCAGCATTTCTAGCCCCATGTTCCATCATTCTCCACCCCCTTACGACCATACTGTCCAATCGTCATAGTTTACCGATACTCCTAGCTAAACTCAATTACACCCCCTTCCAAACCTCTCAACGACAAATTTCCACTACACTTCTCTTCTCTTCTATGCCACCCTATAAGAGCCCCTTGCGCAAAAAGAATAATCACGCTCGCAAAAAAAAACCGTCCCACCTCGAGGATTCGACATCGACAAGAACATCCGGTGGTGCAGAAGATTCGTGCAAAACGTTCTCTCTCTTCGGGCCTAGTCGAAGCTCGAACTTTGGAAATTCGTGGGGGCGATCAGTCACCAGTCGGTGAGATAAATCTGACTCATAAGTTACCAGGGAGCTCCCGTAGGCCAGGGGTGACCCTATCTACGGGGGATGCTGGCTAAGAGAGGAAAAGAGATGACGAAACGAACGAAAGGGAGAGACATACGAAAAGAGAGAGTGAGAGAATGGAGGAAGCAGGAGAACCTCGATGTAGCCCGTATCAAGATCTCTTTGCATCTCTGCTAGGCGGAGGACGGTGTGTCCGGGGGGTGGGCGAGTGGGCTACGGGGGTGCTTATCTCCGCGTTATTCCCGAAGGGCGAACCCCGTCAGCCTGGGACTCGGCAGATAACGTTCCCCCGTTCCGTGCTACACCCCTGTCCTATACTGGGTGTCGAAGTCGTCGAATTGACTGTACGCTTTGCCGCTCGCCTGGAAAAAATGACGGATCTCGTTGAGCACTTTTATTTCCCGGGAAAACGTCAAATTTCGTTTATACGATATCACAGGACGGTTTCATAAAACATGAATACTAAAACGGTGCCCAGTTACTCGAATTTTTTTTTTTTTTTTTTGGTTACTTTTGATAATAGAATTTAATTCGATACAACGCTTCTCGTTGCACTCGAGATACCTAGATAAACGTAGACGTATCTAGAAGTTCGAAAAATATTTTTCTGTACGTCGCGCTACGATGGAAAAGTAAATAGAACGTCGAACGAAGATCGTAGACGAATCTCCACTCTCAACTGGGTCAAGAACCTTTCCGTATTCCTTCACCTTCGCCGAGGATATCGTCCAGTTTGACAAGGCACAGTACACCCAGTATAGATGATCGAGTTTCATTTCTGTAGCGGGACCTCAGCTCCTGGCCGGGCCAAGATAAGCCACCCTCTCGGTCTCTTTTTCTCGCGTGCTCTAAGAGGGTGGCGAGGAGAGTCGCGGGAAGGTGGAAAGTATACGGAGAGGCAGAGGAGTCGAGTAGGGTGGCCGGTCGTTCGTGAAATAAGCTCCGCAGGGTTTTGGTGGTCGCGCTTTGGGGCGGCTTAGGGGTGCCTGCACACTCGCCCGAAACGACTGACTGCCGTTAGTCCCTTCCATCCCCCTTCGAACTCCGCCAAAAATACACCCTGAAAGGGCCCCCGCGATCCCAGCTGCCGATGACGTTTCCACGTGGGTACCCGCGAGGCTCGCGTGTTTTCGACGTCGCCTCGATGATTTCGGCTACTGCTACGTGCGCGTGCCACCCTTTCCCTTCTTTCTTTCTCCCTTTACTCCTCTTCTTCTTCGTCCTTTCTCGCTGGATTGGAGTTACGATGCTTCTAACTTTTGTCAGTTTCTACTAGAAGTTTCTGTGTTTTTATGGATATTACAAAATTGTGACGAGACGATGGAGTTCATTGGAAAGGATACTTTATGATTGATAGAATAGTAATTAATTAGTATCATGAAGTAGATTGATAGTAGTAAAATAGTAGTAAATCATCATTACTATGAAGAAGAATGAAGTAGATATTTCAAGGATGATAAAACTTGTAAGATGTGTCTGTTTCGAAGGAAGATTATGTTGACTTCTCGGTTAGCATTTATTAGGGAAATGTCGTCGTCGCGAAACATTGATCCTTCGCGAGAATTCCGTCAATCTGTTTCGACGCAGGAAGTACGTTTATATATACCTGCACGTCTTTATATAAATATATCCATATGTATTTCTACATATATATCGAAAACGATCGATTACGTCCTCGGGTAGATTCCTGGCCGATACACGTGCACAGTAGCACCACCTCGGGCTTCGAAGGATCACCATAAGTGGTCCTCAACGAGACATTCAGGGGCCCCGGAACTGCGGGGGTCCAGGACACAGATATGCATCGACACCCACTCCTTCGACACCAAGTCGAATTTCTAGCGGCAGGAGAACTTGTCCTCGCGGTGGCGACAAGGTGTGGTTCCAGGGACGTAACCTGACCGTATAAACGGCCGCCACACGATTCGACCTAAGTGGTTTCCGGCTTTTTTCGATTTATAATCGCCGACCGATTACCCGAGGTAGCGTTCTAGGGCTGGACCTGGCCGCCTACTGTTGAGCCTTTCGGCCTGAGGGGATGTTCGATTATTACCCGTTGCTCTTTCCTGTACAGGCCCCTCCAACGATGATCTTTGTGGATCAGACACCGTCTGCTAAATTAGCACCTCTTAGAAGCCAAGGACAGACGGGAAGAAATAAAGGATAGCTCTTGTCCAGGAAGTAAGTGATTTCCTCGCGAAATTCGGAATGCAATTGGATGTTTTTTTATGTTTTTCACATTTTTCTGTGACAATTATTTGCAATGTATCTTGTGTTTTCAATGAGAATTGCTTTTATTGTTTTTAAAAATTCGGAAAAGAATTAATGCAGGTGGTGAGGAATCAACCGTTCGTTGTGCAATAACAAGTGATAGTTGTGATGCGGTGAATTGGATGGGAAATTTTTAAGTTTTGTGGAACCTATAAAATTGAAAATATCGACGTGATAAAATTATTTTTATAATACTAGTACTATGTTAAATTGTAGAATGTATCAAGAATCACTAATCAATATTTATTTCATCAATTTAATTGTGAATTATTATGGAGTCTTGTATTGATATATTACTTCAGTAATTTCTCTATTAAAAGATACACTTGAAATATCTCCTTTACTGCTTATCTATCAAGAGAAATGCTGATAAAAACGTAAGAACCCGTAAATTTTACAGCTTCCGTGTTTCAAGTGTTAATATTCATAAATTTCTTAACAAAATTCCTTACTAAACCTATAAATCTTCTCCCGTACTTTCAGAACTTTTTCTTCCAACAGATAAAGCAATGAATAATTTTCTATTTCCCCCATAAAACAATTTAAAAGACAGACACACCGTTCGACTTTACGTCGAGACAGTACCACAGACATCGGCAAGGTGTGGTTCCACCGACATAACTGGTGTATAAACGCCACACGGTTTCGGACGTAAGTGGTTTCCGGCTTTTTCGGTTTATAATCGCCCAACGATTACCGAAGTAGCGTCCTGGGGCCGGTCTCTGGGTGCCTACTGTTGGACCTCACCTTCCTCCCTTTCTCCTCTTCCTGGGCCCGAATGGGGGTGTACGATTAGAGGTGTAGCTTTGCTGTACAGGCATCTTCAGCGATGATCAGATAGCACTGTACCTGAACACGTTGCCTGATTCTTTATCTTCACCCCGGAACGGTGACACTTCCGACAGGTCAACTCTGATAAATCGAGAACCATTACATAGAAAAATTACTAGGGTGTGCCTAGAATTTTGCCCTCTATACGCAACAATCTCCAACTTGAATGCACGTGCTTACAAACACAGTATTACGTTTGATAGAAAATCAGTAACTGTTCGCAACAACAACGGAAGAAAAATCATCAAGTTTTTGTACCCTTGACGAACAAGTTTCAAAAGACAATCTTTCTACTTCTAATTGGAAAGCTATCTCAAACAGATTCTCCTACAATTCTGTTTTTAACTAGTTATCATTATACCATCCGTTCTCCAACCGTTCACGTGGCCTCTGGCGGTTGGTAACAAATTACTGACGACATTGCAAATCGACGCGAATGTTTTGCAAGCGGAAGAAAAATCCACGACCGCTTTGAAAGTTCCTGTACCGGCTTCTAGCTGCGTCCACCGACGGTTAGCCGTGTAGGTGTATACTCGAAACAGAGAGAAAGGTACAGAAGAAAGAGTGAAAGAGATAGAAAGAAGTCAGGGTAAGAGGTCGGGGGAGGGTGGTTTAATCACGGGGGCTATCACAATCCCTAAGTGGGCTTCCTGCCCGCTTCGGAATTATAGATAATGTCAGATAATAATAACACACCCTGTAGGGGCAGGCCCCGGAGCCCACCAGAGGCAATAAGTATAAGGTAACCCAAAGAAGCAGAAGAGAGGAGGGAAAGTAAGTTGGCAGTGGTGGTGGTGATGGTGGTGGTGGTGGTATTAGTAGGAGGATAAGTATAGGCTGCGGAGAAGCCAAGTGGGTTGAGGTGGACAGAGGTGGACGAAGGAGGAACGAGAAGAAAGAGGTACTCGAGAGACTCTCCTCGCTTCTTCAGGGTTAGCCTTCTGGTAGAAGCTGGGAGTCAGGAGTCGGGCCCAGCAGTCTGCGGGCCCCATACGTGCCGGGCCATAGGGTCATCCGGGACCCCCGTTTCCCAGCCCCTCCAGCCCGCACCTACCCCCTTCCTTCACGACTTTTTCTTTCTCTCGCTTCGTACACCTTTCGCGACCCCACCTTTCCGACTGCAACGCGGGATATCGCATAACATGCTCCCCTGAGAAAGAGAGAAACGATGGTTTTATCCTTTTCTTCCCTTCTTTCTATCGTTCTTTTGTCTTCCTTCCCCTCTTCCCTCTTGGCTTTTGCGGTCCCAGATACGAGTTTTCAGTGTGCTCGATGCACACGCAAGCCGGAATGCTTCTCGCGGTGAAACCCCCTTGAAAGAGACGTATCAATAATCTTTCCCGCTTTTGAAGTATCCTTCGAGAGATATCGATGTATCTTGTATCGATTGGATCAATCTTGCGTCGCAAAACTGTGCGAATATAGTATCACGTATTCTTAAGTTGTCGCAGTAAATTCATAACCCATCACGATGTACCCTTACGATCAAACCAAACGACTTACCAATAATGTCTAATTGTCGTATTTACATCGACATTTTCCACCCTGCAAGAACCTACCCTCAAACTTTTCCCATTACCACGATCGTCAGTCACACTCGTATTAATTACCACGCAAAGGCACGATCGCACCATGGCGCCACGTTCAACCCCACGTGGTACGTCCCACCCTTAGCAGGGTGAGCGTAACGCTCTACCATAACGCGCCGTAAAGTGGCGATATGATATTCACCCTCCGATGGCCAGGTCGGAACACCCACTTTTCCATAGACACCTGTTCTGTCCTTTTACCACCATAGATCCTGTCGTATACGCAACTCTATGCGCAGGGGTGTATTCGATGCATTAAACGAGTTAGAATTCTGAAAGAAACAACCACCCCACCAAGACACCACCCGCGGTGACCTCTTTCACCCTCTTTGAACGCGTGCCTTTGCCCGACCAAAGAGGGGGTTGTTACGCTCGAGAGAGGGACGAACGAGAATCGTGAAGGGTGGACAGATGGGGGGCGTATCTTTATGGACGCCTCTGCTGCCTGCGTATCTGTGTAACGTTTTTCCACCCTCGTGCGCCGCGCACCATAAGTGCCTCTATGGCCGTGGTGTCTTCGTTGTGCGGCGATTCGTTTTGTATTTCGCGTAACGCCCTTACAACGTGGGGCTAGTAAGGAGAAAAATTATAGTAATAACTGGTGCATCGTGTCGAGGTAATCGTCGTGGATTCGATGCCACGGTTGCGGGGAGGGTCGCGATATTGGCTGTTATTCTAACTCGATGAATTGCACGGTCGAAAATCTGTTGTGTGCTGAATACACTTGAGAGAATGCAGTAGGGTTGGTTCTAGAGGTGTGGATATGTTGATGAGACGTTTTTTTTATGTGTTTGTACTTTGTTTTTGTGGAAATGGTCCAATAAAAGTTTAGGGAACGAAATACTCTCTTTAATTCTCAGATAAATTATGGAAGAAAATAGGTCTTAAATTTGAAGAATGTTGGAATAGCATCTATAATTTCATTCAAGCGCAGCGAAAATAATTCGTAATCAAGTAAAAAGGAGAAATATCTGCAGTTGCAATCTCATAGTCGAAATATTCCTTAACGCAATATTCTTCTGGTAGCAACGGTAAAACTGCATACCAAACTACGGCAAATCATATTAATCCCCCTATAAGACCTGCTAACGCAATTAGGACAGCGCGAAACACAATTACCCTAGACTCACCCCGTAGCGTAGCATCCTGAAATTACGAATCAACGGAAGAGGAGAGAACGAAAGTTGGGAAGAGAGAGAGGAATGAAAACAGATTCACCCTGCAATCCAAGACGATGTTACGGCATCTATCAAAACCCCATCAATTGCGCAGGAATCAATCTGCCCGAAATATCGTGTTCTCCAACGACAATACATTTTACATTAAAAAACAGAAACGTCGATACCTCGTTAAAAAACATATTTCCATTCACCTATAGTAAACCGTTCCCTATTATACGCTTCCATTCAACATACCAAAAAAGAAAAAGCTTTTCCACAAAAAAAAAAAATATACCCCCGGACATCGTCCAAAATTTAATTAAAAACCATGCAATTTGTAACCATAAATCACCGAAAATTCGCAAGAGACGAGAATTGAAACACCGCGAGGAAATTACGAGAGAGAAAATTTACTCTCGACGATCTAAAATCGCCTCTTACGTACCTGTGATTTTCGACTACCTATCGAAGACCCTAAGGGCATCAGACTGCCGTAGAAATCGCATCGTCATCGTCGATGGACCGTAATAGTACCTGTTGTTAATAAAAACACGAGGTCAAACGTGCCGTAACATCGTCAGCAGGAGGCAAAGGGGGTTTTTCAAGGGGGAGGATGAAAGAGAGAGAAGGATAAGAGGAGGAGAGGGTAGTTGAAACGCGGAGAGTGTGATTTCAGTGGAGTGTACTCTGTCATGCGCCAGGTGCCGTAGGATTCTCTCGTGTCCATGGGGTGGAACACCGAGGGCGGTACTGATTGCGACGCTATGGAAATTCTAACGGGTGTTACCGAGGTTCACGGTGGATCGCGAAGAGTCAAGTGGGGCTTTCGTCATGGCTACCACTTGTAGCGATCGAGGTGTTCAAGCCGGTTATTTTCGAGGCTCACCCACCCTCGCGGTATTAAAACTCGCTTTGCGACTCACCCCTCTTTTGTAACCTCGACCCCTCTCTTCTCTCTTTCTCTTGGCTTCCGTAAATTCGACCCCACGACTGGTGGCGGCACACCGACGCTCCGACATCGAGACGCTAGGTGGAAGCTGCCAGGAAGGATTTAACTTAAGAAATATGAATGGAGATATTTTATGAATGCGTCTGCCTTACAAAGACCGTCGGAGCACTCTATACTTGGCTGTTTCGAGGGTAGTTGATCTAACGTAAGTAAATAAGGACGATGAAAGAATTCCGATAGAATTTAGATCCTTGAAGTTCCATGGGAATCGTAGGTCGAAGTTGAGCGAAACTATAGGAATTCCATGCTTTTATGTCTATAGTTGGTGATCGAGAAAGACATTCGAAGTTGTAGCGGGTCAAATCACCTTTGAGGTATCGCAGATACCTTAGACTATAAACATTTACCACCTGTTCGAACAGAACTCCATTCTTGAACTATCGACGGCGCGAATGTTCAAGTTCTCTTGGTAAAAGAAGTAACCAAAAGATCGTAAGGAAACGACCCGAAATTTTCGCGTTGCAGCAGAGAGAGATGGATGGTAGAAAAAAGAAGAAGGACGAAGAGGGGGTGACTGGCCGAGATTGCGTGCGTTTACAAAGCAAATGGCTTGAAAATAACCGAGCGGCGTGCCCCGTGGGCACCGCGGAGAGAAAACTTTCGGTGAGCATAGGAGGGTGGCCGATAGAACGAGAAACAGCTAACGGAAGAAGGACAGAGAGACATTGTACGACAGAGGGGGGTTGAAACCACCCCCCGGTGGCAGAGAATCGAGAAGAGGCCCGTGACGAGAGGAAGAGAGAGAAAGAGAGACGAAGTACGAAGTGAGAGGGAAAACAACGAAGGGGGGTCAGGAAGGGGTGGTATAATCGATGCGGACATGTGCAGTTCCCTCGGGGGTAGCAACCCCTAACTCGCCAAACCTATTTATACAACAATACCCGGTACAACCCCCCATAAACCACCCTCACGGTGGACCGCCGTGGCTGCTGTTGCTGTTGCTGTTGTTGCACACTCCACCGCCCTCCGTCGTCCACCCTGCGTGGCTGCTACCTTCGGTTTATAATCAACCCCTCTTTCTCTCACCCTCTTTGTCCGTCTTTCGCCGGTCTTCTACCCTCGACGATGCACGAACAGTTTATCTTGGGGCCCGCGCGACCAGGACTGGTATTTTAAATAGCAAATACTTATCTTACTGCCGGGAGAGGGTGCAAGTACCGATAAGCAGGTCGAGAGGGTAGATATGTATATGCGTCGAATTCAGGGTGGGAAAGTAAGACGAGCGTGGCAAGGGCTAGTTTTTCACTCTACAATTTCTATGGAATAGAAAAATACTTTACGCATTTTCTCTCGTTATTTTTTTACCTCGTCGTTAAACGAGGCACGAGGAATTACTTAAACAAAATGCAAAGTATCCTCGGCGCTTTCTTACGGAGGAATAAAATTATTCCCGGATGCATCTTAACGAGTTATTTGCATACGTCCACGATGATACAACTACGACTCTACAAAAATATCCGTAAGAACTTCCGTCCTGCTCGAACATGCCTGCACATGTGCGGGTGATTCAGCAGGTCTGCACCACCGACGCAAACAATTGTTGCGATTAACATAAGTACAAAGATCGTACCGAAGAAAATAAACTTCTCGAGTGGTGCGCAAATGCTCGCCACCTTTTCTTCATTCATTTTGTTCTTCTTCTTTTTCATTTCCTTCTTTCTTCACCATGTTCGTTAAATTCGTACATCACGAATCGAACGTACCTGAGTAATGCCCTAAAAAAAAACACACACACCTATCGCTGTTACGACGCGTCTGCAAGACTGGACCAGCTGAGGCAAAAGTAATCCGGATTTTGGATTAGCCTAAGCCAGCCAGAACACCAGGAGGTCGTTCTGGACGCTTCTGCCGTCTGTCCGGTTGAAGCGAGACGGAAATAAGTCGGACTCCACACCGCGAAAGAGACACGTTTCATCCGCCTCGTTCTCGATTGGTGACAACGGACACTCGACGTTTCTATTGTCCCACTCGTCGTTCTGATCTTCCTCCACGAATTTATGTGTTTCCAGGAAGTACAGCTATTCCGTGGAAGTCTTTCCTTCTCGGGCTGTGATGACAATGGATGAATTTTTAAGACTTTACCGAAAGGAAGAAACGAAAGGACGAAAATATTTTCTTGACTTTTTCACGTCGTTGTAATTCTTCAAACTTGTTTGAAATTAAAGAAATAAAAACTTTCTCACGGTACTAATTTACGTGACAAATTACGTTCAATGTGTAGAATAAAAAATATTTGTGAAATGAAATTTTAATGGGGTCAAAAGAAATGAAGAACTTGGAGTTTCAAGATTGTTAAATGATGAGGAAAGAAATTGGAGATAAAAGTCGATTCGTTGGAAAATAAGGATCAAAGAACGATACAGTGAGGGTTAATTGGTAGCTTTGGTACGTTAATTCAAGCCGGAGACGATTGACGAGGTTGGAACGTGCACGGTAAGCAGGGCGTGATTTGTAAGGCCTCCTTGCATAATGACAGAACAGAAGAACGTAGGGTTTACACGGTGGGGCCTCATTTTGCGACACGTGCACGGACACGTGAGTCTTCGAAACGCGTTGGACTGTGACACGTAGCAGCCCCTTCGACTTACCGGCCCCCTTTTGCGACCCTCCTCGGCATATCTCCTCCCGTTCGAGTTGAGCTCGAGCATCCTGCACTCTTGAATATTTAATCGTATCAAATTCATCGTGTTAGCAATAACATCTTTCTGAAAACTTCTCGGTGAGAAGCTCGAAATGGAAGCAAAAATAATTATTACCCTAGATTCGAAGCTAATCGAAGTATCTCCAGTTATCATATTTTCAAGAAGACAATAAAAAAATCTTATTCGTTGACTATTACTTCCACGGAATAAAAATCCTACAACTTTTGCAAATCGGCTAAACAAGCATCAATAAATCAAAAAGCCTCCAGAAGAAATTCTCTTCCTAAATTTCAATATTCCCTACACCAAAATGAAATTCATCTATCAAAATTATCTATTTTCTCTCCAACAAGAGGAGCAGATATATAAATTATTCAAGTTTATAGCCCTTCATCTCATTCTTAATGTTAATGACAACAAATTAACCCCAACACACAGCCATTATCCGAAGACCAAACTGACAAACACAAACTATCCTCGTTCAAAATCACAGCCCTACTCAAAGACAAGAATCGTCACGAGGAATATCTTCGCTCGCGAATCCTCCCTAGCAGGGTCTCTTCGAAGAAGGGTAACGAGAGCGATACGATAGGGTATATAGGGACCCCCTGGGACGGTTTGTCCCTGCAAGACTCCCGCGGGACCCCCGTGGTAGTTCCTGGGGCGCGGAGGCGGGCACGCATCTGTCGAATCTCCCGATGGATCTTCCGCGGGAGATCCGTCAGGACACGCATTACACGGAACGCTGACGCCCTTCGCCCTTGCGAATCGCAGTTACATTGTACACACTCTGTACGCGTCTGGTACTCCATCCGTCTAAATTCCACGATAAACTCCCGGGACGTCGCAATAGCGTAGGAGTCGCGCTACAAGAGGAGGAGGATTAATAGGATATTCCGGCAAGTGTTGTCAACGACTCTGTGATTTGTATTTGCAATTTTGCTGCTGCGATGTAATCGTTGGTAATGTTTGGTATAGATGTTATACTTGCATGGTTTATGGGGTATAAAGTATATATGGGGTTTTACGTGAAAGTGGGGTAAGACTGTTTATAATTGTTTCGAGATCTTTCAGAGATTCTGGATGTATTTTTCAATAACTATTAATTTGAGAATGTCAGTCTGTCACGAGAGGGTCTAATTATTTTTATAATACTAATGTTGCAGTCAAAATATGAAAAATGGGAGAGAAGCTTCTATTTTTTATATGAATTTTGATTTTGAATGAACAAGGGGTTAAGTTTATTACGAAGAGTTTATGAGGATATGTTACTGTATTTGGTCTGTTATTTAAATATGAAAAGAAGAGATACATGTGCAATTGGAGGGAACTTAAATTAATTTTGTCGTTCATTGGACTTGCAACAATTGAAATGTTTGTATGATTTAAATTTATTGTACATAGTTAAAGCACTGAGTATGTTAACTGTGTGATATCAATAAATTGACTGTATAGAATTTTTCTTTAGATACATCACTAGCACGATTTACGCGATTGCTTAATTAATTTTCCTTCATCTATGACTTTACGATAATTGACTACCAATTGTTCAAATTATTCCTCTCGTCCGCGTCTCAAAACTTCTGAAAAAATTTTACAAAAGCCAGAAAATATCGAGACCCCAGTTCTTTCATTTATTTTTCCAACAATTCTAAGCAACTGCTCAATAACTTAGTCCCGGGAGACAATCTACAACCTCGAGAAAATTCTAAAAAAACCATCGAATATCGAGAACTATCCGCAACGTCGAACGCGCACAGTCGTTGAAAAATACACGACCACCTGGGGATACTACGGTAAACTGCCACATCGTTTCGCGTGTTCTGTATACATACTTACGAGACACACTTGCGAGGATAGAATGATGCACAGGGAGTCGATAGGGACGCGTGTAAACGCGAAACACACATGGGGACGGAAGCATCGTTTCTGTTGGCCCAAAGGGACTGTCAGGGATCCGCGAACGTCGACCAGGGAGACCACCATAGGAAGAACCTAACGCGCAACCCCCGGAGGGCAGAAACACATCAAAATCGAATTCACCAGATGTCCAGGAAAACGAATCTCCCTTCCTACGCTTTCCTTCTGGAAAACGACATTGCAGCCGCGCTAACGACTTTAGGGCACGTAAGAACCCCGATGGCGCAGATGCGTTTGCGGACAACGATTTTCGGGCGCAAAAGGATTCGAATTCTGCCCCGGTGGTCTCAGGTGTTCGATCCGTTGGGAATTAAAGAAACCGAGATTTTCGGGGGGATAGAAACGTGCTGGGAATGTCGGAACAATAAATTTCGATGGACGTTGCTTGCTTTCTTGGTGAACGTATTTCGAGAAAGTTTGCCACTTAAGGGATGATGATATTCTTTCTTTTTATTGGAATAATTTATAGATTAATATTGTTGGGTGATTTCTATAGTTAAGTTTGAATTTAAGAGAGAATTTTAAGGTACACACCGTTACTTTGAGTGAGTTATATGTTTTGAAGTATTTACACAAAAAAGGTCGTGCCACTCGAGCGATCTTGGCCTTTATCGTAAAAGTCGAGCTCCCACGGTGGCACGTTTAACGGCGAGGCATTTACTTTCCATGATGTTAATTATTAAGTAAATACGATGTTTATATATCACACTACACTAAACGGTGTGAAATAAGAATATAAATGATAACTAAACTGCGGATTTTTGGGCAGTAATGATAAATTTTACGTTGCTAAAATACACAAGAAACATGTAATACAAACAAATATCTGAAACATCTAATATATGACATTCTTTGACAAATTTAAAGAGTCAGTGAAATCTTTTTGTCAGTTGCAATTTATCAAACTTGAAATTCGCACAAATATCCGCAGTGTACCGATACCACTTACCTCCGCAAACAAAAGAAAGCCGTTGCTCATCGTCGAGCAATAGAGTTTCAAGGGAATATGGTTGCACTAAAATAAGGAACACTCGTCGAGGATACGCAAGGATATAAAATGCACAATTACGTATACGGAAATACGAGGTGGTTTATTATAATAATATTTATAATCAATATGCATCGCGGCGGCGTTGTCTCTTTTCCTCGGCCGGTGCATTCCGTCGCAACGACACGCGTGCCTTCGCACATTTCGCGTACAATTGGATCGTCCAAAGCCGTGTGTTATTTAATATTACTTCTACCCGCGCGCATTCGGCAAAAAGAAGAGAGAGAGTTTTTATTTACATCGATCGCCGCCTTAACAGTTACAGGTTACACATTCCTATTTATATTTATACTTTAATGATAATTAGTACAGCGTCTTTAAAGTGTAGAATTATGCGCGTGTCTCGCGGTTTCTCTGTGTTGTATTCTTTGCGTGTCTCTCTGTATATGTGTATTTCTTTCTGCTCATATATTGTGTTCACGTGTTTGCCGATCAATTTCGCGTACTTTTAAATACACGATTTGCGTATTGTTTCGAGTTTTTTGTGTGTATCGTCGGGTGTACAACAGCGGATATCTACAGGGTGTTTCCTTAAAGTAACGTCGAAAATTAATCAACAGGGAGGGTATAATATTACACGATAGGACATTCGAATTTTTATACACAATAATATTAATAATAATATTTAATAATTCATAATAATAATAATAAAATAGTAACGTCAGCACATGCCGATCATAATAAAGATAATAATGTTAATAATGACAATGATAACCGTGAAAGAAACGAAGTTAAACGGTCGATCGCAATTATATGTATATATTTATATACCAATATACGTATACATATATATCAATGTATATATATACCGTATATATACTTACGATACAGATGTACACGTATATCTCACAGAAACGAAAGTACCACGATGCAATCGTTCGTACCGAAGATTGCCAAAGATTTGTTTTTTTTCCCATCTCTCCTTCCCCGTTTTGCGAAACTTCGATTTCACCTTTGCCATGGATTTAACGGTCGATTTTCTCGGAACCATCGATTTTTCGCATCCCCCGACGGAAAGCAAAGAAACCAAAAGAAAAACCGAAGAAGAAGGAGAAAGGAAACGATAAAGGACGTTAATTAAAACTCGTACTACCAGGCCAGCCCTTCGCTCTGCATCTGGTGCGGCTCCAGGAACCCGCCCCCACCGCCGCCGCCTCCCGGACCACCGCCATTCCCACCGGCACTGGGATTACCCTGTGCTCCACCTGAGAAATATCAACGGATCGAATCGGTACCGTTGAGAGCTTCTTAATCGTTCGAGAGCACCGTGAAACACGGACGAACTGCTCCCTCGAAATTGCGATGCGGTTATGAAACATCGTTTTGCCGTTGCAGTCGGCCTTTTATCAGAGCTTAACTGTATCGGCTTCGTGGCGTTAATTGTAATAACTCTATCGTCTCGATGAAATTAAACGGATACGCGTGAAAATTTCGAGGGGCACGGAGCTTGTGGATCTTGGGGACGAAGGGTGGTTACTTAATCTCTTCTAGGGTGACCGTCAAGCGATTTGGTTTTTAAGCTGTTGTAATACGTTTGATGTAATGTGAAATTGCAGTATTGTAAAATTTAGTATTGTAGCACAGTGTGGATAAAATATCAGGATTATGTAATATAAATACTGTTGGAATTGTTGACAAAGTAATTTCCAACTTCGACGAATTCGTCAAAAGTGACTACCGAACGATTAAAATGGACGAGAATTAATTTTCCAAGACGTTTAAATATAAGTTGTGGAAATGCACATGAAAAATGCAAATGTGAAAGTTCCTAGCTGCAACTATTATTAAGAAACCAAAATCAATATGACACTATTTCTGTTAAGAAACAAACAGCTCATTGATTACAATCGCCAATTATGCATCTGTTCCACAATGTGCTAAAAAAATGTCAACGTCACCCTTCAAGAGATTGATATGAAATTAATCTACAATCAATAAGTCCCGTCTCACACCGGCAAGTTTAAGAGATAGGACGAAAAGGTGAACTTACAAAAATCATGCACCTATACGGTCCTTTCAAAAGGACCTGGTCGTACCTGAAGGTGCTAGGAACTCTCCAGGACTCCCGCCAGGAGGTGCAGGGGGCCCCTGTCCGGGAGGGCCCGTGAGAAATTCCGGAGGGCCGCCTCCCGCACCCGGAGGTGGGTATTCCCCTGTCACCGCCACTGCGGCCGCCATGCCCGCCAAACTCGCCGGGTCCAAACCTGTCAGAAATAGATTACGCACTGCTCAGAGAGGATCGTATCCGCTCGGCCATCTCCGAAAAGGGGCTGTCATAATTATCCGCCGTCTATCTACTTGCTGCGATTAATTTATCGTGCTGGAATTTCTGCGAAATTTGCCAACTCAACTAACGAATGGAAGAAGTATTTCGAGAAACTATAATCCACGATTTAACTGTTACTCTGGCGAATCTTTGGAATTACTCTTTCGCGTTTTTTGGGACTTATCATACGAGGCAAGAATTCTGATTGGCACAATGGCCAACGTGTTAAAATAAATCCTAGTTTTACTTAACTTCAATTTTTGATCAATTGGAATAGGGACACATTATGAATAGACTTTGAGGTTCTTCCTTCCTCATTGTTTTTGGAAAACGTTGTTCTAGATTAGATGTACGTCTAATTAGTTTCATTGCGCCAGTTTAATGAAGAGGGGCGCGATTCCCCCGAATTCGGAAAAATGGCGAGTGTCGTAATTGAAAGTGATCGAAATGGCATGAACTGAAAGTGAATTTTGAAACTCACCTGGATTACCGGGCCCACTGAATGGTGGCCCATGGGGATGAGGGGGCGGATGAGCACCGAAGAATTCGTGGTGAAACGCCACGGGCCCGCCGTAACCGAACTCGAACTTTTCCGCGCCGAAATAAGGGAAACCAGGAGGTGGACCATCTTCGCCGCCCAAAGCACCAGGATTCAGGTTCAGAGGGAAGCCTCTCATTTTTCTCGAGCCTCCAAAGAACGGGCTCCTGCCCATCGACGTCAATTGCTTTAACCTACGTTCCTTGCTCCTTTTATTTTGAAACCAAACCTGCGGAGGAACGGTGCGCCAAATTGCTTTCATCAAATTCATTAATTCAGCGAACAAGAAAGAGAGGAAGATCGCGACTATGTTCTCATTGTCATTCGAAGAACAGGTCAGTGATTAGCATAATCTTTCGTAGGGGGAAAAAATAGATCGCTCATAGTACCGTCGTTATTGATATTTTTCTAAAAAGAACAAAAAGGAAACCCGTGTCTCTTTTTGCCTTCTACGTAATCGCGATTGTTAGGTGTGCATTTCGACGCGTGTTCGGTGTAATTATTTCCTCGTGATCAAATAGGTAATTGACGAGATTTTACGTAAACCTACACAACGGTTAAATCGTTGAGATAAAGTATTCTCAATCATCTATCCGAGGTTGTGAAAGCGTTGAAAGAAAACGGAGAAAAGGCAGAAAAGTAATTGTATGAACCTGTATCACTCTCATGGGCAGCCCAGTCTCTTTCGCTAACTGTTCCCTAATGTGCCTGGTAGGTTTTGGAGTGGACGAGAAGGCCGACTTGAGGATCTCCAGCTGTTTCGCCTTTATGGTCGTCCTTGGACCCCGTCTCTTCGAACCGGCACCACCATCACCGCTACCACCACCGGCACCCCCATCCGGACTTTTGTTCTCCGTCTGACTATCCCTCGTCTCGGGATCTCCGTCTAGGGAACCTTCGGCAGATTGGGTAATTTACACTTTATCGAATCCTGTAGAACCGTCTAATCCTAATTTTACTCTGCTACCACTAACCGCACTTGCATTGTCTGTCATAAATTACACGAAACATTATAAAAAAATTAAATTCCTAACTTGCATCTACCGCGAAAGAACATTGTAAAAATTAATTGACATGGACACTTCATCTACACTTATAGAGAGCACAAATTTTGAAATCTTTATCTAGGCAACGTTCAGTAGATTTGGAAAATAACACCTTATTGAATTCTATAGAACCATCTAATCATAATTTCACCCTACTACTACTAACAGCAGTTGGATGGATTATCATATACACCATGATTCTTTACAAAGAAGCGAAGTTCTTAACTGGCACATACCGCTAACGAAAATTATAAAAACTGATTAACATCGATACTTTATCTATACGTATAGAATGTACATATCTCGGAATCTTGATCGCCCGGATCGAGGTAACAACAATCGGAGCCAATCCCCCGGAAGCGATGCGAAACCCCCATCGGATTATCGTGGCTGCTCCACGGTTGAAAGCTATACGCCGCGGTATATACGAACGTACACACGCATGATACATTCTATGCTCTCTTGTATGCGTGTATATATACGTATATGTATATATATACACACATATACATGCCTTCACGCATATACACCTTTGGAAAGACCCGACTCTCCACGATAATCTATATATATACCCAGGGAGGTCTTAACCACGGGACAAAGAAAATGTTTGGACAGTGTCACACTGTACTACAGGGGCCACCCTTCGCGAAGACAACCCTCCTCCTTCTCTCTCTATCTTCTTTCAGCGATGAAAACGACTATACAGACTATATAGGAAGCCTCGAGAGGCAAAAGTGAGGGTCATTGTTGCGCTCGCGATAAAAGAGCAGAAGTGGAATAATAGACCGAGAAAACCTGACGCGACTGGTAATTCGTCCTGGCGCTACGGGTCAAGGAGAGATCGACAACCCTCGTTCAAGGGTTGAGATCTCGATTGAGTTGTCGCTCGATCGCAGTCTAACGTGGAAAATCGAATTTCGTTGGACGTGGAGAATTTTTGGAGTACGAGGAACACGAGAGGGTTGGGTTGGAACGTTTGCGAAGAGGGATGATTGGACGTTGAAGTCACTGAAGTTTCTCGTGCTTTTTGAAGTGTCAGCGGTACTTGATGAAAGTTTAAACGAATTTGGAAAAAAAATGGACTGGTATTGCAAAGAGGATTAAAATCGATGTTGCTTATTGCAATTTCAATTCTCCCTTAATAAATCTCAATTAGTAAATTTCATTCATCTGTCTTATCATTTAAACCCTACATCTTTACAGCGACAAAAATCGGTAGCATCAACCTCGAGACTTTTCCTAGACAACTCCAAAATGCAACAGAAAATTTCTACAACTTAACACATTCGCAATGAGAATTTTCAAAACTTGACAGAGAAATTCCTATGGGAAAATTGAAATGTTAGAAGAAATGAAAGAATCAAACTCACCTTGATCCTCGGAGTCTTCCTGCTTGCAAGGATCGTTTCCAAGAAGAGGAACGTCTGCCCGATGTCCGACGAGTTGGTCACCTGGATCACTTGGGCCAAGATTATGGGATCCTATGTGAGCACCACCGACACCACCATGATGATGATGGTGCGCACTACCGTCTTCGTCCTCGTCTTCAGAGCCTGAACCCATCAACGAGTCTCCTCCTGCCGACAGGTTGGACGATTCTGCTCGTGAACGATTCGAACCGTACGTTTTAATAATCACAGCCGATAATATCATTGACTTGGAAAAGATCGCCAGTCACTTTTCTCTTCAATGATTTAAAATTTTAAACTATGGCTCGATAAATTCGTCGCGCTTCGACGAAAGAATGAAGTTTCTTGGAAGAACTGATATTAGTAATTCCGATATCAATTCTTTACATAGAAATCAATGTGTGGATAATTTGCGATATTTTGTCGATACTGCGGTGTAACAAATTAAAAATTGTAAAGTCAATTTTGGAATTTAATTTACATATATTGGAAAATATATAAGTGATATGAGACTGATATAAGAAGTTAAATAGAAATTTCTACGGTATATTTTTAAGGGTATTATGGTAACAAGTTTTCTACTGTATTACGAAGCTGTTTGCTTTCTACGGGTCCACTTTCCTACATTCGTTTGGAATTTTTCAACAATTATTTGCAACGCACTGCCGGAAGAAACGTTCGCTCGCCGTCGGCAAATCCATCGGGCAACTCGGACAGATTCTTTCCGCGCAAGATGAATGCGATCTTTGTTAATAATTGCGTAAGACTAATCTCATAATTATCACTCCGGACCAGTTTTCGGATAATATATTAACATTCGTTACAAATTGATTGCCCTCCAGCGTTGACACTGCGTTAACACGAAACACGTATGCGATGTATCTACGTATGTAAACGCTGGTGTCTTGGTGAGGAGCGTAATTCATCATCAACATTTATCATTAATTTGTCACCGAAACGAATAAATTTGTCGGACTCCGATGCGGGGCTCGTAATTAAACGTAATTACTGTTATTCGTTTTCGGACAAACAGCGCGATATTACATTTCGTTCTGACCGGTGGTTTCATGAATTCAAAGAAAAAAAGAATGGAAAAAAAAATCGAAATTCCCGACTAGCCGACAACGCGGAAATTTCGCTTGATATGCGCACCGAAAGAACCTGAAAATAATCTTGATTAATCGTCGATGCAAACGTAATCGGCGATGCTTTTCACCACGGAAGATGACCATCGGATTCGACGACCGACGAATACCGGTACAATGATAGAGATTAATGTCGAAAATATGACTACCGAGACGTTGCAAATGCTTAAATCTTTGCCTTGCGATTTCCTTTCAATCTACTGTCACTATTGTGCTTTAAATCGTCGAAATAAAAATTTAGGAAGTAAGGTTGACCTATATTACACAATTTAAATACAAAGCTGATGATATAAAAGAAGTCCAAGGGTATTTTACCCCGTCGAACTTTTGAATTTCAAAAATTCCTAGCGTTTAAGATTCTCTGATTTCACTTTCTACCGTACGAATATTTTCTAATATTGTAAGCCAAGAAATTGGTCGTAGGAGTTGATCAAAATCATCACAAAACCGTAGTCTATTTTCTGCGTAAGCCTTTTTCGCGCAAAACTTCCATGCATTTTTAATCAAATGACAGAAGTCATATTCCAAAAACGATTATGACACCTTCGATTCTTACGATTGTCTCACGCGCGTGGAACCCACGTCACCTAGGGACGCCTTCCACCCGAAAGAGAAGCAAAAAGCAAACGGGTTGTCGGATGTTTTGCGGTTTCAACGTCGGCATCGAAGCGACAAAAGGTTTACCCCTGCCTAACGACCTTTCGGTTTTCGTTTCACGGCTTACACACGAGCTAGGCCCTCGTGAAACGGAACTCTCTGTTTTTCTCTTTCTCTCTCCATCTTTCTCCGTCGCTTTGCTATTTCTCTTTTTTCCCCGTTCCCACTTGCCTCCTCTTTTCTCCCGGTGGTTCATGGTGGTACCGTGCACGGTGTTTTCACAGCTTGCCGTTCAACCAGGGTAGAAACCCCGTGAAACCCCCACCTTTTTTAAACCGATCCTGACTCCGAGAAATCTCTGGCGTCGCGCGCGTTGAACTGTGATCCCTCGACCCTTCCAACGCAACTAACCCCTGGATCCTCCGCTTTGAGAAAAAAAATTAGTCTGGAAAATCTTAACATTCCAAAGTAACCCTGCTTTTTAAACGACTGCAATCGATTCTAGGCAGAAAGAAATTCTAAAACGTAGACAGTGAAATCCGTACTCCACTGAATTTCATCATTGATTTGACCCTTTGACTCCTGGCCGTAATACTTTCTCCGTTAGCAGAAACTCAGCTGTTATTGCTATGAAACACGCTTGTATTCGTTTCAGTGTATTCATCTCACTATGCTATTCATTTTGCTCCACGAATCAGTTCATATGCCCGGAACTTTTCCTTAAAATCTCGCAAGCTCACTGCTCCTGTTTTATCACTTCTAAGTTCGTCTATAGGTGTAGAACACCGTTTCATCCTACACTATAATTTGCATAATCATATTTCAATTTTCAATTTTAACCCTGTATACACGCATAAACAATAATTTTATCTTAAACAATGTAACGCTTTCTTAAACCTCACGTTTCATTCATCCCACAGCAACGTCATCGACTTCGATCTCGAAGGCTACGACAGCAAAGACAATCGAATCTCATCGCGCTCATTTGGTAAGTCATCCTCGTCGTCGGCTAATAGAACGAAAGAATGACGACGACGAGCCACGTTCCGGAAGGAATAAGCAGGACAACGACACTCGTAACTCACCATGATGACCATGCACGTGATGCGTGTCCGGCAACGGCTTGCCGGACAGGTAGTCCTGCTTGCAGACGAACTTGTTGTCGTCGAGGACGTAGAGCTCCTCGCCGGTGATCATCTGCTTCCGACACACCAAGCAGGTGAAGCAATTCAGGTGGAAAACTTTGTCCTTCGCCTTCCTCACGAGGTCCTGCGGGCTTATCCCTTGGAGGCAGCCGCCGCACTTCGTGCCGTATCGCCTGGAACGATGGAAACGTTGAGAAAAAGAAGGAGAAACAGGGTTCATGGTGGTGGATTCATCGGGCGGTACTTTGAAAGAGTGGATAATGAGCGCACGCTTCTACCGGACCTTTCGAGAGGATTGTGATTTATTAATCTATTATTAACCTATTGGTCGAAATGGTTTTCCTCGTTTGAAACTCGTGAAGGTTGAATTTAGAATTCTCTGCTTTTCGAGAGTTTTTGGAGATTGGGTATAATGGAATGGGATTGTGAGAGTTTAACCCCTTGACTTACAATAACGTGGGATAGTTGTGGAGTAAAAATTGGAATGATTCAGATTGAGGGTTTTTGAAAAGTGTCTAATTGCAAAAATTAATCTCTTGTCCTAGCAATGAATTAATAGCATGGCTTTCTAGTTTACTAGTTTTTGGAAATCTTCACAATTTTCTATTGCACTGTACGTCAAGAAATCAAAGATATGCAGTACCATGGAATTGTTTTTCTATTATCAATTTTATTTTAAATTGTCCGATGCAGAAGCAGAAACTGATGATCCTTTGTTTCAATAAGTTTAAAGTCAACTTAGGAATTCACCGTCACAAAAATAGTTGTGAGACAAGAGACCAACAAGATAGTATGTTAAGTCTATTTAATGTTTTAGGTTTAACTGTTGGAGTTTAGAAACTTGTAGTTTCAGGTGGGTTCAGAATTATAACTACTGCATACCAGTAGCTACCGTAACTCTAAATGTTAAGTTTTCAGTCTTTGGTAGATAAGTAACTTAAACCCCAAATATTGAAAGGTTTCCTGTAATTCTTTCAATCTCAAACGATCTATGTCAATGGTACAAAAATTAAAAAATTCCAGACAAAGATCATTCACAGTGGAACGATACTTAACGCTGCTAATAATATATAAAAACGTCAAATATAACCAATGCACGCCAACATCTCAAAACAAATTACTGCATCGCGTTTTCACGATCGACGTTTGCACCTAACGCGCATGGATTCAAGGGACAACGAAGGCTTCGATCGTCGTTTTTCCGCAGACAAATGAAAAGGAAAGTCAATGCCGTCCGACGACAACGACGGCGACGTTTATTGGGTTTGAAACTTACAAGTCCTGTCATTAACCTGCGCGAGTCGCAAACGTCGATAAAAGAAATATAGCCGGCTTTTAAAGAGATGGGACTTTAACGTCCCGATAGGGCATAAAAAGTTAAAACCCTTCGGTGCCGTAAAAGCACGTCGCGGTTACTACCGTCGCGGTACGATTTTCTCTCTGTTTTCTTTCTCTTTTTTTCATTCTACTTGTTAATTTCGCATTAGCCACTTTTTTCACCGGTTTCCCGCTTATATTTCTTTGACATAAAGAGCGCCCGATATTAATCAAAAACGTCGACCGTGGATAGGTCGGTTTACGCTTCGGTGGATAGAAACGCCACGTTGGACGTGTGATTGGCACGAATTTTATAAATATATTTTCGAAACAAAAGCGTACACTTAGTATTCGTACAATTCTTTTTTTCTTCGAGTTACTAATTCCGGCAAAGGAGGCGTAGAATCATCGATTCCGATCGTTCTAATTACAGGAATCGTACGATTAATTATAGCAATTAGTCGAGTCCCTTAGGACTGCCGGTATTCGAGGGTAAATATCTCAATCGATCGATCGAGCATCTTCGTAACGTTCACGCGTTAAAATCCCTGCGAGCTGTCTCGCACGTTTCCTCTTTAGTGGCGTTTCTCTCATCGACTGACCCATTTTGCGGATGCTATTATTTTATTATTGACATCGTATCCGCCAGTTCGATGTCGTAAATGCCCAACGTGTTCGAGCCTCTCCCGTATGAGACACCGTAACGATTCCGGGACACGGTTGATTTAATTTTCTATAAATCATACCTCCGGTAGCCTATGTCGAAACGGGACGTTTTCTGTCGCGGTTGATTTTCCGTAGAATTAATTTCAAGTTTGGTATTTGATAATCATTTCGTGTGTTTACGGGAAGTGGCACTCGACACCTGCAATTATCACTATGAGGTAAAAGCCGAGTGTTTCTGAGGGGAGAAAATTTCTAAATTAATTTTGATTTAAATTAAAACGGACTGCAGGTTGATTGGAACGATCATTCTGACGGCAAGGGGTTGACGAAGATTGAATTTAACAGTTTTTATTTTTAAGATTACCGTGGCTTCGTACCGGCCCCTTGGAATAATAGCTATTTCAAATTTCATAATGTACGGTTGACATGGTAATTAAAAACAGAAAATCGCCGGGAAATATTTAAACCTTATTATTATAGCAGACTCACGAAGCACGATTGGAGGCGGGCTTACGAGGAAAACGTTGGATTCTGCGCAGAAACCGATCGTTTTGTTTCATTAACGAACCATCGATAGTCGAGACAGGTCCGTCATTAACTGTTTCTATTATCTCGCGTGTGCACCGTTTAAATTCGTTTTGTTCCCCTCCGTAACGTTCCAGCGTGCACACTTCGAAAGTGGCGGTCTCTCTTTTTTTTTTATTTACCGAAGAGCATTCCGAAAAAAAAGTATTTGAAAAAAGAAAGGACATCAAAGACTCCCCTTATCGATCGTCCGGGTCATCTATAACCGCTATACGGAGTACTGTTGCACGAGGCATCCTATAATCAACCGGCACACTTTTTCAAACTATTCATCAACCTGTCCAAATTAGCAGTCCTACGCGATTCCTAACAATCTCCTCACGGAAGCAGAGAGAAGCTAGAGATATTTCTTGGCCAGTGGTCATTACGTCCAACCTCCCTTTCTCTTCTTCATCCAATCTCTCCTTTCCTCTCTCATTCCCTATTTCTTTTTCTTTCTCTCACCAATCTCTTTTCTCTCTCCCACCCACATTCTACTCGAGCGCAATCCCTCCAGCCTAATTACAGGAATTATTTAATTAATTATAGCAATTAGTCGGTCCCGTGTCAACTTCCACGAGTGCATACGTCACCGAATCACCGACGCTACCACCGTTGGTCCAGCGTTCTCCAACCCTGCGGCACGTTCCAGCCATTTTCTCTTTTTAAATACGCGAGGGCAGCAGCCAGTTCTTTCTTCCTCGTGGAAGAAAAAGAAACGGAGGCTGGCCGTAAAAATCATTAATAGAAAGGCTTACCCGGTGCCTCGACGTTACAACCGTGTCTATGGATGTGTGGGATCGTACGTGTATGAGAAAAACGATGGACCAAAGAGGAAAGAGGTGGTCGAAGGGAGTCGAAGACTCCGGACTCCCTTAAAGAGGAGAGCGTAAAGAGCCACGTAGGAATTCTGGCGTGTAGCAAGAAATATAGGACAGCCGGACTCCGGATAAAAAAAAGGGGGTGGGTCCGAGCCACGATTTGCCACGGACCCAAGAGTTTATGTATGTGGTGCGTGTGGTTCCACGGTGTCCCATAGACGGACCCGTCTCTCCTTCGGACCCGTTTGCCCTTACCGATCCAACGATCGAAGCTTCTTATCGTTTATATTGCTTCATGCTAGTCTTCCTCTATTAATTATGAATAAAGGATTTCCGTGGATTGGACAATTTTCTATCGTTCTCGGTTTAACAGTAACTGTACCGCTTATTTATAGATACTTATTCTTACGGAGGCAGATCTTTCGATCGGTTATGAAGTAACGATAATATCTTCCTGAAATAAATTCAGGAGACTGTCAACTTAATACAGGATACAACGTATGGAACATATTTTTATTTAATAATGCAAATAATTAGATATTTTTTTTACTGAATCGGTCATTTGATAGAGTTAAACATCTTACGAATGAAGAATTTGGGACCACTCGTGTATACAGAAGGATTATAATTATTAATTTTACCCTAAATTACGGTAAAATTGTAACTCTGGAATTTATATTGCAGGCTGTATAGAACATCAAATCTTCAACCGTAATAGCTACTATAGTTCGCGCAAATGCCATCATAGAGGTGATTAACATCGACTTGAAAATTCACCTTGAACATATGAACGATGGCCCATTAAAAGGGAAACTCTAATTACCATCCAATTTGTTATTTCTCTGTAAACACCCCCTCCTGTATTCCACCTCCTTCCACCTTTTCCTTTTGCCCTCAATGCACATGCGCCGACATCTCGCGCACGACGATAAAGGAAATAAACAGCCGCGAGATTATTCGCAAGACGGGAGTCTAATTAGCGGAATCCAATTAGCGACGCGTACGCTTCCGCGCATAAGTACACATGCGCGCGCATCTCAATGCGGCCGCGTGTTCTAGTCGGCGCGGATTTTCAAAGCAAACTTCCCTCGCGATAGTCTGTGGCCAAGGGCCAAAAGTGAAGGCGACCCTCGCCGACACCTTTGCTTGAAACAGCAATAATTCTTTGGCAATTTTCACTTTATTTCCTGCTATCGGAAAAAAAAGATGAAAGAGAAAGACGAAGGAAGAGAAAGAGAGAGCGAGAGAAACGGGAAGAGAAAAGAAAGGGAAGGATAGGCCGCATACGTTCCAACGAATACCTGCTTATCGGTACGAGCTTTAACTGGTCGGCGATTAATTCGTGAAATATCGGCAATTACATTCGAAAGGGCGAACATGCGCTTGCGAAACGATTCATAACAGTTATGCTAATGTCCAGCGGTACGCGTAACACGGCAAAAAGCGTTTGCATAAAATTCCACCGGCCACGCCAGCTACCGAGACGCGAATTTGTTTGGTTCCTTTTTCCCATCTCTTTCTTCATACCACTTTGAACTTTCTCTCTCGCTCTTTCCGTTTCTCTCTCTTTTAAAACCTTCTCCATATCCGTTATCACTCTCGCTAGGAGCATATAACGAGACAAAAGGGCTGTCAATTGACCGTATCGGTGTCTGTCGATAACTATCGTTCTATATAGGAGAATACCATCTATCTATATCAATATCGCACAGTGTATTTTATTTTAAAAAATACCGTACCCTTTTTACGAAACTCGTTGTGATCCACAGAGACACCCTATAATCCGCGGGCCGAATAAAATGCGAGCTGTTGATCCAGATGTTATTGAAATTTTTAGTCAAACTTTTAATTTACCAGAAAACTTTGTATTATTTTGTGAAACATTAATAAAGCAAAAAGTTCAACTGGTAAACTTCAATTTTTCAAGTGTGAACTAGAAGCTGTCCTTTGGAGGGATAGCTTTCATAATTAAAATTAATCGCACATCTTTACATCAGGTAAAATCAAAAGGAATATTCTTTTCTTTTCTTGGATCTACTAAATCTTGGTTTATCTTGGTAGTTATGCTAAATAAGTATAAAAGAATCATTTCTTTCTGCTGTACCTAATTGGATTTATGCATCTCTTATAGCCCAATCATTCGGATGCCGTTTTAAAGGACAGTAGTAAAATTTGGGTGAAAGGAGATACTTCCTGACTTCCTTATCATTATTCCCATTAAATCTACGCCATGAAATCAATAAGAAAAGAGAATCCTTTCTTCTTCTAACATCGTAAGAATCGATGGTACCAAACGTAAAGTATACAAATACGCATCGCGATACCATTGCTGGGCCTTCTTGGAAGGGAGCCGACTCTGAGGCCCCTTCTTTTCTCTCTTTCTCCCTCTATCTCTCTTTCTTCTCGACCGCGCCGGCCCCGTCACGCCCAACAAACTTCTCCTACGGCTCGTAGCGGGCGTCACGGCGCATTTATAATGTTTCCACGTTCGAGTTTCGGCGGGTCTACTCCTGAGGAGGCCAGCACCGCGGGTGGAAAGCAAGGACAATGGACCCCTCGTCGGCGGCCTTTCCTGTCGGCCGAGGAAACTGCGCCGATCTATGATCTCTCGATCGTTTCGCCTTTATTCCCCCGAAGAATCGATCTGTTTTCCATCGCTGCTACGAGAAACTTCGACTAATGATTCCACTGGCGCGCTTTTCAGATTGCTATTATTAGAAGAAAACGTCTTTATCGAGCCGCGAATGGATGCCAAATTGTTTAGAATAGTTTTATGAAAAATGTTTAATATTAGAACTACCGGCGTTGTATCTATTATACATATTTAAATATACTAAATAAGTACTTCACGAAAAGAGAAAGATGATCTATTACGTAATTTAGGTTTTATGAGATGGAAGTGGAATATTTACTTCATGGTAACCCTATCAATTTGAGAAATTTTTTGGAATAATTGGAAACCGATAAACTTTTGCACGGGGGGATAATCCAAGGGGTACAACATTTACCTCCCCTGGGCTACAGTGAAGAAATCCAGATACTTCATGTCACACATAAAATACACTGACACTAACGAATACTATATATTATTATTAACGACATTTTTACACAACCTCGTCAAGTTTGCGTTAGACAAAACTAGTCTACTAACAAGTGAGAAACAAAAGTTCAACAACCAAATAAAACGATAATACATGGAAACAGAGTAACGTGAAACCAAAGACAAGTAGTCACAGCTATCATACATAGTGCTAGAATATCGTATAAATCAAACTCCTAATTCAGAAATACCAAATTCCGCAAACTACTATTGTTACTAACAAGTCTCACAACTAGTACATATACTAGAGAAAAATTCATCCACCATTTATTTACACCAAAACGTATAAACCACCGTCCAATCGAAATCCTCTCCTACCACCCTTCCCGCAAGAATACACCTCCAACCCTCAATTCATCCACGACCAACAATCTCATACGATCGAAAGGGGGAAAACTGTAGAAAATTGATCCATCACGAACCGCCTCACCGGTATTCTTTTCGGCGCCTCCCGTAAACTCGCGGCCGCAGGTGCGCCACGTTGCATGATTTATCTCCCGACAGTCTCCTGTGCTGTCTTTGCCGCGTAAACTTCTTGCCTCGGACGAGCCATTAATATTCCAAACGGCTGCTAACGTAACGGCATTCTTAACATAATTCGCCGAACGTTCTCGCGCGATAACTTTCATCGGCGAAAAGGCGCGCCCCGGAAGTCGGCTACTCCTTTTTTCCTGTTCTCCACGTACCATTTTTCCTTCGCGATCATCCTTCATCATCGAAGAACTTCCAAGTGCAACGGTTCGAATGAAACGTAACGTTTCCATCGGTAAGTTTCATCAAAGGGGTTGAAGTATTTTTTGAAGCAATAATTTTCGCTGGGTATACGTTCCTCGGGCCATCGACCGCAAGCCACGGCAGTCGAGGCGGCGTTGAAACGGGGACATCGGTCCTTTTGATCCTCCGGACCCTTTTTGGGACCCCATGGGCCATTATCGACCTTTAAGGACCTTGCTGCGACTCGTAGAGCCGGTTACCATAACCACACGTACCGTTCCTCAGATACCTCGGACCTCCCAGAGGTGTTACAATATTCCCAGCGGTGATTCGCTCAAGAGAAGATTTCGATGTCGATCGATTCGATCGTAGAGAGACGATCAGCTTAGTTGAGATCTTTTTGCATCAATTTCGCAAGACTTTCGCGAGGAACGTTCGATCTTCCGAGATGAAATCATTCATCTCGATATCTGCTCGGGGTTGCGTAAGGAATTTCGCGCGCATTGATGTTACGAGAGTTTTTATTCTAGGAGATTATTAGTTTATTCTTTCGAATAGAATGAATTACGGAAGGTTGCATTGAATTGGAGTAAAACTTTGTGTGAGTAAAATTAGACGATTTTAATAAATTTGTACCCTGGCGTTCCCAAATTCAATTGACCTAATTGCACGATAATTCACGCACATGGAATATAAAATTTCTCACCAACAAGAATTCTAATTACGCCATGTATTTCCACCTTTATTTATCTTTTTAACGTAGCAAAATATTGCGCAAAATTTCGCGCAAAATTCACCGCGCCCCTATGACGCGCAATAACGTACACCATCGCATCCCGACCCGAATTAGCGTTCGATTTTAAATACGTAATTACCGATCGTCGTCGAGTCCAAGTTGCCGAAGCGTGTAACGGTAGCAAAGAGGATAACATTAATTAACGGTACGCCGTTGAAACGCGACTTCTTTCGATCCGAAAAGCTTTCCTGCGTCGCTCGTGCGACCACCCGTTTCTCCTTACGTCTAATGAATTTTTCATCGAGACGAGATGCAAAGCGGCTCGTAAAGTATACAACACGTTGGTTATACACTCGCTCTTACGAGTATCAAAGGGAGTCCCCTTTTTCTCCTCTCTTCGTCCACCATAAGACCTTTTCCGTGCACGTATCCCCATTTGCGAAGGGGATCGTTCCTCCTTTCCAGAAGTCACGAAACGGTGCAACTCAGAAGAGATATGTTTCGGTTCCCCCCTATAATAAATCGTCTTTATGGTTTTGTATTTTTGAGACATTAATTGCTATAGTTATTGATTAAGACCTATTGTTTTAGATAAGTGTAGAAACATCGGGGGTTACAGGGATAACAGAACATTTGAACTCGAATATTCTGATTGCAAGACTCAGCCTTTACTTCTACATCCATCACAACCTCTTATTTCGAATTTTCATCATTTCAAATTTAATTGTTATTGCCATTTCACCTACGATTTGCTGTCTTATCACCGCGGCTACGCTATAGTTGATAATAATTGAAGACAAGTTTCCCAAAGTTGCCGGAGGATTTGTAGTTGCACCCATTGAATTCAAAGGTGAACCGTTCTCCATGGAAAGGACGAAACGTGAAAATCCAGCGCCACGAGCAAAGCGTATAAATCAATCGACGATGAATAACAACCGTTTCGGTCAGCCAGAAATATTTCATCGGCCGGCTGATACCTTCTTGCCTTTGCGAACGTACGAAAGATTAACGCTCCCGTGTAATTATAATATCTCACGCGAGATACCGCGATATTGTGACGTCTCGATATTCGTCCCTCGCCGGTTTCGTTACATATTAATCAGCCAGGCCGGTACAATGTTACTTATTATCGTTCAGTGAGAGAGAAAGAAGGTGGGAAAAAAACGAGCCACCCGGAACGCAGCGAGAGAACTGGGTGACCAAAGGTTTGCGAGGTTTCGATTTCTTCGATGCGTGCCAGTAATTAATTTAAGTGACTCGCCTTTAACCCTTTTTTTCATCGCAATTTCTTTCACCTCGGCTAGAGAGCTGGTGGAAGCAAAAACACGAGGGAACGTTTCCAACGAAACGTGACACGAGTATCCGTGCAGCGATGTTCACGCTTTGAGAGCTCAGTTTCTTGCAGAAATGTCAAGGTCTCTGCAGCCGCGACAGTTCGCGTCCTTTTGGGTTATCACGATCACGATAATGCAATCGGTATTTAACCCCTTTTTCTATCGAGGGTGAATTCGATCAGGCCTCTGTGCGAGAATTGATCGTTGGAAGCGACTGCAGCTCCTTTGTGCTTTTATAATTTTTGTTTTGAATGACAATAGGTAATTGAAAAAAGATTGGATGTTTAGATTGACTTTCTACCCTGTAGATAAATGTATGTGTCGTGAGAATTGTTAAAAGTCGACGGATGAATTTAAAGTTGCAATTAATGGGTGGAAGTTCAAGATTCTACAATTCGGACAATTCAGATAATGAATCTACTATCTCTATAAATAATTACTGTTGCTTTTGTGTTTGTATTCAATATTTACCTACAGTTATTTAACCAAAGAATTTACAATTTTAAAAGGCACTCAAAGAAAATGGATAAATTACTAAAAAATTGTTGCATTAAATCATAATCTACGTTATAATCGCTGTGTAAAAAGAAGAAGAAATCATTCGATATTCTATCTACAATTATATTCTTTCGATATTTACTCGTTATTTTTATCTTTCATTTCATTTAACCGAGGAATCTACGATTTAAGATCCTCTCGAAGGGAACTGACAGCATCCGCTGGAAATTCTCGCGTAAAACCGTAATCTACGGTATCTTCAGCAGGAAGGAAGACGAGAGAATCGTTCAAGATCGACGTAGATTGTCCAACATCGAAGGTGGTATCGAATTATCGCGACAATTTCCTACCGACATTTTCTTTCTTTCCAATCGACGAGAGAATAATGGAGTTTCGTTGTCGTAAAGGCCGATAAATCGTGGTTCGTTGCGCGATCGGCGAATATATATACGATCGCAGGGTAGTGGAATATACCTGTATCTACATATAGGGTCATACAATATATACAGAGCACGTTTTAGTTCACCGACAGCCAGCGAGCGAACGACTCGATTTTTATTCGAAAGTACCCCGAGTGAAATGGCGCCAGTCTTGTCCTGGAAAATGTCAAGGCCTCCTTTCTAGCCGTCAGAAAATCTTTCGTCCAACGTTCGAACTTCTGTCGAGCAGAAAAGAAAACTATCCACTGTCATTTTTTTCTTCAACGCTTTCCTTTTCTATCTTTCTGTATCTCTATTCCTATTAATCTCTCTCTCCTTTTCATTAACGAAAACCTTGCACAGCGCGCCTCATAGAATACACCCCTTCTACAGAGTTCTCTATGTTTTTCAACGTTCCCTGTATACACGTCGGAACGAAATTTAGACTCTGGTACAATTAATCGCGCATAATGGTCAATTAAATCTCCCGTAATTGGTTTTCACAAATCAATTCGAATCTCTGCGAGCTTATTATTTAACATTCCCTTGTATCACGAAATTACGAATTATTTCGTCCTAATATTCTCTTCTCCCTCTACCTCTTTCCTCTTGGTACCTCTTGCTATCTAATGCTACCTCTCCCTGTCTCTCATTCAAGGAACATCAGTGACAAGCAGTGCGAATATTCTCGGCCGGAGGCTAATCCTCTGTAAGGTGCGCAAAGATTACAAGTACCTGTAGAAGTCGTCCCTGCAGAAGAGCTTCGCTTCCCTGGAAAAGCACTTGTCCTGCAGCGTGATTCTGCAATCGAAGCAACGGACACACTCGACGTGCCACGCTCGGTCCGAAACGTTCAGCAGGTACTGATCCATTATTGGTTTCTCGCATCCTGCACATGACAGGAGCATCGCCAAACCGCGTCTACCTGCTATGCCAAGAAAGGACACTTTAGTGATCGCGCTTTAGTTAAGCCATTTAGTTGACCGACAATTTCAGTTACGATTTACACGTTAGTTGCCTCGGTTTGGTCGTGTTTTTCGATGGTCAATTATGTTTTACGGTACGGACGATTAAAAGATAGTGGATCTATGGTGGTAAAAAAGATGAGGACTCGATAATCTTAGGGTAACTCTGAGGTGAAGCTGTTGTGGGGAATTTTTGTTATTTGTATTGTAGATCTTGATGGTGAAGATGTGGAAATAGGTATGGGGGAAGGGCAGTCGGAGGTTAAAAATATAATGATAGGCTTTATTAATGGTTACTTTAACACTAAGACTACCAAGATGGTTCAAATGATCGGTTTCAAATTTTTCTAAACATTTCCGAAATTGATAGGGGAGCTGGGCAGTAAATATACCATGTCTATCTTATAGAATCTGAATTACTTAATTGATGACCTTTTTCGCCCCTTGATTCTGTTTTTTCTAAAGTACTTATGCAGTATAGTTAAATACAGCAGATATGGCGTTGGTAGTTTTAGCGTTAAAAGGTTGAACAGGGAGAAGGAAAAGATTTTTTTGGAGTGACAGTTGGAATAGTAGAATTTGGATGCATCATCTTAAAGTCCGAGAAACTATTCTTATAGTCAACATAGATCGTTTCAATGTTCTAAATTTCACTATTGACTTCACCGGGCAGGTAACGGCTAACTCTTTCAGTTTGATGATTATCGGTCAATTTTTATAACAGAGATAACAAACTATACGATACATTAATATATAATATATAGAAAAAATAAATATTGAAAATATATGTTAACTAAATCTCCTGAATCTTGAGCCGAGACAATTTTCGTCCCAAGCATCGTAGACAATTTTTATACGAATGCTCAAAAAATACGTCTGGAAGCCTTAAAAAATATCGAATCCTATATAAAGAAACCCAATACTTTTCACGATTTCAATTTATACCTGTTTCAAACCATGATCAAATGAACTTTCATCGTTAAAAAAGAATCTTCAACCAAAGTTTAATTCCTCTTATATACACCCCATAACTACCCCATCACTTTCCATTCGTGGAAACATTCAATAATGATTTAAAATGTAAGATATCGACGTTTCCCGGCGATACAATTACCCGCCGAATCTTCACGTATTAACGTAACATCGTTAATTACGGTCGTGCAACGGCGAGGAGCCAATTAATACAAACGAACCATCCAGCCGATCGATTCGTAACATTCTTCTCCACTGACCAGCTATCCGACTCAAAGAAATCCCGAGCTCTCTTTCCGTAAGAGCGCACGTGCATAACGAAGCGCGCGCTTGGTATAGATATTTTTTGCGAGCACTGCCGGTTTGATTACCATGCAATTAAACGAACGATACCGCGGCACGACAGAGTGCACATATAAAACTACCGGCTCTTTATCTTGGCATTTTTCTTTTTTTTTCTGCTCCGGTATTTTTTCAGCCATTAATTGCTATAGACATTTTGCAGAGAAGCTACTGTTTTAGGTGGGTGGCGAGTCACCGAGGCAATGATTTGTGCATTACATTTTTGTTACTAATTATTACTAATAAGAGCTACTATTTTAGATGGGTTTCGAACCACTGAGACTATGACATATTAAATTATAAGTTGAAACAAATCTTTCGGACAAAGATTCAAATTTGGGTCCGCCGATTGTGAGTTGCAGTCTTTTGCTCCTTATTCATCATGGCTCCCCTTAACTGCTATGGATATTTTGCCTCGAAGTTGCTATTTTGGATGGTTGTGAACGACCGAGGCTATGATATGTGTATTGCATTTTTTAGACGTTAATGGCTATGGTAATTTCGGCTAGGAGCTACTATTTGTAGTCTTTTAACGAGTTTCGAATACGGGAGGATACAGAAGAGAACAAAGGGATTAGTCTTTCTTAGTCGGAGCCTAATAGTAACGGTAGTTTGGCATCTCGTACAGCAATAAATTTCAAAATGAAATAATCCCCAGAAAACGACCAAGACGTCTGATTTATAAAATATAATTTAATAAGCGAACCGGTACCGCAACGACGGCCGAACGTCGTGTGTCAGTTTTATTCGAAGGAACGACTCCGCGCGTTATTATATCGTCAAATTTAACGATCGCATTTCGATCTTTATGGTTCCATAATTTTTTGTGTCGCTGATTCCGCGAATTCTTCCTTTTCCACCGCACTCTCCACCGTTGTAATTCGTTGTTAATTAACATTGCCGAGATTGCTCATTATTGTTCTCTCTCCGCCTACGTCTCTCGTTGGACTTCAACCCTCCCTTCATTCCTCCGTTTCGCTTCCACCGTCGATCGCTTCCTTCCTCCCTCATTTTCTATGCCACTGTTTCTCTCCCTCTGTTCCTCTCTCGCCCTCTCATTTTCTCCATTCTCCTCTTTCTCATATTATTCGCAAAAAATTCTCTTTTTCTCGCACATTCCCTCCGTCAATTATCATCCCTCTTTCTCTCCTCTCTTTCATAAGTTCTCCGTTGCTATTTTCCTCTTAGCGACATTCTCTCGTTCGCTCTTTCGCTCATTCTATCCAGTAACCCCCTTTCTCTCTTCTCCTCTCAGTCTCTCGTAAGTTCTCCGATAGTATTTTCCTCCCAGTTTTATCCTCTCACTTGCTGGTACCCTCATTCTCTCCAACAACTTTCTCTCTCTCTCTTCTCTTTCTCATAATTTCTCCGCTGGTATTTTCCTCTCAGCCTCATCCTCTTGCTCACTCGTTCATTCATTCTCTTTGTCACTCCCTCGCTCGCACTACTACCCTCTCAATTTCTCCGTCGATCTACCCCTCACAGATCTTCCCTCTTTCTCACCTTCTATCGATATCTCGCTCCTGCTCTCTCGACCCGAGACGTTTTTTCGCCATTGCCGAAGCCTCTAGGGCTCTCTCCTCTCCTTTTTTTCGCGGTTTCCACCAATGGGCGGAGTTCCTCCGTGCTGGCAGGGTTGTCAACCTAGCAACCCTTCTCCCACCCTTAAGGTCCGACCTTGCGCATCTCGTCTCCCTCCGACGCGACGGCGGTAGAGCGAGAAGAAGAGGAAGAAGAACGAGAGAAACGGAGGTAAAACGAAGTGCTCGGCTTCGACCACCCTCCAAGTAACCTCAAGGATTTAAATCGTTTCTACGTGAAATCGACTTACGAGTCATTTCTGCAAACGGGGAATCCTCACGGCATAGCGCGAAAATTGTATAAATTTCACGAGGAAAATGAAATCCCGGGAGGCGAGAGCGACAAATTCATGGAAATTTACGCCGTTCTCGAGATTTTTCTCACCTGAAAGCTGTTAGTTGATATTCGATTAAAAGACCTACTCTTGCGATTCCTTTTGGATATTCAGGCGAGAGTAATTTGAAAATGTTTTATTCGTCCACGCGAGAGAAATTAGTTGCGAATCATTGGGCTGAAATGTGTTACATATAGAGAGGAAAATTTTCACGATATCTCCTACATTAAAGAAAAAAGAAAAATCGTTGGAAGTAGAAAAGTGTTATTTTTTTCATTATTCTAATGAATTTGAAAGAAAGCTACCTGAGCTTCTGACGGGACGTTTCAAATTAGCTCGCGGGCTGCGAGTTCAATCCTCTTTTTTGTCTTTTCGCTTCTTTCAGTTTTAATTGCTGCGATCGTCTCGCCTAGGATCTACCGTTTTATAGAGGTTTCAAACCACTGAGACTGTGATATGTTAAATAACATGATATGTGAGCTTAACGTTTTTATTTCTTCCCCATAAAGATAATATGAGTAAAAGTAATACGTATATAATTCCTTTTAAACATATGGTGAAAACCGTGGTACCGTTTCTGCCATAAAAATTAATCAACATTGCAAAGCAAAGGGTTAATCTTATCTCCCAAAAAAAACTATTGAGAACAGAATTTTAATTTTCCAATTAGAAATAATTTCACAATAACGAGAGAAACTTAGCAAAAAATCAGAGATAATAAACGCAACGATTCTTACGGGGGTTGTTCACCCACAAATTAAATATCTCACAGGGTGATCGTACTCCAGAGAAATCGAGGAGAAACAAAAGAAGAAAAGACTCGGTGGAATCGTGGAAACCAGATTAGGATTAGTTGTACGCGACAGGAAAGCCTCGTTGATCCGTCAAAAGCGACCTATCGATCTGATTTTTCGATAGCCAGATTAAGCGTAGCGCGTGACCAGTTTGCCGAAATAACTTTGTTCGTGCGACATCGTCCGAAAAGTTCGGCAAATCTATTTTATTAAAGCGATTTCATTCAGAGTTTACTCGATGCCCGTGCATCCCACGTTTGTTCTTTCCGTTCGTCCTACTCGCAAAATTTCGGCTATACGCGTTTCGCAATGGAACGATAAAAACCTCGATGAGTTATCAGAGTTTGAGATCGATTCGCTCGAATTATTCTTTGTTGGAGGTGTATCCCTTTCTTTTTTATAAATAGCGCTTAAACTCGGACGAAATGTGAGGCAATTGCGGTAAAAAAATTAAGAATTAGAACTTGCAATCAATGGGCGCTAGTTCAAATTCTTATTTACCACATCTAACAAATAGTACTGAATTTATTATTTAATATATCACATCCTTGGTGGTTCAACAGCCACGTAAAATAGTAGGTCCTAGGGGAAGTAACCATAGAAGGTAGGTGGGCTATGGTGAGTTAAAATTTAAAAGGGCGGAATTCGTGATCAGTGAACCGGTGCTCAAATTTTCTTTCGTCTACTCTGACAAATTGTTCCTAATTTAATATTTAATGTATCGCGACCTTGGTGTTCTAACAACCGCCTAAATTAAATCGCCTAAGTAAAGACCGGAAAACTTAAGAAATGAGATAGTTTAGACGATGATGTTCAACTTGTGCAGGGCATTTAAATTCATGCGTGGATGACTTCTGGGATTTTCTTGAATTATATTTAAATTACTTTGGTCTCTGCAATCATTAAGTTACTTGCTGGCTTATAAATTATATAAATAGGGCGACTAATCGTCGTTAAATCTAAAACATATTACCCTCGCTACAAGTTAACTATATATCACCCTACGCTTGATAAGTTTCCCCCGTATATTTATTTCCCCATAAATAAAAACCGCTATATGCCGATAATAACTAATACCTTCACCTAGATGTAACAAATCAATCCAATTTAAACATGATAAAATCTAAATACACAGGGGGTCTGCAGCGACCTCAAAAGTCAAGCTCGCCAGAAATCGTGCAAGGATTAAAAAGTACTCTGCAAATATCATCCCATGGAAGTATTCAAGTTTGAATGTAATTACGACGCATTTTCTCAGTGTAATAAATTAGAAGATCTTAATTAACAAGAAAACTGACAGATCTCAAAGAAGATCAGAGATCAACAGAGGTTACGAACATACGGGAATGAATGGGGGTTCGATGTGATACCGATACTTCATGGTCAATATTTTTCTTATGGTTCACCCTCAAGAATATGCTAATATCCATCTAAACCCTTTTGCGGTTTAAGTTTACACGGAGTACCGTGGAAAGTTCTAGGAAGAATACGAACAAAGAGTATCCCACATAATGAAATACCGAGTTCTTCGTGGGCAAGGGGTGGGTTGTACGGGGGTGGAATTTAATTCCTGACGCTTTGAGAATTTTAAACCGAAGAGACGGAATTAAAGCGCATAAAGCGAAAATATACATTTACGATGCAAACAGAACAGCGATTTTTAATTCACGTTGAACCGATTGAACGATCGGAGACCAACGCTTCGAACTGCTTCAAAGAGATATCGTTCCGTCGCTACGAAAGAGTTGCTCGGTTTACTTGGAGGATTATTCTGTAACTAAGTAATCATTTGCAGTTTTTTAAATGTACTTTGCAAAGAGAATCGTACAGTTTTAATGAAGAGGGAAAATATTAGAGGAACGTTATAATCTCTGATGTTGGTGTTTTTTTCGCGTTAAGGTATCACTTGAGGATAGTTGGCTTACATGAAAAGTAAATGTTGGAACGTTCTATCATGCTTTTAACTCGATTACATTTGCATCAATGATACTTCAAGATTACGATTTGCTCAAATAGCTGGTGTATCTTTATACCATGCACGGGCAACATTGAATATAATGGACTCCAATCATTGGATATCTTTTCTTTTGTATCGTTTAAATCGCAAAGTTAAAGAAATTGGGAAATATTCGAGTCGTAAGAGATTTCGAGAATGGGATAGAGAATCCCAGACCTCTCGTTTGTAGAATGACTGCGGGAACTACCTGAACTATCTTAGAGAAACTATCATGATTCACTTAAAGGAACAATTTTCCAAGAGTCTTAAATCTGACTAGAATCAGAGTGAGAAATTGGACGATGGTATATTTGCTAAATTTTGCATCTCACCAATGCATACATCTACCAGGACATTCCGTTGACATATCCTATTGTACAATTAATACCAATGTGTCTCGATACCAGTAAGAAACTAACTTAAATAAAGTCTACATCTCAATTCTCTCAAGAAGTTCATCATCCGGTTCATGTTAATCTTAAAAGACCAAGCTTCCGTCAACAAGTATCTCGAACACTTTTCCCGACAAGAACAATAAACAGGCAAAGTATTCGAGTTAAGTTGCCACTCTACGAGATTCACTTATTGTTCCATACTTATTCACCTTCAATATTTGATTCAACCCTTTAAAAAAATCCTGAATGATTTGTCGACGGCTCAAGATCACAGGTTTGCGCATCGTCGGAAGGCAAATGAACGTTAACAGTAATTGCTTACCTATATTACAAGCTTGGGTGACGGGCAGGGGTGCGCAGCAAGGCCCGCCGAGGGTCGCGACCCTTATCCGGGGGGCGGCAACCCCCGCGGGGCCCCCTCCCCCGCCCCCGGCGCCCCCGTAGCCCTCCACCTCCCCAGCCGCGAGAGCGGCCAGCCCTGTCCCCGCTCCCTCGCCGGGCCCGGGACCACCACCAGGCCCACCTTCCACGGGCCCGTATCGGCCGAACGGTCCCGAGGGCCCCAGTGCACCCACTTTTACTGCGGTGTTATCCCAATGGCCGTTAAATCGCACTTCTCACACTGCCCCCCTCTTTACCGTCGGTCCCTTTTCACTCACTTCTCGGATATTTCGCGTGCCTCTCCGTCTTGCCCCCTTCTCCTATTCTTTGTTTTCTTCTTTCCTTCCGTTTTTCTCGATTTCGATGAAAATTTTCACGATTCAACCGCACGAACGGAGTGGTCTTTTACGATCTTCCTTAGTAAAGACCCACCGTTCCCTTTTTCCCCTCTGTCCTTTTCCTTCTTATTTATCAGACAGCACGTTGCACCCTTTCTATCTCTTTCTTTCTCCCTCGCTCTCTGTCTGCCTTAACCGGCGGCTCGATATCCGCGCCTCATCGCGGCACTCTATACCGAATCCTCTATACTGGGCCCGGGCACTCCGCGGTGGCTCGTGGCGCCGGTCGGTGGGCCCAATCGCGGCGTATCTGTCAGACGCGACGCGCGCGTCCTCGCGACGGACCGCATCAAGAGCCTCCCGGTCGACCCTCTTCAGCTTCGCAATCTATCCTCTCCTCGATATCGTTCTCCGTTTTTGACGGAACAAGACGAACGTCGCCGAATCACCGGCGTCTCTTTCCGCCCACGCTCCGTCGCGACGGAAACCGCGGACAGGTGTGCGCACTACCCTCTTTCAACGTTCAAGGATAATGCAGCCTACTCAAGAATGAAACCTCCTCGATGATTCGGATTACCCACGAGCGAGATTGTACGCGGTTCCGCGAGGACCGCAGGAGGATAAGCGCTGCGATCCCGAGCACGCTCGCCTCGAGTTCGCCAGCCAACTGGCTGCACCTGCGGCGGCCGCGAGGGTCCCCCCTCTACTCTTCGACGAGGTCGCGCGGTCGCGCGGCCGCTCGAACCGGCTACGCCCATTGGCCACGACCACGGCGCGGGAGCCGGCGCGCCGCACGCCGATTCGTCGACGCGGCCCCGCTCGGGCGTAACCGGCCCCGCGACCCTAACGGCATGGCCGTGGAATGGCTGCGGATCGAGCGAGCTAGCCTCGCGAGGGACGCGCTTCCGTCGTTCGTCGTTGCTACCGCTTCGAGTTCTCTTATGCCGCCACCGCCGCCGCCGCCGCCGCCGAACCCGCCACCGCCTCGTGTTCTCGCTCGAAATACCGTGCCGCTCGATTCTCCTCTCGACTCTCTCTCCGACGAGCGCGCTATCGATCCCTCTTCGCCGTTGGTGCCGCCGACGAGAAGACCGCCTCGCGAAATGCCACAGGTTTCAGGAGAGGGAATCTTTGCCTCTCGCGCTACCGCGAGACGATCGTCTGTTTTCCCATCTACGTTCTTCGCTGTACGTTCTCCTCTTTCGTTCTTTCGTCTCCTTACATTTTGCTGATGTGAGTGTCCTGCCGAGGTAGAGCTGATGATTGGGTAGAATCGCTTGCAATGTAGAGTGGAGAGAGGTTGTGGAGCCTACCGGGACGGTACAGGGGCAAACGGGGCCTCTCGCGGTAGCGCGCGATGATCGTCCGTTTTCTCTTCTACGTTCTTTCGTCGTTTTGGCTGTGTAGATTTTGCTGATGTGACTATCCTTTCGAACGTAGTGCGGATGATTCAGGAGAAGCGCTTGCAATATAGAGAGGGGAAGAGTAGAGAGAAGTCTACCGGGTCGGTGGACCCGGGTGCGGGGCGAACGGGCCCCAGCGGTGGCGCGAAAGGGCCCTCCTTTTCTGTTTTACGTTCTTTCGTTATTTCGGCAGTGTAGATTTCACTGATGTGATTTCATGCCGATGGAGCATAGACGATTGAGTAGAATATACTTTGCCGATGTTCAGATGGGAGAAATACGGAAGTCTATCGAACGACAGAGGGGCCCCCCTTATCGCACCACTACCACCCCCCTACTTCTTGCCTGATCATACTCGGGATCAAAGCTTCTTGGGACTGTATTAAAACACTTGTTCATGATTGGTCCCCTTCTCGTGTTCACACAATGTACAACACTTTTTCATCTGACAAACGGACCCGAAACAAATTCCTCCCTTCTCGTTCGTCTTCCCTCTATACGTCATCGATATAGGCGTGGGAGGAAAGTTTGAATAGTAGAGGAGCATTGATTGAAATTGTATCCTGAGAGACTTGAGGTTGTTTTATTTTCTTCGGTAGAAGATGAAAGGGGAACAACAAACGTGTCGACGGGCCCACCGCAAGTTTTTGATCTGGGCCCAATCCATAACCACCCATTTGAAAGTTCATCAGAGAGTGAAAAACCACCCCAGAGGTGTGGAAGAAGTGTCGCACAAAACTCCGCCTCCATCTGTCGATTATCCTTCTCTTCTCAAAGAACAGGATAAAGCTAATAGATATTTATAGCGCGCGTTTCGTCCTGGAAATGTTTCATGGATTCGTGTCAGCAGAGCTGATTACTGAACACAATCCTTCCCTTAGACAAGTGTCTCGGTTGGGACGACGAGTATCTGCCGGTAGGTGATATATATAGAAACGCAGCGTCGATGGACAACCTGCGAGAATAATCCCTCGTGGGACACGTGGTCTAGCGGACGATTCTTAAACTAATTGCGTGCAAGTAGTGTCGACCGCTAGATCAGTTGGGGCATATGATATCGTTCCTTTACAAAAACAAGATTCCATATCAATTGTGACATTTGTCAGAATGGTTCGATTCTTCAAACTTTGGAGACTTTGAAAAATTTCAAAGTTTAAGTTGACACATCACGATGACCGTAGTTACACATATCGTATTTCACCGCGATTCGGCAGCTCTTCCTTCTCTTTCTCATCCTCTCTGTATCTGATTCTCTTTCTTCATCCCTTTGTCTCTTTGTCAGTTACGTTGAACGATTCTCCTGCTTTCTCTGCCGTCGTTCGCGCCGCTAGCGCACACACCTCGACGTCTACAGGGTTCGCCAACGAACGTGGCGCGAAACCAGGGTGGTCCTCCATGAATCGAATCGCCGGATCGAATTTTTATCGAGCAAGGCCTCTATCTCGGAGAAAGCGACAACGAAGATCGTACAATTTCATCTTCGAGATCAACGTCAAGATCGTGAATTTGAAATTCATCAACGCAGTAAGAAAAAAGAAAGAAGACATCGAGCAACTTTCATTTTAACGCTCCTCTTCCGAATTTGGAGTCCTACGTGTCTCTAATTAAAGTAATCGCTGGATAATATCTTCAAGGTGACCTCATAATTATTATCAGCATAAATATCTTCGGATTAATACAAAATTAATATAAAAGACAAAATTTATCCAACAGTACTTGCAGGATGGAATGAAATAGTAGCAATTTCTTTGTACAAATACAATTTTGCGGTCTCTTTTCACAAATACAATTTTGAGGTCTCTTTTCAAGTTACGCAACGCCGTTAAACTTGCAGCATATCGCTGGACCATCCTGTAGATACCAGGACGAGAACACGTGTGTATGCACCCTCTCGAGACGTGACCTTATCACGAGGTTCGTTTCACGTTGCAGGCGCGTACCAAGGCGACGCATTGTTTTGTATCGATTAAGGACCTCCTCGTCCTATTGTCCAAACGTTTTAAGGACCGATATCGTGCTCTTTTCCACGTTCCCTTTATTTCGCGGAAAAAATGGGGCACATATCAGCGTTGCTTTTTTCAGGTGCAAAATAATTGCAAGAACTTGACAGTATAAGTGTAACATTGTAGTATCGATTCCTCGAAGATTATTTTTCCTTGGAAACGCGTAAAAACTTGAATGTCTCTCGATGAATAGTTCCTCAATTCTTTCGCGCGGATTCCGATAAACTTCCGGATGCAGTTGTCCTAAGGCGCGATACGTGAAAAATGTTAAGTTCTCCCGTGCGCGACCATAGTTCGCCATAATCAACCGTAAAGAAGCGGCCACTATAAATTATATCGTCGTGGCTGGTTAAGCTTATTACGAGGGTCGACCAAGGACTACTGAAAAGCTGTCGAGATTATTATAGGGTCCCGTGAAAAATCGACCGCCAGTCGGACGTGTCAATTCGTAACGGGGCGCCGGAATAAGTATAGTCCTTTGCCATCCTTTTATTAACTTCTTCCTCTAAACGATAATTCTACCTTTACGATGGACACGTTTGTCATAACTCCATTTTTCTGCACGCGCCCTACAAGGGATAATCCATTTTTCTTCGAATTTTAGCTAAGCTACCGGATAACGACGTGCACGATAAACTGTTTCTATTTCGGTTACAAGATAGAAATTCCAAAAGTAAGAATTGAATTGAAAAATAACAATAATTCCATACTAGTTAATGTGAAACAAAGTAATTCTTCAAGTTCTGAGCAAACTTGTCACGATGAAGCAAAATTCCCAAGGAAGGACAACGAACTTCTGGAATCCAGGATGTCGAACGATATCGCAAAGTAATCGACATACATATTTATCGTTAAAATTACCGTAGGCTTCTAAGTGCCGGATGGTATTTACGGTGTCGCTCGTATTAAAACCGAAACAACTTCGTCGCGGAAGTGAATACTATCGCCCCACTGCTCTACGTTATTTACGATAAGGGCCGTTATTAGCGCGCTTTAAACTTTATTGCCGGACCCGAGTGATTCGCGCTGAGAGAGAGAGACAAATGGTTAGGCAGAGAAAAAGAGAGAGAACTAGAGGGAAGGGAGAAAGAAGAATGGGCAGAAAATGAGATAGAAATAAAGAGAAATAGAGAAAAATAGAAAGAGAAAGTCACTAAGAGCCAGTGAGAGAAATAGAAAGAAAGAGAAAGAAATGGAAAGAAACAGACAGGAGGAGAGAGAAATTGAATGAAATATGGAGAAAAAGAAAATCAGCGAGAGAAATAACAAGAAAGAGAAAGAGATGAAGAGAAATGGAAAGCAAGAGACAGCAGGTGAGAAAAATAAAGAGAAAGAGAGAGTAAGCGAGGGAAATAGAGAGAAAAAGATAGTCCAAGAGAGAGACCAGAATCGCGCACTTTCAGTTCCGCGATTAGTCGTGCTCTATCTCTATGTTAATCGATACCGACGCTTTCGTGTCTATCCCTGCCGTGTTATTAATTATAAACAACTTCTGCCCGACGGAAATAAGACATCGACGATCTCGAAGAAATATCGGGACAATTATCCCGTGAAATCAGTCGTCAGAAATATAACCGGGATCTCGATAAATTCACGTACCGTCATGTTTTCTAGGAATTTTTACAAATAAATCGTATAGCCTGTAAATTACATGTGACAGGCAATAATTCAATTTCTTTCTCAGCGATCGGCATACAATGTGTCTACACGCCCGCGCGAAACTCTGCCTATTTACACGCGTTCAACTAACAAGCGTGAATATCTAAAACAAAAGGGACGAATTGAAAAAAAGTGATTCGATGTATCCACTCTGCGAACAAATAACAAAGTAAACGTGCAAACAGTTCTATGAGTACCAATGAGTTTCTTTGAGCTTAAGGGTAGATTGATTTAACGTGCTAAATACCATGGAAGTCAAACGATTATAAACGCGATAAATTTCTTACTGCATTAAAGTTACATGAATATTGCAAAAGAGAAAACACTATAGAAACTACAGTATCTAACTATGGAGAAGCCATTGGTCCTAGGTAAACTGATCATAGTAGTTACAGCCACAAAAAAAATACAAATAAGGCTTACTTTCAAACCCTATATAAAATTTTTCCTAATCTATCATCTAATGCATGACAGTCACATTAATTCTGAACCTACTTAAAACAGTAAGGCGTGAACGAAATAACCATAAGAGTTAGGAGAACTATGATGAACAAGGGTGGTAAAGAATCGATCTCGCAATCGGCGAATCCAATTCAAATCCTTTCTTGCCGCCTCTACGAAATTTGTTCTAATTTAATATTTAATATGTCCATAGCTTCGTTCTACACATAAAATTACGGTTTCTAAGAAAATAACCAAAGCTGTCGAAGCCGAAAAAACTAAGAAAGAAGGAACACCCTATTATTGGTATTATATAATACTGTGCTCCGAAGGATGCAAATTTCCCTCCCACAGGTGATTAAAGAAACGAAAGACGTTCATCATTAAACTCGTTACACTAATCCCCACCACGCCGTTATCCGGCATTCCGTTCTTCAAAACCTCAACGAGCTACTTCTCGGCGAACAAAGAAATACGATCAGTTTTTCTTCTTGACTGACGTGGCGGTTGTAGTTTACGAGGAAAAAAAAAATATATGTCAGCAGGTATGACAGGCTATTCGTTCCTACGCAATGTCGCATTGTTCTGCGGTTAGTGGCTCGCGCGGCCTTTAGAAAAACAATAAATGGGAAAATGAACGTGGCTCACTCGCGAGTTACGATCTTCCGAACGTGGGTAATAATTATTATTTGTTACTCGATCGCCTCAACGTTGATTTTCTGCTGTTTTAAAGTGAGATCGATTCACGCCGATAGATGTCTCGATATCGAAGATCGATTTAATCTTTTAACTCTAACAGTAAACGATTAGATATCGATCGATTATTTTGCAATTTTGCGCCTTTTTTCAAATTTCTTCCAAGATCGTTTGAAGTCTAGAATTTTATCAAGGGAAGGACACTTCAGAATCGTTTTCAAAGAAGCCAAGGGTGTTTAAATATTTCCATAACAGTATGCAAATTTGAAATTACTGCCAGTTTCAATATCTCCGAATTATATAACAGTGTATATTATTATGGCTGTTGCACGTGCGGTAAATTTATTAACACAGCATCATTGTTCGTGCTATGACTGTCCTGCATTCACATTTATCAGCCGCGTTGCTTTCTCTGTAATCGTTGATTTCAGATCGTAATAGATGTAGGGACAGTAATGTTCTGCGATTTATTCGTGAAAGTTTATACTTGCTTGAGATATTCAAGCGTATCGTAAAGCGTTGAATTTATGGAATATCGTGCGTATACTTTTATGCAATCGCGTGCGTTTCACGTGCATGATTTAGATGCACGAACGTTCGAACGATGAATGGAATTTTTGGTCGCGTCTGACTACGAACGGAACGTTTCTACTTCCCGCGATTCATTGAGGAGTCGTAAATAGTTACCGGTAATTTAGAACGCACCCGCGCAATTAAACTGCAGTTGCAATAGAAAAAAATTTGTATTAGAGATAATCTATCGATCATAAGGACGTAATATATTTTGCACTTTGTGGCGCGAAGAAAAGGGGTTTTTAGAAATCAGTAGAATAGGGTCGTTGTTGATCGGCCTGTTGGAAGTATCACGACGGCCTGCTAGAAAAATGGGATGTAAAAATTTCATAGATTTTATTTGCAACAAGCTGCATATTGTTCTTGTATAAGACGTAACAAAATATGCATAACTCTCAAATTGTTGTACTATTGTCGTAAAAATAAGTATTCTTTGTCTTATGTTACCCTTGGTAGTAAGACTTTCAACTTTCGTAAATATCAATTAATTACAGTAGTTAAGTCTAATGACGTTCATATACACATTGCTTAAGATAAAGCACGAATTATTTGGCCATTATTTACATCGTTGTTCATTTAGAATAATGTCCTACCCATTTTCTGTAAGTAACATTCATTGTTTCCTCCACTGCACTGTCGATTGGATGTATTATAAATGGTATAGAAATCAAGCCAACTATAGTTGGTATCCATCGATTTTTAAAGGCCATATTGATATTCTTTTTTTGGGCAAATTGAACAACAGCACAGATTCTATTAATTGTAAAACCAGGCACTATCACGGATGCAAATGACTGCCATAATAATGTATCGGTCACAGAAATTAGAACATTTCTCCCTCTTCGTGAACTGGTATCAGTCTAAAATATTTTACATTAATTATATCATCTCTTAAAAAGTAATTTCATAGAATTATGTCTTTTATACTTATTTTACATTGTAGATCTGTAGTCCCTTATGAAATGTGTCAGCCACAACGTATCCACTGGCCAAAACATAGCTAAACCATACAACTGACTTTGGAACTAAACTTCTAAACGCTTCTCCAACTTCATTTGCGTAACCTGAAACAACACGAAGATAAAGATTAATACAAATGTTAAAGTATCACTAAAATAAGTATAAAAAGGCAACAGCAAACTAGTAATAAAATTTATGATCATGCGTGACAATGACGGGGTCGTAAATCACAATAAAAGTATGAATGAAAATTTAAATGACAGCATTCGATAAATTGATTTTTATTACCCAGATATCTCACTGGAGTATCACGATACAAATCCACCTCGTCTTTTTTCTTCTCCATCGCAGAATTTTTATTTCTTTCGTAATGTCTCCTCGTAAGATGGCATAACCTAATCCGATGCGTCAGAGATACCAGTCAATTTCAAATCCATTGATGCACATTGACGTATTCAATAATTATTTTAATATCAAACTTCTTATTCTAAAATTAACAAGATTATTAAAATTAATATTCAACGAAAGATTTAAAAGTATATTGTACACGATACAAAATAGAATTAACTTAATGTACATACTCTGAATCGTCTGGTTTAGGGAGTTTCAATATTTGATCAGCCTGGCATATTTCAAAATTCCACACGGGGCCAAATTCTAAATTGGAACATTATTATCCAAAGTTTTGAAATATAAGTCATGTTTCGTTTTTTTTCTCAGATAGAAATTCAAAAGAAATCATTTATCTCCTGAGCTACAATTGCAACGTCAACCATTTTCATCCTACTACTAAAATAGGATAATGAAGTCAAAGTCTTATGCAGTAATCTTTTTGTTATCTTAGAAATTAATAAATTATTTGTTATGTTAAAAATACAAAATTGTGTTTTATGAATATTGTACCACATATATTTGTATTGTGTAACATAAATGATAAATAAAGAATTTATTGAATCGAAAACAGTGTTACAATTTTTTTACAACTACCCTCGTCCTGTTTATAAAAAATATTGGCAAGCCATGAGTCTCTGAAAAGTTCCAGAATATAAGAAATTTTGTTTTCTTCTGGATATACCCGCCATCAGCGATTCTCTTACGCCATAAACTATGCGAATGATAAAAGAGTGGAAACTCGCTATTTTCAAGAGGTTCTGGAGCCACTGATTTCAACGCCGTCTACCTTTTTGCAATTTTCTTGCATTTTCTCTGGCGGGAAATAACCCTTCAATAAAAGAAAAATATTGAAACACTAATATCTCGCTTATTTCTTGACAGTTTCAGGTGCGGTTTGTTTTAAAATCTTATTTAAAGTCTACACTATTAACCCATTGCTGATTCGATTTTCGATTTAATAAATTCTTTATGCATCATTTATATTACATCATGACATTATTCTCGACCTTCTCCTGTTATAATGACCGTGGTAAGAATTCCTTCTTTTGTCGGAAACAAATGATAGTATTCAGAGAAAAGAAGAAATTAATTAATCGCCACGCTCTTTAATTGTTCTAAATAGAAAACACTAAGAACAGTAATGCTACAGCTTTCTACCACGTTCTAAAACCACTAACACGAAGTATTTCTTGAAACTTATGTAAAGTTCCTTCCGTTTAAATTTACATTTCACCGATGAGATGTGTCTTACAAAAAGTACAAATGTTCAATGTAAAAATAAGATTAGAAATTAATAAAATACATACATTTTTCTTAACACAAAAGAATTATTGACTATCTACACGAGTTTATTGATTCTCCTAAAAACATTTTTCTCACCTCAACTTCTATGACAAAGTGATTGTCGATCAACGTTAAAGAATTTTTCATTTATAATAAAGTATCTTTTTTAAAGAAAGGAATATTGGAGTAACCGATGTCACATGTTGAAAAATATGGAATGCGAGTAAAAAAAATAGGGGAATCTTAAAGTAAAAAAAGCAAGAGGTTTAAATAATCTGTTGGGTAATACAGCAAGGGTAGTTCGTATCGACGTGCTCGACTATGGCGTTCAATCTCGTTATCTCAGCTGTGCAGAACATAACCTCGCGATTTTTTTTAAATGATACGAATTTTATCCCGGATTCCAAGGGGATAATTCGCTCTTCCAAAAGCATGATAGACCCGTAACATCTCGAAGTGACTCTAGTTCGCACATCGCCAGTCAGAATGTTAGACTTAATTAAGGAGTATTTTAATATGCAATTCAATGAAATAATCTGCTGGTGGTTGTATTATATTAAAGAAATTTCGTGGCAATTATTAATAGCTGCTACCGCGTATCTCTGCGTTTGTATCTTCCTTTATTTAATCTTAAAAAAAGTCAACCATTCTGCCTGGCAATTTCCTGGCCCACCTGCCAGAATATTGTTAGTTACAGCTCATCCTGATGATGAAGTTATGTTCTTTGGTCCGCTTGTGTATTGGGTTACACAATCGAAAGCTAGCCAGATTTATCTCCTATGTTTAAGTAGCGGTACGCATGATATTACGTTACATAATCTTTAAAAAGATTAAATTTGTATTGACACAAATTACAACTAATTATCCACGAGTATCCTTTTAGGTGGAGATAAAAAAAGGAAGGAAGAACTATGGGAATGTACAAAAATATTAGGAATACCCGAAGATAATGTAACAATTGTAATGTAAGTGTCCTGTACAATGGACCTGGGATACAGTTTACTAATCGTTTCTTTTTGTGTGTCATGGGAATTTTACCCTTTTAATCTTCTATCTTAGTTCAATAAATGCATGTATAGGAGTACAGAGTTACCTGATGATCAAAAGGTACAATGGCCAACAGAGACAGTGGCAGAGTCTATTTTGGAGCATATAGAATGTTACAAAATTGATGCACTTGTAACATTTGATAAGCATGGTGTAAGCCGCCATAAGAATCATATCTCTCTATATTTTGCAATAGCTGCATTATGCATTGAGAAAAAAGTACCATCTTGTTAGTATCATACACATTATGAAATCAAATCACTTTAACCAAAGTTTAAAAACTAATGAGATATCTTTTCAGATTGTAAACTGTATGTGTTAGAATCTGTGAATATAATTAGGAAGTATGTGCAATTCCTAGATTTACCAATAAGCTTACTATACGCGTCACACTGGTATTTATTAACATACAATCAGAAGCAAGTCATCAGAGTAAGTACACATTTAAAATGTGCTGGTCAGTTAAAATATTATTAAAGCCAAATAAAATTTTAATTACTTCTTTAGGTATTAACATAAAAAAAAAAATTGCATCTATTGAAATCGTTTCTTGCCTTTATAGAAAGCCATGGCAGCACACAAGTCCCAATACGTGTGGTTCCGAAAATTATACATGATATTTTCGCGATACACGTTCATCAATACCTTCCAAGAACTCAGTGCACTCGATCTGGAGTTGGATCTCCAGTTTGACGACGAATGATCGGCGCGGGACTTACAAGATTGTACAAATTTGTAATTAATGACTGTATTTTAAATCTGACGTGTAAATAATAAACAATATTTGTTTACCGATACGCCATAGAGAAGCCAAGGGCTTGATATAATTGAACGTACGTTATTCCTAATAATACGAGACACATGCCGAGCAGAAGGTGATTTTATTCGAACTTACAGGAATATACATTACAAACATTCTGAAACGAAGGTGAAGCACATACTTTTGAAAACAACTCGTGCATTCGATCTTTCCTATGCGATTGTTCAATTACAAAGTCCGTCTAAATTAAATTGTAATTCAATTTTAAATTTGATATGTACTTTTATCAGGTGTGCGTAATAAAGTAAGTTGAAACTCATTCGCAGCAAGTCGAACGAAACTTTCGTCTCTTACGCCCCTTCTTTCGTTCCTGACTTTATCGCGCATTCAATGAGACTACCAATTATTAAATAATTTGAGCACGTACGAAATTATGTGCAAGTCGAACTTGCTATTTTGAGTATATCCATCATAGAATCTGTCTTTTAACAATAACGTGCGATATATGTGATAATTTATTTTATTTGTAGAATAGACTCGATTGAGTTACGTAAATTTGGCACAGTTACATTTTGTGCATTGAGAAGTACAATTTAGATAAATTTCATCTATTGTCGTATTTTGATATCTCAAAATAAAGTTTGATTCTTTCTCTTTCCATAAATTTACAAACGGCAGTAGATCTATAACGTAATACTTAATCGATCATGCTGGAAAAAAAAATATTATCACTGAACATACCGTATGGAACAGTCATTCGTTTTTTAAAGCGAAATCAGTAAATTAAAAGTAGAACACAACAGAGGATAATTATATTTTTCCCTTCTTTCCAGCACGATCGGAACACTGTAAAAATAGATATATGTATATATATATAAAAAAAGCTGCAATTATAAAAGAGAATCTCAGTAACAGTGATATCGATGATTCAAAGAATACAGTCTGCATCAATAGTCTTACATAATATGAAGAGACAAAAAAAAGAAGATTAGCAACCAATAGGCCATAGTACCAAAAGATGTACTAGACGCGCAACAGATACTCCCTTACGGTAAATTATACGACTGAAAATCCATTACTTTACATCCTGTGCGCTACATTCTTTGTGCCTTAAACATATGAAATGCAAGATTTCGTTCGAAATAATACTTCGTCTTTCGATTAATACGAATTACGGAATGTTGTCACATATCCTTACACTCTAAATTGAAATTTAACGAGTAAACGAATCAACGCTACAATATATCTATATATGAGACCACGTTTTCTCCTAATTCACGTCTACTGGAATTATAACTTTAAAACGAAATAAATGCCTTTCTCTTTTTTATAGACAGTCGCAGACAATGGACGGCATAGAGTGTTCCCGCAAGATCCTCCGATCAGTAAACTACTGCGACAACGATCAGTGTAGTAGAATACTGAGTTTAGGTACATAGAAGAGAATATAACATCGAAAGATTCTCGATCCATATAGAAGGGAGATCTTTAATCTCCTGTAAGCAGGAGCATTTAGGCTTTATAAGGGGTTCATAGCGAAGATCTCGCGGGCCGTATCCTAGAATCTATCCTTAGCGCGATGATGTGAACTCAAAGTTCCCATACCGGGCTGAGGAGAGTCTGGATCCCCGGGATCCTGTAAATACTGAAGCTCCTGTAACTCTTGGAATTTCTCGTGATCACGAATGTGCGCGTAATTGGCGGACAAACACATCAAATAATGTATTAAACTCAAAACGACTAACATCGCGGCAACCGTTGCTAAGATAAACATTACCTCAGCTTTCTCAACGAAATCTTTACAGAATACCTTTACTTCGCGTTGTCCACAGACGCTCATGTCTTCCACTCTTGTATTGTTAGGGAATATGAAGCCTAGATAAAATAACGAACGTTTGCTATATTTTTTTTACATAATAACGGAAAACCGAGTAACTTGCAAGTATAGGGTGAAGAATATCATAAAATAAGAAAAAGTGGGGCTTACTGAATTGTGTAAAGTCAATGCATTGTTCGAGAGACTGAACTCGAGTGTTGCTGCATAGTCCCCAAAATATAGTGAAAATCCAAGTAATTATAACCAAGAATGCAAAGATCATAAGCCAACCCAATTGAAGAATGTATGTGATTGTCATGAACTAAAAAATATATGTAATAATTAAAGGATACATTTTAACATATATATTTCTTTTGTCTTTCTTTTCAATGTTTTTCATTTTCAAATTAAACTTTCTCAAGATACGTACGACAGCACAAGAGATACGTCCACCAACCCTAGACCTCCAGGCCCGATAAACTTTATGTCTTGTGGCTCCGGTTGCTAGGCAACCGACACACAAGATCATGAAACCAAGAGCTGCCATACTGGCTCCAATAGTTGCAAATATTAATTGCACGGCCTCCAACCATCCCAACCGTAAATGAAAAACCTTATGCATAAAATATGTTAGTAGATATACAATATCTATTGAGGTCGTTATTGTATGTAATGTCTCACCTGATCCATCATCAGTGCACCCAATGTTACTCCTCTATACATAGTGCCACAAAATATACCAACTCCCAAGCAACACATTATAGTTGCAATGAGAGTTGCGTATGGCACTCTTGCCATACAATCATTGCACATGTTCCCTGAAACAAAATAAATATGCTATGTTAGTAAAACTAAATGACTTTCATCGCAACTTCATTCTTCACAAGTATAGAGTTACGTTAGAAGATATCGTAGGTGATTAAGATTATCACAACTTTATTCAGTCGATGTTTGCAACCAAACTAATAAACTTACGGCAAGATCGCTCATTATAATCAAGCCCGTGAAGACTTTTTTCCGAAAATCTGTCTAAACTAACGTTACTTTGAAATTTTCCACGTAACGGTAAAATATCGTTAATGTCCTGCGTCTGACTTGCTCTCATGTTTAAAAAATTAAGTACCGACAACCTGTTCGCGTAAAGTACGATGCGATGACTGAATTGATGAATGAGTAATCTTTCCGTATACTATAGATAAGATTATGAGACATCGCCAGCTAACGCCAGCAGTATCGAACAGTATCGTATGGTTTCGCGGAAATGCATCGTATTACGTTAAAAATAAACGAGTCTCAAGTATGCACTTGTAAACGTGAGAGAAACGTTTAAGAAAAAAAACCCTTCTTACCCATGTTTCGAGCCTTGAGATCGAGGTTAGGATTAATTCGTGTGGCCACAGCCCGCCGTTATTTTAGAATTGTAACCTCGGAATCCTCTCAATTATCGTAGCAATTGAACGTCGTTTAGTCGTATTACTGAATGACATCCCACACGTTTCTAGTAATTACACACAGACACGTCACACTACTTGTTTATATACTTTGTAAGGGCTACCTTTGTAAACGAATACCATAAACTCGCGTATACTTGCATGGAATTTTCTTTTCACTTTTTATAAAACATGAGAGTATTCCGCGCTACTGTTAATATCAATTTAACGACGCTGCGTAATGAGGAAGAGGAAATCTCCGCCAGAACGCAATTTATATTTTTCAACGACCCTTTAAACGTATTCAATATGGCGTTCGAGTGTACGAGGAGCGGGTAGAGGTGAATGGAAACCGTTGCTCTGGCGGAAGATCATGGGGTATATCGTAGTACTATAGTGTATCGAATATACTATTCCCTTCGATGAAGTCGAATAGCGTGTCTGTCAGGAATGATAATAACTCTCATTGACCTCGATTCAACTTACTACCTTATTTCAGGTCAAATCTGTTGCATGTTTCTATCGACAGGTTTACTAACAACGCGGGACGAATGAGTTTATTTTAAAGTTTTTGTAGGATATAAATTATAATAATAACTAATACGTGGAAATTTCATAGACTGAAATAGAATCGGAGACGTTACGTATTTTAAAAAATATTAACATTATATTATACTTAAGAAATCGGTTGTTTCGGAATTGCCTAGGTTGGTACATTGTATCTTGTAAATTTGTAAAAATAATTATATGCTTTTCATAGTTAGATTATCTTAAGATCTACTATACAAATTATACGGATTCGCTAAGATTTCTTCGACTACTATCGAATATTTTTGTGCTTCGGTTGCACAAGGTATTTAATGACCGTTGGGAGGTGGCGTAGTTTTTCTCTAACGGTATACGGCACTTCCGAGTTCTGCTGATACTGTTGAGAGTATTTCATAATTGTACCGTTACCACTTTCGTAGACAATACCTCCACCATAACTTTGTGGACTTACCTAATCATAATGAATTTAATCAATAAATATCATTAGATGAGATCTGCTACAGTATTTACTTACGGTTAATGCAGAGCCATCCTTATAATCAACACGAACATCTCCGGTTGATAGCTGTGTAGCTGTACCTATGCCTGGAACAACTACTTTATTTGGGATATTGTTTGAAATTCGTATCGAATTTGCTTTTCGAGATCGAGATGCCACCGTTGAGACGACGGAACAACTGGCATCGAAAGATGGCATCTGAAATTTATGGATATAAAAATCGTAACTCTTGAAGAGTATTATTTAAATGTTATTATTATTCATCTACGTACCACTGGTGTGTGATTTGTGGTTTGGGAAATATTTTCTTTTCCTTGTAGGCAAGGTGTATCGTTTAAGACCGCACAAGGTCTACGTCCAATTATGACGGGAAAACAGGAATGTCCGGTAGCTGCTTCCAAAGATGTTAACGTAGATTCTAATAATAAACAACGTTGATAACATTCCGAGTAATGCTCATAATAATCATCAAAATGTGATGGAAATTCTCCCTCCATGTATGTGGGTTCTCCACTTTTTTCAGTTATTTTTACTACTCCATCCACTCGTACGATCTATAATGAATTTATCAGTTAAAATCTGTTCGACGCTTGACTCGTTTATTTCGAAAGTGGACCAAGACACTTTATCGTAAGGAAAAATGGCATATTTTTGAATGGCTGCAGGAACTCTTAAGTATTTCGCTTTAAAAGGAAAGTGGGTTGTACCACTTTCAAAATAAATGACTCATTTATCTATGAAAGTAAATATTAATGCGTACTTTAACTCCACTGTAAAAATGTACTTCGCAATCCGGATGTGGACCGTTCTCCATGAACAGGCACTTAGAACGTTGCGTATACAAGGTCAATTTTGGTGTTTTAGCTCTTACCAGCTTTATGAAACGAAAAGCGTACACGTATTTTCTATGATGTCGCGAGGGTAAATTTTCATAGGAATAAATGCTATCTGCACCTCGAGCTGGCAATGCAGGGGGTTGCGAACCAACTTCCGTTGTCGTGGTTGGTTTATAGAGTATCACTCTTAAACCATCACTAGATATTCGGCATACTTCGCTTACTTTTTCCTGCGAAATCATACTAAAATGTGAGAAAATATACAACATATACAGCTAAGTCCAACGTACCATTCCATTCCGGCGTTTAATAAATTCTATGCAAACTTCACCATTATCCAGAATGGTAAGAATTGCATTTTTCGTTCTATGTCTCGTAGGTTGAAGTCTTTCCGAAGTCAAAGGTGGAACTTGAAGCTTTCCTCCATCATCGGTCACCTCGAAACAATTTTCACCCTTCTCCTTCTTTTTGTATCTCTCAGTTTTGTACTTTTCAGCCTCTTCGTGCATCTCAGAGCCACTATATTGCTCACTTTGAGAGAAAACTCTGCTTCGCGGCGGCGGTGGAATCCCAGCCAGAATAGAATTTTCCTTTCGACGATAATCAACACATCTTTCTCTATGTGTTTTTGCGATAGGCTCAGACAGAGCTTCGCTCCTTGCACTAACCATAGGTCCAAGCCCGTTAGACATCATAGGCATCGTAGACATTCGCTCTTCCGATCTAGAACGTATTCTCGCACGTCCGTAAGAGGACAGCGTTCTACCTAAACCCGAATCTATCATACCGTCTCCTAACAATCCTCTGTTCATACCATTCTTCTCCTATTAACAAGAATATTCATAATTTATTTAACTTTAAACTTACATTTATCAAGTTTAAGAGACTCCTGTAATAGCTACTTACATTGTGGAATTTGTTTTTCTCTAAAGTCGTTATAAATGGATGCTTCGGAATGTCTCGTAAACGAATTCTATCTTTTGGATTCTTTTTCAATAATTTGTCAATAAGATCTTTAGCATTGTCCGACAAATATGCGGGCATTACGTAATCGGCCATAACTACTCGCGTCAGCGTACTTTTAACGGCATCTGTATCGAATGGTGGTTTCCCGACTAAGAGAGTGTACAACATACATCCCAAACTCCAAACGTCTGCTTCCAAACCATGAGAGGATCTTGTTGCTATCTGTGATATGGAAAATAAACTATATGTTATGAAAATCTATAGTTTTCAGTAATTTATATAAAATATCAAGCGGTAAACCTCGGGTGAAATGTAATTGGGAGTGCCACACATCGTTAGATGCTTCTCATCAGGTCTTGTTAATTGAGTAGCTAATCCAAAGTCTGCTATTTTCTAGAATTAAGATATCACTTTAAACGATTAGTTTTAAGTCGATGTTGAAGTAACAGTCAGAATACATTGATTTTCTTACCACTTGCATGTCTCTAGATAATAGGAGGTTTGACAAAGACATGTCTCTATGTAGTATCTGATGGGAATGGAGATATAATAATCCCTGTACTACTTGTCTTATTATACGGCCAGCTAAATAAATACAAATTTTTATGTCGGATGAACAAATTTCAAACTGCATTCATAAAATATTTATAAATATATACCATGATCTTCAGGCAAGGAATGAGAGCCTTGAATTTTAAGAAAACGCTGAAGCTCTCCATTGTGACACAATTCCAATACTAAATATACATAATTAGCATCCTCAAAAAATGTGTACAATTCTAGAACTGCCGGATGTTTCAACCTCGAATGGATTGCTACCTCCTGACGTACCCTTCCAACCATACCAGCCGCTTGCATTAATTTTTTGTCGATCTAAAATTATTTATCATACTTAAATTATGCATAATCTTTTGTAGATATGATATACTTATGTATACAATTTAAGAATTGGATCAACAAGTGTCTCTAACGGCGGTAATTGCACTTAACCTAGGTATCAGCATAGATTACCATTTTTATTGCAACTTCCATTCCGCTGCGGAGACATTTTGCACGATATACGCTGGCGAAGCCGCCCTTTCCGAGGAGGTTCAAAACTTCGTAATCCTACGGCGAGAATACAGTTAACTTAATCGTAACAGCCAAGCAATCAAACGCAAAATTCAAAATGCTAACCTCGATTTGTTCGCCGAATCCTCCGGACAGCGGCGGCATTTCCGTAAATCGTTCTTTATAATAATAAACCTCTTCCGATTATCCGGGTCACCGAATTAGAATTAGTTTATCCATTAGATCCGTCCGAAACAATATACACATAACAAATTCATGGGAAAATTTGTAAATACAAATGACATGGCGCGCTAGCCGTTTGTAAACTTCATATGTTCTATAGAGCTACTCCAGATGGCATACTCTACAGAAACAGGTTTCTGTTTTTGATGTCAATACATATAAAAGATAACCACACATCATTCTCTTATTGTTTAATTATTTTAATACTGTAAATAAATATATGTCTTTTACAGTAATCTATTATAAATTAGAATATCTTTTTGTTACGTTTTTAGCTAACAGATACATATGTTGCAATAATCAATTACAAAAATGATTGATAGAAATATAAGGAAACTTTTTCTTCTTTTGAGCAAGTAATATTCAACTTGCAACATATTTACACTTAAAGGGTTAAGTATACGGGTACGACAATGGGAAATTGAAGACATTAGTTTCGAATGAGCGTACATAACATTAATTTTCACGAATATAATTCATTCCAAAGAGCTATAATTACAAATTAGTTACAAACAATATACAGCATAATGTACATTATGCAATCAGATCAAATATTACAACATATGGCTCGACATATAGGAAAAATTGGACGAAATTTGGAAATATCGCGTAATCATCTAACATTAGTAATTGATTCCTCTGCGATGATAAACGCTAGCGCACATTTAGAGAACACGATGAACATTTTACACGAAGGACTTCTTTTAATTGTTAATTCATTTCTTTTCACATACTGTATAGGGAAATAATTGGTACTATAATTGTACAATTACTAACGCGTCTCATTTATGAATATAAATTATTTGTGGCACAGGACATGTTTACAAAGTCTCTGAAAGTTCGTTAACACATAAAGAAAGTTAGCTTCTTCCATCAGGTCAGTCTTCGAAAAATAAACGCAGCTACGATTAGTTATTTAGCAAAGTTCAGATACCTTTTACTAAACGAAATGACTGACAATACATTAAAGTAAGGAATTATCTTGAGTATTAGACTGAGCATGAACGGGTACGGACGTCTGGTATCGTTGCGCGGGAGGTTGATAAATCGGTTGGGAATTCCGTTGTTGATTACGTTTTTTACCATAACCACCCTTATTTCCGGGAATAGCTCCGTTTCCACCCCTTCGAAATTCCATGCCTGCCATTTTGAAAAGGTAAACAGTCATTTTGGATGTTAAAAAAATACATATATTTACATAAAATAAGGATCAACTAACCACTTATATGATTGTACGTTTGATCGTAACGGGGTTGTCTATTATTAAACCTTTGATCAGATTGCCGTGGATCCACTGTATAATCTTGAACAACTTGCTGTTAAGAGAATAATGAAATATTAGAAATTTCATTATCTATATTTAAAACACTGAGGTACCAATTAATATACATACATCATCCGTTATAGGCAAGCAGTCCGATTGCAATACTTTTTTGTAATTTCCAAATCCCTTGAATTGAACGATGCACGTTCTATCAAATACTCCTGTTACTTCTGCATCATAATACTAAATTTCACATGAATTAATTAATAAGTGGATGATTTCCAATAACTTATAAGATACATTAGATTCTCAGATCTTACCCTGTTATCTTCCCAATATTTTGCTAAACATTTGTCACCTACTCTCCAAACCCAAGTACCGCTAGGAGGAACATTCATGTTTTGATTGTTACCGTATTGGTTTTCACCTCTTTGGCTGTTGGGTCCAATAGACCCTCTGCCACCAGAATTGTCATTTGGTTGATATCTGTTCAGTTGGTTTTTGTAATTTTTCTCATTTGCGTTAGCTGGGTATGTTCTGTGTGTTCCGTCCTCTTGTGCTCGACTATGCCTACCATAAGAAGCATCGTAACTGTGCTTATTCCTGGCATCGGTTTCGACATGATTGTAATTCCTGGCAGTACCAAAGCTCTTTCCTTGCTGTTCTTGTTGAGCTTTGTAATAATTATTACCGTCATTACTGTTACCACCGTCTGCGCGTGTCTGTACGAACGAATTTCTATATTCATTTGATTGAGATTTCTGATAATTCTTGGGTCCGGTATCTTGATAATAATTATTATGGTTATCGTGATTTCGTTGAAATCGCGGTGGCTTGTTTTGGGAACTATTGCCGCCGTTATACTGCGAATATTGAGCCGTAACGGAATTACTGTTGTTTGATCTTTTGTTACTTTTATTTTCATCGGAATGCCGTGGTGGAACTTGATATCCACGTCCGCCTTTTTGAGATCTATTAAACAGGGGGAGGTATTATATTTCGAATTTTATTATGATTTTCTTTATAAAGAAAAAGAAACAAACAAATATACCTTCCACCTTTGCCACTTTGATTATCGTTACTTTTAGATTCAACTTTTTCATAGGTACTTTCAGTATTTTGTGTATGACTATTTTGGGATGAGCTGATTGTTTCTGTAACTTCCGTCTGCAAAGGTAATTTGTCCTCGAAAAAATCGAAAAGAGATATCTTTCCGGTGCTAGGTTTACTTTCTTCAGCTTTTTTATCGAATCGTTTGCTTCGCGGTTCTCGCGGCTCTCTGAATGTACTGAAATACACCGGGATTTAATTAATGATCTAGTAAACGTTTAAAAATCGTAAGAAAATACTGTTGAAAAGAAAAAGGTATTACTTATGCTTGTCAGTTTTCTGCAAACTTCTCAAAGCTTTGTCAACATTATTCCGATTAACTTTCAGGGCATACTCTGCTTGTTCTATGGAGAATCCTTGGTCTACTATTTTCTGTACACTATGATCCAAAAGCTAGAAAATTGTTATTTAACGAATTAACTATATTGTTAATTTGTCCGATACAAATAAATCCATTCCATGAATTATACCTGCTTATTTCCTCCACCAAAAACTTTTTTGCTGCCTTGCTTTGCAGCTTCAGCTAGTGCATCTTTACGCTGAGCTTCAAATTCTGCATTTTCTTTACTGGTCTTTTCTTTTTCAGCAAGGGACTTGAAGTTTTTATCATGTTCCGCGACTTTTATTATTTTTTTACCAAATGGTATCCATGGAGGAGGACCACCTTCCTCCGCTGACCTCACCCTCGTATGTAATGCAAGTTTCTATTGCAAAATTTTTATAAAAGCATTTTGGTATTATGCATATACATGTAATGTGTTTAAATAAAACAACCTACTTTGTTTAACTCCCACTTTTCTACAAGATTTGCTACTTTTCCTCCAAGCACACTTGCTATATGTGCGGGTGTTAATAAGATCATATCATGAGATATAGGTAAAGTACCTGATTTAATTAACACTTTTGTACCAGGTGGGGTATTTACACTGTACAGAAAAAGTTACAATCATGATACTCTCATAGAGTATTCTTATCTCAACTGAAGAAACTACATGAAACTATAATTTCTATTACCTCAGAGATGAAATATGTTTAACTTCTACAGCTTGAAAGTTATTTTTCCCATCTGTGAAAGATAATTTCAACAAACGAGGAGCTCCACGAGATTCCTCATTGTTCTTCGGAGCAGATACATTACGAATTTTTTGTATTTGCAATACAATATTACCTTGAGAAATATCTCCTTGACCACTGCCAATTTTTCTCAAGTCGAGCTACAAAATATATACCAAGTACAGTAATAAAAGTACTCTAAAAAATCTTAAAAATGAGGTATGTTAAGGTAACTCACATCTAATAATCGCTGTATTATTTTCTGTATATCAGTGATGTTTCCCGAATCACTAGCAACATTGTATCCATGACTGGTAATAAACCTAATTGAAACAATTGAAATTGAAGTAACATTAATTCTAGGTGTTCTAATCCATCACAAATGGCATTTTATAATTAAAACGACACAAGAACGTATTCGGTACGTACCATCCCTGCTTTTGCAATTTTTCCATATGATTCGTCGTCATTTTTTCGTTGACCTTGCCTCTCTCATTAAATTAATTCCCTTAATTAAAATATTCTCCCAGGAGAAATTTCATGTGCATTACATGCGATATATTCAGAGCTGCACGTAAACATGTGTCAGCTGACGTGCAGATCGAGACGGTTTAATTCTTGAAAGAATTGACGATCGCGAATGGAATACGAGAATTACTCGCAGGTGTCTATCGTCGTTCGTTAGACGCACTCAAACCTTACGATTTTCTCCAGTAATCGACAAAACGAACCGCGCCTATCAAACCTTGAATCGTTTGCCACCATTTTGGACGTTTAGTGCTCCGTGATTCTAGGATCGATATATCGGCGCTTCTGACAGAAATACGACCATATCGATACATCGCCTATCATTCAAAAATAAAAACTTTTCAATTTTATCTTGGATTTCTTCATCGACGAAAATTAATTACGCGTTACCTCTACTAACTTCCATATAATTATTTTATGGATGGTAAGGAAATTACACTCGATGAAGACATATTACACGCTCCATTTAACAAATATTATGGACTCAATTTTGTAAATATTATATACTCTCTATTTATAAACTCAATACGCAGAAGTGCCTATGAAACTACAATCTAAGGATAAACTAGTAAAAATAAATTTACCAGGAAGTGATTCTAAAAACGCAGTTCAAACATGATACCTAATATGTTACGTAATATCATAGAGTTGTAGCAATGTCGTGGTATTTGAGCACAAAGAAGACAAGAGAATGAGCCAGGCACATGTAATATTTAAGAGAAACCGAGTAAAGGACCTTGGGACTGATAAATGGACCAATTGAAGGTGGTGCATCATTACCTCAAAATAATGTTCAAATGGTCGTTGTGGAAACTGAATCAGATAACTATTATACCCTCTAGATTCTTATCGAAAAGTGCATGCAATTTAGAAGCAGTTCCTGAATCCTTCGAATTTTATCTGCGCATCTCTTACGACTTTACGTAATCGACATAGGGGAATATGTTAGCGATGAGGATGGAACTTCAGATCTTCAAAACAACTCGAGTTTGAATCTCCTCTGGCTATCGTTTTCCACCCATTTCTCCCTAGAAATCAGTATTTTCGATATTACAATCATTTATATAGGTAATTTTTATTCGTACATGGTAATATCATTGCTATTAATTAATTACTCTGCAATTCTAAAAAGCTACTTGATTGAAAACCACAACTAGAACGAACATGACCTAGTTAAACCATCTAGTCGGCGTTTTTTCGAGGACTTCGTGCAAGCATTATTTTGTAATCCTCATTTGCACGTATCATCGTGTGTATGTCACGACCGTATTTAACAATCGCACGTGAACAACGTACAAAACAGCTCGTCCAATTTTTGTAAAAGCGTGCAATGGAAATGTCGAAAATGCTGCGCAATGCAAAAGTATCTGGTGTGGAGACACCACTTAGACAGACTTAGGGACACCAGTTTACCCGGAGGTCATTGTCACCAACACCCACGGCGATGAGGAATGAGAGAGACATTAAGTGCTGATCGGTCCAATTTGACCTGATGATTATTACTCGGGTGGAGCTCCGTTTGTACAAACGATGAAATTAGATCGGATAGGAATTAACTTCGGTGATGACGGAAGCGCGAAGGCACGATTAAGAATAAGACCCCACCCACGTAGTTGCGGGTATGGTTTTATGAAAATTGTAGTCGCGGTGACAATTATTGTGTTAAAATAATCGTCACCACGCTAAATTCCTATGTTATTTTCTTGATTAATAACTTCCGCGCAAAAAGGACATTATTCGAGGAATGTTCAATGTCTTAAAGTAGGAAGAACTTTCTGAGAAACCGTAAATATCGATTTTGCTTTGTAGGTAAACGAAGAGAGAGTATGAAAGGCGCGCTTTTCAAAAAGAAAGCGTGAACGGTATGTTTTCTACTCGTAAATGTTCATATGTTTGGCATTGTACCTTCTTGGGAGAAATTATTCGTGTATTACTGGGTTGATATTAAGTCTGAAACTATTAAGGTGATAAAATGGGTTACCAATTTCATCGAAAAATTATTCAAATTGATAGGAGAGCCAAGAAATAAATATTGTATTTTTATCGAAGAAAATCTAAATTACTTAACTGATCGTCTTTTTTACTACATCATTCTATCCTTTCCAAACTACTTGTTCAGCATATTTCAATATAATAGACGTTACACTTGTACTTCTAGAGTTAAAGCGCGAAGAAAAATTCAGAGCTTTAGTCAAAACGTAGGCGTAAATAAAATAAAGCAAATTTTACAACGTGCCGTTTCAAATAAATAGTTTCGTCTTTCAAATAAACCAGGAAGATGTAACTTTTATATTCGACTACTAGCTGAAACTTCTCGTGCTTAGCTACGGTTTAATCGAAACTAAAAAAAAACCTTAAAATTTCTAATTTTGAAAAATCCTTTCTTAGTTGGCGCTTATACCCTAGAAGGAACGCTCATGCAAAATTTCAAGTTTCTAGGTCAAGTAGTTTCGGCTCTGCGTTGATGAGTTTGGCCCATACTTTAACCCCCCAAAACCCCCCCTAAAATTTCGAATTTTTCAAAACCCTTTCTTAGTGAGCACCTAAGATCCAAGGGGAAGGTATATTCCAAATTTCATTGCAATCCGTCCTGTGGTTTTTGAGATTTCGTGATAAGTGAGTGAGTGAGTCAGTCAGTCAGTGGTATTTGAGCTTTATATATATAGATGTCTCGAATAATTCAGAGTTTCGATTTACCACTGCTCAAAAGCAGTTTAAAATGCTTGGAAACTCATACGTTGAATACCTTGTGACGAAATTCAACGGAGTCTCTACGGAATAAGAAAAAAAAAACTGTTAATTATCCCTACGTATCCGTGATATCCGGCTGTGGATTCATTATCGTACGATTGTGAAAACAGCCGGCACTGTTTATTCTTTTTACGGACGAAAACTGTGCGCAGTATGCGTCATGGAAATAAAACACGCGCAACAATGCTCCAAACTGTGCTCCCCAACTTTCAGACGTCGAAAAGCACCGTCTTTTGTACAAATTCTCTTATTATGTTAAAACTATAATCACCTCCTATCCAAGAGTTATCTATTACAAAGCAATTGAATCTATAAGTCCTTCACGCGCCAACTAAATTCAAAATCAAACAAACTAAATACTCACCTATAACTTTAAAATAAATCTGCGACTCTAATATAAATCTCCTTTACTCTCATCGATCCAAACCCTCTACACCCCTTACAACTGCGTATCTACATTTCCACGACGCATATATTACCTCGTGACCAAACGATCAAGCCAGCGTCCACGCGGGAACATTCAAAATCGTTCTCGAAAAAAATATTTCGCAGCTCGCATCGTATTGTTCCTCAGGAGATAGGTGAATTCTGCATTCATGCAATCAGTTTGGTACACGATGCAAGCACACGAGATGTATCTCGTTGCGCACGTATTTCGCACGCAACGCCCGAAGACGCCATGTACCCCACTTTCGGTAGCCCTCCCTCCAACGTTCTCCACAGTCGATTCTCTGTGCGCACCGGGTCGCACAATGGTTACACGCGACTCATATAGACGTTCAGGACCGCTCGTGTTGCGTATATACACGCGAGAACACGGTAAGCGATGACTGGCTCACGAAGAGAGACGAAAAGAAAGGTAAAAAGAGGGAGGGAAACGGGGAGAGAGCTTGGCGTACGAGCAAGGAGGATGGTTAGCCAGGTACCAAAAGAGAGGGGAGACAAACGTGAGAAAGAGAGACGGGTATAATCAGAGACAGACCGAGCCAAGAAGCTAAAGGGAGAGAGAGAAGGAGACGAGACGAACGACGGTTTTACCATTTCAGTTTCACTCGGAGTCCCGGTCTGAAATCGCGCGTGTCCATGCCGATAGTCTTACCTTAGCTTCGTGGTTGAATTAAGTGGCGATTTTCCAAACTGCCGCGAGTCGTGGCCGATCTACGTAGCCTGTGGAATAAAGTCATTTTCCATCGATGCGGTGTTCAAGAGCGGCAGTTTAAACTGCGCTTCCAACCTGCTGCTACGTTTCAGGGTGGCGACACGAAATCGCCACGATTCGTTCTTTTTTTTTCGAATTCTTTGCCGACGGTTGACCATCACGCGAGGGGAGAGACCGGATATACGAACGAAACAGTGAGTAGCAATCTTATACGAAGTTTTTCTGATTGAAACGATTCTTTTCTCTTTGAGTCTCTTGAAGAGAATTGGATCGCGCGCGTCGAATTGAGCGTGAATCAGGAGTGACCTACACGCGGCTATATTTGTTCGCTGGTAAACGAAGCATCATATTGAATTTTAGAACGTGCAATTTTCGACGCGCATCTCGTTTCTTTTCTCTTCGAGGCAGACGTCTGTCTACGATCGTTCGGTTGATCGGTGCGAGAAATCGGAAGTTTCTACGGTTCGCGGGTTCAGCTTTTTTTCCGTGCGTCGAACTCTCCGTGTGGATAATCCTTGGCCGTCGCTATTGTTCTAACGATGTGAGGAAGTTCAATCATACTGGATATAAGGCATTAAGCGATAATACGTGGATTAAATCGCGCCCACGATCATCTTCAAGTGTGATCATGTTACTTTAATTCCTACGGTTCGTGTAACTTCACGAGGACCGAAATCCTCACCGTTATTTGACGCTTCATCGGGAGACACGGAATATTCCGTGTTTTCTGACGGTTAGACGTGGGAAATGGAATGTGTTCTTCGCTTTCAGTGATTATTGACTCCGTTCTGACAGTAGTAATACTTCGTTTCGTTTAGCGTTCGCTCATTAACCCTGTTACGTCTAATACGATTCATCGCTGAAGACAATGATCATTGAAAATATATAAATAAATTAATATTAATTTATCTATAATTTCATAACTCGTAAATCAAGGTATATATAGAGAGAAATTTGGATTAATTCGCGAAATATCTGGAGGAGATAGCGATAAAGTTATATTGAAAAAATTGAATTGGTGTCCATTCTGCGCAGTGCGTCGTTTGGCGTTAGAGGGAGATCGCAGATCTTGCTGCGCATTTAAAAAGGCAAATCTTAGATCTTGACGCGCTGTACGTCGGAATTCTCAGCATCCATATTGTTATGAAATGTGCCTTTGGTGCAAGTGTTGTTTGGATTGCGCGCCATTCTAGGCGTGTAAGAAAGTGCACGTAATAGTATACACGAGCATCATAATGGAGCGTAGTGATCGTAACGTACGAGGAGGGCGAAACCCGATGACCTCGAGCCGAGTTTAACTTTCGATCGGTCCAACGATTCCTTTCTTCCATTTTTTTTCTCTCACTTTTCAGATACTTTTTGCGAATTCCGTACACTCTTCTTCCTTATTCATGTGACTTTCTGATAGATGAGAATGAGATTTTGTATTTTTCTACGGCGAATAAATGTAGACAGACTCTTTCCTCTCAACGTTGAAGCTCCGGATGTGGTGGTACGGAATTAGTCTTGGATTTATAGGATTGAAATCTTCCGTCATCGATGAGGAATTTTTTCTTAGAAATCTTCCGATACTTGATGCGCCAGTAAAATAATGGAAGGGAGTAACGATAATGGTGGATATATTTCATCTTTATTTTTGGTTTTCTTTCAATTTGCCGATGGATAAGGTGATTTGTGATAGGAAATTAAACCTCTGGTGTTCTTAATATGGGGATATGGGATATTTTCGAGATTGACGGTATAGAATTTTGGGAATATTTGGGAATATGCATATCATACCTTTGATGTGTGGAACATCTTCAGCGCTTGTGAATTTTTGGCGAAATGGATGCGGTAGTTGCGGCTGAAAATATAAAAAAAAATATCATTAGAACTTTGATGAGATAGAAAATGCTGGAAACTTTCATATTTTTGATAAAACGCTAATTTTATGAAGAAAGATCATCTAATGAACGCTATTAGATCGTAGTCAGTAGAAAACTCAAGGATAGTGATGTCACTTTTAAAATAGAGACACTACATTATTATTTTTCTACCAATTAACATTCGTTTCTACCTCAGGAAGTTCGATATCCTTGCTTTCTTATTAATTAACATCCGGTTCTTCGTCTTTGCAATCGAAACTAATATTTTTCTACAGATTAACGTTTGCCGCAATTGAAATTAGTATTTTTTCATTAATCAACATACGATTCTAAGTCACGAGGATCCGCAACAGTGATTTCCCATTAATTAACAATCAGCTTGACGTCACGCAATCGAAATCAGAATTTTTCCAGTAATCAGCAATTGATTGTACGTCGCAGGAATTAATGCCAGTGGTTTTCTGTTCATCAACAATCGCTTTCACTTTATGCTGTCGAAATGAGTATTTTTCCAGTGATCAAGATTCAATACCACGTTAGAGTAATTAAAGACAGGGATTCCCCATCAATTAAAAATCAATTGTACGTGACGGCTATCCAAACTACCGTTTACCTGCACTTTAATTACTCAATTCTTCATTTTCTTTCATTTAGTATTCTATCACTTTAATTCCTAAGATCGTTTTGTCTAAGATCTACCGGTATTAAATAAATTTCCAATTACCGAGGCTACAGTATGCTAAAAAATGATTTAGGACAAATTTCCTGGTGACGATTGAAGGGTTTAACTTTAGTACCACAGATTACAATTCGGAGTTTCCAATCTTATCCTTCATAGATCCTCCTAATTATTATGATCATTTCGCCTAGGACCCATTATTTTAACACTTTACCGACCGGTACTTTTTAACATCCTACCCACTTCTGATCGGTCACTTGCACGCAAATATTTCCCTGATACTGATATCTTTTCGAAAATTGAAAAGTTTCTTCACTGAGTCCTTGGCACAGTTAACCGCAATGAAAAATAACAATTTATTAATTTCCGTAGCGACCAATTAATAAGTTAAAAGCCCAAAAGTGTTGGGCCCGAAAAATCGATTAATCGACTACCGGTCGGTAAAGTGTTAAGTAGTTTCTTAAGATTTCAATTATTTTTATTATTTTTTGTTTGTTAAATATGTTTTAAATATTAAAAAAAAAATTCTCAGAGGCGATTGGAGGATTTGAATTTGGTCCCACAGATTGCGAGTTGAAGTTTCTATCACTTTACCCTTCATAGATCCCCCTAACTTTTACGGTAATTTCGCCTAAGACCTATCGATTGCTATGGATCTCAAACCATCCAGGCTACGATATATTAATTATTAATATCGGAAAAATTTGCTAGAGGTGATTGAAAAACAATTTGAACTTCGTTCCACATATTGGAAGTCCAAGTCGTTACCTCCTTACTCACCATAGTCCTATACATTTCATTATACGTCATGAAATTGAAATTACCATCTTTCCAACATTCACCGTCTACGTCATGGTAATCGGAATACCGCAAATTTCCTTTCATTTTCGCCGTATCTCCGAATGAATCGTTACTAAACGATTCGACGTATGCGAAAGGAAAAGGCAACATCGAAGGCACGGCTTGCACCGTGAGCCAACAATCTCGCCGCAGGGACTGATAATGCAGTTATACGTCGATGATGTCAAACTCAAACAACTCTGTTTTCGTTCGTACCACTGAATCATGAGAAAAATTCTATATCATCGTTTCAATCGTTACGTAAACGTTAAAACCTTCTCGTGCTAGAGTCCGAACAATAGAAGTTAAAAAGAGGATGGCAATTATCTTAACTTCTCAGTTCCATGAAATCGTGAATTCCTTGGTGTTGGATTTCACGATAGCTTCCACTAATGGCCTCTTATTTCGAGTTTAAACGTCGTCGCAAAGATCCGATATAAAGTGGAAACAGTTTCTAGGTTTGAGTTAATTGAAAAGGGAATTAAGTTGCTCCAATAACGAGATATCATTTGCCATCCTGAGCCATTTACGCTTCGCTGCTACGAAGCTCCTCGATGACGTCAAATCCCACTCTACTTGGAGATCGTAGTATTATTTCTTTTTTTTTTTTACGTTTCACATTGCCCGTGGATTACTTAATGTAAAGGGAGAAGCCACTTTCTCTCTCGTGTAACGTGTTTTTAAGGCAGTATGTCGGTGCGTGACCGAGCTCGGAAACTTCGGCTTACAGCTCCTTACAAAACCGGCGCTCCCACTTCGAAGGATAATTGCAGACTGGATCGTTATATTTTCATTCACTGCACGGCATTACTTCGGTTGGATAAGACGCTTAAAATTGTTGAAATAACGAGACGTTATTACGTGTCGGTAGAATACGAGGTTCTTTTATTTTGGAAATTTTTAGTTGCAGTTTCTTTTCAAACTGACATTTCTTCGTCGCTGGATAATTGTGCGATCGTTAGACTTTTTCGAGGTTCGTTACATCTTCGCTTTTGAGTATTCATGGCGACTTGACGAGTAAAATTATTGAAACGTAGTACTCTTTCGATGAATAGGAATAAAGTGAAGTCGTGGAAAATTTGCTTTAGGGATAGTCGTGAAATCGGAGATTTTCCACGTTAGATAATTACCATCGTTATATTTACATACGCTTCTTTAATCGTATGAGTTGCTTAATTTAAAAAATCGACAGTATGTCTTTTTGGAATCAATGAAAAGCATCGTTGAAAAATTGCTCTAATGGAAAGCCTGAGAAATTGTAGAGCGGCATATTCTACTTTGTTCCAATTTTGTAAAAAGGAGCGAAGTAGAAATTAAAAAAGTGAGAAGGGTAAAAAATCAAAGTGTAAAATATTCCTTGCTTTCTATCGAGGGAAAAGAAGGATATAGAAATGCGAAAAAGAAAATAAAGTAACACGTGCGAGAAAAAAAAGGGGGGAAAAGAGAAACCGACTGAGAAGCGACGACGTCGCGAGTTTTGCTTCTCGCGTTGGCAATTCAACGTTAATTGCAACCTAAGTTCACGGTAATGAGCAATGCGCGATAATTGAACATCCGACCTTCCAGAATTGGAAAACGTAACAGCGATATTACGCCGTCTGGTCTCGCATGCCACCTGCGGATTCGCTTTTATTGTTATAGCGAACAAACAATGGGGGATATATCTGTCTTTTCAAGACTACCGCAAATCTACGCGCATAAAACAACGAGATCGCCGATCCTGCAAATCGAATTGCAAAGTTTCCGTCAGAATGAGCCGTCATTTCTCGACCGGTTAATTTTCAACGGCGTAATATCCGCATAGATTCGTCATTTTCCGGCATGCGAAGAGTGACGTTACTTGATCAAAGATAAAGATACGTTTGTCGAGTTCTAATTATTGTAATGAAGTATACTCTCGACTTACGTGACATGAATTGCAAGCCTCTGAACGCGCGTCTTTAGTCAATTTTTATTAATTTAACACGTTGACGACCATGAGAGTCACCCAGTGACCTGAACTATTGAATTCAGTGAAATTTTATGTAACTTTTAAATTGCAATATTTATGAATTATTGGACATATTGAATATTTAAATATTGACGTTAAAAAGATAAAGATTCACCGAACATCTATCTATCTCTATCTTTAATCCTTTGCGGTCCGAATTATTTCGTTAATTTTGGTAGTGAGCTAAATGAAATTAATTTTGCAATATTTTCTATCGTTGTTTACCCATTTTTTTTAACACGATATCAATAACTATAGATATTGACAGACATTTAGGTGGCATTACTAAATCATTGGAAAATTAGAAACACGATATTAAATTGTCAAAGGGTTAAAGCTTTGGCTTTAGAAATATGTGAATTTAATAGGAAAAGTTCCATTTCAGTAAAAATATTTATACCAGTGAAATACCGGTGGCGTAATGGTGTTAATATATCACATATCGTTGCATCGGGAGTTTGGAAACCACTTAAAATAATAGTCGTATTTAAAGAAAAAGGATTTTATCGAATAATCTATTAAAAGCGTTGTGCAAAGTTCCGTAACTTAATTTTCTATTTATTATTAGATTGCAACGGTTATAAAAATTAAATAAGTTTGTTAACCGAGAATGAATAAAACCGACGGTACCGCAAATGCAATAAGACTTGAACTCGATTAATAATTGACCTTTGGATAAAATCGATGATAACTGTGCGTCTGCTAATTAGTTCGGGCAATATAGGTGCAGCGTGATGTTTTCAAGCAGTTCGTGGTAAAAATAGCAGGAAACAAAGAGAGAAAATGCAATCCAGAAAATGAATGTCCATCGAAAAAAACAGGAAATAATCGCGGAAACGTATTTATCTGGAGTCGGGAAGTCATGCATGCTCGCGTGTAATGATACTTTGTTTTTTGTCGAACTTGTACCACTAGTGTTTGAAACCAGTCCAATTTCCTGATTTGGATCGGACACACGTTCACTGGAGAAAATTGCACAGTGTCTTTCGTGCGTATTAAATAACACGGCGGTAATTAAGCATCTAACAGTAAGAAAAATTCGGATGAAGTGCAGCAGGAAACATCGAAGTTCCTGTAATTCCTCGAGTTTCTTCTCCACATTGCAATACACGTGAGTATGATATAATTTGTGAAATTAAACCCTATTATATCGATAAATATTCTGGAGTTATCAGAGACGTGAAAAAATGTGGAAGACTTTCGCCTGCAGGACCTGCATTTCAAATTCCTCTAAGATTTGAATTTCTTTTGCATAGTATTCTGAAAATTTACAAAATTCTTGTTGACAAATCCTTCGCGGAAGTCCGTAGAGGTACAATTTGTCTATCAAAGGTACAATTAGGAAAATCCGAATTGTAAACCTGCGATCAACTTAGCGGTCCCTTTCGCGAGAAGCGAGATCTAATTGGTACGACGACCACTTATAAATAGAAATTCATTATTGATAAATAATATGTCAATTTATCCATCAAAACTATAATTTTAAATCCACAATTAACACTAGAATTACCAACGATAAAAAAATAGAAACAAGGAGAAACCAAGCTGGTCATAGAATATCCTCTTAACTGCTTCTTTACTTAGAGAAATTGACATAAACAAATAAGAACTATCATTTCAATCTTCTCAGTAGTTGTAGTGCGAAATTTCCACGAAATTTCGCGAAAAACAAGAGCTGCCGGTGAGTGCAGCCACCGTTTATAAATATCGCGAGGGTGTCGAAGAAAAATACAATATTCTATGATCATCTCGTCGACCAAACTGGCCTACTTCCACCGTCCTCAAAGAGAAGTCGTTGGTACGCCTCCATCTATGCGAAGGTCATCGTTCATCCTGGTTGGCAGGTGCAAAATACCTCTCCTCAATTTTATAGGATGAGGGCCGAAAGCTTTCGGCACTCGGAGTATAAGTTACGAACGACGTGCAACATGCGAGATATGCAAAGTGTGCCAGTTACGAGTCTGATGTCATACAGATCTCTGACTCAGTTAACCATATTGTACGTGACTTTCATTAGAATTCAGATTAATCTTGAAACCAAGGACCATCCGAACATTTACCGGTTGTGACAGCAAGATATGTTTTGATCCTTCGGCGTTATCAGTTGCTGAACATCTTGTTTGTCAGTTTGACGAAAAAACCTTGAGTTGGAGTTGACGATGTACTAATAATCTAGGACTTTACGAGAGGTGATGGAGCAAGATTTGAACTCCGTTCCTCTGATTGAATATCCAACCCTTTGACTCTTATCTATTCACTGTGCTACCGCCAATTATTATCATATTTCCAAAACAATTCTTAACGGTCTGTAATTACATTAAGTCCAAAAGGTTACGTTCATTCAAAAGTATAATTGGACATTTAACATTTAGCCGACCAAATGAGGAGATCTCAAGAAAAACAGTTGATGACCGAACGGGCAGATCTACCATTTCTACCTTATAAATCCGCCTTACTTCTGAAATGTGCGCGGTTTATAGCGTGCATTTTGTTTTTTTTCAGTGATCGGTTAAGTGTTAATCGAAGTACAAAAGCAAATGCAAAAAATATCGACAATTTCTATCACACTCGTTAAAAATCAAGCGAACGATTTGCGATCCACCCGCGACTTGGCTCGTCGATCGTTAATTGAGATTGTAAACCAAATGCCGCGTTGCATTGTCGCAATCACGGCCAATTGCCTCCAAGAATGTAGGACAGAGGAAGTAAAAAAATTGAGGTCGATTACACGAGCTACCCAGTGGATGTCCACCGAGGAAAACTTTTACGAACGTGTGTGACATCACTTCGGAAGCAAACGACGATCCTAGACTCTGTAACATTATGTCTGGCACTTTGGGAATAACAATGACGATGGATTACGTGATTCTTCGATCCAAATTCGGTTCTGGAATCCCCGGTGCACTTGCAAAACTATGACTCTAGCCTTTTGAGAAATCACGTCGCGGATACGTGAGGCGAGGGATAATTGTTTCATCTTCCTACGTTTTCGTTTTTTATTAGTTGTGAATCATCGACGTAATCTTCATCGCTTTGTTAATGGATGGATTGGGCAGTTGTTTTGCCGGGGAATTACCGGAAAAATATTTTCTTCAATTGTGGAGGATGGAATATAATTAACAATAAAATTATCAAAGTGGAGAAAATAATTGTTTCTACATTTCTTTTAAATACCTCAAATTGGCAAAGAAGTTATGGAATAAATATTCCATTTTTATGTTATAAAATTTCTATTAAATATGGTTAAATATAATAGACGTAATGCCAGTAGTTTAAGTGTTAAATTGGATAGGCAATTTGGGATTGATATGTTTCTTGTTACTTATTTCTATATTAATAATGTTTTATGGAAATGTCGAGTTGGATAGAGAAGGAGAGTATGATGGAAAGTCGAATTTAAACAAGATACAACTTTGTGCTTGCAGATTGAAAAATAAGCAAAAATGAGTTACGGGTCGGAAATGGACGGCTGCGGTCGGTTTATGAAGTATTCCTTATTCTTCATTAACTTTTTCATCTTCGTAAGTATTTGCATAATTTTCAATTTCCTTCTCCCGCAGAAGTGTCGTGTAGTATATTCTAATGCTCGGAAAACTTTCCACAAATCACATCAGCAACATCATTTATAACAATTATACCATCTTATAAGTAACTGCAAACTTGTATAAATTTGCAAGAAATTAGAAACTTCAATCATAAATAGAAATATAGTATAATTTATCATAATTTAAATAAGATTTAATTTCTATTTTTCAATTGGCCGACATATTCTCACGTTTAAACAAATTTCTATATTTCTTAGCTTGGAGGAGTCACCGTAGTCGGACTGGCGGTATGGGCTCTTGTGGACAAAGTCCCATGGATAGGTGAACTCATAGGAAACGACTTACTGACGGGAGCTATTTACGTTTTGCTCGCCGGTGGAATTATCGTTGCGGTCATTTCGTTCTTCGGCTGCATCGGTGCATCCAGAGAAGTGAAATGCATGCTTCTCACGGTGAGAATCTTAAACCATACTTGACTCGAGAAAGAGCGATGAATAAATTGCTCATGCATGCTTCTTACTTTTTATGAATCAGTAAAGTGTTAAAATTGTTTCAGTACTTTGTCATTCTAGAATATTTAATCGTTACAATTAATTCAAAGTTATCAGATCTACTTAAAATTAACACAAATTTTACGCCAATTAGTTCAGTTAATAATTAATTCAGTACTGAAGACAACAATTGCGAGTGTCGATCATCAGTGACTCTAACTTCATTCAACGCGTTAAAAATTTAATTACTACATCATCTTAAATTATTCAGCTGCAAAAATGTTTCAGCGCCCTGTCATTCTATACTTTCCAACTGTAAAACTTAATTGATTACTAAAAGTGACAATTACGAGTACCGGTCACCGGTGTACTCCCTCGTTAATTAAAGCATGAAGAACAACCCCAAGTTAATCGTTTAACAATTAAAATCATTTCAGTACTTCATCATTGTATTCCTCCTATTCGTAACGATGCTGATCGGCGGAGTTCTGGGCTACGTTTTCCGTGAAAAGCTGGTAAACACCCTCGAAAGAGAAATGTCGAGTTCCATGAGGGTTTACGATACTCGGAAATCCATCAGAGAAGCCTGGGACACGACGCAATCCACCGTGAGTAAAGTTATCTCATCTCCTCGAGGATATCATCCTTTCTGTCCACATTAATTATTCGTGGATAGAAGATTAAAAAAAAAGGTCTTTTGCGTCCAATGTTGACTTTTAAAATCTTCACGAATTTCAGCTTCACTGCTGCGGTGTAAATAGCTGGAGAGACTGGGGAACACACGGACTGAACGTGCCGCAGAGCTGCTGTCGTGAAATTCAACCTGGCCAGGTAAAGATTAATTTCCTTAACGAGGTCGCTCTCTCGTGGACGAAACCTTTTGCCTTTTGACGAATCCGTGCATAAGTAATTGCAGTAATTAGTGATTTATGCTCGAGTGCCATGGGACCGACGGCACCGTTTGTATACAGTCTAATTTATATTGCTTTTCTGAAGTTCAATTACGCTGCTGGAACCTCGAGAAAAATTAATATCATGCTTTCGAATAAAAATATATAGCTTGGATGTATTATATGTGTATGTATGCATATATATATGCATAATATATATCTATGTTGCACGTCTGGAGCGTACGTCTGGGGCGTTCCGTGTAAACGATGAGCGCAATTATCTCTAATTGCATCTACCTACATTATTCATAGCCGAAGACAATGAATACCCCCGTGCGTGAAATTCCACGCTCCAGATTTGTGCGGTAAAAATTTTCAACCTTGTGGAAACTCGCGCAGGCACGACTTTTCAAACATCGTTTACGTTTAATGTATGACAGTTTGCAGAGATAATTTTTAAAAAGGCATTGCCCGAGATTTGTAAAATGTGCCAGAGAGACGTATTTGACGGCACATTGTTGCATTGATGTTACTATTATTTAAAATGTGATTTGAGTTTGAATATTATGAAATATGTCTGTTATAACTGAGATTTGTTATAACACTTTCATCTAAATTCTCTACCTCCTCAGACGCATTAGAATAATTGCATGTTATTTTAAATAATTTTTTTTGCAGATTTACATTGATATTTGTAATATTTGGCTATTGCAACTCTTTGCAGAATTCAGGAGATAAATTGAAATTCAATAATCATATTTATCATATAAGAGTAATTGCAATTGGCAACGAAGTAAACGTCATTATTGACAACAATATCCACAGCCGGTTTAATAGACATCTACCGCGACGTCGAACGATAACGAAACCAAACGTTTAACGTTTGTTTGAAATTCTCTTTGAAATTTGCAATTCCAACGACTTCGATAAACGATTCGCGTAATTCCACGGTGCTTGCAGACATTAACGGTGCACCCAATCTCGTTGGGGATTCCGTCGAAACGCGATGCAATCTTTTAATCGAGCAGCTTCAACAAAGTTGCCTCGTCTCTCACGCTTTCACCCATCCCGATTGACTTTCCCAAGCCAAATTGTTTCTCATGGTGCATCGATCTGTTGCAGCGATTCAACTGCAATGCTGGTCCAGACACAGTGAATCCCTCGAACGCCTATCTCGTCGGTTGCATCAATGGAACTCAGGCTTACATGCAGAAGCATGCAACGACGATGGGTGCTGCTGGTATTGCAGTCGCGTGTCTCATGGTAGGAATACTTTATGTCTGCTATTGTTTTTTAGTTTAATCAAATTATTTCCAAGTTTTTAGGGCATTATAAACTCGAATTACTTTTTGCTTTGATATAATTCGAAAGTACAGCTTTCAATTTTGAGAACACTTCTAAGTTTTGAATTGTTTTCATATAGCAGTGTTTGTACCGTTTAACATTTTTTTCCTTACATTTTAATAATATACAAATAGTCTAGATTAGCCTATTTGAGTGGATACATTATGAATGAAAGCATATATAATTTAATTTAATCTCCTACGATTTTTTATTTTCCTGCGTACATAATAGCTGAGAATTAATTTCAAGAATCAAAATTTCTGCCTGATTTATAGTCTTTCGTATAACTGAACGCAATATTAATAGTATAAAAATAATTTGATTATTTTGTGACTGTCTGATATTTTCATTTTAATAGTTTTTGGACAATTTTCTGTTCTGTTTAATGTGTCACGAGTGTCACGCATTATCGTAAGCTAAGGGGATGATATAAAATGAATATGCTATTATTGGAAGATAAATTTGATGGAAATTCTTATCAATGAATATTTTTTTACAGTTTTTCGGCATGATATTTTCCTGTGCACTCTTCAAGATGATAGAATGATGGTAGAACAAGACGCACCAAAGGTACCTTCGTCTTCGTAACGAGCTAACAAAGCAGAAGTGGATGTTAACCGTTCTCGAGTGACTCATGCGAGTTCATAATCAACGTCATCGTCATTAAGTGTACCTGGCCGACGTGCGATAATCAAAAAGCATCTCCACGCGCATCTACTTTCCAATGTACAGTTCTTCTCACCGTTTTGTTACGTTTAGTATTAATTCATATATTTACAAGTTTATTATGTGTAATTTATAAAACTAAGTTAAGTGTATTCCTTTAATTATATGTATCGTTTCTATAGATACTGTATTATGTACGTTTTGTCCGTTGTAATAAATACGACAACGTATCGGGCATTTTTTCTCTTTTTTTTTAAACAAACACAACACCTTTCCGTATTTTGGATATCGATAGTTTCAAAGTTAACTCTCAGCCCTATACTGTGCGTACGGGTTAACTAAAGAATTTTAATTTTAATTTTCGTGAGACTCAGAGAAACGTTGATTAATGTAATCAATCGAATTCTAATTACATCGCAGTAAATCAAATAAAACAGTTAAGATGAGGGTCTACCAATTTGGAAAAAACATTTCTCAAATTTTTCTGGCTTCAATTGCTTCCTTTTCTTACGTTCATACTAATTTCTTTTCCACTATTCTTCCTTTCAAATATTTGTTTAATACGATTAAGTATAATTACTTAGTCTAGTATTAAAAATGTAATGCAAGTACTTAACTTGAAGTAATGATGATTTACAAGAAAAAAGAGATTATTACGTCAGGACAGTCTACTTTCGTAAACGATAAAATAATCGTCTGCCCTTGGAGCACCGTCAGCCTTGAAAGGCTCCCTGAATTCTGTCGCTTAATCGATACCTTTAATACATGAATGCCCATCGTGTCTCTCCCCTATCTCGTTTAACCTCTGTGTATGTCCCTTCGCCGACGATCTGCATTATATAGTTCAGTGATTTCCAACGTTTCCAGGGATATTGTTTTTCTACACGGTAAACAGACCTACACCTACATCGCTTGACAAAAACACCATGAAGTCACCCCCTCAATCGATCAAACGTCCTTCTAATATGTTTCCAAAGGAACGTCAAAATATATCACTAACAACATTAATATTAAGTGTATCACATCACGCACATCGGATAAGAAACTTCCTGAACGGAGCTGAATATTTTTAAAGCATCGAAATAACAATCTCTTTTTTTTTAATTAACACTAGAACTACCAAACCAGTCAAAATGACTGGTACACAATTTTTTCCAAAAATTCTCCAAGTTTACATAAGAGTCATAGAATAAATATTCAACGTCTATATCAATAAACATAAATCACCCAATCGATCAAATTTTCCACCGCTTGATTCCCCCTTTTTCAAAGTATTTATTTAATTTATTAAAATATGATAGATATAAGGCCGGTAGTTCTAGTGTTAAAATAATATGGCCGTTTGTCTTTGAATTTACTAGTCTTTGTGTGTCTTGATACCATTGAGGCTGTAATATATTAAATATGAAATTAGGAAAAATATCTAAGGAGACGAACGAGGATTTGTACTCTGGTTGACTGCAAGAACTAAATTTTGTTTGTTTTAGGAAGAACGCTATTTTTTTTTTCTTTATGAGTAATTCGTCTAACATAGAGTGAATGGTGTGCCAACATGTTCGAATATCGACATGTCAGTCGTGCAGTTATGAAAAGGAATTTATCGAAATTCATCTGAAATCACTTCCTTTGTTTTTACAGCCATCCAATTCAATTCCCCAATTCCGTTTCCAGAGAAACGTGCGTATGCAACGAGTGTACATTCTCCCTCGACGATTCCCCAATGCAAATTCCATCCGGATACCCCTCGCATTCCCTGTATTCTCTCTCGCTGAACAAGACAGTCATGGACAGAACATTTCATTCTGTCTGAATCGTCAGATTTACGTTTTATTGTGTCCCGATCAATAAACAAACAAATAGGATACCTATTGTCATAGTACGCTATCAATGGAAGACAAAAATGCACAATTTTTAGAGAAAAATCTACAAAATCGCCAAAAAGTTCAGTGGCGAATCAACACTTTTATCAATTATAAATCTCATAGACCGATCATCTACTAATTGACTATCACAAATGATAATAACATTAAATTAATAAAATTAAATAAGATTACACTACATTAAATATAGGTTAAAAAACTTTCAAGCTTCATGTCGATACAAATTTAAAATTTGATTAAAATCAATTAAATTCAAATGTAAAATTTGAATCAACATCAAGTGAAAAAATGTGAGTAACTTATTCATAAAATTCGATCAAAGGTTCAACTATTTCTTTACCCTCAGTAAACGTCTAATTACACGAACGGCTTTCATCAGCCTGCGCAGGGAGCTAGAGAAAAAACAAACAGAGAGAAACAGTGAAAATATTTGGAAACTCGGGCCATTAAACGTTTCCACATAAATTGGAAGGGAAACGTCAGCCGGCACGAGGCATTTTTCTTGCAGCTTGTTTCTTGGCTACCGTTTGGTGCCTCGTCAAAATGGAAAAACTCAAGCAGCGCGAGGTACAATCTTCGGTAATGAGAGAACGCGTACAGCTTTTGTTTTGGAAGCAGTCTGTACGTTTTCATAGGAAAGATAGAAAAAGCTTTCCGATACCCAGGACTCTCGTTTGCCCGTGGACCAATCCGAGCCGTATCGAGACAACGGTGCACCACGTCGATATTCTGGGTGGACGCCATCGCAGGTACAACGATCGAAAGAGATTTTTCCCATGATGGAACAACCAGACACGTCTCGTCTTTCTATTAGAGAAGACTGGGACAAAATCCAGTAACTGGAGAACGGAGAAATTGAACTCCGAAATTTTGATATACATGCCCAGGGAATAGATCGTTTTCGTGGGCTTTTCAAGTTAGTTTCTGTGTTGACTGTGGGTGGGAATGTTGAGAGGAGAGATTGAGACTTTGGATTTGGCCTTGATACGGGATATAGGAGGATTTCATGGTGTTTGGGATAGTCACTGGTGTTGTTTCGGTAGTAAGATTACGGAAGTATCGTCTTTGGATTTAGATCGTCTGCAGGGTACGGTGGCCATGGGCAGAGTGTCTCAGCTGCTTTGAAATTTATAGCATTAAACAAAGAAGACTTAGGTAATTTTACCATAGAAGTTGAAGACAAAATATTACAAAATAAACAGAGTGACTAGGTATGGATAGAGTAAGTATGGACAGAATTCCTTTGTATAGAGGGATGTTTCTTTAAAACCCTTTGGCTGCTATGGGCGCATATATGCGCTCGGCTGAATCTATCGATGGAGACTATGGACGCAAATATGTGTCCAACAATCTTTGATTGTTTTTTATGGTCTTATATGTATGTTCGGCAATTATTTCTACCGTACATCCAGATTGCACGAAAAAGTATTCGGTCTCTAGTGACTGCATTTGCAAACTATATACCGCTCGCGCGAAATGCTTCAATTTAAAACAGTTCGCAGTCAAAGGGTTAAGTTAATCGTAGCACTAGCAGTATCGATAGGATATCTGTTATTTTGCAATATATTAAATGGGTATATTTAACTACGCCTTCGCTGTAAAAATATCCGGAAAACTAACGAGAAGGAGCGAACCGAAGGGTATGAAACATTTAATATTTGCGACTCTACAAATACCATCGCTTCTACCCCTGCTAAATAATAAATGTTGGACTAAACGGAGATCATCCGACGTAAGAAGACGGAGTTCGATATTTCAATATCGCGTGTTCAACAATAGGTCTCGACGGTGTGTTTGCCTAGAGCTTATTCACCCCTTTGTTGTCAGACTGTGCGCCTCCTTGCATTAAAGCACACTGGGTTCCTGTAATCCAGGCGTCTAGCCAAAATATACCCTCGTTGCTTTCTATCAATTTTTGTTTCATTTTCTGCTTAATTATTGAACACTCGGTACAATCTCGGGAAAAATTTCTACGCAACGGAAATCGCCGCGTCGTTATACGTAAAAAAAATTTCGCGCGATATTTCATTGAAGTTTGCAAATTGAAATAAATCTTTATAAGACACCCTTTTTTTGTTCTACGCTCTATTTCTTTCACTTATTCGTTTTCAGGACATATATTACGAATATATCGCTTTTCTAATTGGGCAGTGATCCTTGAAATTTACGACTAAACTCGATTGCGGAGAAACTAATCGCGTGATCGTTATTTTCTCGAGATTTATTGATAGATAAGACTTCGAGGAGCATGTAGAAAAAGTTTTATTTGAATCAGTTAAAAACAAGAATAATATGATTTATCAAAATGAGAAAAGTTTTTTAGAGTTGGTCGGTAGAGGAGTTAAAATTTTGACAAAAATAGGTAGTTTTTGTGGTTAAGCAGGGATTCTCGAAATTCCGTCTCTACTCGATTTTCAGTGGGAGAAGAATGATAGGTTTTACGAATCGCGAGGAAGAAGTGGAGGTATATTAAAAAATTTCCAACGAACAAGCGCGCACGGCGCACAATTTCCGCCAAAATTTCCACAGCCTCCAGGCAAATTGTACAGACCACGAAGAGATTCTCGTGCCTACCGATAATGGCGTACACTCGTCGTGAAAATGTTTGCGCAGGAGCGAGTCACTCAAACGTTACAATCGCATTTTCTCCATGCTTTCTAACCGTTTTACTTTCTCCATCCCTTTGCATTCGACGACGAAGTTTCCCAAAGTTTACAAAGTGAATCGATTACTACACCGTTCAAATCTTGAGGGACAGGACATTTTAAAATTTTGCAGAACCTATCAAATATCAGTCAAACACGACACGATTACATTAATTATGCAATATTAATATTATGTTAAATTATACCATGTATCAAAAATCACTCTTCAATTTTTATTTTTCTAATTAAATTCTGAATTATTGCGGAAGCCATTACAAAAGAAATTGTATGGCAAGGGGTTAATCATGGTACTCTAATGATTCTATGTCACAGAAATTAAGTTCATTCGTTTTAAAATCTTCTTTTCCTCTCATTTATCTCTTTTACCAACATATTCAGTTACCTCGCATCCCTCAATGTTTTCCAAACGACCGACGTCTTGGCACAAATACGTATCAAGTGCCAAGAGTTAATTATTATTTCTCGAAGCCGCCTCGTTGCACGACTTGGTAATTTTCCGTTCGCGCACGATCCTCCCTGTATGCTTCTCCGATTCCACCCCTTAGGTTTATTCACCCCAGTCATGCGTCACCCTCTACGCACGTTCTTGCGCCGAGGCGTGACTGGCTGCTATTCCGAAGGCGTCTCAGTGAGACGTGTGCACGCAATTTTCCATTAATGTATCGATGCTAGGCGTTTTCCTCGACTATCTCTGCAAAGGATTTTCCTCTGGATATTAGCATGGGGAAGAGTGCTTTCTTCTAATATCGGAGGAAAGTCGCCGATGGCTGTTTCTCTCTCTTTGTTCGAGAGTAGGCGGTTACGGCCGAAGGCGATCTTCTTTGGACTTGTAGCAATTGGAAATTTTCTTTCTTTACTGCGATTAAATTGGTGGAAGTAATGGGCAAATGGAAATACTAGAGTAATTGTAATTTTGATGTTGCTTGGGAGGAATTGATGTACATAAAGTTTTTAGGAATTTTGTATAACACTAGAACTACCGGCGTTGTGTCTGTTATATTATAATATACTGAGTAAGTACTTTGGAAAAAGAGAAATTAAGATGTAAAGAGGATGGTTAATTAAGTCGTTTCTGTTTTATAAGATAGAATTGGAAATTTGAGAGAAAATTCGAAACCAGTCGTTTTGATTTCCTTGGTATTTAGTTCTAGCGTTACAGGGGATGATAATTCTGCAAGGGTGGAGTAGTTATTGTTGTAACGAAGCTGTGGGATATTTCAAAAGGATATAGTTTCAACAAGCAACTAACAACCTTCCACAACTAAGTCTCAAATTACAATCTCAACGTTAAAGGAACTCGGTCACGTTTCTTCCTCGACGAATCAAAGCTCGGACACGCTCGTGCACGATCTTCGACTCGCTCCGCTTGAAAATCGAAATGTCTCGGTATTTCTTACGCCTCGTCGTTCTTATTCCGGTGACTTTCTCCGCGATTTGCAACATTTATACGAATCCGCTGCTCTTGCAACCTGGCGCGACACAACATTTCACGCGCTTTGTCGCACATGTGCCGTGCAAACACACCGTGTGTTGTAATCCCACGCAGTTCTGCGTGCATGCGTGTTCGAGTGTATAATGTGTTGAAGTGCAATATGCGTGCATGTGTGTTCGACTGCAAGATACATTTATGTGTTCGAGTGCACGATGCGTGGATGTAACGATTCTCCGACAAATGTAGGGCCCGTATGTCGCGCGTTGTTGCGAAGGGACTTTGGACAATGACGAATGAATCGCGCACTAGCGAGGGGACGATGCTGATGCATCGAAGGCATTATTTATATGTTTACACGTCCTACGTTGAAAGTGGAAGGATTTGAGGAGAATTTGATCATTGCCAGAGGAGAATGACGTGCTGGAATCACCCTTGTGGAGGATTGTGGGTTAAATGGGGGAAATGTGAGTCAGGGTGGGGGAAAAAATGTGGTAGATGTTGACTGTACTTATTGTTAGGGTGCAGAGTATGAGGAAATTTTGATAAAGGCATGATATTGTTAGAGAAGGTGTTTCGATGATGATATTAGGTAGACGAGGATAAGCAGGAGCTAGAGTAATTATTGTCGTCGGTAGAATGTAATAAAAAATTGCAGTAGTAAGGCAGAAAGGTTATAAAATATTAGGTGATATTAAAAAATAGTAGTTTCGATTAATAGAGAATTGTTGTAGGATTCAAAACGATAAAACTAAATTTGATATTAGTTTCCATTTTCCTAGGACTGTAGGACTCCCTCGTTACAATCACGGATTCTCAAGCGAGACAAGCCGCTTAGGAAGTCCAGTTTTGAAATAAACTCTGGAAACTAGGGCAAAATTTATTAACACAGGCTTCCTCTGCAAACATAATAAACAAATATTCATCTCGCGCTCGCTCAGAATTGTACACACGAAAATGATGTGTGCTGCTCCACTAGGGAACCGGAAGTGGCCCAACGTATGCGAGCTGAACCGACAAAAAATAAAACTGTTCGAACAAAGTTCGGCAATTTATTATTCGGATCATCAATTCACGAATTAATCGATCGTTTCCACTTATTCTAGAAAAATGCAAGCCTGAATATTTCGTCGGACCCTTTTCAATTTCTTTCTTCCTCTTTATTGACACAGTTTCCGGGCTGCCGATTATCGAAGAAGTCGCGAACGAAAGACAGTCGGCAGAATGTCGAGAGCAGAGGAATATCGAGTTAGACGAGTAGATTTCTACGTATTGATTCCGTCTCGAGCATTAAATCCGAATGCGCCGGAAACCGGAGGGGAAACATCCAGGTGAAAACGAGAACTCCGTGGAACTTTGGTCGGCGCTTCGTTGCAAATTAAATTGTACTCCAACTTGGGAGGCAAGTACGAGTAGGCCAATGCAATTGCCCTGAGACCGACCGAACTATTATGCAAGCTAATATCGTCGCGGTTACGTCATGCGAACCATTGTTGCCCGTTATTCAACGTTCCATGGTGAAAATGAAAAATATTCGCGATACTAATTTCTCCGGAGGCTCGCCTTCTTAGCCTCGACCTTACTATTTATCTGATCTCCCAGGATCTTCGGTCGTTTATTACGTTCCTTCTTGAATACGTAATTCCGTGTTTAAAAAGTCATGGGAGTTCGTTAATTTCTTCATTGCGGTGCAATTTCGGAAGAATAGTTTGCGTACTAACTTTAAGAATTTTTATTACATTATCTTCTGTATTTAATTTGCACTGCAGTTATTAAGATTTCTATGTTTAACGCTAAAACCACAAAGCCGGTCAAAGTGACCTATTTAAAATTTTTTCAAAATATTTTCATTACAAGAGAGCCATACGGAAAATATTCCAAGTCTATCTTACAAAATCTAAATTATTTTACATACCATCTCTTTACATATAAAAGATTTAAAGCAGGTAGTTCTATGTTTAATTCTTAAATTTAATATTAAATCTACATTCCTTGCATTTTTATTTCAACATTAAATAGTACAAAATGAATATTTCTGCAAGCTCGACATAACATGCAGAATATTCGTATAATACCCTGGTGCAGCGATTTTCCACGATTTTCCTCGCAAATAATTCTCCCTTCGTATTTACACAAATTCCGGTGGCTCAGTTTTAACGCAACGTTTCACGGTAATTCAACAACCATCGAACGAGCAAGTAATAAAAATTAATTAAAATATTATTAACAGCCGGTAACAGGAAGATTTTCGAAAGGTTAAATATCGTGTAATATACAGCAATTTTAAAGGTAGTCGGGGAGAAGGCAGTCTTCAAACAGCGAGCTTATTTGGAGAGTCAATTAATCCAGCTTGAGGCTCGGCTGTTTTTACCAACGGTCTTGGCAAATATTTGCGTTTCACCGTTGTCCCGCGAAAAATGTGCTTGGCGATTCGCTCGGTCGGATTCGCGTGTAAAAGTGCATCCGAGGCACCGCGACGACCGGTGCATCGTTCATGCTTCAAGGAAAAAAACCTCCCGCGATGCAGAAAGTGGAGCAGCCGACTGAGACGCGTAGCACGTTCCGGTCCCCGTGAAAGGGCCCAATGGGACCACCATGGGTGGGAGGGGACGACTAGGGACATGAGGGAATCGAATCGAGGAGGAAGTGGTACAAAGAGTTGGAATTTTGGGAGAAAACTGTCGTTGAGGGAAACAGAATGAAGAGAAGATTATACGACGTTTGGAGTGGATGATTTAATAAGTTTTTGACGCATTAGATAATTTTAAAACTTTTCACAAAATCTCAAATTTCTTAATTCCGATTTGTACAACACGAGAGTCACTCATTACTCATCAGTATGATTAATATATACAAATTAATTACAAATTCTGAAATGCAAATTCTGTAATTAATTTGTATATATTAATCATAGCGATGACTAATGAGTGAGTCTCGTGTTGTAGAAATTGGAATTATGAAATTTGAAATTTTGCAGAGTATTAAGCTACAAAAATTAATGATTGTGACACTATAGAATTGTTTTCCTGTTATCAGTCTTACTTTAGAGTATATGACGGAGAAGAAAACGCTGACAATTTTCTGTTTCAGTAAATTTACGCTTAACTTTGGTATCTACTGGCACAAAAGTAGTTATAGGGCAAGAGGTCAATTAAAAATGGTACAATGACATTAAAGGGCGATGTTGAATTAACTTATTTACATAGATAGTACGCCAGGAAATTATATTTCGTTCAATTTAAACCTTTCTTCTCTATGATTCAGTTTCACCTACTTTTTTCCCACCATCCTCTCTCCCTTTCCTCTGTCTCTTTAACTTCGGCAAATTTAAACTTTCGCGATGTCCATTTATTTTCAACGCTCCCTCATTTTTCTCTACAATTTTTCTTCTATTTAACCTTTACCTCCCTATTTTTCTCGACGACTTTTTAGGTTCGTTACCGAGCTTACATCAATTGCAAGTAAGCCAACAAGAGACTTTCGATACAATTGCATCGGGAGCGCGAGAATATCGGGAAGAAAGGAGTGCTCGCGAAGAAACGAAGATCCAAGCGGAAAGGGCTTTAAAATCGTCCAGATTCTCGGATGAAAGAAATCGGGTAGGGAGAAAAATCGTCGGTGCAGTTTTATAAAGTCCTGCCAGCATTTTCCGGCTTACATTCCTGCAAGGATGAATTCGGGCGCGGCTCTCTCTCCGGAGGGATAATGAAGGAGACGAGTGAAAAAGGAAAAGGAGTGGAGCAAAAAAAAAAGGAAAAGGAGACAACTATAACGTAGAAAAGGAGGCGGTGCATTAAGAAGCTATATTTAACTTCTACCTTCTTCATTGTCAACGAAGCCATCCGGAGATGCACTCCTCGTCGGATAAAAGCCGACGGGTATAATGGAACGACTTTTAATGGAAATTGTGCGCATCGATTAACGTATCATTTGTTTAAACGGAGTATGTCCACTTCTGTTTTGACTTAGTGAATTATGTCACGATGTCATGTTCGAAATTAAAAGTGTTATTTCTTATTATGTAAGATACCTCAATTTTCTTCAGGTGTTTGTGAATCAATTTGACCTTTAATAATGAGGGCAGTGTCTATTGTGGATGTTCAATAAACAATTTCAATTTGATCACTAAGGAATGTTAACAGGTTGAATGTAACTTACATTTAACTCGTTTTATCATTCTCACTGAAGTGATATTTTTTCTATTAAAATTCTATCTTTGTAAAGCAGAAACTCTAAAGACAAAAATAGATATATATATATATTCAGCAGGATTTTGTCTTTTAAACATCAATATTTAAATACTGTATGTATTAGAAAATTCGTAAATATCATAATTGTGAAATTCCATTGAATTCAATAGCGCCGGTCACCGTTGACCCCCATGTTAGTCAACGTGTAAATCCTAGGATCAAAATGCTTGAATTCCTAGCTGTTGATAGAACGAATTTTTATAATAATGTCGAATATAATAATAAATAGATATAAAACTGGATAAACAATTTTTCCTCAAAAATATTTGTAATATCTGTATTATAGCAGTGGTCGCCAAAGTGGTGATCCGCGAGAAAATTTCGCTGGTACCCAGAAAAATGTGGAATATACTTACTCATCACGTTAAGTTATGTTTTAAGATGCATTGAAACATAATTCAATTCATAATAATACATTTTATGTGTTTATAGATCACAATTTTTTTAATAAATATATTTAACACAAAAAATCCTGTTAGTGGTCCACGGGATTTAAATTATGAATTTACTGGTCCGTGAGGTCAAAAAGTTTGGCGACCGCTGTGTCATAGCATCGATAGTTGAAGACCCTTTCAACCTTTAGTGAATTTTGTACCCGTAAAACCTCGTTGAGGAATATTCTAAAAAAACGAAACGAGCGAGTGAACCTCGATCGAAGTTGGTCTCTTTGTCGTACAAAATATTCCATCAGGTATGTATACAAGGTCGATTTACCGATTCAATGATCGGGTGTACACGGTACGCCGTGTTGCAGCACGCTGAGAGAGGTTACGGCACAGGTGAAAAGGCGGAGGAAAAGGGCGGATCGTTTTATAACTGGTTGCACGATAGACTGCAGATACGCCGTAGGAAAACGCATCTGCTGGATCCTCCTGTCGCAACGACCCAACTGCATCGCATGTTTGTGCAATTATTTCACTTCGATGCGCGTCCCCCGTTTTCGAGGATGGGGCGCATATGTCGCGGATACCCATGGCGAACCATGGGGAAACGTTACTTCAAGTGAACTCGTACATTAGTTTTAGATTTTCTAGAACTAGTGGCAACCTTGTATGGGTGAGTCTTGGAATGTAACATAGTTTCTATAATTTTCTTTGGTCCGTTATATCTGTTTGATTATTTCAACTTATCCTAATTTACTAATAACATCTCTGGTTTATCTATTATTATTGCACTTTTCACCACAACTTTTGTATATTTTTGGTAAAAAATACACTAGATCTATCAAGGGGCTCAAAATGGCTTGTATCGAATTTTTTACAAATGTCGTTGAAATTTGTACGACTGTATCCTGCTTAATTTTCTATATCTATGTAAAACGTTAGAGATTAAATCAATTTAGTTTCTTGCGCATCTCTGATTGCAACATTGCCTTTTTTTTGATGTATTTATAGAGTATCTTAGAATATACTATATTAACCCCTTACCATACAACTACGTGTGAGACCCATGGCGCGGAAAATGGAATAGGAAATTTTGAAGTTTTCCAAAAACTATTAAATTGCCAATATCAGCCGATCACGAAACGGTCTCATTATTTCTGTACTATTAATATCACGTTCAGTTACACAAAATATCACAAATCAGTGAAATCTTTTGATTTCAGGAATTAATTTTGAGTCTTTGCACACCCTATCAGAAAAAAAATCGTAGATGAAGGGGTTAATAGTCGGTACTTCTAGTGTTAATCTATAATTATCTCGCCAACTATTTACAATTATACTCTGAACCTATAGTTCTTTCTAATTTCTACAACTCTAAACAACAAACTTTCTCCATCCTATGGTTTCAAGTTGCAATTTCCACCCAAGAAATCACCCCATCAACCGATCCTTCGAAGCAATACCTTTACTTTATACCAGAAGCCACGAAACATTAAACTTCCTCGGAAAAATTCGAAAAATTCTAAACGATCATTCTGAAATACAGCGAGCCGTGTCTATCTGGAAAGTTCATCGACAGTCAGGATCATGCGAACGAAACCTTAGGCCGTGTGGCATCATCTGCTTGTGGACTCGGCAGAGAGTCAAGCAGACGGTGCCGTCGATCCCCCACCATCCTCGTAGCTACCGAGCTCCTCCACCGCATCGCCGGCACAACCACCACCACCTTCACCACCGCCGCCGCCGGAGCACCGTCGCCTCCACCATTGCCACCACCATGGAAACCGACGAATGCGCATTCTGACTTCAGTTCGGCCGACGGTTTCAACCTGCCAGGTCGTGCAGGTGTCGGCAGACTCCTTGGCGTTTCAAACGACGCACGATCGTCGCGCGATTCCTCTCATCGGGACGATTCATGAGGATTTCTTTTTCCTCTCTTTCCACGTCGATTTTCAACGAAACGTGAAAAATCTTGTGACCGGTTTCGTGAGAGGGTAAAAAATTGAGAAAGAGTAATCGTCGGTGCAAAACGGACAGTGTTAACAAGTCGTGTCTGCCATAGGAGGGCTGCGATTTATGGAACCACCCCATGGATAGTAACATGTCGACTGCCGCCTTCATGCACCGGTATGGGAAACATTAGATCGATAACTTCTCCCGTGCATGCTGCTTCCTCCACTCCTACCTCTGTCCATTCTGTCTCATCCCCATTCAATGTCCTCGCTTTTCGTCCTTGTGTCTCTCTAATCTATGGGGAATGAAAAATAAATCGTCCTTGCTCGATCGATCATTGTTTTGTTGCTATGCAGACCGGCTAAACGAGCCGAGTACGAAAAGGGACTTGTTTCTAGGGCCGTCCGAACGAAATTGCAAACCTGCCGGACTAAAGATTCGCCGGGTATTAGCATCAAGTTTTTCCACACAGTTTGCCGGCTGGGTTTCGCCCATGGCGAAACGACTACGGGGTTTCTAGGGCTACGATCGATTTTGTAGGTTTTTTTTTTCGTGCATTCTTGGGTGGATTTCCTTTTTGTTGCTTTGATTTGGACTCTTTTTGAGACGGTGGATTATAGAGACGAGGTTAGCGTTTTGGAGCAGATATTAGACGTGATAAACAGATTTTAGAGGCTTGATAAACACTTTGGAGTAAATTTGAGAGAGCCGACAGTGGCTTTCGAGGAGAGTTTAATTACTAGATAAGCAACTTGGAGCAGACTTTGAGGACTCCAATTTCCAATTTGGAGCACGTTTTGGGGAATTGATAAATACTTTGGAGCCTAATATAGGTGCAAATAAAGGGATTCTTTTTGTATAACTACATTAAACAGTGATAGGAGGATAATTTGGTGACTTTAGAAATACAGTTTCTCGTTACATATAAAATTGATGGAAAAATTTCGACTTACGAAATACGGTTTACCGGAGCAAGGAACAAACGAATCCTGAAACCGTAGAATTTGAGACAACGCTAATGGTGTGTTTCGAGGTGTTATGACGGGCTAACGATAATTACGTCTATAGATTCGTAGCCGATGAGAAAATTGCTGCTTTGTTTCGCGTGATCGATAGGCCTCCTAGTACCCAAGTGCATTATGAATAGATTGCTTATGAAAGACCTCGTAACAATGAGATTTGTTACCACATTGCTGAACGCAAGTGATTCCAAAACAATTCACTTTTGGTGCCATACCGCCAACTTCCAATTGTTTTTCCTCCTTTCGACCATGCGTTTCGCATTTAACGGCAAACTCAGGATGTATTGTTCTCTCTTTATTTATCGATTAATCGCACGTTCAAATGGCGTACGAGTTTCGAACGATATAGGTAGCTGGAAGTCCATTATTACGAAATCGAGAGATTCTATTATTCGATGAGGCACGCGCGAGGAAAAATCCTCGATTCCGTGCGCCATTCTATTAACCTGCATTTTCACAACGAGTCACCTGTTCAGTTCTCCGGAACGACACGGTGTCGAATCGGACCAGCCCGCTTTCCTTGAACCTGCGGATACCGCAGCCATTGACCGCGGCTCATTCCTACGCTCCGTAACGAAAGGACCTATGTGCGTTCGTTCTCTATTTCTCTTCTCTCTTTCTCTCCTCTCTCTGTGACTGTCCATCGTACTCTTTTTCCCCTCTGTCTCTTCATGTCCCAGTCTCGTTTTCTCTCTCTTCCTGTCTCTTTCTTTCCGTCCCTTTATTCCCCTTTGCAGTCCTCCTGACTCATCTGTGAGTATCAGGATGACGCACTCGATTTGTCGATACTAGCGAAAAGTGTGATTACAATCAACATTGATAAAGCACTTGGTCATTTTTTAATGTTGTTTACTTGGAATTTATTAGGTTCGTGCTATCTGTCGTGTATCGTTGTGTAGCTTGGATCGAGGAACTTGTTAGGAAGTTCGGAACGAAGTGGTTGGTGGAAGGGATATCGATAATTGTGTTTATGTGTACTCTTGCGGAATTACATAATGGATATTTGGATTGTGCTAATGTCCTTTTAATTACTGGTTATTTCGCTGTTCGTTTAGTGTTTGTTAATGTTATACTAATTGAGATATCTGTACAGGCAATCGGGAAACTTTATGCTCTGAATTACGACGCCATTTTTGCTCCACCCTTGGAATTTCTCTGTACTAATTTCCATGAAAATTTGTCACGAAATTACCGCAAAAGTTGTATCAATTTATCGAAAGCACCTCGCCTATTTTATCTCACCGTTGTGTAGAAAATCCAGAGAAAAGATGACAGGCAAAATCCCACTTACAACCTCTATCCGTCGTAGCTTTGCCCAAGGGGTAAGAAACCACAATTCCAGTGTGTCAGGCGGCTTATGCGGCGCATCTCGCGATATTAAAAGTACCAGGGAAGATTTCAAAGAATCCACGTTATGGATTATATAACGCAGCCTGGAGAGACATCGAAAACAGAGGAGGCATGCCGGAGATACCGCGAGGAATATTTTATCAATGTGCCGCGCGCACGAAACCCTCCTCCACGGTTCCGCCCGACAACCACCGCGCGCGCTTAGTCATTCCGCATTAATTCCAGCCGCGAGTTACCCTCTCCCTCTTTCTCTCTCTCTTACTGTCTCTCTTTTCTCAGTCCTCCTCTCCTGCTCTCAGGCTTTCTCTTTCGTTCTCTCAGTCCCTTTCCTACTGTCTCTCTTCTTCTCTCAGCACCTCTCTCACTATCTGTCCTTCTCTCAGTCTCTCTCTCTTACTGTCTCTCGTTCTCTCAGTCTCCCTCTTACCGTCTCTGTTTCTCTCAGTCCACCTCTCTCGCTGTTTCTATCTTTCTCTCAGGCCCCCTCTCTTGTCGTCTCTCTTCTGCTCTCAGTTTCTCTCTCTTGTTATCTCAGTCTATCGCTTGTACTATATCTCTCAGTCTCTCTCTGTCTCTCTCTCTCTCTCTCCTATCTGTGACCCCTCCTCGCATGGCTTATTCAAAGTACATCCCCGTGTTGGAAACGCCGGAGGTACCCATAGCGGCATCGTGTGTCCGTGCGCGTCCGCATAAAAGCGAAACGCGGAATCGATACATCACCTGGGATACCTATCTCTCCTCTTCCAGTATCCGATTACGGTTCTGATTCACGAGCGAAAAATCTCAGCAGCCTTCCACGATGACTTCGTGTTACGAAGAGAAGGCGAAGGCTGTGGGAGCGAGGATTATCTCGCGGAGAGGAAGATCGGTGTCTCGGAGATTGCAATTGACGTTACACCGTGGAAGGACGTTATCGGGTACGCGGTGCAATATTTTTTCGAATGTACGAAGAGTATTTGCTTTTTGGAAATCTGAGAGCGATCGAACGAAAAATTGTTTGGGAGATAAGAAGGGAAGGAGGGTGTTCCTGAGACGAGGAACATAAGTCACTGAGGATTTTTAGGAGTGGAGGACATTTCATCTGATGGAGGAAAATGTGTTTGAGAAATTTAAGATGTATGAATTAAAGAACTCTTTGAAGTGTAGTGATAGCTTTGATTTGCTTTCGATGAAAAAAATTGAACGATACTTGTAGTAAAAGCTGCATAGAAGGGGGGTTCCAATTTTTGGGCATAGCAAATGTTTGTACCTTATAAATCTAAGAACTACAGCTAAAAAATTATATTTGTAAGATGGAGGAAATTAATTACAAAGTTACCAATTGGAAGATTCTTCTTGCCCCGAGGAATTTAAGGCTGGAAGAAACGTGTCGCAGAATAAAACATACAGTTTTTCTAGCATCGAATAATATTTGCATTCTATAAATTTAAGAGCTACGGATTGAAAAATTCTTCGAAAAAATAGAGATCGAGGACATTTTCGGGATCAGGAAACAACGCGGTTGAAAGATTTTTCTCGACGTTCTCGCACGGAACGTTATTGTATCGAATAGAATGGGAACGATAGAATTTTGTTGGGTTGTGGAGAATGCCTATATCTTTCGGAGGGAAAAAAGAATGAAAATATTCCTGCATTGAGAAAAATACGCAGCTGAGAGGTTTCACTCGATGTTCCAGCGCGGAAGCATATTGTGTTTCGCGGATTTGTACGATTATGTTGGGTAGCGGAGAATATCTGCATTTCCGAGGTCTGAGAAAAAATAAGTGTTCCTTGAAAAAATGAACCTCAGATTTTTTACCAGAGAACTCGTCTGTCAGCCGCATTAATTACTTAAGTGCATTAACAAATTTAATTCCCACAAGTACAAGTTAAAAAATTTGCTAAATCTACTCCTGACACATTTACATACATAAAACGCGAACCTAGAAAAAGCAATTTTCCCTCAAATCTCAATTAAAAAAGAAATCGTGCTATAAATATTAAAATTCTTTAGTGAATAAACTAAGTAATTCCTAATTTCTACCATTCTAATTACAATCCGACAAAGTTTTACATATGTTTGATTTCTTAGCATCTTCGATCTCAAGACCAGCAAAGTTTGACTTAACCCTTTGCGGACGACGGGCGAATATATGCGCCCTGAGAAAAAAATTGGTTATAGTTTGTCGGTGCATATATAAACGGTTAGAGTTGAAAAATTAAAATATAGTCGTTGAAATATTATTTTACAAAGAGTAAATTTCAACTTGTATACATTAACAGACTGTCTTTCCGATGAAAAAATGTTTTTTCATCGCTAAATAATTGATTGTTTCTCGATATTCAAAAATGCCTCCGTCCGCAAAGGGTTAATATCTAAAATTCTAACATTATTTCATTCAAATAAATTTATATTTAATACTTTTTCAAATGTCACTTACTCGTTCCCGCCATAAGCTCAAAGTCCAAACAACGATCGGTACTTTTAAATCCTCGCTCTTTGTTCCGAACGACATGAAACCGGAAGTAGAAGAGGCTGCCAGAAAACGATCGGTATCCCCGATTTTCGAGTATCCAGAGACATTCGAGCGAAAAGGCGAAGAGCCGGATGACCGATACGGCTGGTGCAAAGCCATGGAAAGAGGATTACGAGGAATTTATCGACTTTGCTCGAGCCTTCCGCGCATACCTTCACCGATGGTGTGTCGTGTTCCTAGCTTGCCTGTGTGGCACACAACTTGTACGTCGAATCTGGGGCCGATATGAATTATATATCGTGGAAAGTGTGCGCGATCGTACCAGCTACCTGAACTATTACTCTTCGATGACAATAGACTTTAACGACTCGTTTGATGTCGGAGTTGATCTGTCCTGAATCGACGGGTTCGATCAATTTCCACTTGGAATATTCAAGAAAGAAGGGTTTGAAAGGTGGATACGAGTTTCGACAAGTGTCTCTGTATTTCTCGAATAGACGATATTATTCGATATTCTTTATTGTGGGATGTATTGTAAATATTTGTTGGTTGAGTGGCACCTTTTGAAATGCAAATACAGGCGGGTTTTAATTTATGGAATTCTTTTTCTTTATACGATGGAAAGGATTTCATTGAGGCAGCTTATTTTAACCAGTTAACTGCGGAATTTAGTTTTAGAAATTCCTCGCATCGCGTGAAATTAAAATCAACCAATGACGCGTACACATAGAATGCAAGGCTAATGCTCTTATTACAAAGTCTACGAAAAATGAGAGGCAAAACGTGGAATTTTTATTCGATAAAAAATGCACAATTCGATGTCAAAACCGCTACCGCGAAAAAGGTTTGGATTGGCGTGTATACACGTCAAACGCAGTTAACTGGTTAATACGCATCCTATATTTCAGTGGGGATTGTTTGTGATATAAATTGTATATTACTTAATACATCAAACGCCATGGGAATCCTTGGTAACTGGCGTTATCGAATTCAATGGAGTTTCACGTGACCTTTAAATAGTGACATTTACAAATTCTCTAATACATTCAATATTTCAATGTTAGCATCAAAATATTTCAATCCTACCGACTATTTATCTATTTGGGTCTGCGAGACTTTGTAAAAATATGAAATACTAAATTTACCATTACACAATTAACCCAAATAGATAACGACACCTTAAACTTTGTTAATTAAACTGAAACATTCTCTCTCAAGCAAAGAGGCTTCTACCTCGGACATTTAACTTCCCGGCACACATCGAAATACTGTCTGCAGGTAAACATTGTCTAACTGGAGCAACGGCTAAAAAAAAGGAGAATAGTCACGACCGGTCGTACTCTCTACCGTGCCAAGATAAGCGTGACACTTCGCGAGAAAGAATAAGGACGTAGTCGCCGGTGTTAGGCTGGTCGCTTTAAAAGTACATTCACACGCGCCTGAACCTAGTTGCAGCGTGATGCGCTCAGCGGATGCATGCAAAGAACGCATGGCTCCCGGTGCAACGAGAGTTCGTTGCAGTTAGCAGTACGTGCTTCGATGCAGAAGAACCCTAAGGAGTACGAATCGATTTCGATGGTACTTGGTTGAGGCTCTAGGGCGATTCATGAGTCGAGGAGCGACATAGTTCTTTTGTGTACAGGGTGTTTCAAAATTATTTGTCATGACTTTTAGGGGTTGCTCTACATCCTTGGAAATTTGTGATAAAAAACTCTCGAGAAAGGGTAGCAAATTTGTTTTACTGGTAGTCGTTTTGTTACGTAGGTTAAATGTTTGAGGGAAACCATGGATTAGAAACGAATTTTTTTCACGCAAATTAACTGTTAATTGTGACTTCGCGATTGAATTTTGGCTGACTAAGTCAAGCTTCTAGGTCTACGACCTTTCGGAGAAAAACACGCGAGATATTCTTACTAGTGCTGCACGAAATTAGAAAATGGAGGACTGGGTCACTGAACTAGTAAGGAATGCGCAAGTGTTTATGTTTTTCTCCCTTGGAGGGACCTTGAGCGAACCTGACACTGAACGCAGATCATTGACATCTTCGTAGCCTCCGCAAAATTACATACATACATTTAGTTGTAAAGGGAGACATTTTCACAACTTTAATACCGAAAGAGAACGATAAAAAAATACGTGTTCAATATTCCTACGAGACTTACGTCTCTGGTAAGTCTAACAAAGTAGGCGTTCAGATGGTCAATGAAAACGAAGGCGATGTCTAGGGAGAAAGCAAAAATCTGTCTTTTTTTATGGGCGCTGCATTTGTTTAAACTATTAACCACTTGACATACAAATAAAACGGAATTCGACGCGTCCGAAAAATACTATTTAACTTTGCCCAACTGAACAGTTATGTGCAAACTTAAAAACAGAACATTTTATTTTGTAATTTGCATTGCTACGTAACGTATAATCATGTTGAACGAACGATAATTAAATAACATTATAAAATAATAAATTAGTATTTCTGTTGTTGTACAAGTGAAATAATTAAATAATATACTAATATACTGTACGTTGTCCACTGGAGACAGTTTCTGACGTCTCCCAGACGTCATTGTATGTCAAGTGGTTAAACTAACATTTGGTACCTATATGCACACGGTTACCGAAGGATTAGGCACCTCGCTTTACCTTTCTTACTTATGAATTACGATATTTAATTACTTGTGGTCGAATTTAATTAAAAACAAAATATCTAATCGTACTTAAAACATAACAATTAAAATCATAGTAAAAATTATTTATACCTCAGGAACGTGTTGATTATTTGCTTCAATGGCTGAAAGTAGACTTAGGATTGCAACGGTAAAACTGCTTTGGTGTCTGAGGACAAACGTACGACCACTAAGGGTTGATACTACTGCGAGGACGAATTCTTATGTAGCCCACAAAAAGAGAGGAGTTTTGTGGTCCAGGATCTCATATTCGAAAGGATTATACCCGCACTAATACGCGAAAATGTTTGGACGCGATCACGGAGCAGTGATTACTCGTCGGCGGTCAAGGGGGAACTGATAGCGAGGCGAGCATCGCCTTGTTGTCGAAATTCGCGGAAAGGATAATCGGAGGTTACGATCTCCGAGCTCAGCCGAGTATATTTTGTCAACACGGGCGGTCGTTGTACTTCCTGGCCAATGAAGTGGAAATCATTCCTCTCATTGCTCGTAGAATTAATTTAAATATTCTAAATGTTATTAAACGATATTATTAGTTATTTTTTTGTTACTCTTTCTTTCCAAATATAGTCTTCGTCTTTCTTGATTTTTATTAACCTTACCTACGAGACAGGTCTCGCAGGATATTTAATATGAATTTTTTGTATCTTTTTTTTATATTAACCCCTTCAGACCCCTATTTTTTTCGTTTAAGAAAAAATTATTTTTGTACTAAAATTAAACTCAATTCATGTGAATGAAAGCAATAATATACTTTTTACAAAAATATTTATTTATTTATTTATAATTTGTAAATGTACATTTTAATGGACATATGGTCCTTACGCAAAATTCGTAACATTAAGGAGATTTTGAGAAATAGTTGTATAAAAAAATAAAATCCATTAGGTGTTGCAAATAAGTTAAAACCTGTACGTAATAAAATACAGCATGAAAAGTGTTATGCACATTACAATGTGCACAGGGTCCGAAGGGGTTAAGGTGGTGAAAATGACTCTCTTTACAACGAAATATATCTACGTATTTTCTGGAGCCTACAAACACGATGTAAAAATTACAAAATCAAATACATAGTCACTAAGGATTAAAGACCGAGTGTTTCGAGGATTAAAATATTCAATAATTTGTTGGAGAACAAATTTTTTAGTATTTTAGGATCATAGATTTGTAGATTTTATCCCGTTTGATATATTTGCGGATTTAATTATTTACCAGAGGTACTAAGAGAAATGCTGAAACAAATGTTTTTTACTTGAATGTTCTTTTTTGGTAAAATTGAGCATTTCCTCAAGATGTTCCCCGTTAGCCGTAACCATGGCAAGAAACTACGGGGGAGTTCAGTAACGGAGAACTGCAAAGTGAAACTCGCGGAAGGTTTCCTATAGGGTTACACGGGCACCCATGAGACCGAGGCTGCCCTGCCTGCCCTGCCTTTGCCCCGTTTATGTCGTTCGAAAACGAGTTTTACTCGTTGAACGATATCGGTTACAACCGAGCCGTGCATTTGTTACATACGCAGAGAACCCGGAAGATCGATTGGACGGAAGTGGTTCACGAACTTGAACCGTGACTTGATCTTTAGATCGTGTCTAACGCTGATCGACAAGGGCATCATTGAGCTCTTTATCTTGATCACTCTAATTTTTATCTTTTTCCTCGTACACACAATTTTTCTATACCCTTAACGCAATATCTTAAACGAATAGAAGGGAGGATTTTGGAATTTTATGGACATTCGAACAAACTAAAAAAAACCTGACAGTTTAAAATTCCTCCCTACAAGTTGCGTCAAGACACCAGAAAAGAAACGCACCCTCATTTTTCACCTCGATCGATGGTTATTTACGAACCCTGCAGTGGGTCCTCGAATTATTATTATTATTTTTTTAAATTGTCAATTGGTTCGAGTGCAGACTATTCGGAAGAGATTATATAGTAGTCAGCGCTCTTTACATTACCATCGAAACTCGTTCTGCTAGTTTCGATCGTTATGGAACACCGGAATATCGAGCAGCTTATGGGTTTCGTAAGGTCTTAAACTTATAGAACGGAGGATTTTGAAATTTTATGGACATTTGAACAAACTAAAGCAAACCTCATAGTTTAAAATTCCTCCCTACAAGCTGCCTGAAGACATCAGAAAAGAAACGCACCCTTATTTTTCACCTCGATCGATAGTTACCAGAGTCGAAATATTGAATCTATTTCAATGGTACTTACTCCTATTTGAATCTAATATGATACTTTTAAATACTAAAACTCCTAATTTAAACCTGTAACTCCTTCTTACAATTAGTAAAACGATACTCCTATTTTTGTACTTTTAATTCCTAAATGTTGGGTAGTAAAAGGTTCAAATGAGGTTCAATATTTCGACTCGGATATTTACGCGACTGCAGTGGGTCCTCGAGTTATTATTATTTTTTCTTATATTGTCAATTTGTTCGACTACAGACTATTCGGAAGAGGTTATATAGTAGTCAGCGCTCTTTACTTTACCATCGAAACTCGTTCTGCTAGTTTCGATCGTTATGGAACACCGGCGAATCGAGCCGCTTATGGGTTACGTGGAACACGGAAGATCGATCGAACGGAAGTGGCCCATGTAACGTCGGTCTTGATTCTCATAAACGAGAGAGCCTAATTAATCGCGCGAAACGTGCAGCTCCGATCTCTGAAATTCTGCGCTAAATCGAGAGAAGCTGCCTTTCCCGATTGAACGGACTCGAAAGTTCAATTAGGAGGATCGATTAATTCGTCTTAACCAGCCGTGAAATACGGCAAGCATGAATTACTACGGACCAATGATCAGGGTGCATCCTTTTTAACGATAAAGAGATCTCTGCGGCTTGCTACAAACACCCGGAAGATTTATGAGGAAATGGAGAGATGAGCAGAACTTTATTTAGGCATTAGATAATGGTGAGAAGCGGAGAGTATAATTTTCTAGAATAAGAACTTACTTGTGGATGACTTCCACTGCAAACGATGCTGTTGGCAACGATTAATTAGGAAGGGGAGAAAGAAGGAGAAAATGAGTAGAATTTTATGTAAGACTTAGATAAGGGAGAGAAGTGGAGAATGTAATTTTATAGAATAAGAAGTGAAATGTGGAAGATAATCACTGCAATCGATGCAGTTAATAACGATTAAGAGGAAAGGAAAGAGGAGAGAGAAAGAGGGATAGAAGAAGAAGACGAAGTAGATATTCGAAGAAGCTGTTCCAATAAGAATCTATAAAAGCTACATAGATACACCAATGATTTATTCCGTATTCGAAGTATTTATAGCAGTCGTCCTGAGTGTTTCTTATCATTTTCGTCATTCGTTACATTACTATGTTCTATTTCCAACTATATTAAATCCATTGCGCACATTTACACAAAATATATCTTCTAAACTTCATTCAATCGACAATAATTAAAAAAAAAGGATTTAAAATACAAAGAATTTCGTCTGATAATCATCTTAATTGTATGTTCATCCGAGACAATGCAAATTACTTGCGGTTTCTTCGAGAGATTTCAAGTACAAAAATTTTTCTCACAATCAGAAACGATCGCTTCAGGTGTTGCGCTTCCTACTGGACAGTATAGTTCTCTTTAACGAGGAAAAAATCACGATAATACATTCGACATTTATTCAATCGTAAAATGAGGCTACTCTCCTACCGAGAGTTTCTATTCCACTGTTCGCGACCCGGAAGATCGACGACGCAGCACCGAACGCCGACGGATAAGGATTTGTTTTATTTCGCGGGACGATTTGAACGCAGAAGAATCCTGCAAAACGGGTCGACATAAATCTAGGATTTACGAGTTGCCTGTAACACCAGGGGAAACTTGTTTTTAACAAATTTTCTGGATAGGTTTTTGCATTGTTATTTCTCCACGATATACATGGTATAAATTGTATCTTTAATGATTAATGTCTCAACCGCTGTGAAGAATTTCAGTGCCGCTTGCCAAGATTAAATTTCTTTCTCTTCCGTATCGAGATAATGCTTCAATTTGTTGCAGAGTAAATTGCAAATATTCCACACGGATTAATAGAATTACAGAGTTCCTGTTTACTTAACAGGCACGATATAAAAGTTACGCTGCAACTTTTTACGTACACACGTTCGATAACCGAAAGATCAAGCGTGGCGGGAAGTTCGATAGTTCGCACCGAAGTCAATAATTGAATTCTTTCTCCTTCCGTATCGAGACCCTTTCGATATATTATTCCAAACGTTCAGAGCTACAAACATTTTCCTTTCACTCACTTTCGTCCAATTTCCGCTTGTTTTCCAGATATTTAACATCAAAAGTCCGAGGTGAGAGGAGTTGCTCCGTCGATCGATTAAAATCATTTCGAACTTTATTTTTACTATTTAATTCGGTTCTTCTTGCCGTTTTGCGTGAAATTAATATGCTCGTTCGACCGGAAATAATATCGTACGATCGATTGCACTGCATTGAAAGACCGTGCTTGGAAACGCATACCCAGGAGCCGCAGTGCAGAAGACTGCATTCGACACACAATAGAGAACCGGGACAGGTTTTACTCGAGAAACAATATCGATTAGAAGCATTTATCGTACCTACCCGGAAGATGGATCGAGACGAAGTCATTCGTGATAGTAAAACCCATCCCCCGTTCCCTTTTCAGATACATTTTTATCACCCCGTAACTCTTTGAGGTACAGTGGGGTGAAAAGTGTCCTATCTCTTTGATACGTGAAGATGCATGGAACATCCTTTGACCCACTTCGAAAATTTATATTATTATATATCTTTGTGAATAAATATAAACCAACTTTATTCAATTAAAATTTGAAAAAATGTCTGTGCAATATTGGCCATTTTATTTTTTGAATACCCGTGTCTCAAAGAGTTAAAACCCTACCCGGTGAAGCACCTCAGAGAGCATTTGGTTCTACTCGTTTCGTGGAATTGATTAACTCCGTAGCCAAAGAGATCTTTCGACCATTTTGTGGAAATTGTTGCTTTCTAAAGCAATCTGCCGGCTAGTGTATTCTTATTAATTTTTAGTGTTATCGTTATCCGCTGAGACCGATAATAAACTTACAGAGTGCACGATGTTATACGTCCGAGACAAATGCAAGGATAACGACGCGATAAAACTTTATTGCCGCCAAAGTGCTCGGCGAGTTGATCGTTACTGGAGACTACGAGGTAGCTTGATTTCTTATTACGCGGCCGGAGTTTCCCGATAATCGATCTGTCGGTCAAAATTAATGACTCTTTTTCAATACTCCGCGTGGGAAATATTCTTTTTAAGGATTTCGAAGTTGCTCTCGCTATTTGGTGCTCAGTGACTTAACATTTTGTCTTTTTAACTCTTTGCGGACTAGCGATGCATATATGTGGCCTGAGAAAAAATTCAATTAGAATCTATTATTGCATGTATGCGCGATTGAAGTTTAAAAACTGAAAGCCGTTGGAATATGAGTACACAAATAGTAATTTATAATTTTTATACATTAACACTTTACCGATCGGTATTTTTTTAACATCCTACCGCCTTCTGACCCATCACTTGGCTATGAATACTTCCTTCATACAGATATCTATTCGAAAATTACAAATTCTCGTCACTGAGTCCTTAACACAGGTAACCGCAATGATAAATGATAATTTATTAATTGGAGTGGCAACCAATTAATAAGTCAAAAGTCCAAAGGCGTTAGATCCGAAAAGCCTATTAATACGCTTCCGGTCGGTAAAGTGTTAATATTCTAAATTTCTACTTGAACGGCGATTTTAAATCACCAAAAAATGATTATCTCTCAAAAATATCTCCGTCCGCAAACGATTAAATTATGTACGATCAGATAATTGATCCACAACCACTCTTATCACATTCTACTTATCTTTTCATTTTCCACATCCAACACTAAACCTTCTAAATCCTTTCCTGAACCTTAAAATCCGCAAGTTATCCAATCAACCTTTCTTCACCCTAACACAAAATACAAGTTAAATCCCCTCTAAAATCCCTCTTCTCCAAAGACTCAACATCCCTTCTCCATAATCGATCCTCAATAAGAAACTATCCAGGAACAATTGCCATTCCAATGGTCAATTGTTGCCATAAGAAGAAAAAACATATTACCATCGTTCATAAATCTCTCGGTTCATGTCTGTAAGATGATTATTTCTCGCGGATCACGGATAAATCGAACGTATTCTAACAAATGGTATCCTCAGCGAAATACACGCCGCACGCTTCCGTTCTGAAGCGGTTCTCGGTGTGGATTAGCATTCATCGATTCAAGTGCATACATCCCGTGTCTGAAGGCAGACGACGACAAAGGGAGGAGCAGGATTATGCACCGGGCACGGTCATTATAGCGAGAGCGTGTATACGATCATGGCAATAACAGTGCATTAACCACGGTGTTATGCGTTGGGGAAGACGATAATGAGAGAGGCTCATACGAGAGGCTAAAGTTCCTTTCATGAAGGAGGCTGAGGATTTGGAATGGCTTTGATTCTTTTAGAGTTGAATCTTTATTAACACGTTGCATATTTAGGTATTTTATTGTAACTTGCGGCTATGATAGATTAATTAACACACGTTCAACGCCGTGGGATTTATCGGTGATGGACGCTACTGAATTCATTGAAATTTCATATGACTTATAAATTATAATATTCTTGAATTTTATGAAAAATTTAATATTTAAATTAGCTAGTTATCTTAACACTAGATTTACGGAGCCAATTTGGCTCATTCAAAATTTGATTACTATATGTATGATATATTGGTTGGTTAATTTTTTAATAATAAATCTTTCATTTAAAGTGATTTGGAACTATTTTCTTTGCAGGAAACTTCAGTTTTCTTGTATAAGTCAACTTGGCAGACTTTAGGAAAGTAGGTGTATCAACATCCGTAAATCTAGTGTTAATGGTTATAGTGATTGATTCTATTTGTTACCGGAAAGTCGAGAATTCTTGTGATAGGTTTACAAGATGTTAAAATATTTCACGTGACAACTTTGTGGTTGTAATATTTGTGGGTAGTATTGTAATTATTTTCCAAGCTGCAGCTTCGTGTAAAAAATATAACTGCTGCTCGAGGAAATACACCGACTGTACGATGTCTACTGCGTGGCGAACGTTCTTATCTACGTTGCGCATAGTATTGATAAAACCTCATAAACAAATTACCAAAATGAGTTTTTTAATGAGCACCACTGACGATAACTCGAAGAAACTAAACACGAAGCAATATACTTTGACTTTAGAGTGTCTAGAAAATGACATAAATTGGTGATTGTTGAATAGCAATTAATGCTGCGTTTTTGAATCTTAAAGAACACGAATTAAATTATATAGATCAGTCAATATTCTTCTTCGTCCATGTAGAAGAGCTATGACTAATGAAATTCTCCGTTAAAATCGCGCCGACGAAAGGAGGCAGGAAAAATTGAAACGAAGACGAATCGTTACTCCAAAGCATGAGTTACGAGCGGCCTCCGTCTTTCGCGTTGCGAATTCGGGGCAGCCAAAGGAGCAAAGAAAGAGCGGCGTCCTACTTGCATCCTTTCGCAGAAAAAGCCGAGTAAACCCGTATGATAATCTCAGAATTGATTGCACGTTGCAGACGATGCGCGAAATTGTAGACATCAAGAAAAAAAACTGAGGCGTCCCCATGTAAAGACTCTTTCCTACCGCGACGCAATTGTTTGCCATTTTTTTTTTTAGCAAAACTATCAAAAAAACGTTGATTTTTATCCTCATTATTGCTGGTCCCCGAGTCACAGAATGTAAATTGGTTGATAATGCAATTTAAAGTAATTGTTAATCACTCGAATTTATCACTCAAAGTGGGAAATACCTTGGTAATGCAGACTCGAGGACTTCCACGTAGTTATTATCTTCGGCTGCTTCTTTAAACGATGCAATTTAGTGTAACGACGTCCTGACCGACCTTACTGTACTTCGGTTGCATTAAACGTATGCAAATGTCGGAATACTTCTAATTAACGTGAGTTACGTCAGTTCCCATGGACGTAAGGCACGAATTGAAGCGTACCAGAGTAATCAATTAAATCACTACACCGATCTGAATACTTCCTTTGAAAAATAACGAGATCTGCGGAGAATTCGGTCATCGACCCTTTTCAATGACCAACTTAATCTTTCGTAAAAATAAACATTAGAAAAATCACTCTTTAAGTTAAAAAACACGTAATCATATACCGAAAACAATTTCAATTCAAATTCACATAATTGCAATTTAACACACTTGAATAGAAACAGTGATGACTTACTCCATCAAATAATACCTCTCCCCAAAGATACACAGAACCGACACAATTAACCCTCTATGGACCCCCATTACATTGACATAACACAAGACACATCTGAACTTCTATTCTTCAAAGTCATTTGTTATCTTTGCCAAATATTACAATTCAGCTTGCAAAATCATAAAATTCTTTGCAATGAAATATTTAAAAATCCGGTTTCATCTATTATTTGAAATTCTATTTTCTCACTTTCTAATTATGCTACCGTGAAACTGATCTTCGGACACAACGAAAAATTCCGACTGCAAAACATCCTATCTCTCTCTCCATCTTCCATGAAACCTTAACCTTTTGCGATTCAAATTATTTTCTTAATTTTTTTCTGACCTAAATGAAACTAATTTCACAACATTTTCTATCATCAATTATTCATTTCTTTGAATGACGTCAATAACTATAAGTACTGACAGATAATTAGACGATATTAAAAAATCATTGTGAAATTGAAAAGTCGATATTAAATACTGGTCATAAAACAAACTCAATTAAACAACTATGTCGAGCAGTATACTCAACATAGCAAGCAACGCAAACAGTTAAACACCAGGCGTATCCCATTTTCTCGCCAGTCGAGTGACGATTTCGGTGAGAAAATTTCGCTCGTCGTTAAAACCGAAGGATAAAGCGATTCCGCGGTGAATTGCGCGACACGGAACGCTCGGTAGATTAGCCCGATGCAATTTCATGCAACAACGTCGCGCACAAGGCCTCACTGTGCATAGGTATATCGGTGGCGGTAAACAAACGTACGAACGAAGGTCTTGGAGTTCGTAAGTCATTATTAACCCGCGTATAATTATACAGCACCGAAGCGGGCTTCCACGAGCGGCCCAAGGAAAAAGAAGGCACCATACCGCGGAAAGGTATTTAAATTGGCTTACTAGAGAGATACGTCGTCCTTTAAGAACTCGCCGCGCGATTATCTCGGCCACTCTTGATGCACCTATACCGCGGATCTGAGATGCATCGCGTTGCAGTAGCCCAAGTCGGTGTATGCACTTCGGGACATCGCGTTATTCCTTCCTTCGTGGATTCGTGGAGAAGCTCGGGGGTGAATCGAGAATTTCTGGTATCCGAGAAACGGTTCTTGGTATTCGAACACTATTTGCTTTTTTTTATTATTTCCCTCGAGCATGAAATTACATTGGGAATTTATTCGTTGGGCGTAATTGCGCGGGAACGTTCCGAGGATGGAATTGTCATCGTTTTTGATGGCGGGCTGTTTGATGAGGGTTCTTTGAGAATATTAAAGTTTTCGTTGGTTATGAAGTAATGGGGCTGTGATGTGTGTATATGGTATGTGGTTGAGTGGGAAGAATTTTTTTTTTGGAAGTGATGGCAATTAGGAGTTGACTTTGGTGTTGAATAGATTATGCTTCGTACCAGTTGATTCTTCGAGGGAATTTTTGTTGATGGTTCTATTGAGTTTAACACTAGAACGATCGATATTAAATTTATTACATTAAAGTATATTAAATAAGAACTTTGGAAGAAGAGGAATCAAGGGGTGGGAAATATGATTGATTTGGTAAATCTGTGTTTTATAAGATCAAGTTAGAATATCTAGTCTAGGACTCTCCTGTAAATTTAGGGAATTTTTGGGAAAAAATGTGACCAAGTTATTTCGACTTGCTTGGTCGTTCTAGTGTTAACCCCTTCGGACTCTGTGCACATTGTAATGTACACAATACTTTTCGTGCTGTATTTTATTACGTATAGGTTTAAACTTAGTTTTAACACCTAATGAATTTGATTTCTTTATACAAATATTTCTCAGGATCTCCTCGATGTTACAAATTCTGCGTAAGGATCATATGTCTATTAAAATGTACATTTACAATTATATATAAATATTTTTGTAAAAAAGATAGATATTGTTGCTTTTATTCACATAGATTAAGTTAATTTTAGTATAAAAATAATTTTTTCTTAAACGAAAAAAAATTCGGGTCTGAAGGGGTTAGCGATATATTTGGTTTTATAGGTACTCGATTTAGGGAATTTGAAATTGTAAAAGATTATGATTCACGATGATCTAAAAAGGATCTGAAGTAGGACTCGTTGAAACCTCGTCCTACAACCTCCTTTTCATTTCGTTACGCGAACGACAATAACGACTCTATTACATTTTCTCCCGGACAACCGGCTGCACTCTTCCGACAGGAATAATGAAAGTACCAGAGAAAGTTACAGCCCGCTGCAAATTACGAAGGCCATCCGAATACGGCAATTTCTCTCATTTGCAGCATTCGGAGCTCCGTGATGGATCGTTGGAAAAACGCTCGATTTGCAGAGAACGCGTCGTTGTTTCTCCGTTGAACCGAATGAATTTTACAACGATCATTATCGAAAGTGGTGAACGCTGTAGAAAACAGGGGCGATTAAACTGACACAAGTCGAACCGATGACTGTCGATTTCTACGTGAAACGGACCAATGAGATCTCGAATTCTATGGGAAACTTCTTCATCCGCTCAATCTTTATCCGAGCTTATCTCGAGCAAACAGAGTTTCAAGGACGACTTCCTCGTCTGCATTGACGCGGTGGAACCTCAGACATTGCAAGGACATTTTTATCTCGCGAATTATTCACGATTTATACGAAGACTTTCAGGAAGGAGAAAGGTTTATGCGCGAATAAATTTCGTGGGTAATTCTGTAGACTTTATTTTTCTTTCCACCACGACGACGAACGTCGACGGATGGAATTCGTGCAAATAAGTCGAAAATGACGTAGGGAAGTCTAAGAAATAATTTGTAAGCAGCGAAAAAGCTAACATTTATTTAGCTGTTGGACTAAGAAGATGAATTCGCAGCTGTTGATAACGCGTCTTCTTTTTTCGGGTATGTTAATGTTATGCGCATAAAATCCGACGTCTTGCAGAGTGAAATAATTATTCGATGGTTCGGTGAGGTTGAAATTTATTGATGGTTTGATTTGAATATTTTACGGTATCTCTTGTTCGAGGAATTCCAACACGAATTCCTTGGTTAACGAAAGTAATCTCGTGATAAGGATTGACTTTGTTGCAAGTATAAATATATTGATCGTAGATAATGAGAATTATTATTTTTTTTTTCTAAATCGGAATAAAGTGTGAGTTTCTATGCAACTTGTAAAAGTGACAGTCGTGATCATTTTATGAAGATATTGTTACATATTTAATGAATATTCAAGTCGCTGCAAGGCAAAAGATCGATGCTGTCTGGTAAGAATTTTATCTATTTTCAGCAGAAAGAAGATATGTTTTTGTTTTAGTCTGTTTAGTTGAGCTGAATCTTTCTAAACTTATTTTCTATCATTGAAATTATGACATTATTCGACGGATATTGGATATATTTTGGGGAGGACGATTTCTTTGTTAAATTCTAATTTTTTATAAGGTTTGAAACTATCATGGATCACATTTCAGGTAAAAGATCCTTCTGAGAAGTATCGCCGAGAGAATTTGAATTTCGGAGCGATATTTAGGAGCCTGAAAATTCATTCTAGCTGTGCAAACAACGTCGCAAAAAATAATTATTACTAGCTTTATACGATCAGTGAAAAGTGAGACGATCGTTTATCAAAGACCTACAGTTTTTAGTGGGTTCCAAATAACCAACGATATCATATATCCCACTGAAATATTTCAGACGAATCCTTCTCCAATGGTGTTCTCCAATCCTGCTCATTCAATATTTCTAAGTCCCAGTTATCCTTATCTACTAGAAGTCTATCCACTCTTTCCATTTTCCTACTCTCATTGACCGATATCCTATTAATTGTACATTACAAGTAGCAATAATATCAAATTATCCTATCCTTATAACATATTTCTACATAGTATTCCGCGGGACCAATCTTCCGTGCAAATTGAAGGAACGGTGTAGTGACAGACACTTTTGGGCCTTATCCAAAAAAATTACCAACACATAATGTTAATACAATTACTAATAACGACTTTCCACTGCCTTCTAACGACACCCTACACAACTTACCCTATCTCCTTCAAAATCATCGACCCAATACTATAATCATCTCTCCAAAGCCAGAAACACCTCGTATTCCACGGTACCCCATATTAAAACAGCGTTAACAGTCTCCCTCTCCAAAGCTATCTTAAAATCAGAATTGCATTTCGCAACGTGCCTTATACTACGAGCGCCGAAAATGGCAAAGCCACGAATATCCAGCTACTTCAACGAGAGGTCTCTCAAACGCAATTTCCTCCTCGTCAGCGGGCTGAGAGTAGCGAGCCGTTCTCAGTTTTCACAGTGGCATACCCTTCTCGTATGCCGGGTTCGCACAATTCTGGGATCCTCGTTACCGTACGTCCCCGTCTCTGCACTTTTCCACCACGAAATTTTTCCTGCAATCGTGTTACGACTTGTGTAACGGCCCATTGTCTCCGCTTTTAATGACACTGCGTACGAAGAGCGTACGGAGGGTAATTCGGCCCCGTTGAGCGCACAATGAACGCCGAACGAGGAACTAATCGCGTAGAAATCCAACTTCGAGTGATACGCTTCTTCTTTTTTTGAGGACGATGTTCCTATGAGTTTTGACGAGAACGACTTGCTGCTTTGGAACTTTATTCTTTTTAGGAGCAAATACTATGATCATTTTGCGTCGAAGGTACAGTTTTGGGTGGGTTTGCAATTGGGGAGTATACGATGAATTAAATAATTCATTGGGGAAAAGAAAGGTAATGGATATTTAAATTTGAGCATAGTAATAAGAGGCCTAAGTATTTAAGGGTATTTTCATTGTACCATCAGCGAAATTAATTTTGAGGGACTATAGTGTGCAAAGGGGTGAAGGTTTGTACTTGCAATCAGTTGATCCGAGTGGAAGGTCCTTGCTTCATGCGAAATTTTTCGTCTAAGATGTACAATTTTCTGTGGTTTATAGTATAGAAAAAATTAATGAGATAACAAAAATTTTAAGTAGATCCACTGCTTGCAAGTTGAAGCCCTTACTTTCTTATACATATACCGTAGCCTCTATTAACACTTTACCGACCGATACTTTTTAACATCCTACCCACTTCTGATCGGTCACTTGCATGCAAATATTTCCCTGATACTGATATCTCTTAGAAAATTGCAAAGTTTCTTCACTGAGTCCTTGGCATAGTTAACCGCAATGAAAAATGATAATTTATTAATTGCCGTAGCGACCAATTAATAAGTTAAAAGTATAAAAGTGTTGGGCCTGAAAAGTCGATTAATCGACTGCCGGTTGGTAAAGTGTTAAATTAGTTTTGAATGGTTCCTGAGTGTACCAGACAATTATACATTAAATAAAAATGTAAGAAAAGTAGCTCTGAGGTGATAGGGGATTTTAACTGCAATCCACTGGTTGCAAGTTGGAACTTTTACCTTCTTAGACACTTTAACTAAGTATTACACAGTTTCTGAATAATTAAGACTGTTTTATATTGAATAACAATAGAAGAAAACTCTTCTGGAGTGAACGAATAATTTTACTCGAGCCTACCAAGTAGAAGTTCGAGTTTGTATCGTCCTATCTATCAAAACAAACGCTTCCGAATGTTACGTATTCGGAATACGTCTGTCAAGGACCTCGCCTGAGTTCGATCACCTCCTTTATTTACAAATGTCCAAGGACGCACAGGACACGCGCGCCAAAAGCGAGTCTGCTGTCTCATGCTCGGCTTGCCTTGTGTCTGTTGGATTACGATGTTGGGTTATGGAACGTTGGAACTTGAGAGAGGAATTTTTATGTGATGCTTGTTGCACTGTTTTGACGGGTCGAACTTTTTGCAGAGAGCCTATCTGGTTTCATTGAGCGAACGCAAAGTTTGGAGGGGGGTTTTTGCGAAGATGACAATAGGAGATTAGGAATTTGTCGACTAGATTTTCTGTAGAAGATTTTAGGCGAAAAGTATTGGAAAAACTTAATTTATATTAGTAAATTCTAAGTAATATTCTAAGTAAATTAAATTTTCAATTGTCGAGACGAAAATAATTTAAGGATTGTTCATGTAATTTGCAGTTTTCTGAGTGAACTGCAATTGGTGTTGTAAAGGCTTTAAAAAGTGCATACTTGATTTGCAATCCTGTGGCTGAACTTTATTTTCTACTGTGGGCAGTGGCGAAAAGAGATTGAGAAATATCGATTTGTTTAGCAATCTTCTCACTAAACTATATTACCTATTATAATACGCAGTGTAAAACGTTTAGAAATTCCTAATGTTATTTGCACTTTTCTAACGATTCCTTATTCGGTGTTGTGGCTTGGGCAGAAATCAAATTAAGCAAAACGCTAATCCATTTACTAATTCTCCAAGCAAATAACATTTTCTATGGTAGCTCGAGGCGAAAAGAATCCAAGGAATACTTATACCGAGATCTTTGCGAAATAGACTGCGTATCGATTCCACTTCGTCGAACATCAGCTTTTTCATAGAATATCACCGAGATAATTTATAACCGTAGACATGGCTGTTTAGATCGACAAACTACGCACAATCTAAACGTTGCAAAATTGACCAAGAATGTACGATATGATATTAAGCTCACGTGAAAACTCGACGCGTGACTTTCCCATGACGTCCCACGTTCTTCTCGTGACAGAAATTACTCACTAAATTATAAGTATCGTACTTTCCAAGCTTTTTTACTTACTCATTCGATGTTACTTTCACGTAGCCTTCTCCTTAGGTTGTCGAACTTGTAACGTCCAATTTCATGATCCGCCGTTGTGCACCGTCATGGGATGTTTTTAAAGCTCTATGCAATGATCCACTGCCAGATCTTTTCTTTTTTCGCGTACACTTCGGCAAAAAGGTTAATTCTTCGGTTGTAGTTAAGATTTACATATCGCGTTATCTTAGAATTGTAGATTTAAACGATTTTAATCGGAATATTGTCGCAAATTTACATTAAAACTTTCACAAACTCGATGTTATCTACGATATATTTAATTCTCTTTTAATTGGAGGTTAATGAAAGAATATGTCGAAACCGGTAGAACGTATCAAGATCGAAATATAAATCACTTGTAACCGATAACCAAGAAAACATAACCTGTACACGTCCGGCGTCACTGTACGCGTAATACGATAAAAGGAGCTCGAGCACGTGCACGTGGAAATTCTAAAGACCACGTCGTCCTTGTACGTGCACCAATGTCAACCGAGACGTGGAAACTTAAAACGCTTTCGCGATCGTAACCGATTCTTTCCTGCACGAGTCAAGTGCGCCGTACGAATCAATCACCGGGAAAACATAACACGACAATCCGCTCGGGTGAAGGTTTTTCGACCGATTGACGAAGTTTGCCGAAATGTTATGACTTTACGAATTCTGACCGGAAACTGGACTATGCGCGCATGCGCGTGATATAGTGAATCTTGGAGCTTGCGTTTCTTACGATTTTCACGTTTATTTGCGATGAATTAGAAATATTATGTTAGAATCGAGTTAAAATTCTTTGTTATTTTTGGCTATTTGTTCTTTTATGATATAGGAGTATATGTAAGGATCATAGTTCCGGAAGCTATCTAAAATAGTAGCTTTTAAGCACAATGATCATAGTAGTTCACCCTGCAACCACCGGCGTTATAACCGGGACATTTAAATACTTTGAATACGTAGTAATTAATTAAGAAATTTAGACTTTATAGGATAGAAGTGAAGTATATACTGCATGGGTATACAAACAATTTGAAGAACCTATAGGAAAAATAGAGCTCAAGTCACTTTCACTGTCTTTGCAGTTTTAAAGTAGAAAAAGTACGATACATATATCACAGTTTTGGTGAATCTGAGAAAACTAAAAGCAGTAAGTCCTGTCGAATTGAATGTAGTAATTAAGGCAAAGTAGTAAGTAAAAAGCTATGTAATGGGTATTAAAGTAGAGACTCGTACTCGCAATTAGTAAAACTGAATTCAAGTCACCCTTCGTCATCTCTGGGAAAGTTTTCCTAAAATATTATTTAATATATCATAAGCTTGGTGGTTAGCGAAAGTATCTAAAACAGTAAGTGAAATGATCATTACAATTAAAGCCGAAAAAATGGAGTATATCTATCATATCGTTATGGATCTGAACCCAGCTAAAATAGTGAATCCTAGAAGAAATGACGATAGCAATTAAAGTAAAAAAAAATATGATACATGTATCACAGCTTTGGTAATTAAAAACTCACTTAAAACAGTAGGAATAACTATAGTAATTAATGCCAAAAAAAAATACAATAACTAAATCGTAACCTCGGTGATCCGGAATTCACGTAAAACAGTGAATCGTAAGTGAAACGATCATAGCAATTAAATCCTAAAAAATATAGTACCTATATCGTAGCCTCGGTAATTAGAAACTCACCTAAAACAGTGGAAATAACTATAGCAATTAGTGCCAAAAAATTACAATGCCCATATCATAGCCACGGTGATTGGGACAGACTAAACCAGTAGGTTCTACACGAAATGATCGTGGCAGTTGAAGACGAAAGAAAAAGTACAATAAAAATTGTACTACGCGTAAAAACAATTTTGATAATTTCGTTTCTACATGTAACTCGGGCATTAAACGTCGACGCAGTATTTTTTGTTACGACTAAACGTTCGAACTTTCTAAGATACTAAAAGTACCCCGCAATTCTTTCGGCGCGAAGTGAAAGTCGTTTCTTGAAATTGTAGAATGCCACGATTGTTTTAATAATAATATCCCAGTCGTTGTTACTTGCGCAAGGAAAAACATAACGTGCACCTTCCTTTATGGCAACGGCGCATCCTCCGGCGAGGAATTCAAAGCGCGAGAGGATATCGAAAGTAACTCGATAAGAACTAAAGTACCGTCTTTCGTTGATCGCAAGCGATGGTGGTAGCCGATGTAAATTATCGCGCAAAAGATTGCCTCGAAATGCCGTGGTATCGACGATCAGCAAAGTACGCGCCATTCGGAAACTCGGGTGCGTGAGAAAACTCACGCCGGCTCAACGAGTAAAGTGAGAGAGAATCAGGAATTATGCGACGGTATAAAAGAAGAAGAAGAAGGTTGCATAATTAGGGATTGCGATGCTGGTTACGTCGCGACCAACCTCGTAGAAGTGAAGCAAATGCACACGCCCCCTCCTTTTCTATCCTCCTTTCTACGGGCGTCTCTTTCTTTCTCTAGGGCACGTCTGTTTCAGTGATTCTCAATCGAACTATCGAAAATTAATAAATACTTTTATATTCTTCTACAATCAATTCTTAAACATCTTCCTAATCAACCAGAGTAATTATATACGCATCACAGAAGCAAATTTCTCAAAGGTGACACAGGTTTACCCCTTATCATCATTGATGCTAGAACTACCAACCCTACATTACTAATTCCTCATTATGTTCAAAAATTCTCCGAATTTATAGAAGAACAATAGAGTAGATATTCTACGTCCACCTCACAAAACAATAAATTACCGAGCCAATCATCTTCTCCACCTCTTGATTCTTCGTTCTCCAAATTAATTATTTAACCCGTTGCAGCACACTTTTAATTTGACGAAAGTGCTCAGAAACACACACGAAAATATTTCGAACCTTTAAAGCATGAAAAATCGCACAAAAAGAACAATTGATATGTTATCTAGAATGTTACATCTTTTTTTCGGTGTATTACTGAGTAATTAACAAATAAATACATTAGTACTAAAATGTGGAGAACGGCTATAGCCATCATTTGCGGCAACGTGTTAATAAATACAACAGATTCAACGTCAGTAGTTCAAGTATTAATACTTCAACGTCTCGACTAGAATCACAAAATAGAATCTTATCCCAACGTCAAACGATATCAAATCAATTTCTAACGTATATAAATCCTCAACGATGATCTTCTTGACCTTCCTGACAGTCCTTAAGGACAATGTTAAAAACTACAATAAAATTCTGGAATATTACAAGAACAGTCACGTCGATACAACGATAAGCATTCTATACGGGTCGAGGGTAACATCAGCGAGGAAAGATTGAAAAACACTGGTACGAACGAACGAAAAGATACGCGATTGTATGCGGGTACACATACAACGATAGACACTTCGACGATTATTTATCCGCAGGTTAACCAACACACGAGAACAGGTACTTATGCCATGGGAAAGGTCACTTAAAAATCTTACCTCGTATGTTAGCGTTAGAAGCATTAACAGAATAGAGATGTCGTTTCTACACAGATTGGGCAAATGGTGTGTTAATATTTCATCGTCAATTTAATCGTAATTATGATAATGCGACATTAATACCCTCGCTTCTATTGTCAATGAATGAAAAGGATTCGAGCGATCGTTCGACATAGAAAGGAAACTGGAGCGACTCTAACGATTCAAGAAATCTCATCGTTCCTTCGAATCCCATCATAATGGAGTCTGACAAAAAATAGAACGGAATCTGTACCATTACAGTGGCAGGTAAAGATCCCTGGTAATTAAAGGAACGGAAAGGAGGTCGAATCTTTGACAGTCACACGGTTCGGTGAATTTACCGTGATGGAGTGTGGAATATTTTCGTTGTAATCAAAGCTAGTAAAGGTCAGCTTGCACCTTTCCGTACGCTAAGCCGTTTATGATCCACGAGTGTAAACAGCCGTGTTCTCTTTTGCACGTGAAAGCTGGTATCTACAGAGGCGTTACGTTCTTACGTGTCAATGACTTCGGTGTTGCTATTGGAAGACTAATGATCGCGCAATTCTAATTTCTACGACAATACATGCGTAATGTAATTAATTCGTGGGCGTTACACGCTCGACGCTCATCCCATTCAATAGAATTTTAATGTTTTAACGAGGGACCTTAAATACATTGAAAAAAAAACTTTTCTCCGTAAATTTACAGTTTCTGTTTCCCGCTATAAATTACACTTGGGTTAAATACCGGGTAAAAATTCTCATTAACGGAATTCGAAAGGACGCGGAAGATCAAGGCGAAGTTATGTCACGGAACGAGGTTAGTGATCTTGAGAACAGGCCAGGAATACGAAGTTGAGTCGAAGTTACGCGATAATATCGTACATTAACTTTCAAATAAATGTTGGAGAGCACGATAAATAATTATCGGTGTACACGTAACACGAAGATGTTACGTAACATTGGCAAAGTAGGCGTACGTATCATTCAAAGGGTTAGATGGATAGCAGCATGAAAAACTAGGATCAACCAATTGACGCCTGAGACTTTCCTTTCCTTATATGACACACCGGTGAAAATCGTGCCGACGGTGTTTAAATTAAAACCCGTCCTCCGTTTGACTTTAAATGGAGAATCTAGTTCCTGTCGATTTTATAACACGTCGTGAATTACTTCCAGCAGGTTAAACGATTAGCTGGTGAACATTTCCTGTAGGCTTTTTTTGCTACTTGGGTAATTGGAAATTATCACGCGATCACGCATTGATTCGTCATTTTTCTAGTGTCGTTTGGGAGTGATATCAGAGCGTTAAAAATTAGAGTATGTCCTGGCACACATTCTATAGATAACTGTAGTTCCGAACAATTAATTTCCACGAGCACCTCCGGCTGCAGCGGATGCATCGTGCGCATCGGAGCAGCACGTATTATATACGTTATTGTATATCGAACGAAATAAAAGATGCCTCATTACCGGAATCATCGATCCGAATTATCGTATCTTCGATAGATAGATTATATTTTTTTCTAGCAATGTTGGTGGAATAAAAGTAGTTAAATGTTCTCATTGAGATGGAACTTTCACCGTGAAAAGAAGTATTGGAACCGATGAGAACTATCGATGCTATTGAACGATCGGCAATGGCGAAACGCTTTTAGAACGAACGATTCTGAACAATAACAGAAAACTATTACGGCGTACAACGTCAATTCGTATTTTATAGAAAAAGTCGTAACTCAAAGATATCAATAAGCACAGAGTAAATTATAGTCTGAGAAAAGTAATAACAAAATTTGTAACTTTAACGAAATACCTGTAAAATTCGTTGGGAATTCTTTATTGTTAAAAAAATAAAAGAAGAAAAAAATGCTATCGGTTTGCAGATACTATAATCGTTTCACTCTCGTCTAGCCGTAATTTTCCAACGTGCCTGGAGATATTCGTGACTTTTTCAGCGTACTATATTCACCTAGAAAGCGTACCTTGTTCCATGCAATGAGAAGTCAACCGCGGGCAAAACGGTTGCAATTAGTGCGACGAGTTGACGCAGTCGAGAGCACCATCTCCCTTGCATATTAAAAGCATAGAAGAAAGCTACGAAAATTCCACTCTCTTTTTTATCCAATCGTTTATCAGACATCGGAGATATCGGCAGTTCAATTTTATAATTTCCATGCGATCACTATTACGACCGGACATATCGTTAAGTTAGAAAGTCCGATGTTTAAATTCAACCGCATCTGTCGCATTCGATCGCCACGAGCCATATGTTTTATGAAAGTACACAAGCAAAAAGACATTCTATCGAAAACGGACGTGCTCGATAACCACCATCTTTTTCATTCCATATCTAAATACGTCTCTCGTCAAGCGTTAAACTTTCCATGGATAATGAAACTTCTTGGAATTACGATTATTAAATTTAATACTAATTAAATGCTATCGAACATCACACTGAATCGTCGTTGAGAGAGCATTAAGAGGCCGATATAATCAGTAGCTAAACCTCACTGAAACTCCATGCCACTAATGGATGTCAGTGACCCGCTGACATACATCGTCATCCTCGAGCTGCACGCACGTTTTCTTACGCACTTGCCTTCCGTGGATACCTTGATAATCGACTGTCATATGTCAACCGACGATTCGTGATATGTACGATGGTAAATGAACAAAAAAAAAAGAGAAAAACAAAAACGAAGCCCTACACGAACGATCCAGCCGATGGATTTATTGGCTGCGCCGTCTCATCGATCACGTTTGATCTTATCTACGTATATCACAAGTACGATACTTGAAAATTAAATATTATACTTGGATGTTAAGTATGTAATATAAATTGAAGTGCGTCACATTCTTAACCGATTCGCAATACTAGACTGTCGAGGATTAACCCCCCGGTTTGAAATGCTTTTAACGTACATTAATTCAATGACATTGATATACGAAAAATAGGAGAATATGTTCGCCGTTGCCTTTGGTATTCCTCTTTTTAATTACTCAGGACAGGTCGCGTGATAAAAATTCGAACGGAGATAACAATTTTACTGTAATACGTTTCATTCTATGTGAAAGTGAATCTTGATTTTCGAATTTGTAATGGTAAATTGACTTGTTTTTTATATGTAATAATTACTAGAAGCTTTTTTTAATTATGAGAAATTACTTCAATCATGGAACGGAGTGTAACGATAAGAAAAATGAAAGGGGACTGAAAAATCGTATCTCTGCAAATTAATGGACCCGAATTTAAATCCACTTCCATCAACTTTGGGAAACTTTTTTAATATTATATCTTATTTAGGTCTTAAAGCAAATGACCGTGTCCGTTGGAGTCAAGAAATGTAAAAGAAGTGTAGTGGAAAACAAGCGTACATTAATTTGCATTTTTGCGTGCACTTTTACATCTGTCGATCGCTCTCAAAAGAAGCGGCTTGTTCGCCTCGTTTAATTTCTCAACAAGTAAGAGGAGAACCTGATCGATTCTCATTACATGCATTTTAATTCAAATGTATGCGCGTTTCATCCGTGCGCTCGCACATACATAAATAAAAATTAGACAACAATTTTACCGACTCTGCGAATCGTTGCATCATCGTCGTCAACGGTGCTGCAATTACGAGAAACGCAATTCTAACGTAATTTACAAGTCGTAGAAAAGATACCGATTGACGCAATACATGCGTGCATAAAGCCTACGATAATTCGTTTCGACGCTCGTCTTTCAAGTAACATCGTAAAACTACATCATGATTTTAATACGAAAATTGCTGTAAAATTCCGCTCCTTTTCACCATAATAGATATTCACTTGCCCGTGATAATTTCAAGATAAATAGAACATTTCATTTGCTCTCCTCCATCAGATAAGATCATTTTCTTCGTGTGGTTCAACTTTTCAACGAAATAAAAATCCGATGACTCTAATAAGCAGTCACCGTTCATGTAAAAAAGTTAAAAATCAACGGCAGCAACAACGACTCTCTCCAGGTAAAAGTAATAAAAATGTTAATTAGTACCAATTCCTCTTTCAAAGCTGCTCGAGCGTATTTTCGCTCTAATGTATTCCAGAAATGATTCCAGAGCGAGACAGATACAGAGAGAGAAGTACAGAACGAGGAACTTCAAGTTAACAAGGGAAAATTTGCCCGTACTTTGGCATAAATTTGAATTTTACAAAGTTTCGAGGAGGCAAAGCGGTACCAGCGTTCTCCACGCGGTAGACTCGCGAAATTATTGCTCGCTCTGGCAAACATCGCCGTTAGACCAGACTAAGAAATTATTTACCATTCTATCGGTATTGTGCGAGTATTAATGCCCATAATCGGATACTCAAGAGACGAGTTGAAACTTTGCTGTCACGAGATGATCACCGTTACCGTTCACCGCAAACGCGGCAATGAGCTTCGTGGTTCTTTCAACGTCCTTCTCTCTTCTTGTTCTTTTTCTCTGGGACAACGAAAAGAAGCCAATAACGAGCCTTCAGAAACGTTGGCGTGCCAAAAGAATCGCGGAAACGAGAGGATCGTTGTGCGTGTTTCTTTCGTCGGCGAAGATGAGAATCTCCTTTGATCGATATATCGCATCTTTTACCATCAACTCTGCTCTCGACATTTTGATTGCGCGGCTTCCTCTCGATTTCCTGCTTATCCCACGTAAATTGTGATTAACAACCTTTCTATGGCAGAATTATCTGCCAATTCTTATGAACTTTTTCCATCGTGTAGACGAACTTGTGACACAAAATTAAAAAGTTCTATTTTGCACAAAAGTAGAATCATTTCTTGATTATCAGAGTATAAAGAGACAATATATTTTTTCTCTCGCAACCTTTGAGGAAAATATTTCTTGCAGTCTTCTGTTACAATAAAACCTCTTCAAATGATAAATCTAAGCGGTAACCATTATAAGCACGTAAAACATCAGAGAACAAATCCTTTCTTGTTGAAAGTCAACTCAGTCTGATTGACTTCCTTTTCTGTATTCCAAGCGGTATCCTTGTACGTCATATTTCCATTACAATCAACGTCACAATTATGATCCACTTTGTTCACCCATAATCCACCCAACCGGCGCACCTTCGATTTCTAAAACAACGACTCAACTCATTTCAATCTCCTCAAATAAAAATAGTGTCCTTATCTTCACAATTCTCCAGAACTTCAACGGAACTTAAACCCAGTTGTTTTCTTGCAATCGATAAAATTCCAAATTTCTCTCGGCTGTATTTGCTCGCTGCGATTTTGCACCGTACTTTTTCGCAAGGCAATAATTCATTGAATTTAAAACGTTGAAGATTACAAGCCTCCTCCCGTCTCTCCTTCTCCCGGTTTACCGGGGGTACATCCAATAACCGGTAATATCGGAAATATCTCAAGGCCGTGGCTGGATGTTCGACTTCCAATATCGAAGCTAATGGCAAATAAAAGGATGCAAGGGAAACTTGATTACAGTAATTCTATTCTTTGATCAGCGATATCCGGTTTATCGAGTTCGCCGACGGTACAGGGTACCGTGTAATTTTTCATTCACCCCCGGGACGAGCTAATGAGAGGCCCAAATGAAGAAATTGCCAGACGGCGGACGTCGTCGACGCGCTTACGGACAAATTTCGCACGCTCTTTCCGCCTCGTCATTTTGCCCGTTTAAGAGCTGCCGAAAAAAAGAGATGGAAAGAGAAAAAAGAACGGAGATGGAATCATTAAACCGCTCGAATTTCGCCGCTCGAACGTTGCTAATTTGAATGCCGTTAATTACGTATCCTTGGCGTCATTACTGACGGAGGAAAGAAGGTTTAACGAACAGATTTGAGAGCTTGGAAGAATACAGGGTTTCGTGAAGACGATTGATTTCAGATATTTAATAGATGATTGATTTCTTTGATACATGTATGAAATTGGACGTTCTGTATTAAATGGAATAGAGTGTTGATACGAGCAACTTGAAATTATTCTGTTTAATTCTGACTCCTATTCTCCTTTTTTTTTCTTTCTTTAAGACTTTCATTTAGAGAGGCCTCGAAAAATCCTCCAGTCACTGTAATTCCAAATCAAATGCCGTCTCGTAGAAGGGAGCATCTTTTGACTGAAGCGCGTCGCGGCGAAAAGGTTAAAGAAGACTCTTCAACCCAAAGGGGCTAAATTTCGTCTTTTCATCTAACGCCTTCTTGTCCTCTCTTTACAATTTTGCCAGTTTCCTCGGAATTTTTACAAGTCTTAAGTTTACATTTGAAATAAAAAAACTTGCAAATATAGTCCAAGATAAAAATGTACAAATACTCATCGTCAGAGAGCATAATTACGGGTGTATAAGCTCAAACGAAGTTAAGGGGTTAAATATGGATGCCATGGAATTATGGTCCGCACATAGTAACGTCGATCAGTGACCCGATATGAGAAGATAGATCGATCAGAGCCGCGGATTCTCGGTCTCGAATAGAACGAGATCGCTCGCGCGTGAAGGGAAGAAACACGAAACACGCCCGATTCCGAGGCCTGGCTGCTTTCTTTCGTCTCTCTTTTTCTCTCTCAATCGTTCTCATTCTTTCTCTCTCTCTCTCTCTTCCTCGATATCCCCCTATCACCGTTCTCTCCTCACGGTTCTCCGCGAGTTCTTCCAGAGTAGAGTCTTGAGCCGAGCATAGTTAAGGTGGCAATTCGGCCGTGACGAAAATGAATTTTACTTTAGAAATTGTAACGCGACGCGTGATTTGCGATAACAGCATTCGCTCGATGGCGAAAGACCGGCGATTTTAATGCCGAATACTTGGCGATATCGGTGATACTATTTCTTCTTATTGCTGATTTACGCGCACCATCGGTACAACATGTTGAAGAATAACGAAGTCGGTGAAAATGTTGTACCATAAACACCATTAATTCGTTATTATTTCACGGAGAAAGTCGTAAAAGCATACGAGATTTATCATTTAAAATCTACAGATTATATTATCGATTTTCAGTTGAGAGATATTCGATTGATCGAAGGGAAGAAATCGTGCTTGAAATCGTGAAGAAACGATGTTGAGAAACTGCACCGTTCGTGAATAAAAACCAGAAGGAAATGCCTCTCGTTATATCGGTTTATTTCGCTGTTTTATATCGGTCCTCGTCGTTCGGAGGCATACTCTGCGGTTGAAAGGAATTCCTTCGCGAAGAGTCACTGCTTATCGAGTCCCTATTAATTTCGTGTCTCGAAAAAAAAATCCGATTCGACAATCCAAGGAAATTGTCCCCTTCTTCGTCCATCGGCCGATTTACGAAGGAACGATAATTCAATTCCACTGGCAATAGCTGCTACCTCTCATTGCCGTCGAGGAGAGATAATAAAACGGTAAAATATCGCCCTGTAATTTATCGCATTTCACGAGCGATTATTAACCGTCTTGTTATTTCGTCTCATTTCAATTATAATAGATACGATTAATTATTATCCAACGGACATTTATACCCATTCTTACGAGTAGAATTATGTATGTGAGAAAATAATAAGCTTTTGTTTCTGTCCGATATTTTGAATTTAGCTGCTCTAATCATTCCATTTAGGAGTCAGAATTCTAATTGTATTTTAAATCACTGAGGCTATGATGTTACATAATAAATGAGGAAAAGTTTCTATTTATTTATCTCTATTGATCATCGAATAATTAATTAAGAAAAATAAAGGTGATGAGAATTTGACCTTGGTTCTGCTAATTGGGAGCCTCAGCCTTCAGCTTAATATACACTACAGTCCTGAATAATTGGAAGTACATTTAGTAATTAACCAGAGAAACGTATCAGTTTTATCACACAAATTTGTACGTTTTTGTTAAAAGGAAGAATCAATATTCTTTGATCATCGTGGATTTTTGACCACCCTGTGTATACGTATTACAAAGAGCATCGTAAAGCGGAGGTAAAGAAAGTATTGCCTTTCGGGCGAAATCGTGATCGTCGTCAGCTATTTGCAATCTAATACCAGAGAAACGAGACTCGAAAGGACGAGAATACTCGTCAGGGCGTGTCTTTCCGTGTTCCCTGCAGCCTTGCATCAGCTTTCTCCGCATTGTTGGCGAGCTGAACGTTCCGCGCGTCCCTTCGTGGCTGCATACAATTAAAACATAAACAATTATCCGAGAATGTCCGCGGTTTACGACAAAACAATAATTACGGAGTACCGCTGAAGTCGAGAAGCGGGACGCGATTATTTCAATGGTGTGACAATGTTAAACGTACACGGTGCTTCAAAATTCACGATGCAAGCAAGACGATAACTTTATTCTATTAATATAAAATTTCTGTGAAAACATTTTTCCTCTTGAAGTTCACACATAGTTCTTTGAGGTATCTACATATTTTTCAAATAAATTTTTTCTACATGGCCTCGAAGCACGACCTTTCCTAGCTGAGAATGTCACTCAATGGGCTAAAGTTACAATCTTTTCACCTCCGACAGAATGTTTCTAAATTATCATTAAAAATATCCCTTCAATAGTTTCAAATTTCACCCTCTTTAAAACAAATGAATACCAGCACGAAAACCTGGAAAAATCGATAAAATCCTGCGATACCTTCTACACACGCGTTAAAGTCTCTCTAACATAATTCACAACACCTTTAAACAGAAACTTTCGACTCAATAAAAACCTATCAACCAGGAAAACTAACAAAGAGCGAAATACAAGTAAAACATCTCACCCCTTCATCTTTCCAACAACGAATCGATACCATCTCTCCAGTATTACGAATTCCGTGCCACCCCGTATACGTGCACGTAATAAAAACGTACCGCCGATAAGGGCGAGCGACTTTTGCCTCTTGTAGTAGTACATACATGTACAACCAACACACTTTAAATCCATACCTTTCGTTTCGGCTTTTTCCAAGTCCCTCCCAACCTGGAAGATCCAGTCCCTTCGTGCGCGGTGCAATTATCATAAAGCGTGAACGGAATTTAAACGCGATTATTCGACTGTCCTGTTATTTCATTAAGCTTACGCGTGCACGAATGATCAGCATTCGATCTGCTACGTGTTCCAAGCAATGTAAACGTTCCCCATATACAAGCTGTTCAATGAAAGTCATACTATGAATCGTAATTATACGACTATAGTGTATTAAGTGACTCGATAACTTTTCACTTCCCACCCAGATAATCATTATCAAATTACACGCTCGATATCAATTCTATCGTAAATCCAACAACAACGGAAACCAATACAACCAGCGTAAGAACATCAAAGGAACTTTCAATTAACGAAACTATGTTAAATCGTCCCAAGGAATGTAACCAATGACAATAATCATTAAAGCAATCGGTTGAAAAAAGAAGTTTCGTTCATATCCTGAGTGAAGAGAATTACGAAAGCAAATGGCTTCGGTGCGAAACACACGGTACTTAATTGTAACGACGAGCGTGTGCGCTTTCCCTCCAAAAACAGCCAGGACGTTCACCCGAAAGACGAACCTTCTCCGTGTAAGCGTTCATTCTCATCGACTGCTTTTGTCATAGCCGACTCTCTCGTAGCCACCTTCTCGTCATGGTGAATTTACGGTGTTCAATCATTAGCATAATGTGTGAACGGAATAACGAATTTCATATTAATACGCGAGGCAGTAGCTGGAGAACATTGTGGACGAGCCAACTTCTTAAGACGACGAATTGGAACGATTGGGTTATTTCTTTCATAGACAGAGGTGACTTAGCGACGGTGCAAAGGTGTGGATGAGGTCGCTAACAGTCGTAACACTTTCGTGGTTCGTGATCGTTAAACGACGATATCGACGACAGTAACGGTATGGTCGTTGGTATCGATGCCCTCGGCTTCTTGTCGCGGGTGTTCCTTCGAGGATACCGCACACGCCCATTGTCTTTCAGATTACATAAGAGATTACGTTCCGGTTTAGAATTTTTCAGGACGATGGACATCGTTTCGGACGTAGGATGAATCATTATCTTTCTTTATTGTGACGTATTATCGGTGTTGGTGTTGATTTCGTAAAAAATTGGGCCGCTTGCACGGATGCGAGAGATAGCCTCTTGACAAAGTATTAAGATAGATGTGGTTGCTCTTTTGAAATGTTTTGCTTCGGTGAATCTTGCGATTTCTTGAGAATTCAACTAACAAGTCGGTTTTGAAGTACTCAAATTAGAGTCTTGTTATTTGAAAGTCTGAAGTTGCTATCCATTTTTATACAATTTATTTTTCTTAATTCTTACTTGTAAGGTTTATAGCCTCGGTTCTCGCTTCCGCCATATTATGTCAAAGGTTTATTCCATCAAAAAAAACATCGCTAATCAGACATTTCCATCGTAGACCATATAAAATCTTCCAAAATCTCCAACACAACCATCGAATTGAGACTAATTTTCGACCTTTTTTAAGCCATCGCGTTTTTGACTCCCATATCCGTTCGCTTAATAAATGTTTTTCGAAGCCGTCAAAAAACGTGAGTGCTAACGAGTTCCAGACGTATTAACAGCTCGCAACGAGTGCCTCTGTCGTGTCAGTGATCTCTGGCCGAGAGAAATCTCAGAGATCTCGGCAGGTGTCGTCGACAGGTATTTCACCTTCGCGTTGAGGAGAGCCTCTTCTTTGTAGTGCCTTTGCCTTATCTACCGCATCGACGATCCGTGGACTAGTCTTTCAAGATCGTAGCCGTGCAAGCGTGCGAAAGACACAGGTGCAGAGGCCAAAACCGGTCATCGATGTTTCACGTTTTACCATAAAACTTTAGCAATTATTCTTCAATTCACCGATTATCAGATAAAAGTAAATTTAAATATTCCAATTGAAGTATTCCAATACAAAAGATCCAGAAGTGAAAACAGAGATGTATTCGACGCAAGTAGCTACATCCGAGGAAGGATAGATCTTTGTCGGATGTTAGGAGAGAGCAAACGAGAGAATGTTCCTTTTCCCTTGTCTAATGTTTGAGAGGAAGAAGACTACTTGGCCTCGGGGAAGGCGGAGTCATTCTAGACCAGCAGCAACGTCTCGCTCTTTCTAATGACTGTCATTTAGCTGGTGTCATCCTCGTGTCCTACAGCATCCGACAATCCACCGACGAGGTTCCTCGGCGCGCGTAATCTTTTCAATGTCCAAGAGAAGATGGATTCCCGGCGTCATTAGCGAGCATAAAGTGTCTCCTTTTCCTTCTTTACCTGCCTATCTTTCTCTCGTTCTTCGTCTTTCCATCTTCCTTTCTCTGTTTCTCGTCTCTCCATCTCGCCTTCAACCGATGGAATTTACCTCGACTCCTCCGCCAACTCGTCTCCCACTGCTTCTACGTTCCTTCTTTCTCTTCTTCTTCTTCTTCTTCTTCTTTCGTGGCCACGGTGCACCAGGTGTGGTCATTAATTTCGCAGCGCTGCGAAAAAGGTCGCGAGGACCGAACAAAGCGTACCGAGCATTCGTTCGTTGCTCCAGCCGGAGGCAGAAACGAACATTCTTACGCTACGACTATTCTCTTTCTCGTGGAGAAACCAACTATGTCGACGACGACGATATTACAATGTCGCTTAGCCTCGGTCCCCGACGAATTCTCTTCGTTCTCCAATTTCGCAAGGGCGGAAAATTTAGGGGGGAAAAAAATGTGAAATAAAAGGAAACACAAAGTTGAAGAATACCGTCCTGACAATTTGTAGTTAACGTTCAAGTTGTGCATCCGAATTCATACAATTCTTTTCAGAAGACATTATTTTTTGGTATCATTTGTGTAAATTTAACGATAGACTTGAATTAAACTTTAGATACATTTTAGATGTAATTTGAGATGAAGTATAAAATTATGCGGAGAAAATTTTCTATTAGGTTTAGAAGTTACTTGGAATCCAGTTATAGAAGCTTTAGATCCAGAATTTGAAGGATAGCGTAGGTGACACATCCTAATATACAGAGGCAGTCTCAAGCCTGGGATAATCCATCGATCGGCAACCGCAAGGGTGCTGCGCGTTATGTAATTAATCCTTACAATTATCCGGATAGACGGGGAAATCGAGAGAGACCGGAAATCAATCGGAAGCGTCTGAACCGCGTCGACCACTGCCACCCCAAGATAATCGACAGACGTCGACATTTTGCCTCTGATATTCGAAATACGAAGCATCAAAGATACCATGGAAATTGTCTGAGATATATATCATAGAAAATCTCGACTTTCTAATAGCTCGTAAATGCGACAATGATTGTCAGCAGTAAAAGTAATTATTATTATTATTACAACGGTAGTCTCACTTTTCTATAATTTCGTCGAGCGTGAAACGTGTGAAAATAAAGCTGAGAAAGTAATGCCGCTTGTACGTTTTACGTAATGGAAAGAAGAGACTTTAATAACACGCTTAAATCCGAACTAATATCGTACTGCGAATCACCACGTTGCTCGTTGATTTCTCTCGCAAAAATTAATTCCAACCGCCTTACGTGCAGGTATCAGGCAGACTGGGAATTATCTTACCATTAATAATTATCTTATACCTTTTTGTATCGATTACTTTTCCTTGATAATTCTAATGTCAATATTCAACTATTTACTTGAATATTCAAAGATCTTTACCAATGGCAAACTGTGACACCCCGATTTAAAATAATCGTATAAAGATTTTAATTTCAGTTCCTTAAACAAAATTCGTACAAAAACCGTCCCTTTTTCACGCATGCAAAATTTTTGCTAAAAATTAACATATTTAAAGAATTATATTGGCCTGCCAATTCTTGTTCTGGCTCCCTATTAAAAAAATTGTGCCTACCATTGATCTATACAGTTATTATTCAATTAAGGAATTCCTACAGCAACTTTTTGTCACTGCTAAGACTCTATCTTGAATTTTATTAATTTCATTTTCATCAGGTCTGGTGGTTCTTCCAGCACGTCCGGTGCTGGTATGGTTCCATCGACCGGAGGTCCTGGAAACCCAACAGGAGGCGGCAGGATGGCCGTCATAGGCGTAACCAGGACCGTCAGGCTAAGAAGACGAGGAAACTCCGGTTTCGGTTTTTCTCTACGTGGCGGACGAGAATACGCCGCCGGATTTTACGTCAGTGACGTCCAACCAGGCGGTGAAGCTCATAGAAATGGACTGAGGGTAAAGTTCACAACAGATATTAATTAACGACGTCTATCACGCTCGAGGACGATCACGCTGAGATTATAAATCTTCACTGTACGAGGCGGCGATCGGTTCGATTAAATTTCGTAATTACGAAAGGGCGTACACGGCAACTCGTTTTCTACTTCGATTCGTTTAAGACGTTCAATTTCGTTTCACTTCTCGCTTTTCACTTTTCAGGTCGGTGATCAGATCATCAGGGTGAACGGGTATCCCGTGGAAGATGCGGTACATCAGGAAGTCGCGCTTCTGGCGAAGAATCAGCAAGTTCTCGTTCTCAAGATACGAAGTAATTACTTTAACGTTTCATTAAGCCTTGCAAACCGTTCTACGATTGCTGAACCGAGGCTCTACATAGCCTCGGATAATATACGAATTTACGATTGTAATTTGCCTTTTTCGTTTGTTTCTTTTTTTCTTTCAGGCGTTGGGATGATACCCGTGAAAGAGTAAGTAGCCGTTCGCTAATTAAAACTCCCGGCGAGTAGACTCACGCCGCTTCCGAGATCGTTTTGGTTTATAAAAGTTCTTTATAATTCGTAAAGCAATCCCAATGATCCGGTCACTTGGCACATGGTGCAACAACAGCAGCAACAGCTGCAGTACAACGAAACTGGTTTGGGTGCCGTTCCGAGCACCGAAGTCAGAATCAGAATTGACGTTGGCGAGAAGGGCCGCCTAGGATGTGGCGTTTGTAGAGGCATCGTACCTGGTCTCACTGTTCAGGTTCGTGCCACTACGTTTACGACTTTATCCTGTGTATCGCTGTGTAACGATATTATCTGCACGGTGTATGCTATATCCTTCAAATGTCTACGAAAATAATGGATTCTATGGAATGCGATGCAATTAGAAAAACTAGAGTCTATAACAGCGACACGGACGGGACCATAGACTAACCAGTAGTACTGGTTGAAGTCCTTTCTCTGACTACTTTTAACAATTTGTACCTAGTCGATCCCGTATAACGTGATTGAAAATTAGTAAGTGAAATTTAAAAGAAAATTGGAAAATTGCAAAGTTTAAAGTTCTCTGTTAAGAAGATTTTGAAATTTACGAAAAATTCTAAGCAGAAACTAATTCCACGACTTCCTAAAATCACTTCGAACTGATAAAATTTAAAAATCAATCAAAAAATTTCGAATGTATAGGATCGATAGCGTACCTTTAACACTAAAACTATACCAAGGCGGTCGCAATTCCCGATACTCAATTTTTCCCCAAAAATTTCCAGTTTATCACGACCTATGCAGTAAATATTTCACTTTCATCTTACAAGATATAAACTACTGACTTAACCATAATTTTCACCTACTGATTTTCCGTTTACCTAAGTACTTATTCACAAGATTTAGATATCATCGACGTAACGCCGGTAGTTTTAATGTTAAAAGCATGAAAATATTATGAAATTGTTGAAAGCTAGTAAATCTACTCAAAAGCCTGCCTGAAAGAAAGAGTCAAATGAAAGAAAACTTATATAGGGCACCAGAGAAGACGGTCCTGCAAGAGCAGCGGGTCTGAAAGCTGGAGATGTAATAGTCTGGTGCAACGGGCAACGACTTACCGATCTTCCATTCGAAAGAGCCATTGAAGTAATGAGAGGTTCCGCAGACCTGAACCTAATAGTGCAACGACCCACGCCAAATCATCTTTACGACTGCCCGGAGCCACTTTGGACTCGAGGATCGAGCGGATACGATTCGGAGACTTCGAGCGTTGCTGCAGCGAGTCCACAGCCTCAACAAAATCCTTCCTGCTCGCCTCAGCATCATCATGATCCTAGGATGCATCATCGATATCCTCGGGACGATGCCTGCAACAGAAATGGCAGGTTAGTGGAAGAAATTAACGGTGAGATTGATTGATAGCGCCCGTCATTTCCTTACATTGACAAGAGTTGCAGATATTCAGGTATATTATAATTGTTACTTGGAAATAAAGGATGTAACTGGTTTCTCTTGAATTTAACACGTTGAACGCCAACCGTATTTCGCTATTTTCACTGTTTCTACTGAAGCGAATTTTTTTCTATTAAATTCACATCTTTATAAAAAAGAAACTTTAAAGATACAGATAGATAGGTATTCGGCAGACCTTTATCTTTTAAACACCAATATTTAAATATACAGTATGTCTGAAAATTCATAAATATTGCAATTTCAAAGTGACATAAAATTTCATTGAATTCAAGCGCCGGTCACCACGGCAGTCAACGTGTTAATGAGTAATTGCATCGAATTTGCAAGTAATATGATATTGAAAAGTATAGGTTCACGTTTGTGTTACATTCTATCGCCTAAGAACGAGGCAATTTGTTGGGATAGATATGATTGAAAATATCAGATTTGATTCTACTTTTTTTGTAAATTATAAATTATGAAAGTAAGAGTTACTTCGTATGTGCAGTAGAAATTTCTACTCAGACTTGCAATTAACATTCACCGAAGGAACGTTCTTTGGATACATGGCGATCTTAACATCGACGTGGAGTATCGTTGGGGAGATATACAGTACCGTATACGTATCACCAATCCCACTCATTATCGGGTACCATCAATGAATTTACACCGAGAGAAAGTCGTTCTATTAATACGACGTTCCACGATAACGATCTTACTACCGTGCACGACGAAATTCCAAACTGCCACATAAACGCGCATCCTGCTCTTAAAGTCGCGCGACTTGGCGCATTCCACGCGGTGCCATTTTAATTGCAATTAGAAAGTATGGGTGCAAAATAGAAAACGGAAGTTAAAGAAACCTACCCGAATTTTCTAGAATCTGCTGTCCACTTGCACTATCGACGAGCAGCTGCAGTTCATCCGAATGGGCGCACGTTGATCAGGTAAAGATTTAGGGAATCGGAAAGATTAATTTCGCTTTGATTCGAGGAATATAAGATTTTCAATTCGAACGATTTCCAGGCGCAAGAGTGGACTCGAAAACCAAATAACACGACTGTAATTCGTATTAATCAGAGCCTGAATCAGAACCAAAACCATAGACCGATGGGTGGACCTTGTCATCCGAATTCACGGGGAAATTACGAGGATGATATCGATAACGAGCCACTCTACGATCCTGTGGCACCGAGAATCGACTACGAGGTACACGATTTCGATGCGAATCCACGGGACGAGGCGAATCGACGTTTGGCGTATCGACGAGACAATGTCAGACCGCAGGATGTCATCTACGATGGACCTGCTGATGATATCGCTATGTATCATGGGGTCAAGGTGAGAAATCTTCAGGTTAAGCCATAGATTTTCAAAGGGGATACTATCACCCATTGCTGGCCACTGAGAAGCTTAAGCGGACGCAATATTCCAAGAAAGAATAATATTCTAATACAACAATTTAAAAAAATGTTCAGTATCAATAATAGACATGTAGAATCCATAGAGTTTAACCAGGGAGGGATACTAAAACATTCGTTTAGAAATTGAGCTCTTATTTGGGAAAGCTTGTTAGCCCATGGGCTAGTAAATTGGAATTAATTTCATACAATGATTGATAAATTATACAATTTTTCCCAGAATTTTCATTTTTATTTGGCGATAGAAATAGCTTTGCTATCTTTAAAGTGGCTCTCAACAGAGAAGATTATCTAATTTAATACGAAGAAGTACACTTCACTGGCGAGTATCGTTTCATTTTCTCCCGTCTTTCGTTGTATTAGGAAAACGGACAGCAGGATAGAAGACTATCGGAATTGCAAATGATGCAGAGACACAACGAGAACGATAGGAAAACTGTAACGACCGTGGAAGTTCATCAGTCCGTTTGTCCACCAGCGCCTCCGCCACCGCTACCTTACAAGTGGCCAGCAGGTTTGTAAAAACCTTCAACTATCACAAATATAAAACAACAAAAAACCACACCAAACTACAAAAGAGTATAAAAGATATCCCACGCGACCCAACCTACCTTAAACTAAAAATAAAAGGGTAAAAACCTCCCCAATAATTTCCTTTCCCTAATCTACATCCTCTCCTACATTTTCTAAAAATACTCCACGATATTCTTATGATCGTAATGATTCTGATCGTCAGAAGCCAATAAAAAGAGGTACAAAATTTACACAGATTCGAAGCCAATGAACGCCATGGGTATGCAAATGGGTAGCACGATGTCCATGGGAAGCACAGGTTCGACGGAAACAGAATCAAGTCTCGAGTCGTCCTGCAGCAAAGACTCCGCCTCGACCTCTTCGTCGTTATCGACATCTTCCTGCGAACCACCGTCGAGCGTTTCCTATGGCTCTGTAACTGCTAGCTCCACCGGGACCACTAAAACCAACGAGACTGCAACGACCGCACAGGCGGTGTCCCGCAGCAATTGCCCTGCAAGGACATCGCCGATGGCCAGCACAGATCTAAGCACTGCCATAACGCAAGAATTGCAGAGGCGGGCACAGCAGGTACGAGAGCACTGATGCATTTTTTTAAGCCGATTGAAAGCACGCGATATCTGTAGCTTGTATCACGTTGGATGGAATTCGAAATACACGGGGATCCTGATGTTACGGGGAGAGGAATGGGCGATGAGTTTTGTATATTTTTTAACTTCGGTTGCTGTGATTGGTTTTTCTGGGATCTACTGATTTTGGTGGGTTTGGAAGCACCGAGATTATGGTATTTTGAATAATAATGTGGGGAAAATTTTTGAGAGATTGCGGAGGAAGATTTTGACTTGGTTCGACCGAGTGAGAGATTGAGTATTTACTGTTTTGTTAATTATACTTTTTCCTAACTCCTGTGGTTATCTGGCATAGGATCTATTATTTTAGATGGGTCTCGAAAAACTGAGGTTGTTATATATTAAATAGTAATTTAGGAAAAATGTCTCAAAGGTGGCGGAGAAGATTTCGTCAATTAGTTCGAAAATTGAAGGTTGTGGGCAAAGTGGCAATAGCTCTTAAAGGTGAAGAATATAAAAGTAGAAAAGAAAAAAAAGAAGTACTTTAGGTCGAACGTAACTAATTGTAAGATTTCTGTAGCGCTGTAATAGCTTTTTTCCTGTGGAAATTTACCGCGAGGTGTTGATATCTCGCGCTGAAGTTTTCTTAATTAGTGGTCTTGAAGTAGCTATTTACATGATCGTTAACGATAGAAGACACAATTTTACAAAGAACTGTTGTTGAGACTTGTATTTTGAATGTATCCAAAGTTGTTATTTGGTGGGAAGCTGCGCTACTGAAGTTAATTAAGAATAGAGTGAAAGTAGATGAAAACCAGAGATAAGTTGGCGTCTTTGCGATGACTAGCTAACAGAAGAATTTCAAAAATACGGAATCAATGAATCAGTTTAGATTACGTACGTTATTTTCGCATTGCAAAGATAATTCCACGCAAAACGCGCTCGTTAACACGTTTGTCATAGATAACTGAAAGTGATTCAGTCACAAGTACACTTCATAATTAGAGAACGAGGATTAAATATTTTTCGCGTGTATATGCGATTCACCGGAAGCTTTATCCATATCAGCAACGATGTCCGACAATTTACAACGGCCGTGTCTAATCACTTTTTTGTTTTACGCGGTAATCAATCGCTGATTAGCTCATAAATACCTGCAACACACATTATCAAGTATCTTCTTCTCTTTCAGAGGAGCATGAACGCCGCCAAAACGGAAACAACGAAAGAAAAGATACTGGACAATCGGAAACCACAGAATTCGGAAGTCATGAGGGCGCAGGATCAGAAAGTCACGCACGACAAGGTATTCATACGTTTTCACTAAATCATTTCGTTCTTTTGCACTTTCATTATTCCAAAATTATCTACCAAAATGGAATCCTATATTTTACATATAAAATTTATTAGTTCAGTTATAATTAACACTAAATCTACGGCCGCTATATCTGCCATATTTAAATATATTAATGAAGTACGTGGGAAAAAAATGGATGAAGCAAAAAAGACGACGAATAAAATAATTTATGTATTATAAGATACACCTAAATTGTAAATGTGAGAAAAATTTTTAAAAAAGTTAGGGATTCGCGCATTTGACGGCTGCCGTAGATCTATTGTTAATGAAGTACTACATCAATGTATTCAATCACTTAACTAAATTATTAGACACAATCAATATTGGATACATTGATCAATTCATGTACCAAAATGTTGCGCAAAGTAGCCATATTGAGTGCAAAAGTACGAAATAATTATGCATCAAAACCTACAGAAACGCAGGTAGGAAATAATAATTAGTAGAGAGCCGTTCTAATTAAAAATTGCCGCGTTATGGTGCAAGCAATCAAACTTTCGTGTATGAGCGTTCCAATGGCGATGCACAGGCATTGCTTCGCCGCGGTTGTTGCAGTTTATTACCGAACCTGGCTGCAACAACTCGCACAGTTTCAATTTTCTCGTCTCAACTGTATTTTCTTTCCTTTGTGAATTTAATCTGTGAGTTAAAACGTTGCACTTGGTTGCAGACGCACCAGTTCGTCGTCGAACGTGAATGCAACGAGGCACGGAATTTTAATTTCTTTGTTTAAAAATCATTTTCTCTTCGTGAATTTTAATTAAGAATCTTTGAGTTAAAATACCGCGTTTCATTGTAAGAATTTTAAAGAGGAATCTTCGAGTTAATGGGTTGCATTTGGTTGCAGCTAATGGAGGAATTCAAGCGCGCACATCGAAAGATGTTCAACTCTGCTCAACAAAAAGTGCAGCCCTCCGATCAGAGCATCGAGCAGGTAAGAAATTCAGAAGCTTATCTGTGCTGTAAATATCAGACTCGATGGAAATCTTTGATTGGTCAGTGTGACATCTGATTCATCGAAAATACCCATTATCAACGGTAGTACGATAAGTAGCTTATATGTTGTTACGCTTGGAAAATCCAATAGAATTATTATTACTGGATTACGATATACATCAATTATTATAAATTTTATAACAGAGAGATTCTACGATTGGATACTTTTAAAAAAAACTATTATATTCCTCTACAAAACGCAGAATATTTAATAATAGACATGATGCACCAAATAGTCTTTAGTTAATATTCCAAAAATTACATAATTTAATTCCATTAAACCGGTCATGCTTAATTTCCATTGCGATTTTATTAAAAATCCACAGATTCAATCAGAAAGAAGAAATTAAATTAGATTCTTCCAAATCTCGGATCTTACATCATTAAAACGATTTACCAAAAAATTCGCTAAAATAATATTATGAGCTACAATCCAAATTGTTAATAAATTTTTCGAGAAAGTCATTCGTTCAGCAGGTAATAATTCCTTTTACAAAGTAATCACCGGGCTTAATTACATAACTACGCCATTCTTAGAACATGGCGTCGTGACTTTCTCCGTTTCCCTTGTTCGTCGAATCCCGCGGATCTTCTAATTACCGAAACGATCGGGCAGAAGCGAAATTTCTCGTATCTCACCCCACGATTCTCGCGCAAGGACATCGGTAGAAGGAATTACAAGAAGATCGTTAACGAGCCAATTAAAAAATCCTCTTAAGTGTATCCAACGTCAAATGCATCGTCCATGTATCTCTTTGTAAAATCAGTTAATTTCTAAATCCATTAATTAGCCACGCTTATGGAAGTGACTTCAAGCTCGAAGACGGACTTTGGGCGAACGAAATACTTGTTCTGAAATCGTTGCGACGTACGAACGAGGAATGTTTGCCGTAGCAAACAGATAACAGAACGAAATTATAATGTCTCGAGGACGTAATCGTTGTTTAACACTGTGGAGGGAACATCGCTTTTGTTGGTCTTAGTGTACACTCTTGAAGTGCACCTGAATCCATGAAGAGATACATACTAAGTATTCTGGAAGCTTGTATCGGTGAAACAATGTCGGAGAGATAGCGAGCAGTTTGCACCTCAAAGTCACGAAGGTAAAATCGTGTTTCTGGTCGTTCTTACGATGCCAGCAGCCCATTGTGAAGAAATTTTGAGTTTCGAGTAAAGTGTGTTAATCAGTGTGCAGTTATTCGATTTGTGTGTGAAGATTTTATAATTTTGTTAAAATTAGGAAGGCTGAGTGTTTAAATTTAAGACAATTAAGTTTCTAGTTTGGAATAAATTATATTGAATGTTGTGCAGTAAGTTGATTCGTGTACGAGGACAGTTTATAATTTGGATATAATTGGGAGCAGTGAATATTCGAATTTGAGACAGTGTACTACGAAATTGTCAAATCACGTAAGAATTTGTAATTAAGAATCATTCGATGGGAAGCCGAAGAGTACAGCGTGACTCATTCAAATTTCAATGAACTGTACAATTCTGTCGATTGAAAGTGAATCGGTAAAGTATACTTCCACGAACTCGATAGATAGAGTGCCAATTAAGACAGAATTCATATTCAAATTTCCCATCTCTACGTGAAGAAACATCGTGCCACTATCAACTCGATTTCATCGATCTCCTTCGTGCTCTTCGTCGACGACCGATAACGCAAGAGCTTGCGCCACCATTGAGCACAAATTACCGTGTATCTCCATCGTGTCATTATCTCCGACCTGCCTTATCACTCGACAATCATTCGTTATCGTTGAATCGTCGATGATTCGCGACGATCCCCGACTACATTCTCCCATCGAGCACACGTGCCTCATCGTTCTCCATTTCCTCTCGTCGTTCTTTTTCTCTTCAGCCATTTGCTTCTCCTTTTCTCTTATCGTTTTTCCCCGCTTCGTACGAATCGCACGACAACCTCCGTGCAAAATAATAGAGCTTACATAAGAGCACAAGTAAGCAAGGAAGACTCGACTTGTCTCAGTGCGACTTGCTTGTCGTGCCGTGCGATCGGTTTCAAGGTGGCTGCAGGACACCGCAAAACATAGACCTCCGATGAGACTGTAATTAACGTGAAAAAATAAGCACGACGATGCACCGAAGAATACCGCAAGAGGACAACGTGTAATCCAGAGAGGAAACGCAGAGTTTAATTCGTACTCGCGTTGGAGAACGGCCCAAGAGTGTAGTTCTTGGCGTTAGTCTGCAAAATCTTTTGAGAATCGTAAGGATTACGATTTACTTTGATGTGAAAAAAGCGGTCTCGATCATAGGAACACTGTGTGCGGTGATAAAAAGTACATCAAGGACGTCTGTTACGTATTGGCGAGTCGATCGATCGGATGGAAAGTGTTAATGAAGTTGGAGGAAGTTTTTGGTGAACGTAGACATTGTGGGTTGTGGATTACATTGAAACTATAGTTTATATGCTGTTGTAAAATATTATAAGTAATTTGTGAGAAATATCGGTGAGTGAAAATTCACTCGACAGGGTTGTTGAAGAAGGATACAGTGATTCTGGAAATCAAAGTCATTGAGTGACGTTAATTATGTAATTTTATGCCAAGCGATGTCATCGTGTGTATTCGAGGCTGAGAAGATTATTTAAAAAGGCATTAAAAACGTTGTTACGTATTTGCGAGTCGAGCTAGGTGTTAATAAAGTTGAAGGGGAAACCGGATTTCTGATAAATGTCTAAGGAGGATGATAAAGTTTGCAGGATGAATACGACGATGGGGACGCTGAAGAAGAATCGCGTGCTCGTCACAATTACACCTTACAGTGTTAGTAATTCAGTTGATCGGTTGACGCTAATTATGTCATCTTATGCTAAGCAGTGTTATCGACTCTCTATGTTAGAAGCCATGAAGTTCATTAACGATGGTATAAGATTATTCGCGCTTTAAAGAATGGCAGAGAATGCTATAAATAGACTTTACATCCAAGTACGTAGACGTTGTTGGTTATTCATTATATTCAGCTTTGGATTAACGATCTTTACCGCGTCGATTCTTGAAGATCGTTTAAAGGTAATTTGCGCTAAACATCACCGGTTTTTGATGCGTTAATCCCTGACATTCGATGTATCATAAACCTAAGATAATAATACGCTTACAATACTTCACCTTTAATAGGAACTTTGCAGCCAGTTACAATTAACATATGAATCAAAAATTAATCTTATGTCTTACTTTTTTTTGCTTCTATTCCTACCGTATTTTTACCTGTCATCTACTATTTTTGATACTCCGAACTATCATCAATCAAAAAATGTCTCGGAGGAAAAATTTCTTCTTATTTGTTGCGCTGATTTGCAACATCGTAAAGCTATTACCGTTAAAATTAATAACCACAATATTAAAATACAAATTTATACGGTAACGTTAAAATCTTTGTATCATTACCAGGAGCAAGAAAAGAGGGTAGTAAATCCAGCGCCGGCAACCAGCTGTCCGATACCACCAGCACCCCCGGCACCCCCGGCACCACCACCCCTTCCGCTCTTCGCCAAACCTAAGACCAACGAGGACGCCGTAGAAATGCAGAGCATCGAATCCTTCAAGCTCAAAGAGTCCCCCAATCCTGTCATCCCTAAGCCACCCCCGAATTATTTCCCTCTCTCGAATTCCACCGCGACCCCATCTACAAACGGCAGTCCTCGACACGTTGCTGGAAATAAGGCACAGATCAACGGAAAGGACAATTCTTCTAGTCCTGTTTTGGACAGCAAGACCTCTCCTAGCAGTGGTGTTCCAACTTTAAAACCCGTTGCTGGAAAGGTCGCAATTAGGATAGGCGCTTATGAAGGGGAGGCTAAGCAACCTTCCAAGTTAGAATTTTTATCGCAGCAGCCACGAGTTGATAAAAATGGTAGCGATGAATTGGCGAACGGACCTGTAGTATCGAGGTTGCAGAATGAGCTGGTTGCTACACTGCAAAGATCGAACTTAAGAAGAAAGACTGAGGGGGTGAGTTTGATTGGATAATTTTCATGGAAATTTTTACATTGGAATGATCGAAAAGAGGAATAGAAATAGATCTGAATAGCGTAATGGAGTTCTCGTGAGTCGGTTATTACGAGGCTTGAAATTAAGTTAATAATACGTTCGCTGAAGAAAAAAGTGGGGGTTATTATACCAGTCGAACCGGTAATTGTCCCGGTTCGGTCGAAATTTGTTTACGAAGTGACGAGTAGACGAAGAGATTCGTGACTTGTTAAATGGTTTCTTTCCTTTTCAGGACTCGCAGCCTTCGATTAAACCGATCCCCGAAAATGCAATGGGATGCGTTAACGAAACAACGAATTCAGAGTCGAGCAAACTGTCGCAGAGCAACGTCGAGAAACTGGCATTGGCTCTGAACAATAAAGTCACTATCAAAGTGAATCCGGAAAATAATAATAACCGATAAGAAAGTAGTCTCCTTCGAGTCGAAGGTACCCGTGAGACGGGTCCATTTTGTACCTCTACCACTTTGTACATTTTTGCACGCTCTTTTACCCACATCGATTTTAACCTAGGCGAAAGAAGGCTCACCCTATTGGCGAGTCTCTTTTTCTACGTCTTTTACCCCTCCACGTCTTTTTTTATATGTTATTTATTATTGTATCGTAGCGAATAAGGAGTAAAGTCTCTTATTAATCGAGACACAGGATCGCGAGATCATTTACCTCGCTGGTCCTGTGTCTTTAAACTTAGTCTTCTCCGTCAGCGGCTATATACGAGCCGCTTTCGTTCGATGGTTCACATCGAATTGAGAAATAAAGACGATACGTAATTAAAACCTTTGAGTAATTTTATTTGAAAATTTACCCCTCTCAGAAAGTCCTCTCAATCATTAAATACCTTACTTCTATGGTTCAAATTCGATTCGGTACGAAATCTACGGTCTGAGTATTCTAAATACGAAGAAAATAGACTCTTACAAAATTGAATCGTGATGAATTAAAAATTAGGGCGTTTTAGAATCTTAATATAGTACTCTGAAAATTCCAGAAGTTAATCAATAACCTCAGTCCAATTTTTATCGAGAAGTTATCGCAAAGTCGTTATCACCCTCGTCATTCGCGATTAGATTCCTCGTTCGTTAACCTCTCGTGATTTAATACTATCTAGAAACATCGTTTTAAGTTTTAAAAAATTACCCGGTCCCACGAAAGTACCTGACTTACTAATTCTTTAAAACGTTGCCCTCTTAATGGTTAAAAAAAAGGAAAAAGAATCTCCATGCAACCATCGTGCAAAACGGCGAGTCCTCGTCGTAGGACGAAGGATCACCAAACGATGGAAAATAATCGGATACGCAAACTTTTGTCCTCGGAGTATCGAGAATTCCTCGACACGATCCTAGTAGAGTCTCCTTTTGCGGAGACCATGAGAAATGGACGAGGAATACGTCAAGTTTCCCTTGGTCTCACACCATTGAGGTTGATCGTAGCTGCAGACGTTCTCAAAAAGAATTGCGACTTTTTTTGCCCCCGGAATCTCGATCCTAGTATCGAGACCTTTGAACTTATCTCGGTATACCCTTTGGAGTACGTCAATCTAAGTGTCTTTAGTCGAAGACGTCGCAAAACTTTGAAGGCAAGGTAGACGTTTTAAATTACGCAAAATTATTATTTAAAAAATATTTAAATTTCGGAAGCAATTGAGGAAAAGTAATTAAACGTAGAATATAATATTTATCACTATAAATACTAAGGCCATGTACCATCACTTTATGGATATTTATTCTTACCATAGCGGATCTTGTGATCGGCCATCACATAACAATAATATCTGAAAACATAATACATCTCATACATCATAAATAACTTAATCAATTATCGGTTCCACTTCTTGATTCCTCCTTCTTCAAAATACTTATTTCATATAATGCAATATAATAAATTTAACGCACAGTAGTTCTAATGTTAAAAGCCTCCTCTTTAATTTCTTAACGAAATTCAACGCTTAGATTTATCGACGGAAAAGTAAATTACTACGAGCTCGGAGGAATGCACAGGAAATGCCTTTTATGGAAGACTTGGTGCGAACAAGTAGAAATCCTGCTCGCGAAAAAAGCAGAAAGAAGTTCACTATCCGAGACCACCGTGGCGAGTTCGTCGAGTACCAGCACGTTGTACGTGCTCTCTTCAGAATTGGAAATTCAAAGAGGCACTGGAAACCAACGGAAGAAGACTGTTTGCAGGTAATGAGTAAACGCGAAATAAACTTTGCAAATGAATATCCGCCGCAGTAAAATCGTGGACGCTAATAAACGACAGAGTATGGGCTCATTATGGAGGTGCAGGTGACTACGTTCCTCCTACATGGCCACAGAAGGATTTATACCTTGGGCCATCACACAACGATTTAACGAGCAATAGATACATCCCTGTTCCCATAAAATTCGCTGGTGGTAGCCTCGAAGATGTCAAAGACGAACTAAGAGACTTCACGCCAAAAAAAAAACCCTGTCAGAGTTGGCCACTTTGTCAAACTCTAAGAAATAAAAAAAAACACTCAAATACCGAAGATCTCTGCGATATTCTCTTCGTTAGAGATCACGACCGCAGACGTCACAATGTGAACAAATTACTTTTAAATTCTCAAAGCTGTCCTTGCAACAATTGTCGCAAAAATATTCACGAACAATCATCCTGGTATCCGGAAGTCCTTGAAGACTCTAGAAATGACATTAAACAGGATGAAATTATTAAATGTCCTCCTCTAATGCGCAAAGTATCACGATTTGGATTTGGAGTACCAGAGAAGTGTCGTTCAGGATTGGTCCTAGGACCTTGTAGAAGAGATCCAGATTACAACAGGGTACAATCGAAGTGCACTTTAAATTCTCTTATGGAAAACGGAGTAAAAGTGTGGGAAAATGAAAGGAAAAATCGTCGAGAGGCATCGAGAAATAGCAGACACCTTAGAAGATATGGAATCTGCACAGCGCCACATTTTCTACACGCGATGGGACCTTGGACTATTCAACCTGGAGAACGGAACTTGTTTCAAGGACGTAGATCGTTCAGTTTGGTGACGATTCGTCGACAACCACTCGATCCAGAGTTAAAGCTTCCGGTATCGCGTCGTCAATTAGGTGCAAGTGTATCTTGCACGGCTTTGGAACCAGGAAAATTCGGTGCCATTGGAAGCACCGGTAGAGGAAGAGTTGTGTTATTTTGGACACCGGAATATTGGTACAGACCTAGACCTGCTTCTGCAGCGTATCGGTACGTGTTTTTAGATTCTTCGCAGGATGTAAATTAATCCTAAATTGGTTAAATTGTATAAAGATTTCAATTTACAATTTGTATATAGAGAATTGAGACACCACCTGACACTTCTAAGACACTTTCGACAAGAGAAGGAAAGCACGTCGAGAAAGAAGTTATTCTACAAACGTAAAAAATACAGGTGTGAGCAGAAGGAATCGTTTTTAATAGCAGAAGAGAAGCCAAGTCTTCTGGGACGGATATTTTCAACCTCAGGAACGTATAAGAAGAAGAGAAAAGAATACGAGAGACAGGATAATACTACTCAACTGAGACGACTGTTAAGAATGGATTTCAGAATCACCGTTTGGGATCTTGATAGTACGACCTTGTCCACGCAATTGACCATGATCGATCGCGATTTATTCATGCGTATTCCCGTGGAAGAGATACAGATACTGGTCTTTCAAAAGACACCGAGAAATGCACCGAATCTAGGCGCTTGGATTGCTTTTAGCCATCGAATATCTTGTCTTACGGTCAGCGAAATTCTCGCTGTAAGAAAGTTGGAAATGAGGAGTCGGATTATCGCGAGATTCATCAATACAGCTAACAAGTGTTTTGCCATGGGAAATTTCCACTCTTGCAGATCAATCTTAGCCGGCTTACAGGCACCAGCCATTTATAGGCTTTGTGCTAGCTGGTCTTATCTGCGTACACATCATGCTACCAGGTATTGTATCAGCGATATCGAGAAGATATTAGGTCTAAAGTTTTTTTTATAATTCTTAATCATATCATGGAATCGACAAATTTAGACTTACCTATCGAGCAGAACTAAATTAGGAAAATTTTCAGTGCTGTTTAACACTAATCGTACCAGAACTTAATGATTATTTTACTAGGGTTGGTTATTCGGCTGATTACAAAATAATAATAATATTTTCTCGAAAAATATGCAGGAGATTGTTGATTTAATATTGGAAACATCGTAAATAGCATTTAGATAAAAGTACAACAAATTTCAAATGTTCGTTCTGGACCGATCATTCCAAAGCGAATGCTACGATTAGTGTTAATAAATCCTAGTCGGAGTTTTCTTGTGTAAAAAGTTAGAAAAAGAATTTTTAAGATACCGTAAATGGAATAACTTACAGAGTTATTGTATATTAGAATAATTTGGAATTCATATTTGTAGAGCTAATTGTAAGTGAAGAAGTTTTAGTTTAAAATTCTATAAGTTGAATTTATAATTATAGAGTCAAACCAAAAGATTTAAATGTTGAAATTCCTCTGCATATGCTTAGGTTTTTCTAAAAGCTTAAATTTCAGGTACGAAATCATGGAGAGACTTTGCAAAATTTACAAAACTACCTGCAGTTCAACTTATAGACGATTGTGGCTAAAGGCGGAAGGAAATCCACCTATCATACCCTACGTCGGTGACCTTTTAACCCGTCTACTTAATCTAGATACTCTGAAACGTTCTCCAAAACTGATCGAACGACCACTTAAAAAAGATATCAAGTTGTCAGATCGTTTTTTAACGTCAAACGCAACGGTTGCTAACAAAAATAAGAATAATTCCAAAATCGAACCTGTAAACATAAATAATTTAGAACAAAAGTATGGATTAGGAAAACGCATCTTCATATCTTTATTCGCAAAAGTAAAGATCAGAGAAAATTCCAAGTCGATATCCTGTAAGGAGAAAGAGGATCTTTTATGGACATCCAGGGAGCAGGACTTGGCAAACAAGTATTATTTACGCTGGAAAAATGTAGTTTTGAAATCAAAGATTTTAGCTAAGGAGAAAGAAAGGTTAAGGAAAATGGATCCTCGGAAGAAACGTGTCCTTGATGTTGCATCCTGGCTGGTGAACTGTCAGAGACTAGCTCAAGGATACGATTTCCCAGGACACTCGTTCGCACGTGAATTCCTGCTGAAAGCTCGGTACAGAGAAGACAGGGAAAATTTTTTTATTAGTCTCGAACTGGAACCGAGCAAAGTAACTTGAACAGGAGCTGACAAATTTGATTGCTTTTTATTAGTACAAAATAATTAATATAATTAACCAGATTCTCGAAATGCGACAAATGATCCGAATCTTCTAAATACACACGAACACCTTTATCGATGCGTGTTTCGTAGATCATCCACGAATTAATTAATCTTCATCGAGATCGTCGTTGACGAGGGGTACGATGAATTCTATAAATGCAAGAGCACATTAAATGAAATTCATATATAATTAGAAAAAGAAAGCCACGAAAGTATGGAAGTATTGAAGAGATTTATATACAAACTTTATACACATCGTGTCGTCTGAAATGATGTATATATCTACACATGATTTGTACTCGCATTAATTATTGTATCGTTTTAATAAAATTTTCTAATACTCTTAATAATTTCACTTAACAATCTTGCACTATTCGAAACACGATGACGATTATTTATGGTTAAACGGCACCAAAGAATCAACGCCCGGTTCCTTTATCATCCGTTTTATTCCGAACATAGTGTATACAATTGTCACTATACATATGCATATATTTCTCTAATAAATCCATCAGTCGGAAACTTAAAAAAGAAAAGAGTGTATTTATGATGGGCGGAAGAGTGAATCTCGAACAAGACAGGTCGACATCAGATTCTGACTAGATAACAACGCCGCTTTGTGTGTAAATGTTCGTGATGTATGTGATTATGTACAATAATAAAATATACAATCATTAATAAAAAATAAATAAACCGAGTAACATGTAGAACAAGTGGGAACAGTCTTTTTCTGGCACGAGGTTCAACGTGGTCCTTCTACGGGTCGTTGACCCTTTAGCCGAGGCTTTCAAAAAGAAGAAATTATAGATTGAAAAAATACAGTACTATATCTTTTTTTTTTCTATCTCCTATTATTTATTGGACTTCGATTGTTTTACGCTTAGAATTTTCAGGTGAGAGGATTGCAACTTGGGCTAATAATTGGAAGCTGCATCCCGATCATCATCGTAGGCCACTGGTACCAGGACTTATAATTTCCACTACTAATTTTGATTGTGCAGAATGTTTTCAATAAGAAAAATATTAAGGGGTTTAAAAATGATTATACACCACGTACAAATTTGGAAATTTTCTTACTTCGACAAGAAAAAAATGATCAAGAAATGTACTCGTGGTGTAATATATATATGTTACGTTAAATGCGATGAATTCGGTGATTATGAATCAGACCAAACCCAGATCGGGAGTCCCGGGAGTTAAGCTCCCGGGCCCAAACAAGGTCTAAGTCCCATATCGAAATTTCAAGACCCAGTCCGGAAAGCTGACCAGGCCCCTGAGGAACCCGCTTCTACAGCCCTTGCGGGCTTACCATCCATATGGCTCGGGTAACCCCGGGTTTGCCAAACCCGTACCTGACCAGCAAGATGGTCGAGCCCCTGAGATATTATATAACTATTATGCAACTCCTTTCTTGTGGTACCACTATGGGTTCGCTGACCGCCGACTCTGGTAACTCCGAATCCGCCAAGGTCGTACCTGCCTAAAGAGCTGGGCTGGTCCCTAAATGGGCCCGTTCGAAACGATATTTAACCCAGACTCGCTGGTTAAATTGATAAATATTCAAGAATTCATCACATTTACCAAATTTAGTGATAATTATACATAATCATCGGCTTAATCACATTTAGTGTAACATATACATGCCTTCGCAGCTAAAGGATCAACGTCGATTAAAAATACATGGATTATTCTTCTCTCTTTTGTTTCTCCTGAAAATATGCAAATCAGAATTTACCTATGCTCACTTATACCCACGGAGAGCCAATTAAAGTGTGCTCCTGGACTATTATTCTCACACGACGACTGTTCTTTCTCTATCTCTCTCCCTTTCTCTCTAAACATTTACAACAATTCATCACTTTAGCAATGATTTAACGAACTCTTGTCGCCGTACGTATCGCCGGTCGCTCAGCAAAAGATTTTCCACGTGTTTCATTATTATTTTTTATATTGTTCGTCTCTTTTTATTTAATGTACTTGTTACCATTGTCAAGCGTAAGGGCGTTCCCGTTGCAACGTGAAAGAGTGAAATCCTCGAGCGTAAGAATTTTTCGTATACTGAACTGAAGAAGAAGCCAAAAAAGAAGGAAAATTCAAAATTCCACATTCAACGCCCGAGACGAGAAATTGCAACCCTCCCAGAAATGCATTACGGCGAAAATGCACTATTAGCACCGAGTGTACCATGATTGCACGATAAACTGACTATATTTTACAGACAAGTTCCGAGGTATACAATAATTATAATAATTACAATAAATATTATAGAGTATCAAAAGAATTATATTCACGATCACAATATATTATCATAGAGGCTCTCTACTTCCTCCCCCTTTGATGGCGATTTATCGCGCTGTGATTTGAAAAGAGAAGTTTCTTTCCGATTATCGTTATTACTATTATTATTTTATTGTTGTTATTATTATTATTATTGTTAATATTATGCAAATTCGAGGTATTCTTAATACTATTAATCGTGAGGCCCATCATCGATCAAGAATCTTTTTGTAATTTCTCTGAAGTTTTCACGAGAACTGAAAAACGAGCCGAGCAACGAATCAGTCGTAAAACGCAGACAGGCGTTACGTAGGGCATGGCGAGTACCAAGTTCCCAAAAACTTCTTTGATCGACCTTGAAAAAAATTCTTAATATACGTATACGTATTTATATACACATATATTTACGTAGTAATTCTATCTACGTTAAGATCACATGCCGCCAGGTTTCGGAAGATTTGTGTCGTAAGCTCTGATCACGTCCGTCTGTGTCACCGAACCTCCTTCCTCTTGAGAGAATGCAAATCCATCTGCATGATGCAGCATGCGCAATAACAAAGGGCGCAAGATATTAATCTCTGCTATCGTAACGTCAATTGATTGGCATGCACACAAAACCTAGGTGTTATTTTTAATACATAGTGATATACTGGACTGAACGTTAGAGCACCGCGCTCGATGAACTTTGAGATGATCTGCTTTTAAAGGGGTTTAATTAAATTCAGGAAGATTTACGCTCACCACCAGGGTTAATTTCGTTCAATATTATTTTCTCAAAATGTCATTTAATAGATTGCGCGTATATTTTAGTATTAGGAATCAAGAGTATTTAAATCTTCAGAGTATAGGTCACGTATGACGAAAGAACTTTAATCAGAGATTGGTACCCTGGTGGAGAACGTTTGACGTTCCCTACCGGAGTTAATTTCGTTCATTATAATTGTTTAATAATTTGACTCGATTGATTACGCGGTTTTTTGAATACCGTGAAGCTAGAATATTTAAATTTGTGAAGTATAGATCACGTATGACGATGGAAGTTAGATCAGAGATTGGTATCCTGGTGGAGAACGTGTTGATATGTGATACTTTTTATACAGATATGGAATAATCTACTGATTATAATACATTTGCACCAACATCTCGATATCCGCGAAATATCCCTAGAATTGCATTAGAACATTGGTATTAACAATAGACAATCTATATATTAATTAAAACGAGACTGTATAATTAGTCCAAACGATTAGACATGTTCTCTGCATCCATCGCGAATATCGTGCTCTTGGTGCTCACGGTCCATTGGACAAATAAGCAAGAAAGAAAGTGCATGTGCAAATATCGTGAACTGGTGTCTGAAATCGGCTTTTATACAGGCGAAAGCCGTGAAAATTGAAGCGCGTGCTCTTTGCCATATATTTATGTAAAATTCAATATATATATAGAATCATTATACTTAACTACCCTGCTGAACACGTTTCGTGCCGAATTATTTCTAAATCACCGTAAACACTATCTTTATAACAGAAATCTCATGTTTATAACATCGTAAAAACAGTAAAAAAAAACATGGTAACCCACAATGTAATAACTAGATCAGATATAACATTTGCTGACCGATGAATAAAATTATAAAATATTGTACGATGTTTAAAATGTATACACAAAGAAAGGGGATAAAGAGTAACATGAAATATGCATTCTATGGCACGGAACGTGTTAACGATCTATATACACATGACGATAGCGTTGGTAAAATTTATTACGATACCGAGGTCGCGAGATAAACATCGAGGCCGTCGTTCTACAAAGAAAATGACTTACGTGATAGCTCCACCTCGACATTAACTCTGGACGCGGCGTTCGATCGCCTGGTGAAAACACTTTTAACGTTTTTCAGTAGTCGTGCCGTCTCCGTCAATCTGCAAAGTCGGGCATTCAAGATTTTTTTTTTTTTTTTAAACATAACCGACTGGCCTTTCGACGTCCTTGTTCGTATACGTCGTGAAAACCTCTATTACACGCTGAATGAACGTGTACTATATCTGTCTAATTTAATCTGTCTCTAAGGAATTCTCGATCGACCGGAACATAGGTCATTGACCTCCATAAAAGATAACACTCTTCAATGGTCCCTGATAATCTGTTAAAATCTACTCTAAACATTCAGAGTGATACATGCAGTGCCATTTTGTAAATAAGTAATTATAATTGTGATATTCTAAGGATAGATTCTTCCCCTTAGTAGTTCTAGGTCTTCAGCTGCTGATATATGCATTGCTAATACGCGCGTGAATTGTTTGCGTTACGAAATGCCTGCGTGCTATAAAAATAGCTTTATTTTTGTCTATAAATAATGTCATGTACCGTTGTACATCTGCTGCTCCCGTTTTCAAGCGCTGCTATTGTTAGCTAAACGAAGACACTTATAGAGTGTCTCTATTTTCTGTACACGTTAGTAGCGTGAAGATATTTAAATTTCTATTGAAAAGTTTCGTGATTAATATAGTATTAGAAACAGTGTTGGTCGTACTGCAGTGACCTACGGAAGCAAAACATCGAGTAACGTCCACCATGCGTTCAAATTAGTTAGCAGTGCTGTGTCTGGAAGTGTAAAATTACAGGAACGCTAAAAATTAAGTAACTACTGGGGGGTACTTACACCTCGCGAGATCGGCGATGGCATGCACAGGCCTTCATGGGGATACCGCGAATAAAACATACCAGAAAAGGTCATTAACGGATATACATTAAGTTGATAGTAATAATTTCTTTGGGGTAGATCTACTGTTAATGATCTTAGATTAATATTCATGGAATATAAAACGCAGATTTTCTATCTTCTTTCAAATAAACATTTTCAACGACACTATAGAAATAAAGAAAAAGCTTCTCTGCATCTATCTTAAGTCTACTGCTTCCATTTTTAACACGTACATTAAAATGTTCTTCAATCGCGAAATAATTATAATAGTATAAAAGGATTCGGTGCACATTGTGCAAGGATTCAACTTAACTCTACAAAACCGAATGCTAAATTAAGGTAGTAAAGTTACAAAGGGGAAATAAGAATGGTAACTAATATTACTAACGACATCGCACATCAAGCATATCAAAAAACACATCTACTCAAACAACGAGCGTACTCGATACGATCTACGAAGTTTCTTTCATCGACACTCGATATAAAATAATCTCTATTTGTGGTAAAGGAGGCCACGAAACATAACAGGAATTATATTTATCTTCGTTTGTGTACAAATATATAATGCAATCTGTACCTTGCCGGGAATAGAGACTTTAATGACCTAATCACACGTGATAGCCGATAAATATAGGTAGATAAGATTTCTGGTAATTTTTGAGTATTTGTTTAATCATAACGAGAAAGACGGTTTAACGATAGTAGAATTATGTATGGGATATTTACTAACGGATTCCACGGGAGAGTAGAAAACTGTAGGGACTCTTTAGGGATACGAAACGTGGAATGGTTTAGTTGAAACATGCCCTGAACGGTACGTGAACCATAAGCCACGAGTCGCAAGTATTAGTGGGAAGATTTTGAACATATTTCGCCTTCGAAACGGCCAGATCAATGCCCAGCACCATTTTAACCACCATTTTCTTGAACTCGATCTCAATCTTGACCTCCTGTTGCAATTTCGATTTGTTCGGTCATTTGAAAGTAATATTTTCTTAATTTTGTAAGCTGGTTAAATGTTGTTATGGATAATGCAATATTGGAAAAGAATATTAATTGGTATTAATAATAACCGTGGTTATTATTGTAGAAATCTCAAAAGCAGAAGAAAGTAATTAACCAATTAACTGCGGAATTTAGTTTTAAGAATCCTTAGCAGGGTACGGAAATAAAATGGAGAAATTGACCTATGTACGTGGAACATAGAGAAAATATTTCTGTTATAAATTTTACGAAAAGAGGAAAGCAAAATGTGGAAGAATTATATTTTTAGTTGATACGCAATTGTCAATTTAGTATTAAAAAAGCTACCGCAATAGAACTTTGTATTTATGTGCATACACGTCGAACGCAGTTAACAGGTTAAATATTATCGACAGATTTGAATATCAACTATCGAAAGCAAATCGTATTACTGCTACTGTCAAGGCTGAAACGATATATCAACGAATTTGCATGCATTTCAAGAAATCGCCAATTTATATTTAGAGGTTTTAAAATTACGTGGAGTTCAATAATCACGAAAGGTAGTATTAGTTAATTTCGAAATACAAATATATAATATACCGGTAAGGTTAACATCCAGTAAGCCATGCATATTAAACCTCAATAAAGAAACCCTATGGTCGATCAATTGTTGTAATTCATGCCTCGTATATTTTTAAGTTTCTTGTTCTAAATTAACTTGATAATTAATTTTTCCATTTGAGGTATACAAATTCTCGTCAAAATGGAATGTCTTCTAGTCGTTATTTAAAAAGGTATAAAACTTACGAGCTTCTGTAATCGTGGCTGTTGAATATATCGCCAGGATCGGATTTTCTAATTTCATTTTCTCTAGCTGCTGCCGTCACGGACTTCCAAACGGTATTCTTCACGCTAAAAAACCAAAATACATGATAACATTCTGAAAATCTTTATTTATCGCGTTATTAAAACACTTCAAGTAAACTTACGCTTTGACTGTAATGTCAAGGAGGAGTACCGCCGGTGGTATGAGTACCAAACCCAACCAGAAAACGGGTGAAGAAAAGAGCATCCTGTCGTTACCCAACATCACGGCTCCCACGTTTAATGCGGGCCAAAAATTACTGGAATTATACAAATAACAATAATACTAATCCCATTTTCATCATTATTAAGCCACGAACAAATTATACATACCTATATATAAGAATAAATAAAAACCAAAGTATAATGGATCCCCACGTTGCCAAGTGAGTCACCCACGTCCACGAATTTATTATTAATCCCGCTTTTCCGCATACCGTTACTACAACGTACTAATTGGAAAATAAGTTGATATTAATTATTTTTAAACGTCTTTGATTATAGTGACGTGTAGAGTTTGAAACTTACAGTATACACGAAATTTCCTAGGACAAGATAACCGCCGTCTCTACCATTCCCCCATATCACATCTTGTTTTAGAGCCATTAATGGTAGCCAGTACAGCAAGGACGAATGTATTAAAGCATTAATAATCCATACCCAAAATACCTGTTTGAAAAATATAATAAAGTAGTATGTCATTCCTGAAGATGAGTTATTCGATAATGGGTTCGATGTTAATTTTATTTACCTTAATATTAAAAGACGATTCGCCAGTGTTTTTTGTAGCGTATAATCCCGGATGAGCTAAATGTGTTTCAGCGGAACACACTTTATCGAAAAGTCCCATTGCTAATGGCGGTGCCGCGGTAAATACCTAACATAGATGATCACACATATTGATAGTCGATTTAGCAAATTCAATATATCTTAGAATCGATATTTCAACTTACAACATTGTACAGCCCAATCGACCATCGTTCAAAAAGGATCTGCCCGGACCAGCCGGAATAAATAGCGAACCATAGTTCGATAACGTATAAACAAATATTCTTGTAAAACGAATAAAGTATTAATTTACACATTCTACTATAATTCCAAGAGCCATGAACGAACAATAAACGTTTCAGGAACCGAAATTGTGCTATGGAATAATCAGAGGCACAAGCTGCCTGGAGACCTTCTACTCCAGAAATTCCTAAAAATAAATTGGTTTCCACGATTTGTAACTTTTTGTCCTTATAAATATTATATATTAATTTTTATGTCTATGTATCGAATAACGTACCAACACCAATGTGAGCTTTCTGAATCATAGCTACATCATTTGCACCATCTCCAATTGCGAGAGTTACGGCTTTTTTGTTACTCGTAATTAAATTCACAACCTGAAAGATGCTGTTACATTACTGAATCAATTTTTCCCAGAAGAATGGTACGAGATATGTAAATGATGAATAAAGAGAAAGAAGAAACGTAAAATTGTGGATTAAGGAAAATCACCTCAGCTTTTTGCATCGGCGAAACTCGGCAGCATATAACAACTTTACAGGCTGAACATAAATCCAAAAAGTCCATTCTAATGTCACACGATAACGCATAATCCAAAGTATTACCATCTATAACGAGCGCAACTTCGTTCTGACACTTTAAGTCGATTCCGAAATCAAGGCAGCGTTGTATTATAACTTCTCTAGTTTTCTAAAAAGTGATTTCGCTTTTGAATATAAATTTAAAATAAATACTCAACAAATGCAGTAACATTGCTTCCACCTACATCCAAAGACGATTCATTAATAATGTACAATGGCATTCCATGCGTAATTAATCTACAGGAATAACCAATATTAATAGCAGTTTCTTGTTTATCGCCGGTTAACACCCAAACGTTAATATCAGCTTGCAGAAGGGCCTGTATTGTTTCTGGTACCTGGAAAAATGATATGAATCTAAAACTGTTATTAATTATTTCCCTCGATGCGCGATACAATCATATACCTGATCCTGCAACTGATCTTCAATGGCTGTTGCTCCTAGTAATCTTAATTTTGTTTCAATAAGATTCGCAGCATTTTCTACCATACTTTCACGATTTGATATACTTAGAAGTGCATTGTGGTATGTTTCGCGCCACCACTATCAAAATAAGAAAGAAATGAATACATTGTTCCTTACACAATACAAGGTAATTAATATGAATCACACTTGCCTGATAAAAAGTGTCCGGTATATCAGCAACAGCAAAACAAAGTGTTCTTAAACCGTCCGTTGCAAAAGCTTCTAAGTGTTCTAAAGTTACTTGACGAAAATCATCTACACCTTCTTGCTCCATTTCGTTATCTATGGGGATTGGAGTTAATTTTTCATAAATCACAGAGTCTGCTCCTTTACAAAAGAGTCTAATTTTTCCTTCCGGCGTTCGTATTATTACGGACATTCTTTTCCTAGCTGACGTGAATTCTATTACGTTTAAGATCTCGTACCGTAGTCTTTCACCTGCGGCTACTATTTCCACGTAAGTAGGCGTTCTCGTGTCAAACACGTAATTAAACTTACGTGCACCATCTACTAATGCTCTTTCATCTGTTTAGATAACATAATACCGACTGTTAAGTTCACGTACAATCAAATTACAACGTTATACTCAAAGAAAGCTAATTTTTTTGTAAGACAAATCACCTGGCGATGCAGCATGGTAAATTATATAATCATCTACTTTCTCGGGGATGACTGTATGACATACAGATAACATAACCATAAAATCATGTAAAACTTTAGCGTGATGTGCTGCTTTTTTGTCAACTGGACGCGAGGAATCTTCTGCCGATCTTCCATCAACAATATCTTTGATTAATTCATTGCTACTGTTACTAGTCCCTGGTTCGCCATTGGAAGGAGTCGGCAAACTGTATAACACAATTTTTTTTTTTATTATAAATTCTAAATAACGATCATCTCGATACAACCTAAGAAAAACTTACTCGTACAACTTTCCTCCGACTGAACAACGTTTAAATTCCATTACATTTCGCGTAAGTGTTCCGGTTTTATCGGTAAAAACATAATTAACCATTCCAAGCTCTTCGTTAAGATTGCTAGTACGAGCCATTGCAGGTGTATCTGTTTCCGCGTGATACATTTCGATATCCATATTGATAAATGTAGCCTGAATAAACCTTACGACCTCTAACGTAACTTGTAATGAAATTGGTATTAAATTATTGAATAAAATAATGAATGTTAAGAGATTGAAAGCAAAATTCTTGGTCATCTCCTCTGAAAAGAAGTAAACGATTCGTTTATATTTCGCAGAAAAATACACCTAAAAGTAAGAATAGAAATTCCTATCTTACCGTTTAGACCCAAGTACCATAGACCATCACTATTAGCTTTTGTCCAAACGACATTAAAAATTGCAGATAAAAGGCACAATAAAAGGAGTATGAAGAAGAGCATGAGTATTTGTGTATTGGTCAATCGATCTAAGGTGGACCTTTTCAGAGGCGCAGTTGCGGTATTATTCTGCATTAACTTTGTATCATGCCCAGTATAAATTACCACACCAAACACCCAACGTGTGTTTCTTAACATCGCGCCACGGAGCAAAACCTGATCAGGTCCTAAGAACACGCTCCTAAAAAAATATATAAAGACTAAATATATCTAATTAAATAACATATTAACTGCGAACACCAGGCTAAAAATCCTACTGTTTATTCGTTTCTCGCAAAACCCCATTAAATTCATATAGATGTCGATTTGGTGGTTCACATTGGATATTTGCGCGGAAATTCATTAATTCAGCAGCATCCAAGAGACTGGCAGTGTCAGGATGGGCTTGTCGAATTTTTAAGTTTGTTTCACCATCCAAATTGGCAGTCTCTATGAAGGACATACCCTGTGGCTCCGATGATGACAATAAGATCAAGTCAGCGGGGAAGAAAGTGTTGTTGTGGACCTATGCATATTAAAGAAAGCGGTTCTAGCGGGAATGTACTAATAACTACTCATTACCACATCGATCAGCTTCATGAAAAGAGGGTGCAACCTTAACCACATCACCAACGGCCACGTTTCTCCACTGTATCCACTGCCAATGACCGTTCCTCAGTACTTCAACCTCACGCATGTTTATTTCATCATCAGCCCTGTGCCTTTTCTAAAATTTATTTCAATATTGTTAGCATGCAATTACATAAAACGGTAAACTACACATCGTACAAGATACCTACAACATCTTCAACTATTTCTTTCAATGCGGATACACTTAAAATAAAGATTAATGGAACCATGGTTGTATATCGTCCAGTGGGTGAAACATCTGGTATTTGCTGAAATAAATATCATGAATAATATCAACATTATCATTAGTAATTGTGGATAAAATTAATAATGTAAATTAATTGCAAAAATCTAGAATAAGAAATAAAAATCAGCGAAAAATTTATAAGTCTTATTCTTAAGCTTTTTCTATTGAATATGCTATAGGGAGAGATTTGTTTCTTGAACGTACCTGCATAAGGGCGATGAATAAGAAGAAACAATTACTATATCGACGAAATTGCTCGAAAAGGAACATGGGTATGAAAGAAAGAAGCGAGTATTTTGCGGTGGTAATGTGATTGTTTTTGTACTTTGCGGGTTGATGAGGAGCATTTATGAAAACCACCCTCTCCTCACTGTCGTCATGCTGATGCGAAGATCTCTGATCGTCAGCTTGAGACGCGCCATTCTCCGCCCTTATCGGACCAACTGCGGCAAAATTTATTTCATTTACATCCTTGAAAATATGCGATATTGTCGTATTTATAATATTGTCGGCTTTATATTTTTCTCGTTGCTTTATAAGTCTCTCTTCTAGTGAAGTTTTTAATACAACAATTTTGCGAACGCCATGCGGAAACTTCGCGAGTCATTGCAAGATTTCCTACTTCTTTAAAGGTATTAAATAATTGTTAAATAGTTTTATAGAATAAACTTTCCGTAAAATGTATCATTCTCTATCCTAATAACTTAGCGCAAAATCAATTAAAAATTTCTATCGACAGTTAATCGTTATAGCGGTAATGGAAAAATACCGTATCACACGTTTGTTACGTGATTCAAATTATTGCGTGACATATATTCTAAGTGTTTCTAGGTGACAATGTTCAATTTCCTTTAGTTATTTATATAATATTTAACCAAATGTCAATTCTTTGTATTATCGGGCATATTTAATAAATTAATTCTCATCAACGCTTCGCTACTGTTGTTTTGTACCGCGTCATCTCTCAACCAACGCTGATTAATTTCTTCAAATTTAATGCAAGTAATATGACAAATTACATGAAAATTTTCACAATAACTTCGACTTACGATTTTGAGCGTACAAATAAGGATGAAGTCGCGATCTGAGTTCGTTGAACCATAAGACCACCTTCGAATACGCTACTTCCATGTTGACTGTCTCTCAGATTAACTGTCTTTCACATCACCACTTCTCTTCGCTGATTCAATTCATATTTAACGCGTGATAAGAATGCACTATACATATATGCACGCTCATGCACGAGCAACTTACACTGCATGAAAATCAGACGATCGAATGATTAGAGGTTATACTGCGGAAGATTCGAATTTGCTAACTCACCACAAAATTATACCAGCGATACTAATTATATTGATCTTATTAATATCAATTGATAGATACAACTCAGATGTTTTTGTGTAGTGTTCCAGGAAATATGAATACTTATAAAGTATGACATTTTTGAGGTTATGGTTGGATTAATAAACTAGGAAGTCCAACTGTTTTTTATCTCTATTGATAACATTTAAAAAAAAGCTATCAGGCCACATTACCAAACGACATAAAACAGACGCGAGGCTTCAACGCCCACATTACAATACGATGATTTATAAACAACATATGAATACGGTGTATTTTATATATAGCACGAAATGTCACGATTGTGTTTTCAAACAAATGAAGAGCAGTAGTTGATAATATAAGACATTAATTATTCAATATTTATAAGCACATGTAAATGTAAGATTGAAAGAGCTAAAGAAAATGCTTCTCGATGTCGTCGAAATTTAAAAAAAAAAATACATCCAATCTTGAACTGTTTAATGTAAATACATCGCTAGAGGAGGATAAATAATGAGAGATGGGGTGAAGAAAATGATAATTTGACTTCTCGATGTCGTACTAGCTGAGAAACTTTTATGATGCTCAATATCGATATTATTACATATATAACACGAGTTGACAGGAGGTTGCCGAACAGCTCAGCCGTACGATGTTCTGGATAACGTTACAGAAAATAAAGATTATGTAACGTTATGCACAAGCGTGGGTGTCAGATAATTATTCTCCCGCTGCCGTATATCATCCGGTGACGTGCGTGCACGCAAAATGTTTGAGCTCGTTTATCCGACAGTCTCTTGGCTACAATCATGCAATTATTATTTCTACAATTTATTATCCTGCTTGTACTCCCATATGCTATTAAAAGGTTCAACATACAATACACGTATCTGAAAGCGTATTGTTTCACGTGATAATAGTACACGAACGAAAACACGTATTAAATGAGAGAACAACCATAATATTATCCGTTTAAACGACGACAGGATCAACACTGTATTTAAATAGCTCAAGTACAACGAAATTAAATGACGAAAAAGAAAAAATATATAGTTGACACTTTTTATAGCGTTCAAAAGTTATTTTACTCGAGATTTTCTATCACCCTTTACGATCGATCACGGTGTGGCGATCGCAAGGTCAACCTTGAACCTGATGTCAGCGTGTCATAATCGATTAACTGTTTTTCTATGAAATCACAGAGAGGTTAACGTGTAAAACAGAATAATTCCTCGTAATAACGTACACACTTTCTACGAAACTTAGTCAACACACAGTACTAGAACACTTTCGTGGACGAGATAACGATCGGCTAAACAAAGTATCTACGTCATCGCGCCGAAAGAAGCCCTGCGTCTGTCACCACACCCCTGTACGACATAATGTCGTAATTGACACGTGCGTAAAACGTATCCAAGAGACGTAGGACGAGAAATGACATCAATTCGGAACGAAAATATGCCAAAATAATTCTTCTAAGCGAAAGGATTCCCGTAATCGCATCACGCACGCGAATTCGTTTGCGAGACACTACTCGTAGCTTATAGGTGGCACTGGCCATCGGTGACATTTTTCTTGGCCGTGGTATACGTAATTCGATAGATCGTCCACTGTCCTATAATATTTTCACCCCTGATACCAGTATTTATTCTCTCATTCTATCTATTCCAATTGCAAATTCTTTAATAAACTTGAAATTTCAGTCATCCTTTTCAAAGCACCACTAAATCGGATACCATAAAATTATAATACAAATTACCAGCAGTTTTAAAATCTACACTCACGACAACGACGACGATAAAATTGCTACAAATCTAAGTCATTCTTAAATTATACTTATATCATAAACCTGACACCTGAGAAGCTACTTAAAACAGAAGAACCAAAGTTGTAAAATCTAAAAAGCACAAGTTAAAATAAATTTCAAATATAAGAAGAATATAACTCGTCAAGTATATTTTAATTATTACACATCGAATCGTTGGAAAACTGGAGAAGGAAAAGGGCAACCCTCTACGTTCGTACAGCCCTGTCGGAAGGGTGGCTGCAAAATGCGCCAGTCCGTTTCACGTGTTACTCCGAAAACGTATGCGCAGGCTACCGGCAACAAGTTAATGTCAGCACTGTGCTGTATACTTTGCTAGACCCGCTGAGGATGCGGAGACACGTATGGCGTTGCGTCAATAAACAACCCCGCTTTCCGCAGGCCAAGGACACGTTTGCTGGGTTGGTTCAGGAGCTATCTAATCTTGCTCGACGAAATAGTCTCGAGCTTCTTTCATGATAACGGTATTGCATTTGTGATATCTTTGCGCCGTAGCAATAAAGAATCTAATACAATCTTCCCTATCGAGATAAGATTTCAGGGCAGTATTGAAAAACGATCTTGAAATTGATTAATAGATCTGTTTCTTGTACAATCATTTCTATTTAACTGTTATAAACGTGTTTAATAAGAACGAATTACAAGTTATTACTAGATATGTTCGTAATAGGTAGGTAGAAATGATTTTATAAGAAAAATTGCAACCTAAGGATCTCTCCTTGATACTAGCAGCTACAGAAATAGTAAGGTCTATCGATCTTGGAGGAATTAATCAGGAGAACATATCTAGAAGCTTCTTCCACGGTCAAGCTATGGAAATTTGCATAGCGAGTACTAGAACTAAACCTATGAATACTCAATTATTCTCACAATGTATCCACTTAAGGAATCTACTTTATAAAATGACCAGACGTTCGTATTATTGTCTCTACATCAATCAATAGCTCTTCAGGTTAATGCTGTTCTATCTTAGAAGTGTAATTTGTAGGATCGTAAGAATGCTACTATTACGGTAATGTCAAATCGAAAAAGACTGTTATGTAAGGGAGTAGATAAATAATTCTGTTCAAGTTTTTTTCGTAACATTGTAAACCTAGAGGCACTTAAGATAAAAAAAAAGAACAAAAAAGGTTGCATAATTATAACTATGTTGCAAAGAGATATCAATAATTGATTATGGAACCTAGTGTTTTAGGTGGGCTCCGAACTACCAAGGTTATGATAAATTAGATATTAAATTAAGAAAAATTCCCTAGAGTCGACAAAAACAGAACTTAAACTCGGACCAGCTGATTGCGAGTTGCAATCACTATTTCCTAATCCACAATAAATTTCTAATTACCGAGATATTATCGTTTAGAATTATTTTAGATGGCTTCCAAACTATCCAGGCTACGATAAATTAATTATTAAATTATACAAAATTCTTAGAGTATAAGAAAACAGAACTTAAACTCGGACCAGCTGATTGCGAGTTCAAATCTCTATCTCCTTATCCGCCATAGTTCCAAATTACAGCAATAATTTCGCTTATAACCCATTGTTTGAGGTGGGTTCCAAACTATCGAGAATACGATAAATTAATCATTAAATTATAAAAAATTCCTAAAGTAGACAAAAAGCAGAACTTCAACTCGGACCAGCTGATTGCGAGTTGCAATCACTATTTCCTAATCCACAATAAATTTCTAATTACGGCGATAATTTCGTTTGGAATTATTTTAGATGGCTTCCAAACTATCCAGGCTACGATAAATTAATTATTAAATTATACAAAATTCTTAGAGTATAAGAAAACAGAACTTAAACTCGGACCAGCTGATTGCGAGTTCAATTCTCTATCTCCTTATTCGCCATAGTCTCTAATTACAGCAATAATTTCGCTTATAACCCATTGTTTGAGGTGGGTTCCAAACTATCGAGAATACGATAAATTAATCATTAAATTATACAAAATTCGTAAAGTAGACAAAAAGCAGAACTTCAACTCGGACCAGCTGATTGCGACTTTAATAGATCAGCTCACCTTGAACACGTACTATCGCGTTAAACAGCAATAATTCCAACTAACCTTCAGAACTCGATTCGGGTACCCTGGCCTCTTGGAGTTCGATATGTTCTCGAGTTCTTCTCCGTCCACGTGGCAGAGGATCCATCCGAAGGCCGATATTGTCGACGTTATCGATACCCCCGAGATCGATCGGACTTCCAATGATATATGGTCCCGATTGTTCTTGCGCTCCATCGTTAGCTCGGCTACTAGCAGGAGAGGAATTGTTGTTACGAATGTTGCTGTTCTGCTGGGGTGTGCCGTCCATGTGAGGTATGGAAGATAGATCCGGAGGTGTGAAGGGTCGCAACGGGCCAGGACTGGGAACCCGGGGGTTCCCCCTGGCAGTTGGTTGCATTGAATGCGCCGGGGCCTAAAACAATTGCATAGGAACGTGTGGAAATACCGGACCTTTCGAAATCGGAATTCGTAAAATAGACGGATGAAACAGGAAGCTATTATGTATTGGGATATTGGAACTTCGTTTACGTGACAATAGAATATTCGATTGTTTCAATTTGAATGCTTAAAGTAATTAAACATACAGGGACTTTAATCCGAATTATTCCAACGATAGTAAATATTTGAATTATTCCATGCGAATGATAGATATATATATATAGAATCTGGTTTATGGAATTTATCGTTAATTCCCATCGGTAATGATTAATCTAATACATAGAACGTTTATTTATTCAAACATCGCTGGACGTTCATCCAATGTTACTTATTAACGCTAGATCTACGGAAGCTGTTAAATTAACGGATTAAACTTTTTTTATTAACATTTCTCTTTACAGAGAAACATTACAGTGGATATTTCACGTGTATCTCATAACATATTAGGTCGTCAAGAATCAAACTTGTAGTAAATAGGCAAACTTTGCCTATTTTTCTACAAATTTCATACTTGACGACCTGATGCAAATTACTTAACACTAGATTTACGGAGCCAATTTGGCTCATTCAAAATTTGATTACTATTTATATAATATATTGGTTGGGTAATTTTTTAATAATAAATCTTTCATTTAAATTGATTTGGAACTATTTCCTTTGCAAAAAACTTAAATTTTCTTGTATGAGTCAGATTGGCCCACTTTAGAAAAATAGGTATATCAACATCTGTAAATCTAGTGTTAAACATATTTCTTGTCTCTTGAAACTTCCAAGTACCTGGTCGGTTTATTTGAATATAATAGATGTGTTAAGTCCAAGTAAGAGGATAATAAAATCATTGATCCTTCTCGCGTGTTGTATCGTATAACGACAAAAGTAGTCTTTCAAAGACAAGTGTAAGAGTTCGAAACTTACTCAGGTGGACTCTATTTTCGCTGAGGTATAGAAGCTCTAACCGAACTCGTCCAAACTACGCGAAACAACGGCGCCGCAGTATCGAAGACAAGTGGCACCTGTATATATTCGTTAGCTATAAGTGTCTAAGAACTCGTAAGGAAAGCGTTTTCAAGGTTTTCGCGTTCTATCCGCGTCATAGTTCATTTACTCGCCCTAACTTGCTGTGTCACGAGTGATGTGACGCATTCCTCCGCGTCATTGACTGTTCGTGACAAAAATAGAAGAATTCGTTGCTTTACCATCGATCGTGATTACAAAATAATTCGAATCGATTACCACCACTGACATATCCCTCCTCGATAAAGTGGATTTTACCCAATGCGATAATCATTGAGATAAAGTATTAAGCAAATAGTAAATGTTGGAGTTAAGGGCGGGCAAAAGCGACTACGAGTTTTGAACATGTACAGGATGATTCAAAAGTAGTGGTCATGGCTTTTAAGGGTTATTCTACACCCTTTTAAAATTCGCGAGAGAGTAGCAAATTTGTTTTATTGGCTCGTCGCATTCGTCTTGTTACGTAGGTAAAATATTTGAGAGAAACTATGTGTCAGAAATGAATCATTCTCACGCAAATTAAGTTTTAATTGTGTCTGCGCAATTGAATTTTAGCTGAATAACTCAGGCTTCCAGGTCTCCGACCTTTCGGAAAGAAACACACGAGACATTCTTAGAAGTGCTACGCAAAATTAAAAACCAGGGGACTGGGTCACTGAACTAGGAAAGAAAGCGCAAGTGTTTATGTTTTTTTCCCCTCGTAGAGACCTTGAGGAAACCTGACACCGAACGCAGATCATTGACGTCTTCGTAGCCTCCGTAATATTAAATGGACAGATTTCAATGAAAAGGGAGTCTCTTTCACCACCTCAATACAGACAAAGACCGAAAATATGTGTTTAGTATTTCTTCGAGACATATGTCTCAAGTAAATTTAATAAAAATCAGCGTTTAGATTATCAACGAAGACGAAGGCGATATCTAAGAAGAACGAGGAATTTGATACCAGATGAAAATCTGTCTTTCTTTTGTTGTCGGCTGCTGCACTTTTTGGAAATTTTAAACTAATATTTGTTAACTATTTGCGCGCAGGTACTGAAGTATTAGGTATCTCGCTTTACCTATCTTTTTTACGAGTTAAGATATTTAATCGTTATGATAATGAATTTGCGAGTATGTTTCATTAAGAATAAAATGTGTAATCGCACTTAAAACAAACTTACTAAAATCTTAGTAAAAATAATATATACCTCAGGAACGTGTTGACTCTCTGCTTTGGGGGGTGAGAGTAGACATACTATGGCAACAATGAAAATACTTTGGTGGCTGAGGGTAGATGTACAAAGGACAAATTAAGGGTTGATACCACTGTGAGGATTAATTACCACGGAGCACGAAAAAAGAAAAGCATTTGGTGATTCAGTAGCTCCTCTTGGAGAGGAATATACACGCACTAATGTGTGAAAATAGTTGAACGTGATCACGGAGCAATGATTACTCGTCGGCGGTCAAGGGGGAACTGAGGCGAGCATCGAAATTACTTATTGTTAAGATTCCTGGAAAGGATACCTGTAGGTTACGAGTCGAGCTCGGCCGAGTATATTTTGACAACACGCAGCGGTCAACGTACTTCGAGGACAGTCACGTGAAAATAATTACTCTTATTGCTCATAGAATTAATCTTATTAAATTAAACGATATTATTTATTTATATAAACAAATGTTAGAAATGCAGTGTATTGTGTAATGCAACGTTATTGCCAAAAAGTAAATCATAAATATAAAATGTATTTGTAAAGCAAGCTACATATAATAAACATAAAGTTATAAAATAACAAAGAAACAATAAATTTTTATGTGTAAAACAAACTGTACTAGAAAGATGTCTAGTCTATCACCTCCTACGTTTAGAATTTCTCCTGGACATCTAGTTTTTTTGCATAAATTGCATATTATTTTATTATTATAAACGTTTAAACATGTTTAAACAGTGCTCAAAATGATTCACAAATCGTGGATGTTTTCCTATGTACCTTAACAAATAGACGCGCTTTCCTTACTAATTCGGTGACTCGTCCTCCATTTTTAAATTTCGCGTAGCACTAAAATATTTTTTTTATTCTCAACCATGGTTTATCTGACCGATTGCTACTTTGTCGCGAATTTTGCGGCGAGTTTTTTTCGCAAATTACCATCGTTCCGAGTGTACAGAACAACTCCTGAAAGCAACTACCTTTGATACACGTTGTATCTCGTTGTATCTTTTTGCAATTAACGGTTTTACAGTGATAACAGCATCTTATTCGAATGTTTTCTAGGTATCGATATCGACGGTAAATACTTGGAGGTAATTCTTATCGTTTCTGAGATAAATGTATATCATTTTTTAATGCTGAAAAAAGATATAATTCTTTAATATCGCTCATCGGGTGACGAAAAGAAGGTGTGTTTTCGTTGGTCTTTGCATGAATCATCGCGTGTCTCATCGGATAAGGCTGGTACGATATTGTCGATTGATTATACGTTTGTGATTGGTAAAGCAAAAGTTCTCTATCGTGAGAATAATAAAGGGAATTTGCAAATGTTGTTTAGTGAGGAAATAGACAAGAAGTACGAGTATTATCCGAGGAAAACTGGGAGTCTAGGGCAAGTCAAACTTTTGCGAGTTGATGAAAAAACTTCCGGTCTGTTATACAGCGTGATTTGTCAAGCAAACAGGGCGTTGAGAAGGATGTAAACAAAAGATAGCAAAATCTGATGCAGTCGTAGAAAAGTTGACTAACCGTTTATCTGACTGAATACGAAATTATGTAGACGAGATGACGTGGATTTTTTTCTTAAATCTGCTCTATTCGTACTATACATTTTATGCAAACAATAGATACAGATTAGAAACATTTAAAACAATTATTGACTTTGCCAATAATTCTTATCTTTCTAGACGCACACAGGCTGTAAAGTATTTTTATGCGAATTTTTATCGCCTTCTTTATTGCTTCTTTATCCTCATATAATCACTGAGTTTTCGTTTTTTCTGTCTTAAACTATTAAACACTGTCTTGGATCCAACATAAAATTAATTATATTTCAATCAAATAACAATCGAACGTCAAGCTAAATACAATACAACGCAACAGAATATTATAATTGAAGTAACTCCTAAAGCCAAAGTCAAACATTAAAATTCTCTTTAAGAAAGAAGAAATAAAATAGTAGCAGTGAGTATCAATCACAAAATTCGAAACTTTCGCAAGCAAAAGCATGGACACATTAAATTCATAAGAATATTTACTCACAACAATTAAACGCGTCGTCCGAGGCGGATTTTTGTTGCCCGTCCTCCGATTGGTTTCACGACGTAGTCGTCAAAACTAATCGTCGTTCTATCGAACACTGTCTGACGCGAGTGTTCGGAAATAATTTATTCCCCGTGTCTCTCTGCCAGAAGACCTAACAATAAGCTCGAAACTCCTCCAACGATTTAGTCGTTAATTCCACGATCACTTCTCACCAACAATCACCGTCTTAGATTTCACAAACGAGTAAATAAATCATAATGTTTATTCACGAAAAAAGTAATTTTTTTTCTTAACACTCGCGAAAGTATTAAAAAATTCGTTTTTGGAAGCTTTGTTTTGTACGTTCTTTGATAAAATTGGAGGAGCAAGTAGTATGCTCCAGGATGTAGTCAGACAAGCGCGTAAAACACTAAAGTGTTGATATTTGAAGGAAATTTGTCATACAGTGAAATTGGTCATTAAAAAGCGTCTGTTCTAGTGATAAGCTAACGTACGAATGATTCGAGTTACTCGTTGAATTGCATAACCCCTTTTGCACGGACGATTGATAAAAGAAAAGGAAGATTCAACGGATTCCGTAGAAGCCAACTCGGTGAAACGGAGGAAGAAATGAACGACTTGTCAATAACACGTACTCGCGGGCACTGCGTGCAAAATGTATTTGTATTCCACGAAGAACTCGTCAGGAGAGAATTCGATTCTTCCGTGAACCTCGATCAATCACTGCCAATATACAAAACTAGATGATTGTAATCGAAAGTATGCCACTTGAAGAGGTCTCATGTAACAGGTTAGAATTTTGGCTATATTTTTGGAGTATAAAAACGTATAAAATGAGAAATTTGATTTGATTTCTGCGATGAATGGAGAGTGAAAGAATAGAATTGTTTTTCGTCAGTATCTGCTTGTTTTGTACATCTGCATCAATCATTGTCTCTAAACAACAGTGTCTAAACAATTCGAAGGCATTATCAATAAAATAAACAGTTCCTTCGGCAGTTTTAACTTTTAAATTCAATTTCAAAACTCGAATTTCCAAAATTCTTAAAGATATTAACAAACACTTTGTTTCTCTTTTCCATCATCGAACATGCAAAACAATCGAATTACTTCATAAATCTTTCACCGCCAAAATACAATTCTATAACGTTTTATCGATCACTACCACAGTAGAATAAAACCTAACAATTTCGAAGACACTAAAAACAAAATTAATAACTTCTCCAGCAAAAAAAAACACACTGTGATTTCAACTTTCCCGCTCAACTTCTAAATGCAAATATTCCAAACTTCCAAGAATCCCAACATACATTTATTTAAACGTTTCTTCTCTATCATCAAACGCAAAAGAACAGAGTTACTTGTCGAATCGTCGAAAAACCCGCCAAAAAAACTTTTTTACCACGTTCTATCGATCACTACCACAGTAGAATAAAACCTAAAAATTTCGAAGACACTAAAAACAAAATTAATAACTTCTCCAGCAAAAAAAAACACTGTGATTTCAACTTTCCCACTCAACTTAAAAGTCCAAATATTCCAAGCTTCCAAGAATCCCAACATACATTTATTTAAACTTTTCTTCTCTATCATCAAACGCAAAAGAACAGAGTTACTTGTTGAATCGTCGAAAAACCCGCCAAAAAAACTTTTTTACCACGTTCTATCGATCACTACTACAGTAGAATAAAACCTACCAAATTCGAAGACACTAAAAACAAAATTAATAACTTCTCCAGCAAAAAAAAAAAACTGTAATTTCAACTTTCCCACTCAACTTCAAAGTCCAAATATTCCAAGCTTCCAAGAATCCCAACATACACTGATTTAAACCTTTCTTCTCTATGATCAAACGCAAAAGAACAGAGTTACTTGTTGAATCGTCGAAAAACCCGCCAAAAGCCAATTCTACCTCTATCAATCACTGCCACCGTGGAAAAGTAACTGACAACTTTTCGAAAGATATCACCAGGACGGAAAACCTTCCGCGCGAAGTGTCCAACGATACCGGCATAACTGGCGAACGGGAAAAAATCCACCGGCCGGAAGTGGTGACGGTTTTTCCCAAAGTACTGTTACAATTCACTATAAACGAACACGCGATATGATACCGTTCACTCCCAGGTAGAAACGAGCAGCAGCGATCGATGATAGGAGACAGATAGCTTTCGTTCCGATCAAGATTAAGCTGAAGTCATCAATTTTTTGGGATTTATGTGGCACCTTCGTGAAACTCTGCTCTCACCTGATCTTAAGAATTATCGCGATACGTGGAACACGTTGAAAATAAGATTTACGTTTAATCACCGTTAAAATGTATTTATTTTTTTTTCTCCTATTTCCTTTAAAAAATTAATTACGGTAATGGAACATCAGTGAACGTGAGAAATATCGTGCAAATTAACGAGTAATTTCTTTAACAACTCTGTCGTCTTTTTTATCGAAGCAGCACTGCAGTCAATATTGACGTTACGGTAACATCGGGAGATAAGAAAATATAATTGGAAAAGTGGAATGGAAATATTTCGTAATTTTATTTCATAGTGTAAATAAAGGATGGATCGAGAATGAATTATAGGAATTATGTCAAGGTAATGTTGGTTTGTTATAATTGGGAATACGGTAGGATGAAATTGTTTGAGTGTAGTTAATTGAACGGATGGAGTTGGAAGGATCGATAATGTGGAATAGAGTATTTCAATGCGATAAAAATCAAAATTCCAACAGTTACAATTGCCGCGTGATAGAATCGTGTCACGAATTCTCGAGTGTAACGCAATACACGTGCTTAACGATAAGTATTACACTTTAAAATTAGCGAGTAAAGTTGACACTCGACGAGAGACTTCGCTTGAATCGTCAGCTGTAAGTAGATTCGTGACAAATCGAGATAAAATGGAAAAATTTTCAGAATTTTATGCAGTTCTTTTTTTTTACATACCAGTGACAAAAAATTCTAAATAATTGGGAAAAATGAAAGGAAGAATTATGAGGATTTTATGTGACATTACAGAAAAAACAAGATATGTAAAATAATTAAGAAGAAATGAAATTATGAGAATCTCTTAGAATTTGTTATGCTGAAACTTAAAACTAATTGGCGAAAAATGTGAAAAATAACAAAATAAAATGAATGATAATATTCGAACCAAGAAAAAATGAATATTATTCGAACGAAGAGTAGAAAAACATTTTTGCGCGATCGATACTCATAAAATGCTCGTCACGGATAGAAATCACCCGCGAAAAGGTATCAGAATGTATTGTAAAATTTTTCTATGATAAGGTTTTACCACGTCACAGTAACTTTATACGACTTCGTTTTATGTCTGCAAGCTTTTTCGCGTAAGGAGCGCACCTCTCGTTTCCTCAAGGAAGAACCTATTCACATCTCGTATCATCGCAGATAAATTATTTCCCTCTCTACTCACAAATATAATTTCTGTCGTGAAACATTCCGCAAAGACTTCCTCGACTTCTTCATTATCATTTCAATCTGCTGAACAATTACATATCGTACATAATTTCAAACAACTTGCACAAAGAGCCACTTAAAATACAAAACACCATGAAAATACTCTTCAAATCAAACATATCAATATTTCTATCTTAATCAAGATTAATTACTAATTAATCAATCCACTTGAACTCTCCTCTTGAAATGTTCCTTCAAAACAATTCTCAAAAACTTCCTTAAATTCGTCACAATTGTTCAAAATAATACAACTATTTCAAATCAACAAAATAAAATAAAAAAAAAATAATAACTACCTACAAAAAGCACAGTTATTCCCGTTTACTCTCTCATTGTATACCAGCATCCGATAAATAACGAATCGACCATCAAACGAATAATTAATTCCGCGTAACTCAATTACAAGGGATGTCGAGAGTTCAGGCAACGAGAGACGACGAGAGACGACGAGTAACTGTCAAAACTCGCTCAGCGAACCGGCCATCCCCATTGACTTTCTATCTTTCTCTGTGTTCCTTTGGCTGGCGCGCTTACACGTGCTAGTTCTCTCTCTCCCTTCCAGAACGAGGGTTTCCATGTCGACGAGACGACGTACACTATCACCTGCCAGACTGACTCTTGTCTCTCGAACGCAAAGCACCCCGCAATCTTTTGCGCGTGCCATTTGCTCGGCCTAGTCTGACCAGACCCGACCATCAGACGAGTCACGTGCTCGAGCAGACTTGCTTTTACATATCGCATGTGTGCTCTTAATTCTACCAGATGAAAAATTCTTCCTTGTCCTCCTAAAGGGGATCCTGATCGGAGGATGACAAAAGTGAATCTGAGATTGCATAAGTGAAATTGTGATTGAAGATTGCTGATGGTTTAGCCCTTTCAATACGGCGAAAAATCCAGTCCGAATGCCCCCCCCCCCACCATTACCGGGATCAGTTATTTCTCCTTCAAGCGAGTATTAGATAAAATAATTTTTATGCTGAAAACTGAGCAACCTTAACAGTTGTCGCTTGTTTGATTAGATCGAGGACGATCGAGATGAGAAATTTATGAACTCAGAACGATTGAGAATCAGTTTGGAGGCCCAACTTGCCGTTATTTTCTGCCCTAGATATTTTTCAGTAACTGGGACATATGATGTCCCAGCCGTAATATCAAAAATTTTTCAGACTGAGGCAGCACATGTCCCGTCCGGTTCGAAAGGGTTAGAGAAGACGTACAAATGTAGGTGCTAGGTTGAATGAGCTTTTGAGGCTACTTTCGCAAAATTCGTGAAGGTGGTCGAAAGTAGGATGAAAGTAATAGAAAATAGCATGAAGATAGTAGAAAATAGGATGAAGGTAGTCGAAGATAGAGCGAAGGTAGAAGAAAATAGGATGAAGGTGGTCGAAAGTAGGATGAGAATAAATTCGAGAAGAAAATTCCTTGTAGTGTTCTTACAGGGAACTTAGATTAGAGTTTAGTGGAGGATAAATCTGAGATTGCGTAAGTGAAAATCTATTTGTAAATAGAGCCGTACTCAAAGATGGAGAGCAGATAAGTTTAGGAACGGAAATTGACTGGGTTGGGTTTTGATTAGGCTACGGTTAAATTTGAGTAGCACTGACGTCAGCTGCCTATATATATATATTGAGCAATTGGTTACATATGTTGCTTCTAGTGAAAAAAGGCTTTAGAATTATTTGCTCATTTCTGATGCAGTTCTCAAGGTGCTGAAGACACTGGACGGTTTTAACGAGTGACGATGGTAAGATCATTCGAACGATGCTAGTTTTGGCGCGAAATATCGGTTACGCAATGCCTGTATTGCCTGAAATTAGATTACACCCGTGCAGGTTTTAATGCATTAAAGTGACGGTTGTTTTAACTGGAGATGACGTTAGAATTACTTAAACGTTGCAATATTTCGATTACGTAATACGTTTTTCCTCGTGTTAAATCATGTTGCAAAAATTCTTATGCTGATGATATTTTCTTTACATATGCTCAACTCCTTGCTACATTTATTCTTTAAAGCATCAGAATTTATAAAAACTTCCGTCTTATTAATTTCTCAATAACCAGAACAAACTGCAAAGCTTTCAAAATTCTTCTACCATAATTCCTCAATTTATTGACTTCAGCCTTGCATTATTACAGAAACATGAGCGGAACAAATGAATATTCAAGAAAAAAAACTCAACATTTTTCCCTCAACTCTATATTATTCTAGAAACATAAGCGAAATAAATAACTAAGTATTCCAAGAAAAAAAATCATTTCTACTTATTTTCGTCAATTTTACATTACGATAGCATAACCAAAAGAAATAAATATTCAAGAAAAAAATATGGCGATACAAATTTTTAATTTGCTAGCATTTTTTGCCCTTGATATTAACTGTGAGGTATGAAATAATTAACTGCACTGATGATACCAACGTATCGACTTTGGAATTTCAAAGTAACGTTATTCCGCAGCTCACGTATCGTTTTGAATTCCAAGTGTATACATTGATGTAATCGACTTGGTGTACCTACTGCAGAAGCAGTCTTCGAAACTAAATTACAATTCGTATAACGTGCAAGTTATAGGTAAAATAAATCAATGATTTTATCAGTAGCACTATTTGCATGCACATCACGGTTTAAAAGAAAAGAACGAAAAAGTGCGGGGCAAAGTTGGCGCTGAAATTCAAATATTAACGAGATCGAAGATAAAAGAATTTCCAATACGACAGAAAAACTCGTTGATTGTTACAGTAGTAAAATTTTAGTACTGCCAGAAGACTCAAGTATCAACGTAATTGAAGTAGAAACCTCTAAGGGAAATAAAATTTGCGGTAGATTCCAGTTAAACGTAATCTCTCGATACACGTATTAAAAACAATTCTAACTACAGTATTAAAAGACTAAATATACAGTTACTAGAATAGCTGATAAAAAGCATCTACGATCTCCGTTAACCCCTTGCCCTACAATAACGAGCGACACTCGTGATAATATAAATGGGATAGGAAATTTTCAAGTTCTCCAAAATCAATTAAATTGAAAATATTAATGAGACGCGAAGCAATAATATTATTTCTATATCATTAATATTATGTTACATCCTACAGTATATCAAGAATCACTCGATCAATTTTTATTTTTAAATTCTGAATAATAGCAGAAGCAGTCACGAAACAAATCACAATGGAAGGGCTTAAACAAAATGCAAAACAACTCAATTAAACGAAAATAATGATAAATTTAATTTAATCTCTATCATCGAATACGCGCGTAATTCCTTCTCTGTCCACGAATGACTAATAAAAATTTCAACAATTACCGTTCAACAACGCGTATTCGCAGAAATAATTTGAAATGATTGCTCGAAATCTAGAGAACTGTGATTTTCCCGCTCGACCAAAGGATATCTACGTGAATTATGGGTTAGAGCTCTATAAGAAAAATGGTGGCAGTTAACAACAGAAAGTAAGATCTATATGTATTTGCCAATATCCGTTGTCCCAAGGTTAACAAGCATTGCCAGAATCATCATTGCAAGCATCGTTGAATAATTGAATTTTATCGACTGACAGGGATAATTAGGTATCGTCTTCCGTTCGCTTGCGAAGGAAGGCAAGGAGTATAGCGGATTTCTGTTTTGAGAACGTCATTATCGGGCACACGTCCTTTAAGGGAAGTAGGTTGTACGTGCCTCTAAAGGACATTACATTTCAGTGGCTCCGTCAGAAATGTCAATCCTCCGGAGTGCTTTTACATTCATCGATTTTTACGCGAAACAGCTATATAACAGTTTTATCTATGACTCTCATTTTCCGTCTGGGATTATTACATTGCTGGGAAAGAGCAATTTCTACCAGCCGGAAGGTACTTCTTCCGTGTATTTCCGGTCTTGCGAGAAATTTAATGCGCGGTGGAATTTCCTCAGTTTTTTTTTCCTTGATACGATTTCTTCGTCTTACAAACTGCACCCTTACGATATCGAACAATTTATTCATCATATTTCAAACTATTTTTAATGTAACTAATAATTCTTTCTTCTTAGAGGTGAACCTTATTTCTATTGGAACGATCGGAGATAAATTATTTCTCCTATTTACAAATTAAAATCGTATGGTGCAGTAATTCGAAAAAATTATATACGTGGAAAGTAAATAAGTATATAATTTTTTCGAATTATTGCACCATAAGAATATATCCTTACAATATTGAATAATTTTTCCATAAAATTCGGATCTATTTCACCTTCCACCGTTGAATTATATTTAACGTATTAAAATTTCAAAGGTGGAAATATAAACGGGCAAAATATATAAAAATGTAAATAGAAATTCGTTGACAGTAATATACGTATTTACCAGCCGTATTTGCGAGTTTCAGTACGAGGTAGAAATAAAAGCAGATAAGTTAACAAAGAGAATCATATAACAAGAAGGAGCGGCCCTTGCCATTATTCGTATGGGGATGTGCGGAAATGTCTAGGTGTACGTACAATCATGGGTATGCTTGTGTTACATGTTTACCTGTACGATACTGCACGAATGTGTTTCCGTGTTTGTGATCAGCAACGATGTGATCAGTCGATAGGGCACACGTAAAGCCACACCCTTCGTAGAATGAGGCTTTGTGTCTTTTTCTATCGTAAGATATTAAAAAGAACATCGGACAGGAAAAAGATCAGACGAAAAAAGAAACTTCCAATTACTGCATCGTTAGAAGAGAATCTTACGTTCGTTATTTCACCAAGGGATATCGAGTTTTCTATAATGATGATATATTAATTTACCTCAATAAATCCCCGGCAAAATATCATTCAAATAAATTCAAAATAAGTAGAAGTATTATTTAATTTAAGAAGAATTTTAAATGAGAATTTCAAGATTCATAATGTTAATTCACTTTTACGTAATAAATCATTACTCAATCATTACTGTAAAGTTTCGTGCGGGGAAAACAGATAAACTGAACTTTGACATTTTTCGTGTTACGTGTCTTAATCATGTGGTGATACCGTGAATAATAAAGTTCGTATAATTTCATTCCAACATTATAAATGAACGATCGCGAGAAAAAAGGACAACGTTACTTGAAATCGATTTTATGAGAATCTATTTCTGGTGTTAATTAATTTGTATGTAATCACAGTCACCCCAACCATTTCGTGGAAAGGGGACAAAGTAAGCTGAACCTTGTCACTTTTAATAATTCACGCCTTAATCAAAGGACGGGGCTTTTTGTTTGAAATATAGGTCGAGTATCGTCCGACCACTCCCCGGAAGACGCGAAACGGACATGCAATCGGATTGCCGTGTTTTTTTAGCATTCGTGAACCGCCGTTTATCTCTTTTCCCTTCTACGATTATCTCTTCTCATTGTCACGTTCAATGAAAAATGATCATTGGCAGTAGGTGTGACCTATGTGAGGTCTTTCTTCTTATCTCTGCATTTCCAACGAGGTATCGATCTTAAAGTGAACACCTTACACTTGCCACAGTGACATTTATTATGCTAATGTTGTGATCGATGGACTTATCGTGGAGGTAAGAAAAATATGGTTTATCTTTGCAGGAATGAGAAGTTGAGGAGCTGTTGGGTTCAAAGTGCAAAGGAAAGATGTTTGAATCGCTAGATTACAGATAATCCTTATTCTAAGGGTAACAGTGTTTTGGTTTTAGAGTCGATTTATTTAAAACCTACAGTTTTAAGTGAGTTTTGGCTCTTCGACGCTTGGGGATTTAATATAAATTAACTAATATCGTTTAACACTAGAACTACCGGCGTTAAATCTGTTATAATTAAATATGTTAAATAAATACTTTGAAACGAGGTGAATTATGAAGTGTAAAGGATGATCGATTTAGTAATCTGTGTTTTGTATGATAGATGTAGAATTTCAATTCTGTGATTGTCCAATAAACTTGAAATATGTTTGGAAAAAATTGGGTACTAGTCGTTTTGACTAGCTTGGTAGTTCTAGTGTTAATTGGTAAGCATATTTCACTTAAGATTTAGAGTGTAAGGTGTACAGAACAGAATGAAAAAGGGTGTGACATAAATTACGTATTAATGGGAGAAAAAATTCACAATTTGAACTCGTGCCCAACATTCTATACAGACAATTTGGAAGTTCGAGACTTGAAGTCTGCAGTCGTTGTATTTACATCCTTCTTATTCTAGGTAAATGCAATTTTTATCTGGTATTCCATTGTATCCAACTCTAATTTTACTTTACTTTATTTTTTCATCCTTAGATTTTCTATATTTTCAATCTAGAGTTATACAAGTTTGCTAAAAATGGTGTTAGCCCTCTTATCGTCTTCTTTATAGTTCTAAATGGCAACTTTTTCGTAAGGTGGTTCTATAGAAGTATCTCAAGATACTTGAATAGAACGCACCTTGAATAGAATACAATGACTATAATATAGAATAGCTAGGAATACAAAGCTTCTAACAATCAGAGATACACCGTTGCTATATTAACGTCAAATAACCAACCTAACTTACACTTCTCAACGTATTGGCAAAGTGATATTAATAAATACGCTATAAATATATTATACAATGAAATAACACTCAACGATTGTAAATTCTAGTTTAACCACTCTCTGGTCGAAAAAGAAGAGACGAAGAAAAGACGAAGGGAGGAATAGAGAGGGAGAGGGGATCAAGACGAACCTTTGTAATTTGGCACCGCAGGGTCTTCTTAAGTGCCAATGCGGACGTATAGTGCACAAACCACTTTGAAACAGGTTGCCTTTGAAAGCACGTGCATCGTACATACATACATACACATGACATTTAATCGGAGCGACCTGTGCTCCGTTGTAACGACACAAAATTATCCGTTTATACGAATAAACGACACTAGCTTAACACTACACTCATGATGACCAAGAAAGCTAAAAACAGATTTCTAAATTATTACATCTTTTAAATTATTGTTTGTATAAGAATATTTTTCGTGTGTAATATCTATGGCAAATAGTATAATATCTATGGATATTACATAGGAAAAATATTTTAGTGCAATGGTTGAAATTCAGATGTAATAATTTATAAATCTATTCTATATAATATCAGATTGTTGCATAAACTCTGTCGTATTTTTGAGGGAAATTTAAACTGCTATAACTTTGAATAGAAAGTTAACCCGTTTGCATCACAAGCGCATATATGCGCGCACTTTTTCTGGCCACTATCATCGATACGCATTTATGCATTCACATTGTGAGTGAATAGCAACACATACGAACAGTCTAAATTATTTATACCACCTTCGTCGATTAAAGTCCAATATCACTTTTTCAAATACTGCTAGAGTTAGACTTAATATAAAGAAATGTGATAGTATATATACATTTTTGAATTTGTCATGTGATGGAAATGGATTAATAAAATCTAAGTCATAAATATTATACGGGAAAGAAATTCTAGTACAAGTAACAATTGAAATTTAGATATGTAATTCCATAAGAGCCTATAGTTCCTATGAAAACAGGATACTTAGTGATATGTCTGACTTTAACCTTCTTATTTCTACTGAGAAATATTTTCTACCGCTTAGGCATATCATTGCTAACTTCTATGGTTTTAAACTCACGTAAAACTATGAAATAAGTAAGCTACAAATTTGTACGTCGGAAAGAAGGAGAACCAGTTTGTGAGTAATCTGAAAAACAAACCGAAAGTCTGCAATACGATGAGGTCATTCTTCTCCTTTAGTTCTTCTCGTTAGATGATCTATCTATGTAAATTAGCAAGCGGTCAAGATAAATTTATTGAAATTTGTAACACCGGATTTCGTTCTGGCGAATTAATGAGATGCGAAGTTGTTGCTTTAGGATTTAATGTGTAGGATCACGAAGATCAATACAACGTATCTTGCATGAATTAAACCGAATAAGTCGGGATCAGGTTACTTCGTGCGGTCTGACTTTGTTTTCTGATTTCACTTGCGTGATATCAAGGTGACATGCAGTGACTGAAATATTATAATTAAATATATAAACTCACAGTCGAATTCTAAATTCAAAATTAATTTCTTTTACAATTTAACAATCCTACTCATCGTTACTCGATCCTTTCTTCATCTACCAGTTGCCTATCCGTTAAGCCTTTAACCTACGATTTCTTTTTGATAGGGCGGACAAAGACTGTTAATTCCTGAAATGAAAAGGATTCGTCGATTTCTGATATTTCGTATAACTGCACATGATATTAATAGTACAGAAATAATGAGACCGTTTCGTGATCGACTGATATTGTTAATTTAATAGTTTTTGGAAGACTTCAAAATTTCCTATTGCACTTTTCCGCGCTACGAATCTCACGCGTAGTTATAGGCTAAATGGTTAATTCGATGATACTGCCAATTTAATATTTCCTATCGCAAAATAACAATTTTTATTCAACGATAACCCTAATATAGATGCCACAATCTGAAGATGAATATACGAAAATTCAAATGACATTCCATACTGAAAATGAACATAAAGCAATGATTGTATTTCCACGTGAAATTGCAAAGGGTTTAATGAATCAATAGACAAAGGTACATTCAACGATAGCATCGGTTGGCTAGGACAGGTTATTAAGTCCGTACAGACGGAAAATAACTTTATGATTGAGAATGGCTAACCGGTGCCAAGCGAATTTTTATGACATTGGCGTAGATTTGCGAAAGGAAGAGGAGGAGGTGGAGCAAAATCCGCTCCCATTCTTCACGAAAATAACTCCATGAAATTGGGACGTACTAGATGAAGAGCTGGCTAACGTTCAGCGGCGTATCTCACGTGAGGAGAAATCTCGTTCCGCGTTGTTTTCCTACGTATTAATCGAAGGAATGCGCTTAATCATTGGCCGATGATGGAGAAGAAATAAAAGGAACGATCCTAAAGATTTACCATCATTTTTCCGACCGATCTCTATAGGGGGAAGGCTACCTAACAAATCGATTCATTCACGAGGGTGAGGCTGGCGAATAATTAATTAATTAATCACGTACAAAGAAAGTGAAAGTGAAGAAGATTACATTTCAATTCTTCATTGTTGTTCTTCTTCTCGTTCTGTACTCGTGCCATTGTGATTTTAAACACTAATTTACTTAATCCTCTCGATATCAGTTTTGTAGAAAATCAAGTAGGCTTAAACTAAGATGTTCTCGTTAGAGATTTCATTTTGATCAACGTATATTTTATGGAAGGTCTTATAAAATGTTACTAAACTTTCTTTGAATTATATAAGTGACGATGATAGCGAAAGGATTAAGATACTTTAAATGTTTACGTTACGGTAAATGTATTAATCCGGAGATTATGTATAATTGTTGAGTATTATATATAATCACTACTACATTTTTTAAACGTGATAAATTCTTGAATATTTATCAGATTAATCGACGAGTTTTTATAATTCACAACTCGTAATGGCGAATGTGATAGAAAAATATAATTCCAATATTTTTACTCGAGCTATCTAAAACTGTACGGAGCAAACATTAATTTATCTTTTCGTTACGATCATCGAAATTAAATCAAACTCTTCAGAAACATTTATCCTGTTATACACAATTCATTCTCTAAGTTAGGTGCCTGTACCAAAAAGATGAATTAGGCTTGGATGGGCACAGTTTTAAATAACGGCCACCATAAAATGGCCCGACCGAACATTGAAATGATATTTTTTTATCACATTCGCCATTACAAGTTGAGAGCTATATAAATTCACTGGTTAATTAGATAAATATTCCAAAATTCATCACAATTTACCGAACTTAATGATGATTATACATAGTCCCCGAATTAATCACATTTACCGTAACACATACAAACAATTTATATATAAGATCCTTTATTCTAGTATAATTGCCATTGTTATTGCCAATTAAAAGTTCTTTCAATAAAATGGAGAAAGTTAGCTGGAGTTCTCGAAGTATTTATTCCTCTTCTTGCAGAAGAGAGTATTTTACTATTATACTGTTATTTCAATGTTTCACTAACTCCTATAAAACTCCAACGTAAAATATACAGACGCTAATGTACGCAAATAAGTCTGTATAGTATAATTTTACAACACAGCTCCGGACAGGTTATCGAAGGAATGTAAATAGAGTTACCAAGGTCGAAGGACCCTACTTCCAATACTTCTAAATGCGTCCAATGAAAATGTGATTTCACCTCGCAAGAAAAAAAAGAATCTGCTGTTACACTTAGTAGTAACAGCGTGTATATTTGAATTTAACGTGACTACCATGTTATCGATCATTTCGTACTGATTTATACCAAGGCTATGAGACCATACTCTTGAATGAAAGAAACCTGATGTATCGACTATTTCAATAAGTGCATATGCACAAAGATACATATACTCAAACGTTTCTGCACCCGCGAAAAATGTCCTCTCGCAATGTGCATTAGGAATGTGTGCACGGAGACGTTGCAACGTTCAGCTGGGTCACTGTGATCGATGCATTATGCAACAAGTAGTAAGTTTTAAGTATAACACCTGGACTCGTACGCACGAATATTTTTCAAACCTCGAAGCTACGTTACTAAAAGGTCAACGAAGCATCCAAAGTGTAACGGACGAAACTTGTTTTGGTTCTGACCACCTAATGTTTATATCATAGATTTCCTGGAACCACGAAATTTCATTGTTCTCACGAGTTTCAATACGAGATTTGACACTAGAACGATCGCTTTTATGTCTATTATGTTTAAACGTCTATGAACTCGCCTGACTTTGAGATGACGTCGTACAACACCTGTGTCTCTATTCATCGAAATACGTTAACTATCTAGTCGAAGTGCTGGAATTAAATTCATGAAAGTCATGAGCACACTGCGGTATCGAATATTCATAACTCAAGTTGAAGAAATTATTTGAGATTTGATATTTAACGTATTCCAAAGTCCCATTGCGTAACTTTCAGTAGGGAAGTATTCGGACTACCGAGGATTAAATATGTCAGGTAAATGCATTGAAAACAGAGGAAACGAGGGGTGAAAGAAGATTAATTGAGTAATTTAGGTTTTAGAAAATGAGAGCGGAATATTTACTAGCTATATTACTAAGGGAGATTTTGAGAGAGAATTATGATCCAGTTGTCTTCATCGCCTTCGTAGTTTAGTGTTGATCTATATGTTAAATCGATAACAGATACTATGATAGAGTGATACGAAACTACGTATTATTTCGTTGGGAATTCAAACTTGCATAATCGTTACTGTAATTTGTTGTGATCTGTGCACAAACGTAGCTACGATACTTGAGGGAATGTGTGAATACGCATGTATATTTGTGTGTGTGTGTGACTGTTATGTGCGAGGGAGAATGCTTTATATATATTAAATCAAAGTGTGCATTGTTTACGTTATTTTATTCTTAGCTGTTCTAATTCGTAGGAATGTATAACGAGGAGATCGAAGAATGCGCCTTGGATTAACGGTTTACTTATGTAAAGCCGGGAATTTAAAATATGATCGTGAAAAATTATAGTACGATCGAACGTTCGTGTTTCAGGTGTCCGAGGAATTTTACGATCGATGCCTAGCGTGGAAAGGTCATTATATATTAGATAGAAAATCGTGAATGGAGACCAGAGGCACTAAATTTCAGGAATTATCGTCTACGCCTTCAATATTCGACAGTAAATAATACGAAACAAAATGGTGCTATACGTATTACAGGATTTATCAACAATACATTTTATAACGATAAATAAGTAACATTAATAAAGTTTCACTAGTGATTGAAAGTAACACCTGTACCAGAGAAACTGTTGGACGATATACGTAAGTAACAGTTAAATGGTATATGGTTCTCGTCCGACAAAGGATTGAATTTGTTGCCGACTTTTTCTCTTGGTCCCGTATAAACAAAATGTTAAAACGCTATCAGTAAAAATGTGTCAAGAACTGTTAACACGTTGACACGAATTACGACACTGCATCAAATATTTGGACAATGAAATTGAAAAAAAAATTAATATCGATAGATGTATCTGTCAATTCGGTCTTGGGACTAATTCATTCCGAATGGAGTTAACAATACACTAGAAATATTCAACATACGTAACATAACCTCCTCTGTATTGTACAAAGAGTCAGTTAAAAGTTACAGAGGGGATACACAACATATCATAATATAAATAAAAGTACTTACAAATCTCGTGCCGTTTGTCCGTGATGACTATACCGCCGCACGCATGTTGCCAGCTCGTCAGCATTTCACAGCGTCAGGAGATAAATCCGAGTAAACTCCAAGGAAACCACACAGATGTACACTAACACGCGCGAACTTAAGCGCCAATGTACATTCGTTCCGTCAGGTAAAACGACCTTTCAAGTCTCCCATACTTTCGCACTCAGCATATCGAAAGAAATCGAAAAGACCGACAACCGAATGTAACTTGCCAACTATCAATGTTACTTCTATGATAGGTGTCACGTTTACTCACGACTTTTCCCCTTTCTCTTTTTTTCATACGTTTTAAGGGCATACGCGAATCGGTGGCTCGTGATCGACACTTTAAAGAAACACGAGTCGCGCGTGCGACACAGTCGAGGTCCACGTCGTTTGTCATAGGCGCTACCTAGATTCTAAAGCTAAACGTAAAGCACGTAGGAGTAATGTACATGTGACGGAATCAGGTATTTATTATTAACCCCTCAGGCCATGGGCGCGTAACGGCGTCCAACCTGTCCAACCACGAGTGTCATGGCGCCAGACGCTCAGAATGATGATTGGATGTCCCACTAGATGACGCCAGTAATCGGTGGAATAGAAACACTCGCGATGTAAAGGTAATGAGAACGAGATATTGTTAATGGCACTTGGATAATAATGAGAATTGCGTCACGACGTAATTGTTCCGTTACGCGACACGAACGGCACGTACGCACTACTCGACGGTCGGACGGCGAAAGAGAGTGAGAGGTAGGCTTAAGGCACTGCGCTGCCGGTGATTGGCGCGCCGCTATTGGTCGAGCGCGGTAAGCCAATAAGGGAGCGGCACGGGAACGCACCAAAATCAGTTTTCGGATATGGCGTTGTAATAAAATTGTGTGTGGTGATTAATACGAGTGTTTGGTTCTCTTGTAATTGTGGAGAACTTATCAATGAATTCTGATAAAAATATAACCTCTATTCCAGTGCCTAATCTGTATGATGAAAAATATTTGGAATTTGTGGATAATGTCTTAAGAGAGTCGGCTGAAAGTTTTGAGAAAGAGCAGAAATGTATGTATGCTTATATCTTTGGTTAATTGTGTTTTTCGAATTGATTGAAATTGAATGATTTTAGTTTCTGATAAAGTACTGTTGAGTCTCTATAACATTTTTGGTGGGGTATTTGAAAGAGCATTAGAATTGTACGAAAAAGGACGTATAACACACATTTATCCCGAATCTGCTACTACAAAACTTAATGACAAACATTATGTCAGACATTTAATACAGGTTAAAGGAATTTCTGGAACGTTGTACATGATATTTCCCGATATAAATTATTGTACTTGTGCTTCCTTTAGGTATAGTTAATTTTAAGATTATGATTAATTAAATTAACGAATGATACACAATTCTTCAAGGACCATTGACTTTTTAGGAGTCAAGTATTAGAGAACAGAGTTATATTTACTTGTAAGCACGTTCTAGCAGCTTGGTTAGGTTCGATTGATAAAGAAAAATTGTTGTACCAGCAAATAACGGAGAAACAATTTCAAAACATATTGTTATACCAAGTTTCGTACAAGCAGCATGTATTCTGATACAGAAAGTTACAAATTAGTCGCAAAATTAGGAAATCTTAAGACTATTGTTCAGTTGTTAAAAGCTGTCAATTTTAAAGAGGTAGTGCATCATGGGGTTATTCTTTAAAAATTGTATTAATTTCAATAAAGTGACGTTTGAAAACTTAGAAACCCTCTTCTTTCATTTAGACTGCAACTTGTTTTGGTACAGAAAATGGTTTGAAAGTAACTGTCGAGGATGCAAAGTGCATGCAGGCTAGTGCTTACATTCCATCTTATGTGTTCGAGGAATTTAATTTAAAAGAAGATGTAATTTTTAGAATTAACCTAAACATTCTTGTAGAATGTCTGTGTATGTTTTGGAACACTATAAATTCCCAAGGGAATTCCGTGGCATTGCAACTATTTTACAAAGTAAACATAATTTTTATACATGATTCAAACATATGTAATTAATACTTCTTAATTATTAATCCTTAATAATTACGGCGATAGGGCTTTGGCCATCCTGTAACTGTACTTATCGAAGAAGATGGAGTTATAACAGATTGCTCGTTAAAGACTCAGGAACCTGATGAGATTTTAGATTTTCATCTTGATCCTGAAAATGTAGTAAACAAAGTAGTACTACAAACTGAGCTGTTGAAGGATATTTTAGCAGAGCTTGACCCAACTAGCGATTTAATTGAGGTAGCTAATGATGTTGTGTTAGTGTAGACACTGTTGCTAAATCCATATGATTACATTTCAGCTGCTCTTATCACCTTCATCACCTTTCTTTCGAATTAGTACAGCTGGTTTAGCTGGAATTTGTCATATTGAATTACCACACAATGGTGATTTGGTAGATAATTTTGAATGCAATACGACAGCTAGTTCCAGTTATAAATTAACACACATTAAACCAGCTATGAAGGCATTGTTATATGCCAATAAAGTTTCTTTGAGAACTGATAGTTGTGGGTTGTTATGTTTCCAATATATGGTTAAGACTGAAGAAGGACATACTTGTTACATTGAGTATTATGTAAGAATCTATACATAAGTACATGCATAATATTGTTTTACACCAATAACACATATACACATCTATAAAAAGATGTCTTGTTTCAGGTTTCACCTGTAATTGATTCAGATGAATAATCCATTTATAATTTAAAATGCACAATAAATTTTTTTAAATATTTTTTTATACATTAAGTTGTCTCTTCATTTACCTTTCAAATAATTACGATTAAGTTTATTTTTTTCGTATTTATTTACTATCATAATTGTAGAGTTATTAAGGAAGGAACGATGGATTATCAAATTTATGTTTACTTTAAATAAATTTTATTTACGAAAAAAAAGACCATACCATTAACCTTATCACGGATAATAGTGGACGTATGTGAAAGCAAGTATTCAAATCATATAAACGCATACAAAAAAGATATAAAGTGCCGAAAGTTTCGAAATATTATACAATAGATGTATAATGATAACAGGATAACACACTCGAAATCTCTGCGAATTCTTCCACTTAAAAGTGTCATCGACAGATTTATCTACAAGCAAAATTTTTCAATGGCTAACGATTCCTCGTACACTAATCGATACTGAGATTTTCGTCGCCATCACTATCGAAAGATCATTATGAAAAAAAGTTCGTAGAAACTTTTACAATTCTGCGGAGGTTTTCTTAAGCTAATGAAACTTTCATAGCAAGTGTACATTGTGCGTAATATTCGAGTAATTTCTTTAGAAGACTCTTATTCCTGCAGCTTGTAAACTCTCGTGCACACAATATCGTCGACCTTCATGATCTGCAAGGACAAATTCATATTTATTAGAATACTAATTATATTTATACTAACATTTATACTAATATTTTTTATAATACCACATATTGGTTCAAGAAATGAATTTCTTCGTATTTTAGCATAAAAGTGAAACGAGTTTTTCATATTTCAAATGAAGCTTATAACCCAACCACCTATGGCCATCTTTGAGGTGAAGCCATAATCATCACTGTAATACTTATCTGATTTCTGAACAAAAAACATATTCTAGTTTTGCGTTAAAATACGAAGAAGCTTTTTTCTCAATGCGATATATATTTTCCGTCAAATGCAATATTTCCAGCTTAAACTTTCGTGCATTAACGTCCATCTTGTGGACCCCAATCGATCGTCATTAACGCCATTGTGAAGCTTATTGTTAAATTATACGAGTCACGAATACAAGAAGTATGTAGTAATTGGCGGACCTTTTGACCAATGACTGACTCATTGGTATTATCATTAGACGTTTGACCTATTATATCCTATTGTACGGTTCAGTGTAATGAAATTTTCATTACAAAAGTGATCGTTTAATTGAAGCTTTAAACTCGCCATTTTTCTTTTCCCCACGACTCTTAATTACGTAATTCATTCAAGCTTAATCTCAATAAATACTTTCATTATCATACTATAACTGAAATCAATTGGAACTTTTGTCGTTTCTTCCATTATAAAAGTATACATACCGCTTTCATCTCAGTCGGCGTGAATTCTCTCTCAATTGTAGTCTGCTTATCGCCTTTCTGTAACTGGATAAGTTTGTTTCCCTCCAAGGTGCAGACGCTCTTCACCTTTCTTCCATCAATCGTCTCTTCGTCGAATTCTTCACCGAGTTTGAATTTTATTTCGGTATTCTTGAATGGACTACTGGTCTTCAACGTGTACAAACCATTGTTCTCCGTCAATTCAACGACGGGACTTACGGTGCTGCCCATTTTACGTGTCATCATGCCTACGCCTGAAAGAAAAGGAAGCACGCTTTAGAAATCTATAGAATCACAAGGATACTCCAAGTTCTGTTTTTTTATTCCTTTGAATTCTTCCACAGAGATCATATTTCTTTGCATCTCCTTTTCTTCGTTTTTAGCACTTTTTCGACACTTTGCAATTTCATTTTTGCAATACATTCAATAGATTGAATAACAAGTTGAATAATAATACGGTGGAATGAAAAGAAGTTAAATACATTCTATTTAACACTAAAACTACCAAGGTCGTCAAAATTTCCCATATCTTCCGAAAAGTTCTCCAAACCCCAATACGGTAGCCATAAAATAAATACTCCACTTGCATCTTCCAAAACTTAATTTACTTAATTGATCAGCCGCTACACCTCTTGATTTCTCTTCTTCCGGAGTAGTTATTAAGTATATTTAAATATAACAAATATAAGTAGTTTTAGTCTTAAAGTTCTCACCTAAGGCTTTCATGTACTCGTCCATTTTTTCGCTCGCATGGAGCTTGTATCGTTTTCCTAATATTCCCTCGAGCATTTTGAACGGAGATCGGAGACGTTACGATGCACAATTGTTAATAGCGAAAGGAATAATCAACGAGACAGTGTCGACGTTCCATTATATATATAAATCCTATACTAAGGCTGGATACATACCGCGAAATCAGTAGATTTCTTATCAAATATATAAGAAGCATTTACAGTTTAATTAAAAATACAAACTTTGAAGTTTGACCCTTCGCGATACGAACCAGTTGTGTTATTTGTATAAGTCACGGTACAACGTACGCTTTTGTGTAAATCTATACAAAGTAATTCCATGTACTTTCACCCAATAATGATGAACAGACGTATCACTTGATAAACCGAGATCAATTAACGTATCTAAAATTATACGATAATTACAGCAATTTGTGTATTATGCCTCAATGACACGTCTTACATAATTGTTGTCATTATTTGCTTAATAACATTCTTGTGGAAGTGTCGGAATGTAAACACCACGGTATAAAGTCTTAAAACGTTAATTTACGATTTTGCTGATTAACATATACATTAACAGTGATAATTTCACTGATAAAGAGTCAGGTGTAAATCAAACAAATATAAAGTCGTGCGATTTTTTTCTCTCTCTTTCGTAGGATCGAAAGACAGAACAAAGTACATTGCCTTCTCGAGTTCGTAATACTTTGACTTGTCGCAGACCGAGGGAACCTGTTCGTTCATTTAATTTCCGGTTAACAACTCCGTAAAATTACAGACGGCTAAACGTCGACGAGAGGGCAAGGATATCGTTACCAATCATTTAACAACGTTCAACTGGTTTCTATATCTCAAACATTATTTATAATGTAACTCGACACTCGGATGTTTTGTTGTGTACCGATAATTTGTAATACAAAACAGGTTTTGCATACTTCCGGTAACGTCTTGAAGAATTCTGAAGCGAGACCATTGACCGGATAATTATTCGATGATGATTAGTTAAGGTGATACCTTAGTTGCTTGAACTTCGTAAGGTCTGAGAGGGAGGAGAATAAATTTTCCGAGTAACAGACGTTGGAATGATTCGACTGACAATTGGGATTTATTAATCTCGCTGGTAAATTAATTCAAGTGCTAAATTGGAGTACAATCGGACTGTCTGCGGCACATGGTGGGAATTAAGCTTGAGGTCAGGTCGTTGCACGGCTATGGGAGCATAGTTCAACATATTAAAATTGATTATCTTATTTATCATTACTATACTTCGTTCTAATATTATAAATGAAGCTCGTTCAATTGTTGCTTTATTGAATTTAATGGTAATCATATTAAATCTCTCTCCCTCTACGTTAATTATTCCTGTGACCTGTGAACTATCAACGTGTACGCACATTATTCGTATTTTTTACCTTACTCTCTGTAAATTAAACGCATGCAAATACCAACGTTATTGTATTAATTAATAAACTCATAAAGCTAATACATCTGTATTTAATAAACGTATAATTTTGTAGATTGCTTGAAATATCCGTTATAAATTCAATTTGTACACTGAAATTACCGGATTTCCTAATTATCACTCGATATTAGTTCTACACTGATAGGAATCATTAACGATTCATCGATGCCGTCTGTATATTTACTACATATCACCTTTTGAACAGACTGCGGATTAATGAGAGACCACTTAACCGCGGTGTCTATATCAGAGAAGGTCAAGTTGTCATTTAATACGTGAAACGTAATTTTCATTCGATATCCTTGCACGATCTCAATTACTCGATCTGCAATATAGGATACGTATCGCGCAAAGCTCACGATAATAGCTTTTTATCGGTCCTTGTGTTTTCCATAATAAAAATCCCGTATTGTAAATCGTGATTGTCGTAGTCGAAGGATATTCTACCAAAGTGCAACCGGATAAAGAACGTATGGACTTTGTAGATACGTACCGAGGGCCTTCATGAATTCGTCGAAATTCTCGCTGCTGAAAAGCTTGTACCTTTTCCCAAGGAACTGTTCGGCCGGCATGGCGATCGATTGAAAATGTCTAGGGCTCTCGAGCACGTGACCGAAAGGAACGAAGATCAGCGGAAAATCCGGTGAATCGAAGGAAGAAACGGTGCTCGCTGTTTCGTCGCCGACTCTGAACTGAGCAGAATCCGAATGGATGAGGAACGTTAAAGGTAGGAAAGTGGCAGCATACTCCGCACTGGCTCCGACTATTGCACACCTCTCTTCTTATTTGCTCTGTCTGCCTTTCTCTCTCTCTCATTCAACTCGTTCACTCTCTCTCTCTTCCTCTCTGTAATCTATTCCTCTCCTCCTACTTCCTCACCCTGTTTCTCGTTCCCACTCCTTCGATCGTTTCATTTCTCTCCATTCTGCCCAACCCCTTTTCGTCCTTTCCTCTTTCGCCTTCTCTTTCTCATTCCTGTTTTCCTGTCTCTCTCTTTTTTTTACCTTCCATTTCAAAAGTCTACTCTCTCTTTCACTCGTCCATTTGGCAACTCCCCTCTCGGAATATTCACAGCTGCTGTGGTGAGTCGATGGTCTTCTGCGCTTGCACGTTTTAACATCGTTCTGTCTCCTTTCGACCACGCTATTACATCGGTATCATCCAGTTTGTTATCTGTTACAGCTAAATTTTCAAAATAACAGGTTTAATAACATGAATTGCAGGTATCTTATTTCGATTTGGGACGATTATGCTCCATTCTATCAAACTTGACGGTATAAGGTGTCATTATCGCGTGACTGATATTTGTAAATGATAGTGGTTACGTGTTTTTTTTCATTGCAGGATTTTCACGAAGCCTTGTTGCAGTTTATTATGGCAAGGACATATTAATGGATCGTTATATTATCATGCTATCGTTTATTTCATAAAAATAAATGTTTTAGTGAGCATTTCAAAGGGGTTTGAAAAGTAGTACATGGAGTAATGTAGAAAAGTACTGGGCATGCGCGATATACATCTGACCATGTCAATACCCGTTTCCTATTGGATGGGATCGTCTGTGCGGGATAATTTAACCAATCACAGGAGGATAAGTCAAAAATGCTTGTTACTCCTAATGATTCAGGACGCTAGGAATTAAGCGTTCACATCGAGGAGCGATATATATTTGACCCGTTGTACCAACGTCTACAGATTCTGATTCAGGTTCCTATCATATATTAATAATCTAAGATACCAATTATAAAATTCAATTATATCCTTCCCTATCAACCACCTAAACACCCTAAATTTATTGTTGCTTCCCTGCGGCATACTTCTTGCACAGCTACTTAATCAGGATACTCCTATGAGTAAAAAAACTTTGCCGTACGAAGTTGAATTCTAAAACCTCTATAGCTATACATAAATTTTTGAAATAATCTTTATTATCATTTACCACCAATATAGCATAAATCAATATAAAAATCATAATCGCAGCTGATCAGAAAACATATTTGTTTTTGTCACTTTATCGAAAAGCAATTTTAATATCGCAATCTCCATCGTGCATCGAGCGAGTTCCTATAAATAATAAACAAGACCTCGAACATTGTATCTCCATTTTGAGCGAGCTTCACGTCTATTTCATCGCGTTTAGTGAACTCTCCCATGGTCGATATCGGCGCGATGGAAACGCGACGACGTGGCCGCAGCCGTATCCGCGTACGCTCAAGCTGGATATGTTGACGATCATATAGCAACGCGCCATTTTCGACGCTACTCCTTGAGTAGATTTGGCAACGTCGAGACGGTGCGAATTCCGCACCCGCAACACGTGAACTTGAACTCCACAGCGAACGATGTCGAGTAGTTATGGTGCAGTACAATCGCATGATCTATTTGCACATTTATATTCCTGCGATTTATCATTTTTCCAATCCTCAACAACATGTCCTATATGAGTCACGTGATCATTCATGACATTAACGTCACCTTAAGTTCCATACCTCAAAAATAACCCTCGACAAAGAATTGAAATAATGAAGGGTACGATGTTACATTGTATTCCACAATTGGTACCAATTAATTACAATTACAAGAGCATTTTTAAATCTAAAATTATCATGGCGGATCCCACGGTATTGAAAATACAAAGGTACTCCACTTAAGTCCCAAAACTTGACGTCTACGCAGAAAAGGAGCCATTGGGCCGGGCAATATTTGCGGGTTCCGTCGGCTTTCAAGTCTCCAAGTAGATTTGGCAACGCTGGGACATAGCAGCGGCATAGATTCCGCTCCGCAACCGCAACCGCACGCCTGCCTAGCGCCATGATGCCAAACCAAGCTAGCCGTGCAACGGTTTCTCCGCAGTGACGCGCAAGCTGCCGCCGACGTCGTAGTCTCTACAATCGCCTGCGGGATACCCTCCGTCCGAAATACCTTAACAGTTTCTCAGCCGGTTTTCACTTCGAAAATTTCGTATATCGCGAAGATTTTTCATCTCAGCTCATTACAATATCCTCATTAACAATTGGACCATTCGAGTTATCAGGTCGTGGAGGAGATGAATTAATCCAAATCAATATTATCCTATTTCTTTTCCCCTTTATCGGTACAAAGGTCATTGAATAACTCCGTAACCTTCCCTCGTAAGTCTTAATACTTTCCATCAACGTTCGAGTTATCTGTCCTTTCAACTTTCCCTATTTTTTCGTACGTACGATCTCGTTGGACTTAAAACTCTACGAAGACAAAGAAACGAGGGTTGTTGACGCGTTTCTGATCATATCATCGAACATGTTCGACACGGAGAAATTTATCGAGGAAATAGAAAAACGACCGGCGATTTACGACGTGAATCGTAGCGAGTACAACGACCGTAACGCCAAGATGACCGCGTGGGACGAGGTCTGCCAGGTGATGGTACCGAATTGGGCGCGCTTGACGGACGAGGAGAGAAATGTTGAAGGTATATAGCCCCTCGCGATCGATCGATCCGGATTCCTCCACTTGCACTTACTCGACCCTGGCACAACTTACGATGGTCACGTTTTGTGCGCTCATTTAAACTCGGTTAACGAAGCGGTTGAACTTCTCTCACGGAACGTTACTATTATTTTATTTAATATGAATAAAGATAAAGAAGAAATTCTCAGTCAAATTATGATTATCCAATATAATAGACTATTTTTACATCATGCGATACGTTATCATGTTATTCGACATGAATCGATAAGAAGATATGATTGTTTTTTTGTTATTTAAATCTTGCACCGTCTCATGATAAAATCTTTAAATTTTCGCGCCTCTCTATCTCATCCTTGATCGAAAGGTCGTAATATCTTCGAGATTAATTCGAACGCGCAAGTTCACGGCTGGCGACTTTATTAATTTCCAGAGAAGAACTTACGAGGGAAATGGCGAAATATACGTGATTACTTCATGAAAGAGCTGAAACTTCAAAAGTCCCAGAAGCTGGGACCAGCCGGTCGGAAACGAAAGAAATATATGTATTTCGATCAGTTGCTCTTTCTCATGCCGACCGTGGAGAACAAACGGTGGGTAGTTTCTTGGTACTTTGTCGGAAAGTCAGTCATTGGTTTTCTTTGGTCGAACGATTCGAATAAACGAGAAAAAAAGTGCCTAGAATCGATGAACCTCTACGATCCCGTTAACTGTACATTACAGAAGCATCGGTCCGTTCTTAAATCAGTGCAAATCCGAGGAAAGCGAGGGTGAAGTTGACAATCCGGTGATCGAGGAATACGACGTACCATTGGCTCATGCTACTCCGATAACAACAGGCAAAGATTATCTTCAACCTGGTGCCTCCTACAAAATGTGCCCCCGTTATCCGAAACAGATCTGCGAGACGTCGTTTACGTCCTTCGATAATGAAATTCACGACATCCTGTCCTCCCACAGTAGCCAGCGTATCATGTACGACGACGACGATTACGATAAAATGTTTCTTCTTTCTCTGTTGCCAATTATTCGACAAGTACCAGAAGACAAGAAACTGGACGTTAGAATACAGATGCAACAAGTTTTGGCCTTGGCATTACGTCCTTCGGATGACAGACAGTAAAAATTTTATTTTCATTGTGGAGCAGTGGAAATTACTGATATTCCGAAATGAGAAGATACCGGTAGGAAGTATAACATTTTATCGACGTTGTATTCTTAATGCAAAAGACGGAAAACACGGGTATGTAATATGTGAATGGATGTCTATGTTTGCCTGAGAGGGAGTGAATGTATTGTACTTAATATTTCCATTAATATTTATAACTCTGAACATGACGAAACAGGTTTTGTAAACATTACTTGTATAATCGTATATGAAACAGTATTTTTTTTACTTTTTTTGTTCGTCATCTTCGTAAATCTTGATATTCAGTCGCGCTATATTCGTTCCCATCTACTTTCATGATTTTTCTGTTAGAAAAGAGTTATGAATTATTCATGTTTAGAATTACTGACATGTAATGTGTCACGTATCTTCTGCTTTTTCTTTTTATTAATATGCATAAACGAGGATGATTAGGGAATGTAACTTCGAGTACCTATACCTGTGATATCACGTAAAAAAACCGGTTTTCGAGTAATTAAGAAACGGAAGTAGGACTTATAAAATGGCGGCGTCTGGTGCGCATAAGGTGTATATATAATTACGTTGTTAACGTAGAACGATACATATGTATTTTCGTAATTTAGCACAATCATTAATAATATTTCGACATTCCCAATTCGAACACAAACGAAAATATGGAGAAATACAAATAACATTGTATTTAATGGACGAAAATTAAAGTTGATTACTTTTGGTCGATTCCTGACTCTCGTTTGTGTTGCGAGGAGGGTCAATAGGTGGTAGCACCGGTATCAGAGACTTATATTTCTCTTCCTGGGAAACAATACGATAGATTACTTTGCTCGAAAACTAAAAATTTCAATCCTTACAATTACTATGTAATTATAGAATTGATAAAATCTTATTAAACCGTCTGTACTTAATTGGACACTTAAATATTTCGAATATCCATTGCTCTATGTAATATGTATTATTCATTTCTCTGCGACTATTTATTCATTTTTAATAAAATTATTTAAACAATCACCCTCTTATCCTTACATTACAACAATCTAATAAATTGTTCATTGATCTAATCTTCAACAAAATTTCATTACTATTGACTACGAAGAAGTCACATTTAACTGTTCCTACCTGTTAAAAGTCCCTCTTAAAGTCGCACGCATTAGCAACCCCTATGAAAGGTGCACGGAAACTGAAATTTTTTATACAAGGAGTATACATAAATATAATCACCTCTTTACATCTTGCAATTGAGTCATCAAAGACGCCTTTTGAGACACCATACAGTCTCATCGGAAACTTAAGGATTTCGTTTTCACGGGATTTTCAGCATTCCGCTCGTAATCGCAAACTTAAAGCAAATTCACACCCTCGCGTGGACGTTGAGATATATAGAAATGGAATGAATAGCAAAAAGCGAGATACGGTTTGCTTTCTTTTAGCAGTGCTCCTCCTTGCTCTAATCTCAAATGGAGATGCATATCGGTAAATGAGGACGAATCACGAGCTTGTCTGGATCTCGTTTGCCGTTTTATTTGTCGCAGGCACAAACTAGATTTAATTATCTACTCCTGTGTCCTTCGTGTAGCCGAGTGATTCTCGTACGGAACAATACAAGGCGGTACTTGTATGGAGCGTCTGATTATATCGTGTTTCGAATGAATTCCACATGGAATCGAATTTAACTCGGTTCTCCGCCGAATTTTTTCCCGTCATTGTATAATTATTATACGCGTCGCATTGCTCGTCCAATTTTAATTAGGAAAACGAGCAACGAGATAGTGGAAAACCAGTGATATTAAATTTTATTACAATGCGACGTTAACTTTATTCCGTGCGTTCATCGATTGTGAAATATGAAATTTCAAATTCGTTTTTAACGTTACACGCACTACGGTCATCCATGTTCTTCTATAATTGGATAAAGGTACACGCTATTCGAACGGGGATTGGGTTAATCAATTATATTTTGTAATTCGACGCTAAAGTATTTTAATGAAACGCACCAAACAGACTCGATTTTGATAGCGGAACCGAGTAACCTAGATTGCCATTTTAGCAGAATGTCAAAACAAATCGTATATAGTTGATGTTGCCGTGATTTCGTATCCATTAGATTTTATGTCGTATTTAAATTAAACTTTTCACGATTAACTTCGAAGACTGATCGAAAAAAAGACTCCCCTGATTGCTCGCGACCGTAAAATTCTAATTACATAGTCCTTTTATCGAGGTCGTCGCTGCAATTTCACTATTTTCAACGATGAAACTGGTACGTGACCACTGAAAGAGCGACGAGAAATATTCGTTTCGTGCCTTATGCACCGACGACACGAGCAATGATTATTATGGAAGTTCTACGAACTCTTCCAAAATATTCATTCGCCATGTATGAAAATTTCACGAATTTCTAGACGTCAGATTTACTCCTTAATTCTTGTAAGAGGAATGTGACAAATTGTTATTGTTTTGTAACGGAAGCGTGAGTAATTACAATCGTCGCTTTGCATCTTGCAAAGGGTACTTTAAAGAAGCTTTTTGTAGCTTCGTGAAATATCAATCGCAACTTCACAATTTAATTAATTTATTTGATCGAAATATAGCCATAGAATCTTTACATACTTTAGAGACTTCAGAGAAACCCTTTGCGCCCCTGCGCAGTCTGATCGCAACTTCACAATTTCATTAATTTATTTTATCGAAACATACCTACAGAACCTTTACACACCTTAGAGACTTCACAGAAACCCTTTGCACCACTGTGTAATTTCATCGTAACTTCACAATTTCATCAATTTATTTTATCGAAACATACCCATAGAATCTTTACATACTTTATATAGACTTTGGAGAAACCCTTTGCGCCCCCGTGCAGTCTCATCTCAACTTCACCATTTCATTAATTTATTTGATCGAAAAATACCCATAGAATCTTTAGATACCTCAGAGACTTTGGAGAAACCCTTTGCGCCCCCGTGCAGTTTCATCGCAACTTTACAATTTCATCAGTTAATTTTACCGAAAAAATATCTATGAAAGGTGAAAAAAAAATGATTAAAATTATCCAACACCATGTATCAAACCTCCTCGTAATTAACATATCTCGATTCTTAATTCTCAGCCGATCGAGGGTGTCGGGGACGTAAACATGCAAGGGTTACCAGCAACTAGTGGCGTTTGTCGAAACTCTACCCTCAGTGAACCCTCCTTTCCCTTCCATTCACTCCCTCCTTCAATAAACCCTCTTTTCCCCCGAACTCCACGTATCATCCCCTGCCTCCACGCTACCATTCTCTCTCCCTCTCTCGTTCACTATTCCCCTCTTTTCACCCTGTCTCGTTCCCTCTTCGACACGCGCGGCTTTCTCTCGCGCGCGCGTTCTTCTGCCTCTGGAGCAACTCGCAGCATCCATCGGCCCGCTCCGGACTTCAGTCCATGTCGAGAACGCGGCACCATCGGCAGCCTAAGGACCCTTCAGTAGTTACGAGCCCTTAGAATTTACGGGCGACATCGTTTAAGGACGTTCGATCAGCCAGTGTTAATTGATCGATCGGACCCTATAGATCTCAAAAGGGAAAATAAGAGACGGAGAACCGAGAAAGAAAAATAACTAGACAGTTGAACATACCGAACAGTTTCCGGTACCAGGGCATTCCGTCTGTGGTACCCACTTTGAAAATTTATTCTCTCGCGGTTCCAACATCCATGCTTTTAACGGACGAAGTAACTTGGAAGTTTGAAGAAAGAATCGTTTAAAAATCAACGTCGATTTCTTGACGAATCCGGGAAGAAAAGATATTCACGAATCCATTTGTCAATCCGTCAGATTCTCCCCGGAGAATATACAACGAGCCTGTTCCCACGATAACGAATGTCTTAAGGGGGTTGGAGGAATAATAAAAGTAGTCCGATCCGATTCATCGTTGATGCAGGGACAGGAAGCAGAAGGTAGGCAAGATCGTTAAGGAAGAATCGAGAGAGGAAAAGTAAGGAAAGCCACGAGGGCCCGCGAGGAGACTGAAGAAGAGGGAATTCCCGCGAGACTGCCGGGGGTTGTTGCCCAGCCCCGGAGAAGCGGACATCGGGCCCGGATGCTCGCAAGGACGAGACGCCGGAAGCGCTGCCACGTTGGAAGGGAAAATATTGACGGCCGTCAACAAGTTCCTTACGACATCCCCTTTGGTTAACAAAGTCAAGTTACTGATGGTAAGTCACCTCGTGTCTATCTACTCCACTTTGTTTCACCCTCTTCTTCGAATGTTATCGTGAACTATTTGCACTTCTATAAGTTTCGCTTCGATTGGGAAAGTTGTCGAGGAATTGTTGCATCTAAAGTCGATAGATTTGATGGTAACGTCAAATTTTAATGCATCGTTTAAATCACCATGAAGTTCTATCCACTTGGAGCTCGATCGTATTGAAATATTCAAAGTTTAAAATTAATCGAATCGACACTTTGTGCATATGTAATCTTTTCGTGATAGATCTTTTCACCGGTTATAAAGTAACAATATCTTTCTGAAAAAAGACCATCAATTTTATATAGGAAACAAGATGCTAATTATTTTTTCTTAATGACACAAGAAATAGCAATTTTAATTCCACTAGGGCGTCCATTTCACCCCGCATGGTACGGTTGGTGTTCAGCTTCCTAGAAGCACTATTTTTCTTCATTTTGGAAAGAAGACACGAATGTTTTGCATGATATTTCAATTGATCGTAAAAACGCATAGTTACATCGCTGTTCGGTAAACTTGTACTGCACACACGTTCGTAATTTTTAAAGAAGTATGTCGTGGCTTCTTGGCGTTCCATTTAATACGTCGGACTTATCCTCGAGTCTTTCGACGGGCGTTCTTTACAACTCTAAATAGTAACATTAAGAGGTTGAGGTTCTGGAAAATTCTGCAATATTCCTGCCGTATAATTACTACCTTAATTATACTTGCTGGAAACGAAGCTACCGAGCAAAAATCCTACGCGAGAACGATTCAAAGAAAGGGAACAGAAACGAGGGACGAATGGGGTGAATTCTAAGTACGGACGATAGAATGCATGGTTCCACTTACAACTAACGTTTCAACGTTTTGTCGTAATATAGAAAAAGAAAAGGGGGGTAGCAGGTATATTTATGTTCTTCGCGGCGTGGATCTCTTGGTTTACGGTGAACAATACAACGAGAACTTCATGCAAGTGAAATGGCCCGTAGAGATTTCCGGCTCGCTTTTCCGAGTCGTGTAACCACGATAGCATCCAACCAGGACGGCATCTTTAATTGCACGTGATTATCTAACTCCGTACTTGTTTGCACTCCATTATACCTTTTTACATCCTAAATGCATCCGGCTTCGTTGCAATGCTTTATCCAACCCTCCTAAATACTTCTCCGTTTGAACTTGCTTAGACGTCGGTTAAAATAACACATGTAAAATACGTGTTTCATCGTGGTATCACTTCTGTAACACTGCCAAAGTCGAAGAAAGATTCAACCGTATTAAATGAGATCGTAGATAATTATCGTTATCCAAACAGTTGGATAGTAAAAATGGGAGTTCTCATTTTTAATAATCCTTGAGGTATCCGTTTACTTGTTCACGGTTGAAATAAGGTCTGCCGTGAATTAAGGAAAAGCTACGATAAGGAGTATTGTAAATGTTTGGATGTCTGATAACGAGAAAAATTGGAGGGGCGTCGTTAATACGTTGAAATAACGTGAAATTTCGTAATATTTACGGACAGAAACGATTTGAGATCGCCGAGTAGAAGCTTTAATGGCCACTCGTTGTCGATGATATCGAAGGAAAATATCGTCTATGTATTTACCGATTTTCATGAAACTGAGAGGAAAAATAATCGACCTCACAGTATCCATATATTCGGGAGGAACACTCTCAAAAAAAATAACTGCTTGCTCGATGAAAAAGTAATTCGAGAGCGGAGAGAGAGTGTTTGGTACCTTGCCAGAAAAAAAGTCCGTACTTTGAAATAAAACGGAAACGTTGTGGATGAAAACGATACAAATCGGTCGGACACGCGAGGTTTCATTCGCCGGAACGTTTACACGTGTCCATCCCTTTTATTTTTGTAGTTTATCGAAAAAAGTAATTCGTACCTTTCTATACATACACCATGGACACCACGTATACGGTGAAAATACGTGATATTTACACAACCAAGATATTGCATTCTCTTCGTACCGCGTTAACTTGTTGCTCACCGTAAATTCCTGCAACGCGTCGATCGGTTAATTTATTTACTGAAAACCTTCTTCAAATAACAACAAATTCTATACCACTGTAATGTCACTCCGATATGTCGCAATAGAAATATCGAAAATGATCAAAGTGACCGGAACCGCAACCACTCAGCTCCAGGTAACGAATCTCAATTGTGTACCCTTCATCAGTCATGAGCGTAATGTTCCATGGTTGACATGAAATCCGATTAATACCGAACAAATTATCGATACAGAATCACAACTGACAACAAAGGCTATTTTAAAATCCCAATCATCAAACGCAACACACGAACGAGACGAATTTTTCGCGACACACCCCATGGCGTTTGCTCCTTTGTCGTTCATGTTCGATTGCGTTGTCCTTGTAATTCTGTCCATCACGACGGTATTACCTAAGCTCTCACAGTTCTACAGAAACTGTAGAGCAGCTATCTACAAAGTGAAATCTCGATAGGAGCCGTCGTTGCGTCGTTTGTCCGAGAATCGAGGTGTCCAGAACCGTCCGAGCATTGTCTTCTGAACGAGTTCCAGTTTCTGCGAGAACACTGCCACGAACCCTAGCAGAGTTCACGTGTCCTGATGTCGTTCCTGGCATGCCTTTATCGTTGCTGAATGTTTCGTTGTGGAAATTTGAAATTCCATGGCGTTGCGAGATTGTCATAGGAAGAAACAAATGGGGAGATTGTATGGAGATGCTGAAAACCGTAGACAATTACTGGAGAACGCATTAATGGGGGAGTGTAGGTGAAACTCAATTGTCGAGAGATCTTCGAGGACGAGGTAGAAGTCGTAGACGTTGGCGATATATTGATAAGCAGTACGATCTAACGTGCTTTCATTTCGCAAAGTTTTGTGACGAGAGACTTTATGACTTCGTAGGCAGAAACTTTGTGACCCGGGCAAAAGATACTTGCAAACTGTTGAGCCTTGTACTCAGCTCACCGTAGCTTTCCCGTTGTTTCTTTTGTATGGAGTTAACATTATCCTCATTCGTATTTCTCATACTCTAGCAAGGACACTCGAACTTTATTTTACACAGTAAAATATGCGCATGAGAAATTTCATCCCTTGACAATTGTCTGGAAGATTGAGCCGTAATGTTTTCACTCGATTTAATTTATGATACTTCAATAAATATTGGTCTTCCGTGTTAATTGTATTTCTTCCGAGAACCAATTATCCCTCTAATATAGTAATTCTAGTATAGTAATTCCTCGATAGTTGTTTAGACATAAATATCCATTGAAAATCACGCTAGGATTTTCCCGCGCGTTGAAATCCCTGGAACGTCTCGAGTTCGCGATCTCCCATGTCGTATTAATTTTTCATCAATTACTCATCCCATCGTTACAACGAGTGTACACATCAACGTGAAAATTCACCTCGACGTAATTGACCTTTAATTAATCTCCACTGCAATTCCATCATGATTTTTCCACATTCCTCCCATACTTCTCATTTTGTAAGTTAATTACCTCTTCGGTAACATCATCAATAAACTGAATGTTTAAAGGAAACCGCGTTCCGCGGTCAATTCTGGGTTAGCCGTTTAAACTCCGCGTAAACCGAATCGCACTTTAAACCACCGAGCTAAATATCCGCCTGTAATTAAACATCATTAAACGTGGATTAATGCGACTTTAATAATTACATAGAAAAATCACCCTCATATCCATCGTTCTTGAATCTCCATAGAAACGAGTAAGCGATTCTCTTTGCACTGGAATTTTGTCACCGGTTTGTCTTTGAGATCGTGACCAAACCTGGACATTTCGGTTTGTTAATTGTCATTGTCCGTGATAAGTACAATTCTCGTGCTCTGAGCAGAAAATGTATTTAATTGCGAGGATAGGGGCAACGTGTAATAACCTGGTAAAGACACCGGTATACTTTGATATTATAATGTAAATCCGGAAAAGCTGATGGCCTCTATGGGACGTACACGGTGTACATTTCTTACGAGTTTCTCTCTCATGTTTCTCTGAAATATGGACACTGTAACGTTGCCATTATTTCCTATGCGACTCTCGGAAAATTTTCGCATGACGTTCTCCAAGGTATTCCACAGACACCTTCAGCGAGTATGGGGAGACTTGGAAAATTTGCATTTTATAATCTCGGCTGTTCGTTATGGCATTACAACTAGCGTTCTACCTTTTCGAAAGACATCGTGTAGGGGTGAAAGGGGTAGTTTCTAATTCATTTGTGGTACGCTTTGCAGCGCTTTAACAGGTTCTTTTTTTCCACCGTGCATGAAACGAATAAGGGAGGTGGAGAAAGGGTTACTAGAATGGAAGGAAGCAAGGGAGGAAGGTCGAATCTAATTAGGGTATCCCATTTTACCTGGTAATTTTCAGGAGATACGTGAATGATCTTCCATTTTAATTTGTCTGAATTTCTTTCCACGCTCTTGCTCGTTACGATGGTTTTCCACGATGTATTGTACAATGTTCAAAGTCTATCAGGACTTTGATTGTTTCTGTTTCGAAATCGTTTCGACGAATGTATCGGGATTTTCGGAATTTCTATGGGGCGAGGGAAAAAAGATCGCGCTTTATGGACGAGGATTTAATTAAAAGAGAACGAAGAGAATGCTCTATAAAATACAAATACGAGCGGGTTATGAGGAAATTCGTGTTCAAGCTTTCATCGGGATGAGTGGGTGGATCTCGTGAAATTACAGAAATTTACGTTCAAAAAGAAGACGTAACAATGTAGTTTATGGGACGTTCGAGGAAACGGCAGGTGTTTGTGCTTTCTTACCTAAAGAAAGGCAACTATAAAGGATCCTTTTTTGATACTCTGTATTATAACGTCGTCGAAGTACTCGTAAGTGAAACGGTCGTAACGTAAGAATGCGTAAGGTTAGCACGAAATTAGCTATAAATTTCGACATGCTTCGTTCGCCAATCGTTGTCGTTATTACCCTCGTACATTATCATTTCCTTGACAAGCAGTAACCATGTTTAGCTGTACTACTCGCCTCATAATCGAACCTTTATTGTTGGACATTTAGCTTGTAATATATACAGGGTGTTTGGTAATTTACGTGATCCAATTTAGAGATTCGGAGGTTAACGTGAAAAAAAATGGAGGAAAGTTTTAAATACAGTGTATACTATACTCTGTACGATTCGTTTATCGGTTCACGGGTGACCTAAAAACAATAGAAAAGTTCTAACTACTGGATGCACCATAATCTGTATGATCCGCTTTAGTAGTCCAAACTGACGGTAAATGCAACGGAAAAAAAATTGTTTGGTAAAACGTATTTATTTAAAATTGCTCTTCAATTATAATTACCTTTATAACATATTGTTACAGATGGTATTAAGAGATTTATACACAATTGTAGATACTTTTCCGCACTTTTTTAAAATCCGAAAATTTTTAGCGCAATTGTAAGCTTTCATTTAGCCAGGATATAGCCATTTATAGTCACTTCTCATAAAGGAAAGTACTTCCGCGTTATTGGAATAAAAAATGGAGTGAAAAGAAAAAAAGAAAGACATTAACTTGGAAACAATTTCAAAGTATGCTTATATAGGTTTTTTTCACTATTTTTTTTATCCATAACTGATATAGATACGTGTTTCAATACACCTTGTATATACTTTAGTATATATATGTATGTACAAATGTTTATATACATAAACTTCTAAGATTTGCGAGATCAAATGTTCCGTTTCAGCAAAACGCGTTAAGCGGAAAGTACGGGGAATGATTTTTTTATAAATTCCGCGACAGATGAATAAATTATCCGTTAAGCTGGATATTAGTTCGCAACCTTTTAACCAATTCTAGTATTTATGACATCTAAATATTTAATTGACGTCGGATATCGTGACTTTTAGGAATCTACGTTAGAAGGAATGCATTATGAACGATCAAATATTTTATTTCTTTTGATCCTTCATGTAAATTTACAATACGCAAGTATACAGGTTGTTAAAAGATCTAGTTTTTAAATGGCTTGCAGTATTTGTTCAAATTAATTTGCGTAAATTTTACTCCGGTGAACATAGCTTGGAAAATGATTCTTATTACGGTTTTAATAATGTCACTGACTTGTGTACTTTCATTCGTGGCGTAAAACGGGTGAAGAATGAATCTTGAGGTACTATCTTACCGTGTCCTTACTTTGATGCATTACAAAGGGATGCTCAAAATGTAGATAATATTTGAAACAGACTTTCGGTGGAAGATGGATAGGACACGGTAAACCGATAGCGTGCCTTGGATAGTTTCTTCATTTGAGTCTTCCAAACTTCTTTTGTGAATATATTCTAAACCTTGATATATTTATTATCCATCACTGAATTGAAATAACTTTAACCCTTTGCACTCCTATGTCGTGTCTAACTCGACATTAGTTTGCATGTCGGAAACTCCTTTGTCGAGTCATACTCGACATTTTTTCAAGTCCAAACCAATAGATGTTAACGTACGAAAGAAAACCGGGATTGCATCCTAAAAATTTTTTCAAGAGATATCATGCACTTGTAAATTACAAGATACTTTATTTTTTTAAATTACCCTATTTTTTAGATCAAGTAAAATTGAAACAAAATACTTAAAAGCGTTGGGAGCTACTGGTAAGAAAATTGAAGTATAATTCGGAGTGCAAAGGGTTAATAACGTATAGAAAATTCGTACTAAATAAATTGAACAAAAAAAGAATTATATACAACTCTCGCGTGAAGATGAAGGAAGATATAAAACATTTTTTACTAAGGCTTTAAGGATTGGACTAATAGAAGTTCAACATATTATCATTGCGAAATTTACACAGAACTCTGTCAAAGGGATTCTTTTTATCTCCATTTCTTCACAATTTCTTCCCCGATTTAGTTATTATTAAGAAATAGTATGACACCTTTTAAATTCTGAGCCTTATTTTCCAACCCTGATTTTTCATCATGTTGTTCAATAATTGTACCAGATATTTTGATCTCATTAATTCCATCTCCTATTCCACTCGGTTGAATTTTTCCTGCAATATCTCCTTTTTAATACGATACCCTACGTTACCCTTTCTCCCGATTCGTTGACTTGTGAACGCTTTCAAATCGTTCATCGGTATTCGCCGATTATCGTCCCAGTTGGCAAAGTATTTCCGGTATTTCGGATATGTACGCGATGTCTGTTATACGACTTCTCGATCCTACGCTTCGAATTACGAATATGCAATACGAGATCCGCGATCGGTAAGATAAGATTTTATTCTTCGCGATTACAACGCATCTCGTTTCACAAAGAAGCGCACAGGTGAACTCTCGGCATTTTTCATAGAATTGAAATTCAAGAACGAAGTAAATCCATGTCAGGTATTTTATTCTCGCAGAAAACTCTCTCGAGTAGGTATTTCGGCATGATTCAACGTACGTAGAAATATTGAAAAATTCTTTTATCGATGTAACAACGCGTCCTACACTATCCGTCCATTTTAACCTGATAAACGATAATGCGCAAGGGAGTGACGGTAATAATTACCTTTAAAATAACTCAAAGAACGAAATAACGGAGTAGGGGAATAATTAACGTAATTTTACCTAACAAACCGGACAGGCCGATAAAATTCGCCACGGTCCGTTCGTTCCGACAAACGTTGAAAAAATAGAGTCCCATTAAACTCCACCCCGTATTATTTTCCACTCGGTTCCATTAAAAGCCCTGAGCGTTTTCCTATGCATCGTCGATTTTCGTCGTTCTTGAATCATTGTAATTACCAAACGTCAAATTTTTTTTTAACTCATACAATATTAACACGATGCAGATCTATATGCAAAATTTTATAAGGTTGTCATGTATCTTGGATATTTGTGATGTATTTATTATATTACGCACTTTTTGTGTATTTTAACAGAATTAAATTTATAATGGATGCAGAGAAGTACAAAGTTTAATTATTAATATGGGAAGAATTCATATGGCTTAAACGGCTGGCTTTGTCGATGAAACTTTCGTAAAATGTACGCAGCGAACATCATCGCTATGCATCCCATTATGTTACTAAAAGTACAACGGATTTCGTCGGGGTTCCGTTAATAAGGGACAAAAGGCAGATTTTCAACGGGCGTAAAGTACCGACGGTATTTTTATGACGTCACTGGAGAATATAAATGCACCTTTCCCTCGGAATATATTAAGCAAACGAGTCTGCATTTAAATCAACTTTACGCTTTTAGTGAAGCCACCTATAGTATCGCTCGCGGCTTCTCGAAAGACGTTTCGTGGTAACTCCACGTGGAACTTATATTCATTATCTTAACTCCCTTACGAACTTGCAAACCTGGCGTGTCGACGTGAATTCTTCTACAGTCGAGGGAACAAGTGGAAGGAAAGAAGTGCAGAATTATGCCGGACTAAGATACATTGCAAATGAAATATTTCTTGGAAAGACACGCAAGGGGATTTACTCGGGAATGCGGACTTTGGTGGAATCATGTCCGTATGTAGAGCATGCATGTCAAACATGTTGCTCATATACGTATCTTTATAACTTTAGCTAACACGAAAATAAATGATGTCCTTTTTACATATCTCCTTGAATATTTCCAGTGTGATTCATTAGAAGGTCTACTTTGCGCAATGAAGAGGAATAAATACTATATTCTAGTTGTGTAAATAAATTTCTTTTCATTTTCATGAGATTCCAAAAAGATAGAACGTGTCTCATAGGAAAATGTTCAAATTTCCCAAAGGCAACAAAAGAGTTAATTCCACCAATGGAAAAGCTGAACCCCTATCTTCTTATCCACCATAGCTCCTGTCGCCTCGAACTTGCCGATTTTATCTAGGTTCCAAGCTATTGATATTATGGAATATTAAATTTTTATTTGGACTTCGTTTCAGAAAACTCATCTCAACAACTCATAATATATTCCATCTAGTAGTATAATACTTGATCCAACCCTTTGCCACCCTTATTGCCGGAAACGAATATAGTATACCTGACATGGTGCAACAGTTTCGTTTCGTCGAAAATAGTACGACCTTTCTGGATATAAAGTTGCTACTTTTTCTCCTGCTGTTATGTCGTACGTGATGTTTGAAAAATTGATTTAACGATGGTTCCGAGTACCGGGCAACCGAGGGTGCATAAAAGAGGCAAGTGGTAGCTGGTTCCTCGGTGAAATCAAACGGCCTGACTTTTGCTTTGGCGTTTCAGCGCGTCTAAACGAAAGTAAATATCGCTTTGACCGTTCTGTAGGTTACTAGTGCTCATAAAACCACATTGATTTTATTTAGATCGATTACCGATTTCCTAGCGAGGGAAAACGATTCTGGTATTCTCGTGATATTTACTCGGAGAAAGAAGATCGACTGAATCGTTGGAGTGTGGTGTTATTTCAGAGGATTCATCCTTGTTACCACTTAGTGCGTTTACAGCCTCCTACGATATTGCAAGTAAATTACCATAAATTGGCCGGAAGATATTTGATAATTTTCCAAAGCTCTATTATTCCTGGAATTACATAATCTCGAAGAGTATCGTTGTGTACATTGGGTGAATGCAAATACATTATTACATTATTGGGCGTGGAGAGGATAATAAAAATATTGATAAACATTAACTTCCATTTCCCGATCCGTGCGTTACCAAATTTAATTAAATATTGAAACGCAAATATTCGGGTTTCACCAATAAACCCATGGCATTAATAACAAAGACAAACTTTGAATAAAAAATGTTATCACATGTACCTATTATCTACATGGCGAACGATACACAGAGATGGTTAGTTATTTACAATTTCATGTTTACCCCATCGATTTTTTCTATATAATCGTGAAATACCATTACGAAATTTTATAGTATTATTTCATATGGACGCGATGCAACAATTACTATGAAGGCATTAAACGTGCGCGTCTTTCTGTAATCGAGTACGTGTTCCATTTCGATAAACCGTCGGGTTTATCAAGACCGTGCCGGTTCTACCAAATAAATAAATGGCACCTCCGGGCGACACGGCATTACATAGCATTATTAGCGGTCACGCGACGAAAATTCAAGATAGAAACGTTAACGTCGCGATACGTGAACTTAATCGACGGTACATATGAAACGAAACACGTCAGTTTCGTGACGGTAAATTCAGATGAGAAGGAACGATGGACAATTAGCTAGACGAATATATAACGAAGTCGCGATAAGACGTCAGACGGTGGTATTTTAAGCGGAGGCGTTATACGCGACCATCTCATTTTCCATCTGGTTTCGTTCGAAATATGAAACGCCCGAGAGAACTTCGTAATTTAGTCTACCGGCGTACCTTTCGCGATAAGAGTACCTTTTTCGCCAGAGGAATCTCGAGGTTAGTTTCAACGTTTTCGAATGCCTCAATACCGTTAAATTTCATCGTTGGATCAATTTTTCGTTGAGTTTTAAATCTCCCCGTTTCCGTAACAATTTCGAGGGTTGAAGTGGAGAAGGTGGAGAAATAGAATAGGGTGAGGGAAGAGGAATACAAATTTTTTCCATTTTACAGTTTGATTGCAACTGCACGCGGGTTGCATATGCATATCGATTTGCGTATGCAAACGGTTCGCTTATCGTCCTGCATTCTCCATTTTTTCGTCAATTTTTAATATTTTCGGCATGTTTTCTCACCACCGTTTCATTTGGGGGATATGATAATGAAGCGACCTTCCGATTTCGTCGCGAAAATACATCGAAATGAAAAGAACGCACGGAGGAAATGGCTCACCTGCGAGAACCGTGCAATCGTAAAATTTCTATTCGTCGTCTACTCGTAAAAGACTAACCGCGGAAAGCAAAAACGTTCCTTGTATATCCTGCGAATCGAAAATACGACTGACGGTAAGATGGAATTTAAGGAGACGATGAAACGACGAGGTGCAAGACTTGGAATCCAACTTGCAGAATGGTTAAAATACCCTTTGGTATTATGAGAAATAGAGAGGGAGAGAGGGAAAAAGGGAAAAAGGGAGAACGAGAAAAAAAGGGAAAGAGTGACAGTTCCTTTCGTCCATTTATACGCGAAGGTCTCTCGAGTTTTATTCGCGAAGTCCGAGCTCGTAATTAAAAAGGTTCTTTTGTAAACGGGACGTTTCTAAACAATTAAGATATAGACGTCACACGTTAACTGTAATTAACCGATAAGAGAAATGGCACTTCTCTCCTGATTTCCACGATGGCTCGTATTGTGCAGCTCAGCTCATCCTGAGCTTTTCTGCGAAACAATTCGACGAGATAACGAGATACTTTGCATTGACGAGAAAACGCACGAATTAAAGCGCGAGTTGTATCGCCGTTGGAGTGCAAAATTCAGTGTATGGTGAAATTTTTTGCAAAGAAAATGCGAGGACTCTTGTGAATAAAAATCGAGATATTTGTTTTTCTTTGAATACTACTGGTATTCCATGGGGTTGTTTCTATCTCTCTTGCTTTACTTTTCTTTATTTTCCTGTCGCTTTTCGTACTTCACTTACACGATTTTTTCATTACATAAGTTCACCTTCCATTTGTTTGTCTCTCGCCGTTGGGATTTTAGCTTTTATGCGAACGGAATACGCGATGATACGATAACGCGTTACGATTCAACGTGCATGGGTGTTCGATGTTCACCGCAAAGGGTAATTCACGAATGGTATTGTTCGTTCATGGCTTTCCTTTTGTAACATACGAATGGACCAGAAATTCTTGGCTAACGGTGAAATTGAATATATTGTCAAGTGAAATTGTTAATTTAATAGATAAAAGTCTTTTATGATTCTTGTTCCTCAGGAATATTCCATAGTTTGGCATATAACTTTCAATTGCATCACTTTATCGATAGATTTTATGGCTCGGCAACTTTTAGAGTTAGACCTATCTTTGCGATTCAAGTACCTAATCGTATTACTCGATATTACCAAAAATGCTGACATCTTTCCTACGAAGAAAATTCTATGCTGTTTCGATGCTGAATGACGGAGTATTAACCCAAAAAGCTGCTTGATGTCATTTTTATATGCAATGTTTGAAGACTACATTCGAAGACTGAACTATGCACTATGTAAATGAATTGGGTACATGTTATGTCTCATTCCTCAAATTATAAAGTACCAGGAACTATTCTATATGAATATATAGGTAAGTAATATTTTAAAGTACTATGGTGTACGAATTCGGATCACCTGCCACTTATTGTTAGTGGCAATTTTTCTTTAACCATTGTTCAACATACAACAGGACTCACCTAGGGCTATAGTGATTAAGGAAGAAAAGATTGAATATGTGAATCAATTGATTTAAATTCCAACCCTTCTCCGTCATCTCTGGGAAATTTGTCCTAAATTATTCCATAATAAATCATAGCCTCCGCGGTTTGGAAATCACCTAAAACAATAAGTCTCAGTTAAAAAGTATTTAAAATCGGAGAAGTACAAAACAGTAACATTTTAATTCATCCAACCCCCAAGAAACAATCCCGCAAACCAACGAAATACCATTTTCTCGACAATCCACCCCACAAAGTCTACACCCTCTCAACCTGCATACAGATTTCAAACAGTATTATCCATAATCCACCAACTTTCCCATTCAACTTCCAACAGACCTCTCTCTCTCTACCTCTCTCTTTGTCTCTCTGCTTCTCTCTCTTCATTCCTCTATAAAGTCTGGCGGAAAAGAATTCTGAAAAACAAATTACACGTCTGCTAATCGAGTAAGTAAACACATTGGAGGGTCGGTCACGTGCGAGTTACGTTTCCTCGTTTTGTCCCATGGCTGTTTCTCTCCCCTAGCGTTACACTCTGCGCGTTGATCCAGGTGAAACGGTATACTGGCGTTTCAAGTAAAACGTAGCCGCGCATTACGGAGGCTTTCGCGAAGGGAGGAACGCGTCGCAGCCGGAAACACGTACTTTCCCCCGGGTGAAAGCTCGAAAGAAAATACGGCAGAGCACGAACCACGGATAAAACTTCCACGTCGAGAAAATGGCGAGGAGAAGGAGACTGATAGGGCCGACGGTTAAATTCTTCGAAGTTACATTGTTGTACTTGACACGTAAGCTTACCGTGTTTCCACTTGGACCATGATTCGAGAGATTCGAGTGTCGAGAAAGAGTACTGAATCTTGGACAGTGAGTTTGTTGGGTCGGTTAAAGCCATCGTATGTGTTTCAATTCGCGTTTGCCTTTTTAATTTCCTGGCGGATTGAATGTGCGAAAATAAAATCGATTAACGACTCCACCAGCAGAACGAGGAGCGGTTTTTGATGGACGATATTTACTGCGTGGAGCGGTAACTGGAGATGATTGAAGAAAGAGGGTGGAAATTATTTGTTGGATGTGTACAGAGACTGTAAAATTGATAAGGGGAGGAAGGGAGACGAGTGATACTATGAGTGGAATGCAGATGTTCTTCAGGTGTGGAAGATTTTTCCTAGATTACTGTTTCATATTAAATATTTAAGGCTTGCATATTTTCTCGATGATTTGCGGGAAATTAACAAATATAGACACTAAGAAAAATGAATACGATGATTGACACAAAATGATAAAAAAAGGAGAATGAGGAGTTGAAAAGCACCTCTCAAGATTCACCAGGGTAGATTTGCGTACGATGCCCCCATTTTTTCTTAAAAGATAATGCCCTGGCAGAAGTGCGGCTAATAAAAATGAGAAGAGCGTACTATTATGTGTCGGTAAATAGGCCATGTGTTTTCTTTCGATCGACCTCTTTCCTTTATTCTTACCGGGCGTTATTCTCACCGAATCCTCTCGTGAAATGTGCCGTCAAAAGATAAACTCTCGTCCTTCGACGGAGAGAATCGCGATGGAGTTTACCTTCCCTTCTCACCGTTCGATGTATGCAAGATTTTGCCAATATTCTGGTCGTGCTTTTCCTCTTCTCTCCTTTTATCGCAAATTTGATTGCCGTCTTAAAGAAGCTCAAAGAAACTATCGAGCATTTACGGGGTATATCCCACGTTCACTCGAAGATTCACGACTCATAATCGGGAAATCATCGACGACGACTTTATCCATCCCATAACCATTTCCTCCCACGTAATCGAAATCATACTCGGCAATGGAACAGTGCGCGAAATCGGTCGTAAACAGGCGGTCAGCCGCAACGCTAACGAGTTCACCCTCAACACGTTTGTCTCCCTTTCCATCGTGGCGATTAATCGGTTAATTCTTGGTAATTTCGCGTATTCCCAATTGTCACCTTGCGCCCGTAAATTATCGGGATAGATATAGGAACACCATGACGTTAAAATGGCATGAAGTGGGACAGCATTTCGATTTATTCCCTGCATGCATTTCCATTTTCACAATTCACTATTTTGTCCGGGTGGAAACATTTTTCTGTCCGTTTTACTTTCCATTAACGTCGGCCTCTGGTAGGTAACCTTTATTTAGATTGAATTTCACAGATTGAATTTCCAACTTGTGATACGAGAGAAAATCACCGGGCGGAGCATGCGACACGCCGTAGAAGCGTAAAAGAATAACGAGGAAATGGGGTTGGTCTCGTGTCCCCTTAAATTAGAATTGCTTTACTGCTGATATAGTAGAGTGTGTCTTATCTAGCGATCTCGGAAAAACGCTCTTGAATATTACAAAGATTTTGAGATTTATCGCGAGCGAGAAGTGCTACCGCGATTCCAGTAACCACGCGAGTCCCTTCCGATTAAATTCAACGGAGTCAACTTGACCAGTTATTTATTACCCGAACTAGACTAAGCAGAAGGAACTTTGTTGCACTTTGACAGTGCATCGAACGACCATGTATATATGAGGACGAATACCCTTCGATTAATCCGTCCTGACGATACTTGGGGTATTACCGAAAATCGGGTTAATTCGATGGAATTACCAAGACTCGAATCTCTCTCTGTCTCTCTCACTCTCTCTACCTCTCTCACTCAAGCTGATTCTGAATGATTAATGATCCTACATTTCCCTTCTGTCTGATGTCGAATACGTACGTCAGGATGTTTGATGCAGGAAAGATTGAAATATTTAAGTAGTAGCTACACTTGGAAAATAGTACCTTAAGGCCATTTGACGATGCAACGTTTTACCTTGGATAGGCATGCAAATTCGAGGCAGAGAGATCGGACGTCTTCCAGTTTCTCATTCAATCAAAAAGCGAGACAGCGTGATCGAGTGCCGTGCCCTTATCGTACCTCTACCTGGTGCTCGTAAATCTCCTTTTTCTTGAGTGTGTTCCACTATCCACCGTGTCTCTTCGGTCCCGTTGGTGTTTTCTTTCTTTGCTGTTTCCCCATGTAATTCCACGAGAAAGGTAGCCCACATGGAGCACTATGGCTGTTTGTAATTTTTATCACGGATTTAATTATCGGCAATCGTTGAACATTTGTATTTACTTTTCTGGGTTACGGTTAAATATCGGCTGATCGTTTGCAATCCCCGGCAGCGGTTACGTACCGTTTTGTAATTGTAATATTTTAATATGTATTAACAATAAATTTCTATGTTAACACAGCGCACGATTTGCATGTCCATGATTAATTGCATCGATTTATACCCGAGTTTTCGCTCGATCTACGCTACTTGATTATTTTGCATAATTAACGAGCAAATTTCATAATCCAGAGAGATTCGCACTCTCTGTTACCATTCGCGAATGGTGCATCGAAGAGATAGGATTTGTAATTATAATTAATTCCACAGTCCGCAGAATCTGTTCGCATTAGGATACTTTTTGCGAAATGTCTTTTCATCACCCACTATACATATTTCATTTTGTTCCTCTCTCGTTTATATTCGTTGCGTGGATTTCAGTCAATTATCCCCAGTACTTTGTCTTGATGCCACGAAAAATCTCAGGTGTCGAATGGATGCTAAATTCACACCCTACGACCTTCCAATCATCCCTTACGCTTAACACGTTGATTGCCAAGAGTCGTCTCATCCCATGATCAAATTCATTGAAATCAATTTTCAAGTAAATTGGATAGGAAATTTTCAAGATTTGCAAAACCTATCGAATTGAAAATATCATTGAGACCCGAGACGATAAAATTATTTCTATAATATTAATCTTTAATTTTTATTTTACTAATTTAATTTCGAATTAGACAGACATCGTACGACAGCGACTTAACGTGTTAAACTGTATAAAAAAAAATTATACAGATACTCCAAAAAAGAAATCATCACCTGCACGAAACAATTATTCAAATTATATTTAAAATTACTATAATTCAATAATGCCAGTATTCATTGAACCTACAATCGCTATAAAACTCACCTTCAAAATTCTCAATCGCCTCGTGCCTCCAAAAGGAATAACCCTGAATTACGTTACACCATAATTACATTTGCCTCGCTCGGGCAGCTGCTCGCAATTCGAGCATCGTCATCTCTCTTTGGAACGAAATTCTCGCGAGTCTTTCGTTGAGATTGACTGGCCAATGGAGAAGCATATGGGAATGGGAACAAGGTAGATGGTCGCCGACGATAATGGCCATAGCTTCGATGGTCGTCGCAACGACGAGCCTCTCCGGATGGAACGGCATCGACGACAGTAGCAACCCTGTGCCTCAACCCTTCGCGACTTCACCTGTCCTTCCGCCTGACGAGTATCAAGCGAAGCAATTAGTGTCGTCGTCGGCACTAATGAAGTTTCCCTTCGACGGTGAAGTATTCGGGACAGAATTAAGACCGTGGGTTAAGAAGTGCCAGGATGAAGATGGGAGTGTATCAATTTTGTGGCTGTACAAAAAGATCCCGCGGATGTACGCAAGAGGAGAGGAAAAATGGAAAAGATGTATGGTGGAAGAAAAAGAGAGAGAGGGAATGAATGTTCGAAAATTAGTAATTGTTCCAAATTGAATTCGATATACGGAAGAAAGGGACGCGTACGAGAGAAAAGGGCGTAATCGAGTTGTCGAAGGGGATGAACCGTAGTATGGGAACGATTCTGCGTCGATGAAATTGAATTCCTTTCACCTGTCCTCCGGCGTATTCATCAGAAACTATCCGAAGTAATGTTTTGGAAAATCAGTAGTAATGCGATTTTCTTGATTCTCCCTCGAAATCGAGTACCGCGTGAGTTGGCCCGCGTTGCGTTTCTTCGTCGGGGCGATCGAGAGGAAGATCGTGCAGAATTGTCGAGTGATTTCATATGCATCGAATATTTCTGAAAAACAATATTTCAATAAGATTTTTCATTGATTTTTGTTTCACGATTTCTTTGTCATCTTTCACGTAGAACATCTGAATCTACAGGATATATGGTTCACTCATTGTCGGTATAATGGATAGTATTATAACAGGTCTTTTCAACACAATTCAAAATGGATCGCCGATAATCTCTTTACAAAGACGTAGCAAAATCGTCCCAGCAGCGCACAAAGATGATTAAATTCCATGTCTCTCGTTATTGGCAATTAAATGTGCTATAATTCCCAGCAGAGTATGCGTTAAAGTACCGTGCGAGATAATTACTCGATCGTTTCATCGACATCGGCAGCGTTCGTTTATACCGATAGCCACTTTGTGCTTAATCGAAATTCCACGATCGACCATACATTTGGGAGAATTTAATTCGAAAACAAAAGCTCATATTGATTGAAAGCGATGCCAGCTGCCGGACGAAACGGTGACCGCTCTTGCAATTTGAGATTCCACGAATCTCAACTAGAATTTCAAATCGATCTTCACAGGTAGAAGGATAGGCTTCCTTCGTCTGCGAGCAGCTGCGATGAAACGTAATTTAAATTGACTGTCGATTCAAAGAATCGTCGCTCGAAGGACAGGAGTGTCGAGACCGATCGACAAACTGTGACGGGTTAACGAGAATTCGATTTTACCTTGTGCGCTTACACGGTAGCAAGCCGAAAAAGGTGGAGAGAAGTTCGGCGAGGAAACTCGTTCGGCACCTTTTATTATTAAATTCGAGTAACTTCGTCCTGCGGTTGACTTCAAATTTCCAAAGTTTCGGTAGAACGTAACCCACATAGTTCTCGTCTTGGATAGTTCGACGATGTCACTATCTATAAGCACGTTTAAAACTTAAATCGAATATCATTTAGATGATTTCGTTCTATTCAATTTAATCTCCTTTTATCATTGAAATCGATGATACAGAGAAACGCGCAATTTCTCTCACGTGATTAATTTATCGCGGCGAAACTCGCGTGAAAACAATTTTTGCCCATAAAATTACGATAATACAAGCAACCAACAGCCTCCGGCGGAGGTGGAAAATTTATGATACGCGGCATCCGCATGCTCGACTTCGTAGGGTGATGGTTAAAGCAGATTTCGTGCTCCTGCGGGATATTTTCTCCTTTTTCTTTTCGTTTGCACGTAGAGAACGTAGTAATTTGATAACTTGTCTGCCCTCAGAAAAGGATTATCGTTGTGATATATAAGCAGCATCGAGTCAAGGAGAGAAAAAAAATCTACAGAAGTACGTGGCCGAGTTTCATTGCTATCGAAACGTGAGATCAAACAACGGACACGTGAATCGTCATCCTTTCAAAATAGAATCATCTTTTACGTGACATCACGCGACTTACGCAATCGATTATCGCGTTGTAATTTTTATAAATGACGTCTTTCAAAAAGAAATACGTTTCTTCCCCGGTAAACCTTCGATTACAGCTGTGAAATCGGTTATCCCGGTATATTTTATTACTTTGCATCATTGCCAGAAAGAACCTAAGAGAAGAAGGAAGAAGAGACACCGCGGTTGCCGTAGCCATTCGTATAATTGACGACGAGTTATCGCGACAATTTCAATCGATCTCCGTTCGCATCGTTGATTGCATCTATCAAATTGCGCGAGTGGGTCGGGAAGACGTACGATCGATGTGCCAACGGAGCCGACGTGATTGTCACTAATGGTGTTAAAACACGTTCGAGATTTGTATTCGCTTCAGTGAAACCTACGGATAAAGTTTATTCATCGATACATCTCCGGGACGTGTGCTTATTGCTGCGAGACTACGAATATCTGCAACTTGCCAATCTGTATTCCCGTTGATGCGAAGCTCTCGCTCCAATTACCACGGATTTATTTTTTTTTTATTCCAAATTCAACGTCGATCGGCTAAGATAATTCCTTAGCGTGTTACACGATGGATTTTCCGCGGTGAAAGAGAAACGGAGAAGAAAGGAATGATTATTGAATCATAGACGGCAATTCCATCGATTCTCTTTCGTTAAATCGATCCTCGGAATTTCCAGTGGAACAGGTTTCTTAATAATGTAGATTGCTAGGATCACAGAAAACATATCTTCCGATTTTCTCATCTCAGTGTAACATCTATTATGCAAGCGTTCCTTCTGTCGCGGTTAACTGTCCATCTTTATGCACGATCTACCACCTGTAGCTGGTGACCTACCCTGTTCCGTAGGATCGAGCGTTAAATTGTATCGTGTGCGACACACCAACCTCGAAATTCCAGTCTTTTCGCTATTCTTCCGTAATTGCTTCCCTCTCCATCTCAACACCGCAGCTACTTTTTCATTGCAACGCTCATAGCGCTGAATCTCGAAGAAAAACGGGAGCCGAGAGAAGATAAAAAAGGTTCGTCCCTCGGAAAGTTTGCTTTTCTCGAATTGTCGCGTTTCAAATAATTATTAATCTTTCTGGAATTAATTATATTATTATGTTTTTTTGTCGTTTTGATTGTCTTCGCTTGCAGACGAGGCAGAGCAGTGGGACAGTGGGGGAGAGCAAAGAGGAGGAAGGGACGAGCGACTGTTCTCCAAGGACGTCGGCCACGATAACGATGACGATGACGACGACAATGACAACGCCGACGTCGACGATGACAGTCGCGTCGATGGCGTTGCCATTCGTTCCTACGGAATCTGAAGCATCGATATCGTCGCAAGCCTCGACGGATTTGCAGCTCCGACGGCGTAGACAACGACAGCAAGGTCAGCCACAACCGACGACTTCCTCGACGTTCACCACCTCCTGCTCGTCGTCCTCGTCGTCTACCTCCGCTGAGACCGGAAGGATCTCGGCAAATGTCCTCTTTTCTTTGCCGGCATCGCCGAAAAGACCTGCCACCGTTTCGTCCGGCAAGAATCTTACTATATCGAAGTCGCAGATGAAGGGTGAGTTCGAAAAAAAAATATGGCTAATGTGTGAGAGCAGGAAAAAGTGGTTATTTAAATCAGGTTGTGGGAAGGGTGAACGACGAATTAGGGCGGATGAACGAGAGTGTACGGTATCGAGCGTTCGTAAGTAGTTCAGTGGAATTAGTTATACTTTTTCCAATCACGTTCAATTATTTTATCGTCCGATAATACAATTATCTCCGATGAACTTTTACGTATTACCTGACATATAAAAATATATATATATAAATAAAGTGAAATGTTTCTTTATCAGTTTCATTCGTTAGCGCGACAATTCTTGCATGATGCAACTGAATTATTCGCGGTTCAAGCAGAGTATTTCCTTCGCTCGTTGGAAACGTGGCAGTCCATCGACTCTAATGACTCTCAACAATTTCATTCTCCGATTACACGTACGATATATAATACGGACACGTATCATACAAGCGGCTAAATTCATCTACAATTCCCGATCGTTATCAGTAGTTAACGAACGATCATCGGTATGTAGAAATCAAGTGAAATATCACCGGAATTATTTTTTGACGCGTGCGAACGAAGGGCACAAGCTTCCAACCAATTGTACTTTTTCCACCTGCGAATTTCATGAATTTCCGCTCGCGCGTGTTTTTGACGTGAAATCAGAAGGCTGAAATGCGATTCTTTCAGTCGCACGATTACTACGTTCGTGGTGAAAAAAAACATGCAAAACGAGTCCGTCCACACGGTCCCTTAGTTAACGTGGAACGAGCTTTTTGCAGGTGCAAAAATACTTTTATCCCTGAGTCTCGTTAGATGCCGTTGGGCAAAAAAGGGGTGCGGAGGGTAGATCGCGACTGGAATTCAAATCAAAGAAATCCCTCGAGCACCTTCGGGGAAACGGGAGGCGAATCTAGCGATCCCCTTTGCTACAAAGCGATACACGCTGCTAAGTTAATCTTTCCCTCCTTCGTTGTGCACCGACATTCTCATGGAATTCCCCGGCAGAACTTCATAGAGATAGTTATACCTTGAGAGAGCGAACGTTCAATTTCTGCTAACAGCGCTCCACCGTGACCACAAGAGACTCTACCTGATTAACGAGCATCCTTAACTCACTTATATTATCGTGTAAGCCGTTTATTTATGCAAATCTTTCCGCGAAACAAATGGTCCAAGTTTCGTGCGATACGGACGACGAGTTTTAGTTACGTGCGAGCGAGAAGCGTGATCATGAAAAAAGGAACATTCTCGTGCTTTTAATCCCTCGTACCTTTTGATCATTATTTATGCTACCCTTAGATTCTCACGACTTCGTTTGAGATTTTTTCTCTTAGAAACTGTTGCGAATCAAGAATTCTAAAGGTAACTCACAGGTTGTTCCGTCATCAAGTTTTTTCTTAACTTTTTCTTAAAGAGTTTCAACTGAGAGTTGACAAGTGGAACGACTTTCGCTGCAAACGAGAAGTTTTTATTTCGAACTTTAACTGTGACTGGTTTCAAGAAAGAAATAAATATTGCATACAATAATATATATTGATAATGAGGTACAACGAACAATTTCCTTTAATTATCATACTTTGTACAATGGCTTCCAAGAACATTTTGGATCGTGCACGTGGTCAAAAGTTTCTTATGTTTAATGAAATTTACTTCCCCTCCCTTAGCAATCTTTTTCGTACCACATTTCATAGATCACTGTCTGCACTTCTACTAACACTTATCTGCATCATTAACTTTCGATTGTTTCGTAAAGAATTTTCTGAAAATTCCTCAGAGTACCTCGAACCCGTCGTCAACGACATCACCTAAGCACTTTCGTTATCAGACGCGCGAAAGGATAGAAACGAACAATGTTGAACTTTGAATCCATGGCACTATTACACAAACTTGTAAATTAATTCTCGCTAATGGACATCCTGAGGCACACACGCTATTTGTAGTTCAAAGGTCGTCTGTATTCCGACAAAATTTTCAAATTACCTCTCCATCTCTCTCTTCTTCGCACTTCTCTCCATTCGGTTCTTCATCTATCCCCATAAAACACGGTTGTTTTCTTCGTTCCGACTACAATACTGCAGAAGCAGTGTACAGATTGTACTTATAGGAAAACCATAGCCGTTGGTACGTAGAAAATCAATGGGCCGTGAAACGAGGCTATTAAACGGCCGAGTCAAGCACCGACGATCCAAGTCCAACCGCTTGTCTCTCCTGGTTGCACTTCCTCGGTGCATCGAACATCACGAAATGTTATCGACCAAACGTTTAATCAGCACGAACCGCTGATTCTACTGACTTAGAATCGAAAGCTCATCAAAGACGCGAACACGAGATAATTCCCTTCTTTTTCCTCCATGAGTTTTATACTCTCAAAAGCTGGCCGTCCAATGAATCCAGTCACAATTAGCAAGCAAATCGGACGATAAATTTGCGGACGCTGATCACGAGGGTAGCCGATGGAATTTCTTTTATGCAAAGATCCGGTACGTTTGTTTGTAACGGTGGAATCCAATTTGAATGTAGGTCGGCTCCATGGTTATCCTACTATCGTTTTTTATCACTGAAATCTTGGGGAGGAAATACGAACTTTTTTATTTTACGATATTATACGTCACGCTTGTTACACCGTATTCCACGAAACGCGACTTTCCCGTGCTTTTGTAAGAGCTTCTGTCACGTTGATAGAGAAACATTGCATGGTTTTGTATATATTGTACGTGGATTAAGTTAAAAAAAAAACTGCTGACAAAATGCACGAAACATTGGATGTTTTAGAATTTCGAGAAGCTTTCAGACTGTTCGACAAGGACGGCGATGGTAGCATAACGAAGGAGGAACTAGGCAGAGTTATGCGCTCTTTGGGACAATTTGCCAGGGCCGAGGAATTGCGCACGATGCTGCAGGAGATTGACATCGACGGTGAGTTTCTCTTATCATTCATCTTTCTAAAAGTAATATCTACAACTACTATACTTTTCGACTTAGCCATGCGAAAAATAATTCTCTCGGGATGTCATTCCATCTCGAAAAATCCTCGCATCTCCATTCGACTCAGGCGCGAATATCCCCGTAATAACAAACGGTTCGGTGTAATAACAAGAACAACAACGGCAACAACAACAGCAACAACTCCGTACAAACGCGACGGTAGTTTAACTGAAAATTTCCCATTAATATTCAACGTGCACCTCTCTCGCATCGCGTAAAACTGTGCGCGAAACGTTATCCTCTTCTCATCTCCATGAAAATGTCCGAGAGTTTCGTCAAATTCACGGCAGCCGGGTAAAGCAAACGGAATTGAATACGATGGATATATTTTTCAAGGAAGAAAGGATCCATGGTGAGAATTGAAAGCGACATCGATACCATTCGAACAACGAGATAATCGTTTTAAGCGGACAGATGGCAATTCAGTGGTATCCTTCCGGAATAACGAAACAAGGTGGCGAGCAAGGAGGCATTAGTCGATCATTCTCAAGTTTACCGTCCTCTCTTCGTGTAACCGCGTTGGCCCACTTACAACCTCTCTGGCCAACGGCATCGCCTTAATTGCGGGTAATTTTCGCGAAGTGTTCTCCCGCCTGACAATGGGACGGGTCCTTCGTGAACGAAGCCTCTTTATTAAGCCAGATCCAGCCGGTCCTACGAATCCCTCTCTGAACCTCTCCACCCCCGTTGCTCTCCTCCATCTTTCTCTCTTTCTTTCTCCCCCTCTTCCTCTCACATTTCTTTATTTATCTTTGTCTCTCTTTCCAGTTGTATGTTCCCCTTTCTCTCTTTCCTCTCATCTACCCTTCTATTTCTTCTTTCTATCTCAAAGGCACCCCTAGAGCCCTTAGGATCGCCGGTCGTCTTCTTCTTTGGCTCTTCGTGTTTCGAAATCCAGGCTGGTTGCTCGGCAGTCTTGCCCGGATGGTTGCACTCGGACGAAAATTTCTATTGTTCCGACGTTGAATGACGAGATTCGCTCCAACTTAACGGCCGGATCAAGGTATACCGGGGCAGAAATCTTCTCTCTTCTCATCTTTCCACTACGGGGGAGAAAATTCGGGATATTTCGAAGGATAAGGGTGGGAGTTTAAGTGAAAATTAAAAGCGTGGATTCCTTGTGCTTTTACGATTCGCGATGTTCCTGTCGCGGGGATATCGACGGTAAATTCTGGAGGACAGAATGGGAGATGATTGGAGTGGGGGTGGAAGGATCTAGGGAGATCGAAGGTTATACATTTTTATGAAATTTTATGCAGGTTGAAAAGTTTCCATACCTGTTGCTGGCAGGACGATAAAGTTTCTCGATGTGTCATAACGTTACTGCTATCGGTATGTACATTAGGTAACATGAAAAAAATGTCGTTCTTCTGTCTGTTTGTGGTAGCATATTTCCAGGATGATTTATTATGAATTATTAAAGCCTGTTTAGTTTATCACAGCAGATTTATTTTACGGAATTGTAGGGAACAAATATTGTACATTTATTTTTAGTAAATAAATTCGTTGTCGTTGTAAAACAAAAGCAATATTTCTTTTTCGCTTTACCAATATAATATATGTCTTCTTAGTTAGAACAAACATGACTCCGTTACTTTGAAAGTACAACCAAGAAGCTGTTTGTCATTAGAAATTGGCAGATATTTTGTGCAATTAGTACTGTACGATAAGTGTGAAGAAATACTCCGACAGTTCCGATTTGAAATCGCTGCAAACAGTCGATAAAATCACAGCACAATAGCCTCGTAACTGCAGACAAATTCAACTGCATCGATGCTCTTCCCCGGCGCTCGAAAATTTTTCAATGGATTATTGGAAATTACTCTTCCCTCTAAACAAATACATACCTCGCCGTATCGTAGAACCGCGAAGCGTATTCGCGGTAGCTGTCGTCGTCAATTACGATTCGTGTTTACCGTCCGTAAAATTTTCCCTCTCTATACGCCACAGTGAAACGTACCAAGTCCTATCGCGAAGCATGTTGTCCTGTGAAAGCTTACCCCACGGTGACAGAATTTTTATTAATTCCATAAGCCGTCACGAATAGCGCCGGAAACCGCTGTCGCGTAAATACACGGTATTAACGAGAATCGAATGTTAAATGAAAATTTCGCGCCTCTCAAATAACAGGATCGGTTTCCTCCTGTCCCGTGAATTTTCATATTTCATCGATCCACACGTTATAAAACTACAATCTCATCGAGTTCAACGATGATAAAACAACCCCATATCTACCTTCATACCGCTCATTTATTTCAAATCCATTCGTCAACGAAAGTTCGATGAATCCTCAAAAGTCTGAGAAACTTCTCCTGAATCGTCATTTTCAAGCGCAGAAACGAGCCGAGGTTTGTGGAGTGGCTAATGACGAGAGGCTACGAGCGCACAATGGCTGTAATTCCAAGCAGCCTCGAGTCCCGATACTAAATCTACCCTGGAAGTTGGTAAATGTGTAATTAAAACTATGATATAGGAGGGTACCGTACATAAATATATATTTACATTCATATATTTATACATATACGTAATATCTACGCACACAGAAGATCTCTTATAAACATATATGCCAGACGTATGAAATAAATAGGACCCAGAGTTTCTTCTCGTCATTGGAATTCGTGCCGTTGGGGATGCGTTTCGCGTTGATAGTACGTGAGCCTCTAGGCGCGTTGGATGCAGGGAAAAAAGTCAACTAGACGCGAACCCGAACTGTATCGTTCATAGAAATGTTTTCATGCGACAACCATGGCCGTCGTTTGAATGCACTCTTCGAGGGTGGAATTGCCCTGACTTCGGGGAAAACCAGTCGATTCGTGTGCACAGTCGTATACGTCCTATCGTACGTACATGGTGTGTACACCACGATCCACGTCGTAGGACCGTTGAATGGTGTTACGGCATGGTACTTATCTACATCAACGGAACTTCCATGCGGTCAAATTCCAAGAGGGTGGCGATCGTGTCGACCCTGATAACTTTGCCGAAGTAAACTCGCATCGGGGATCGTTATTCACCCGGGGAACAGTTCGAGAACGAGCAAAGTCCATGGAATGAGAAGCGATGGGAATTGATTTCTATGACGCGATCGCGACAATGGAAAGGACGTAATTCGGAGATAACGATTGACGTTGTTGGATTCACGGTTCTGCTTATGACAAGAGTTCTAATAGATTGCATTGGTTTTATCGTGGTTGACTTTACGGCGAAATCAATTCTACGATATCGGGGGAATCGTTGAGGGGGTTGGAAATGAAGGAGTTGTTCGATGATTGTTTTGAGGGGATGATAGAGCGAAGATAAGAGTTTATGATGGACGATTTTATTGGTTTTATTGAGAGGCTTGACTTTAGGTGTCGATTTGAGAAATTAAACGGAAAGGAATCGTTTGTGGGAATTGTTGGAAATTGTTGCGAATGTTATCGCTTTGTTGGTTTATTAAGAGTCGTTTAAGAAGAGTGGCGATTATTCGTGCAGGATAAACGAATTCATCGTGAAATTCTGCGAAGTTAATTGTATGTTTGCCCCGAGTCGATTGAAGGGAGGATAAAATTACGGTAAAAGTTCCGGAAGTTAACTTTGAAGGAGGATTCTATAAGAAGGCGACTCGTTGGAATAAAAACCACCCTTCAACTTTTCAGATTAATTTGAAATTCCCGGCAGTGCTTAATAACCGCATGAAATTTCAAAACGGTATAATGACTTAAGTTATAACGATTGTGCCATTGATTGCGTTTATTCGTTAATTTCCACCTCGAAGACGATAAGTTTAAACTTATCTTTAATAATGAACACGCAACGTGCAAACCATTCGTTCCGTTTGCAAATCGTTTATCCCATTCCCACATTTCCTTCGTGAATTCAATCACAAAATTAAACAAAAGATCCCGTTGACTTTTTGAGAATTTCAAAATATAAGCTATGCTTGTTACCTCTCGCATTGACGTATCGGTTCTTTGTTGCATTACTCTTTTTAGTTTCAACCCCCTGTCTCGTACTTCGTGGCTGGGATATACGTCACAATTAAAGTGCTCCATTCGTCCGACTCTTCGATCGACGATTTGTATGAGTAGTGCCTCCTTTGTTTACAATTTGCTATTATTTTCATCGAGGCTATTTGATATCGAGAGTCACAAATGCAACGGGGATGTAGATGAAACTTCCACTTTGATCAAATTTGCCAAAATTGACTTAAATTTCAACATAGGGCCATTAATTGATTAATTGACTTGAAACCTTTTTCGCCAATCATTATTACACTTATAATTATTCAAAAACGAAAACTGAGTTTACCGTGTGACCTTCAAATATTCGTGAAAGTGCATAGCTTACAGTGCTGTAATGTACAAATTTCCATCTTCGTTCGTTTAAGCGTGAGCTGTGCTTCTTTACTTCTCGACATCCTCATAGAAAATCTCGTCGTTGCAGAACCATTCGATATACGTAGTTTGAAAGCCTAAAGTCACAGGAAGTCGCAGAAACAAGTTTCATCACGATTGACCAAGAAATAGCGGAGATATTTAATTTTACAGCCAATAGTGTCCCATTTTTTGAAAGGCCCTCATGATAATTATATAAATTACTTTTTTATCATTTATTTATGTATTTTCATGCAAAGGCACTATAGTTCATTTTACCCATCTCGTCATTACTTTAAAGAAATTTAATTTTTAAATATCTTAAGCAAAATATCATATTATCCATTGATATAGAAGTGTGGTGTTTCTTATTGTATTAAAGCGAAACATTCCCGCATTTTTAAAATTGTGTTATAACGAAATCGTGCTATAGGATGCCGCGTTGTATGAGGGCCACCTGTATTTAACAACCAGGTCGTAGGAAGTTATTTCGTACAGGTTCTCTAAACGTTTACAAACCGAATGATTCTAGTTTACAGACGTAAAAGTTACAATCGAAAGACAAGGCGGCTCGAGGCAAATGAGTCCTTTATCGATTATAGAGCCATTATCGGCGGGAATATCTCATTCCATCGAATGGTCGAACATCAAGCGTTTTGGACGTAATTCTCTCCACGGTATTCGATTCCAAAGCTACTGGATCGCGTTTCAGGATCGAGAAACACGCAAGACGCGTTTGATGCCTTGTCTCTTCATCGCTGGAAGAATTGGGGACATCTCGTCCGTCGATATAGCCTCATGATATATTCGAACATGAAACATTTGATCAGCCGAGTTTATACGAAAAATGTAAAGTGGGAGATGCAAAATAAAAAGATGGATCCATCTTTCGATCTACGAGACGAAAGAGAGAAATAGTAGAAGGAACGTGGATTCCGGGGGACTTAGATTCAAAAACACAATTTCATGGCTGAGGTTATCGATATGCGATCGGCATAGCATCCCCTTCGGAGTTTAAAACGAATTGGATGAGGGTAGAGAATGTCCGACGGCTCGTACTACTTCGTGCTGGATCATTTCCATTATGTTCGCCTTTTTTTGCTGTTTTCTCCTTCCTCTTTTTATACAACAGCCATCGTTTTTTTCGCTTTTGCTTACATTTTTCAATGTTTGTTATTCTTTGGCTTCTTTCGTAATAAAAAAGATCGGTGATCGACAATCTCGAATTCAATGTGCTGCAACAAGTTCAAGAATTAAAAAAAAACTACATCCCTTCCTAAGGGATCGTTCTACGTTCTATTTTACGCGACGGAAGTTCGAGGAATACGAAATCGCTAGATCCGAAAATGAACCGGTCCATGCGGTATTTTCTCATCTCGTTACTCTTTTGCTAAGTTACGATGGGGTTGCTTAAGATGCGTCAAGAGATTCCAAAGTGGCACGGTTACTCCGGTAACATTGCCCGAGTTACGCGCGCGGAATGTAGCATCCGAAATCTCCACGTTCGACGTATCCTGAGCGCAATTTGTAAGCTATGCGAGCGTGAGTAGATATAGCATCGATGTAAGCAAACGGCAACGGACGGGCGACGTGCTCTCCTCGAATACACGAAACACGTTCTTCCCGATTGTGGACACAAAACTAACTGCTTAATTCCTTGTAAGTCCTTTCACCCGTTCGATATGACGAGATGTTCGTCACGTTCGAACGTTGAACTTCCTACGTAGTGTCTCTTACTAGTCCTACCAGTCCTCTGCCGTTTCCCTGTCAGTCTCCTTCCTCTCCTGTTTTCCCTTTGTCTCTCCTGTCTGCCCTATCTAAACTAATAATATCTCAGACGAAGTTTTCGCTATGTCTGACTTATCACTCACTCGTATCACTTGTAAAATTTTTTGAGAAATGAGCTTCAGCTCATACGTGGAGCAAACTAATGATACAGGACAGGGAATACAGACGCAGGACTTGCAGTATGGATGAAGGATAGACAGGACAGATACGGCAGCAGTAGGACAAACAGTACAAGAGCAGGGAAGGCAGGAGAGGTGCAATTGTAGCTGTTAAACGTGTATAACAATGTTTTAACTTTAGATTTAATAAATTCTACATAGATTATCTGTATTACACAACATTATTGGTATTAGAGATCATAATTCTTAAAATAAAGTTGTGTGTTTCTATCACTATAAATTATTTACTTAATAACTGCTACCCTCGCTGTCCTGCCTTATCTGACCAACGTTTCAGACGAACATTTACATTTTTATTTTATGTAGATAATTAAGTTTAAGAGAATTAAACGCCCATTGATTTAGCGTGAAAGGTATCTGCTGTTTATGTGTGAAATTGATTTGCAGTAGGAAGTTTCATGAGAGTGATTCACGTTTTTGCATTCTGCAATGACTTTTCGCCGTTGAACGAGAATTTTCATCGCGCTTTCGGTTGCGCGGAACTTTTCCAAAACGAAGAATATCTCTGCCGGAACAATTCTTCATGCAAGGACGTTTAATCAAACTCGTCGCACCGGACGTCGAATTCACGACGGGTGGTTGTTATCGCACTACACATAGCTGCATTTGGATGTTCGATGAAATTCGCGTTCCCACATTGAGAGGTTTGCGACCGTGAGTCCATGTGTAACTGGTTGACCGGATGGTTCGAACCTTTGAAGATTGGCACTGGAATGACAGGAGAACATGAAAAATGGTCGATTGCTTTTCTCTTTTCGATGTCTGAACAACATTTAAAGATGTTGCAATATTCTATTTTATCAGTCTAATAATTGGGGATGAGAGAAAGAACTCTCGACGATACAATCTTTCAGAGGAACAAAATGTTGATTCCGTGTTTAAAAAAGTTTGTTTCAAGGAGTTTTTAAAGGTCGTAGAAAATGAAAGCAGCGTGTCATAATTTATGAAAAAAGTTAACGCGAAAGTTAGACAGCAAAGTTAAAGTGAAAGTTAGCCCTTGAAACTGTTCTGGCAATAATAATAAGAGAAATTCGGGAACTAATCAAACTGGATCCCAAAAACATGTCAAATGTTGAAATTTTCTTTCTTGTCCTGTTTGTCCTGTCTGTCTCCTGCCTGTCTCCTATTTTCCCTACTTGTCTCCAGTCTGTTCTGTCTTCATAATACTCGACAAGAGACATTGCTTATAAAATTGTCTCTAGCGCCTCTGTTGACCATCTCTTACGTTTACGAAGGACACTTGGAAACCGTACTTTCCTCGAGGCATCACGTGCACTTTTGCGCGTGCACGTACGATGAAAATTGTGTCCGTACGTTTATATCATCCACACACGTGTTTCTCCCTGTGACCGGCCAAATGGCAAGTTCAAATCTTCTGATCGTACGTGTCTGAGCTCTTGCTCGTTTGCGAAAATCAAGCTCGCAGCTTCCTACGCTTCCTAGAATTTCGTGCCATGCGTCACGGAATAATCGCGCTAAATCCTGTTCATACTGGCGCTTACAAGGGCCAAAATCCGTTAGGCCGTTGAAATTCCTAGCAGAGCCAGAAAATCCCGAAGGACGGACGTTCGCGTCCCTGCAAATGAGACGTTCGATTGCGAGGACGCGTCAGAGTCGAGAGAATCGCTAATAGACGTCGAGGATTGTTTGGGATGTTTCGACGTGAAGCTACGAGTGTTTGTTATCGAGTGATTTTTAACAAACATCTGTGGTTGAAGATACTTTTGTATGGTTTTGATGGGAATGATCGCTTTTAAGCTGATGTGCGAGACGATTATTTCTTCTTTCTGTGATGATGCGACGATTTAGAAAAATTACAATTGATGTAAGGATGTACCGTAAACTGGATAAATGTCTTAGCAAGTGAACGCGACACTGTCTTCTCTTCTCTTTTGTATCTTTTACCTTTAAGTGATTCATTATTGTTAATTGAATTACTTGTTATATTAAATGAAATATATTAAATGATAAATCTTCTATGGGTGATCGGGAAGAATAAGTGAACCACGTGGAAAGAGTACTCTATCCACGTGTCATTTATCGAGCTCAGTGTACAGTATCTAGTCCCTGATTTATTGTTTGAAACTACGGAAACTTTTTGTACAATCAATGACCACGAAAAACCGAATCTTCGGTGGACCGTTTTTCGTGGATCTTGACGGCAAATACGTTAAAGTACAACTAGAGCTTTAAATTAGTTTGATGTTTTTCTCGGCACCGACACTGTCAGTAACTAGAATGCAGCAATTCTTGCGTATTATGTGCGGGAAGGAACTTTGTAGACTGTGTTTATTCTCTACGAAAAAGACTTTCCTCTAAGGAACGGACTATTTATTTAAAGTGCAGTTACAGGAAGATATGGAGCGTCAGAAGCACAAATGGGACATTCGATCGCTTTCGAATTCCTTACACAAAATTACGTTTACCTCCTTTCCCTCTGTTTATCTTAAATTTCTATCATAAATTGCCGTGGCCTCGAAAGTAAAATATCCCACAAAATTCTATAAACTTTAATTCTAATTTTATCTACTTATTCTCTACAAGTTTCTTTTTACTATAACTTCTTTTTAACAAAGATCCTGTCTCTTTTATTCTTCTCTCTCGATAAAATCTCTATCGCCACAATTCTCGCAATTTGTATGCAGAATCAAAACTGATTTGCTATTAAAAGAGGCGGAAAAAATACGGACTATGAGAAGTAGCTGGAAGTTGTGAAAGAAGCTTTGAGGCTGAGAGTCTTATGCTTTCATCCTGGTTGTAAAGTTCGTTAATCCTTCGATGTCCTGTCTCTTCCGTTCTCATCCAACGACAAAATTCCTGTCCTTTCCAAGAATAACATACTTCTCTCCTATTTTTCCTCCGTGAGAAAAAAGTTCTGTCTTTCAAACAACGGCCTTTCGGTTAAAGACATTGGATAAAATTCATCCCAACAATTTGAGTCACAATTCCACAAAAAAAACCGCATACGTTCGTCTCGATTGGAAGGTTCAGGAGATATACATCTCAGGATGCAAACCGTGAGGGGAAATAAAGTAAATATATGCTACCTTTCTTTTTTTCCTTTCAGGAGATGGAAATGTCAGCTTCGAAGAGTTCGTGGAAATCGTCAGCAACATTGGCGGTGCGAGCGAAGCTGCTCCGACCGATCAGGATCAGGAGGAACAGGAGCTGAGGGATGCATTTCGAGTACGTTTGCCCTTTTCCGTCAATTCCGTATTCTCTTCCATACAATATCGTATTTGATTCCGTTTCATACGTTCCTCTTAACAAGGATAAGCTTCGATGATACGACGATAATACTATGCAGATAATGAGAACGCATTATTTTACATTCCAATAATTTATATTCATTTTCTATATTATTATATATTATCGAACTTGGAATATGAGAAGTTAAACGATACAATTTATTTCCAGCAATATTGACAAAGGAGCATTTATTAATTGAAAACGATACAACTCCATTCGTATCGACGTAATGAGTAATACATTAAAAACAATCCCTCACTGTTCTCCAACGAATGGTACAATTTTCTGAATTATTCATGTATTCGCGTATTCACGAGTCTGTGTCCATTTTTTTTTTTCAACAGCGAAAAAACTACCGCAATATTCTTAGAGCAGGCGAAAATTTATATTCTCGCTTATCTATACATTTCTATCGAAATTTCCGGCACGTGTTCGCGCGAGTATTATATAAAATTCTACGACGACGACCTGCATTCTTCCCTTGTGCACGTATAACTTACCGGTTTTCCTCGCCAACGAAGAGAACGATCCGTTAAAGAAAACAAATCCTCACCGCGAATCTCCGGGATAGACGAATAAAGCTTTATCCTCGAAAAGAGCTGGGGATATATGTCTGTACACACCGAGAACAAATAGCCCAATTTTCGAGTAGACTCGCAAGAACTTGACACTCATACGACTTTACGGCTGATAGCGTAAGTCGAGTTCATGGCTTCGCGCGCGAATTTCTCGACTCTTTAACGACGATTTCTCAAACTATCAAGATTTCAACTTTGGTGAGAGCAATCGTAGGAAGGAGTGGAATACTTGGATCGTTTGATTGTTGAAGATTTAGATGGTTCTTTGACGTTAGAATTATCGGTGTTGTATATATCACATTGAAATAGGCTGATTAGGTACTTTGGAGAAAGAGAAATTAAGGGATCAATTAAGTCATTTAAGTTTGAAAATATAGATTTGTGTAGAAATTATTGTAACAGTAAAAATAGATTCACAATGGTTGCGCCATTTATGCAGGACATATAACGTTCTCGCATCGAATTATTCTCTTTAATTCACACATCTGATTCCGGTGATTGTTTTCGAAAGAGCAGTTTTGCATGCGACGAATTGTCACGAAAATTAGCTATGCTGATATTGACAGCAAATATTGAACGTTTATAGCGGCCTCCATAATTGCATATCGTTTAAACTGATTTCTCATACGTAGAGCGTTTTATCGTTGAATACAAAAATGAATAACAATTGTTGCATTACAAGCATCGATCTTGTTACTCTCTCACTGCATCTTCTATTTGTCTCTCTACAAAGTGCACGTATCCGTCGATTATTCTCGCGAGTGTAAACGTACGAATTCATTGAACGAACGTGTAATATCGTACGGCAAGCTCTGTCTGGCGAAAAAAAGCGAAAACGACTGACACATTAAAGAAAAGTGCAAGCATCGCGATATTGCACCGACATTCATCGTGTTTTCACAGCAGAGACGCGACTATTGCACTCGAGAGCTTAAGCACTTTTGAAAGGTGTCATGAGGATCTATCTTTGATGATTTAAAATTCGCGCCCGATGAGACGCGCCAAATGGAACGCTTCTTTTCAAACATCCTACGCTCAAAAATGTATTCCAACACGAGTATATTTTTCCCTTGCTCGTAATAACGCTGTATTAATTAAGAAAAACTCGTCGTGTCAAAGATGAGATTCAAACCTTCACGATTTTTCGTTCAGCAATATAATTTACAGGTCACGGTCGCGAACAGGCAATGAAGAAATTGACGTCTAATAATGAGATTCATAATCTTCTGTTATCCTTAATCCTTCCATCTTCGAAGATGGACGAGCGACGTGCACACATTCAAGTTCCACGAGATAAAACGTTGGAATAATCTTCGAAGAGAAGCGGCATGAGCCATTTCGAAGATGAACGTCGACGCCTTTAAAGAAATTCGAAATCGTTGAATTATAATTTCATTGGGATCCATCTTTCGAGGTTGCTCGACGTTAACGAATGAGAACGCTGAAAAGCGATCGAAATACGAAGCAACGGAAGGAAGAACGAAGTAGAGGAAGATTGCGTGGCATTTCTGCAAGATGCCAGTATCGAGTGCAAACTTGAACGTCTTCAATTTCGAACTTGTAATTGATCAATCGAAATCACAGTCAGTTGCACGCGAGAGAAACGCCACGCAGAGTCTATTGTGCCAAGGTGATTTTACTTGAAAGGTATCCGTAGCTCTAGTAATTTCAGATTCTTTCGTATTTAAGTTTTCTCGTTTAGGACAATTCTCGTTTCGGTCTTAATTAAAATAAATTTGCCAGCAAAACGGAGACCAGAACGCTCGTTAAACTCTTAAGACGACGATCCGTTTCGTATCGAAAAGGCCAGGGATAACAATGAAGGCCGGGTGAAAATAATTTCAAGCCGGCGAATTATTCTCGCTTCGACTATCTCGGCGATTTTACGGGGATTATAATAATTTTATCGAAGCGCAAAGTAGTCCGTTGGGTTCTATTAAAATTCAACGTCTGGATAGCAAGGAGAGAAAGTATTATACGCCTTTACGACGTCGAGTAGCCGAAAAGTTTTTAGTCGCCGGCGGAACATCCTGAAAGGATGTCCCCGGGTTATCATCGGGAGGCTTTGCAATGGTAGACGTTGACTGCCGGATCCACTTTGGTTCGTTTGGACGTCGCTTCCTATTTTCCCTCCCGCGGGAAGAGTTTCCCGCGCATCCGGAGAAATCCACCGTGGCGACGGAGAAACGAGTAGCTAAGAAACTTTTGCCAGCGCGTGACGTAATCAAAGCCAGATCAAATCGATGGGATTACCTTGCTTTCTGCGAATCCCCATTTAATGTTCTACTATTCTTATTTCGCTCCATTTTATCGCGAGGGTGGAGTTTTCTGCCTTTGAGACGTACTTTTTGGAAGCTGTGCCACGGGTATACCCTCAAATTAGGAATGTTTTCGAGGAAAAATGTACTCATTTGTAATAGGTCCTTTCTTCTGCACGTTTCTTTCAATTTTTTTGTCTCCCCTCTACCGAGTCTTGTTAACGGTGCACTAGAATTAAGAGCACGTTGCTCGGTATTTTTAAGAAATACGATCACGTACGGGATCGTGCGTTATGAAATTTTGCATTCTGTCTTGGACGGGGGAAAATTCTTTTCTTGAAACGGCATCTAGAATTAAATGAAGGTTTTATTATTTTTTAAATAAGTAAGTATACTACTATACTCCTCTTCGTAGCAAGTTAAAATTTTCGTTAAAAAATGCAAATTTTCAGTTTTAGAAAGAAATTGCGGAGGAAAAATGACCAAAGAAATACTTCTTTTTCATATGAAGATGTAATCAGCTAGATTATATCGCATAACAGAGAAATTACATTGAACACGTCGAGTTCCATGAAACTACGCCTTAGTCCCATACTATGTATGGTGTTTCAAAGGTGTCTGACAAGTCTACCAGCCACCATTCTACACCTCTAGACCTGCGAACTTTTGCAAAAAGAAAGAAACAATGTAAAATAGTCTCCACAAAGTCAACGACTTACGAAATTCCTCGGAAAGGAAGGCCCTTTCCTAAAAGCGCAAAGAACAAAGAGAATGAAAGAAGTTTCGTTTGGTAATCTGCCAGATCACGGTGCTGAGATTTCACGAATTTTCCCATTGCACCGCTTAATGTCTCGCTGGCTCTCCGAGTTGGTTCTGAGCTTATCTTGAGTGACAATGAGAGAACGCTATGTAATGTGACCCAGTTCCGTCGTGTATGCATATTCAATTCATGGTCTAAAGGCCAGAATGCAGGACTTATAAAAATTGAACGTTCAAAGGTACCGGGATAATTAAAAGCGGCTTGGAAAAAAAACGGCTCCCTCTCTAATTGACTGCGATTCGAAGCTGTCGCGGGAAAACTCTTACGGCGATGAGAATAGAGTTTGGATGGTTTATGGAAGGAAATTGACATGGTCCTTGAGTGTGAACGATTCCATGGATAAATATGCAAGATGAAAAAGTACTACAGCAAGGGAGATGTTAAATTTTCATGATAAACGTTCATTCGCTCGTTGTCCGTGTAATTTGTAAATAACGACCTGTGGAAGATTTCTTCTCGAAATGTTCTTCATGCGCGTTACTACGAATCGAAGAAGAAACTTGTTAGTCGAATAAAATCGACCGCGTTTCTGCGAAACTAGCTAAGAAAATGTAATTTAGAAAAGGGATGCTTGGACAACTAGACCCAACAAAATGTTCGACGACATAGAAATAATTCTATACCTACCAATAGAATGAATAACGTTTCGCTCTCGAGAAAGCAACTTAATTCAAGTTTCGTACTACAAATAGCTATACTCCTGGTTTCCACCAATCTTTCAGTCCCTTGCGGTTGGTAAAAGGTACCTTTTAAGCTACGGAAGCAGAGAAACGAAACAAGTGAGAAAGTACACGTCTCCCGTAAAAGCGTGCCTCCATTAGTCCTGCAACTCTACGGATTTCTAATACCTACCCATTCTCGGATATCTATTTGATTCCTTTGAAATTGTGCTCCGCCACGTAGGCAGCTCGTACGATGCTATTCTCGATTCTCCGTGGATCGGTAAATTCGTTGGAACATCGACAAATTCGGAAACGTAGTTTTACCAAGGAACTGGAACATCCTACGGTTTCCAGTACCTACTCTTTTCCAAAAGATCCCTCTTCTCTCCGGGGAGAAAGGATGGCTGATCGGAAAGTCTTTAGAATTGCACGATGAGTCACGCAAAATTAGTACTCACTACAATGATTTATCTGCTCGATCGAAGATTTAATTCAGCCTCTACGAAAATAAGGTTTCTCCCCCAATCGAAGAGAAATACGATGCGTTGATCATCATCGTCTTTTCTTTGAACGTTATCCGCTATATTCTGGAGTTCTTGGCGATAATGTTCAGTCGACACGCGATCGTATACCCATTTGTCGTAATTTCATCGAGAACGATAATATACCGTCGTTCTCGCAGTTATCGTTCATATTAGTTAACTCTTCGAACGAGCTTGGCTTACGAGTTTGTAGTTTAAACGTTCCCGCGAAACTGGCCTCCGTCCATCCCATCAACGTTAAATCCTGCTTCTTTCCCGAATGCAACGGTCCGTCGTTGGATTTTACTTAAATTCTGCGAAATCCATGGTAAAAGCTAAACCGAAAATTCACGGTAATCTTCGTTTCTTCCTGCTTTTCTGTTCACGGAATAATGCGCTAATGTTTCACCAACGGTTTAACGCGATTTTCTACATTCCGGGTAACAGGAATTTTCGGTTCCCGCGGTAAATATCAACGTATTGCCGCTTAAATTATGTTGCTTCTAAACCGCGGACAACAGTTGGCGAAGTACGAGAGATTATACGTTAATAATACAAGCAGAAACTTTGCTAATTCTATTTTTTGCTAATTCTAACTAATTCTAACTTTGCTAAAATTCTATATATTAGAATAAGAACGAATATTATGCATAATATCTGTGAATTTTTTTCACAATTTTCTATTAACCCAAAGGGGAAAAATTGGGCAAAAACTGTGAAGTACATTTCACTCTGTACCTACCCCTATGGCAGAAGTATCGGATTCATACTTTGCAGGAACGGTTTTTAGAAAGAGCCCTATCGATTGATATGCCTCAAAATGAATTAGCTTTGGGGATACTTTCATCATACTCATCCGACTAGACTGTTTGCAAAAAGACACGACACGATGACGAATTCGAGCCAAACGCAAAAGTGCAACTAGCAAGAGTTCCGCGAGAGAAGAGCTTGAAACCATTACGCCACAATACATTCTAATGAGTACGACACCCCACAACCCTCAGAAGGACTTTCACCCTTCCGCAGTTCCACGGACTCTATTCTTCTCGCTCGCCCACTTATGCTTTTCCAGCCGTTTCGTACCTTTGTTACCCGATTTTTCAAACCGGTTTGCTTCAGCTTTTGCCACGTTTTCCTCCTCGCACAAGTTTTCCCTCATCGTCCACGGAAATCGCCTTACACGTATCCTCATCCCTCCTCGTTTGTCTCCCCCTCATGCATATATTCATGGGGATCCGGTATTAAAACCTTCTTCCGCTTTCAATTTAATTCTTTATTTCGTTTATACAGGAGAATCGCTGCATATTAATGCCAGATTTTCCACTTCTACAAACAGAATACTCTACGATTCGTTCTTTAACGAGGCTCGTGCTTTAGGTTCGGCTTCTCTTCCAGGGTCAATTTGACGAGCGAACGATTTCGCGGGCTCGCGAAATCTATCTGTGTAGATTATTACATAAAACAGGCAAGAGATATCGAGATATCGGTCTCATCGTCTGCCAATAAATCATTCGACCGTGCGGCTCTCTTACAGCTATTGCATACGGACCGTTCTTCTTCCCATCGACTTCTCGTCTTTTCCACCCTCTTCGACCACCCCCGGGGGCCATTATGTGCTCGCACACCGGCACGATCCTATCGTCGCCGTTATATCGCGGCTCTCAGGAGCACTTTTATTGCTCTATTTATGTCCCCCTCTCTTTGCCACCCTCTGATGTTGGAGAATCATTTTTGCCCGTTGGCTTTACTTGAAAATAATCATCCTCTACCGAGATAACGGATTGTTTCTTGTATGATTCGAAGGAAGTGGAAGACGAGTGAAGAGATAGAGTTGTGGATGAAAGGTTTAGATGTGTTGGAATTGATTATATTTGAAAGTTAACACAGAAGCATTTCTGACTCATTTGGTAGCTCGCATGTTAAAGAAACTTTTTTTATTTTCTAATAAATATCAAGAAGGAACAGAGGAAATGGAAGATCCAGAGTTACTGCAATTGAACGCGCTAATCTCTGAGGGTTCTTGGAAAATAACGTTCAAAAGTTTTCCTCAAACGAGCAGTGTCTAAGGTGGAAACCATGAGATTGCTCTTGTCGTGCAGTGTCCTAGAATTTCCACGGAATCCATCGTAATTTACCAGGGGTTGAAGAATCCTGGATCCCCTCCGATCCTCTCTAACAGCCGTGTTTTCTCCGATGAACCTCGTTTCCGCGATTTCGTGCAGAATTTGACGAAAAGGGAAGAAACAAGTGGCACACGTCTATCGTGACTCGTGATCGAACGTTAGTCGGTGAAAATTAATCGGCAGGAGAAGACGAGGGTTGTTTCTTTCCTTCGGTTCTCTGCAGCCCTTTACGATATGGCGGGTAATTAATTAAGCTATACTGACCATTGTTCTCTGGTGAGATGATAGAATAGAAAGCTTGTTAAAAAATTAAAGATGGAACCATTATTCAAGGATGAGACGTTTCATCCATTTTGCGCGCTTCTTCGGGAGTTCTCGAAATGTCCTCTCCGTCGTCTGTCCTTCCAAGGTGTTCGGTGTCCTTATAAATTATTCATTGAAAATCACTGGACGAACGGGAGCGTATACGTTTCGAACTTAATTTCATCTTTCACGATACTGTCAGAAATTTTAATTGACGTGGTTTCCTCCGCCCTTCCTATTCTTCTCTGTCTTTTCTCCTTGAATTTAGACAAATGCAAAAACCGCGACTTCACCACAAAAGTATCGAATATTTCGTTGAGCTTTGATCATTAACTGGAAAGAGTATCGAAGTATTTTCTTAGCTTTAAAGCTAAGTTAATTAACTGATGCATAACGTTAATTACATCACCTACACTGTAATTTTAAAATTCTTAATGTTTGACTATTATGATTTTAAGCCACGGAGAATATGATATACCAAATGATAAGTCAGAAAAAAACGTCCAGTGGTAACGGCTAAATATCAGTTTCAATATCGTCAACTTCACCCTTTTATCGACTATTCCCACAGTTCAAAGACACCGTCTTTCAGCACTCGAGCCAACCGTAAAAAATCGCATATCCCAGTCAACATCAGTGTTCTCAGTTAACAACTTGTTCGTCAATAAACATGAAAGGTAGATACCAAGTATTGATCGTCGGATAGACAAATAGACGGTAAAAGTCAAGAGTTCCGATTTCTCCCCTCGTTTTTGATCTTACTTCGCCGTCGTTGGAAACACGATACGACAAAAGTAGGGTGAATCAGCCCTAAATCGTCTCCCGCGCTTAAAGACTTTAAAGGCCCGGCATTGGGGTCAGAAACGACGCATTGTAGCGTTACCAAGCCGATGTTTTAATCCCTGCGACCTGTTTGCGCGTATAGGATTGCATCCAACCTGATATCAAGGTAAAGAGAAGAAGAAAACAAATCTAGGAAGATGAATAAAAAATCGAAAAACAAACGTACAGAAGGGAGAAGCGCAGTCAGAGAAAATCCTCCAAGAAGAAGAGATAAAGCAGTGGAAGATGTAGCAGATAGCAAGTCGGATTTATCATTCTTGAAAAGAAAAAAAGGATGAAGAGGATAGAAGAAGGAGGGTGAATTCTTACAGGGTGAAAAGACTATGTCGATCGGTGAACACGCGACCGTGTCGGAGACAACCGCGTTGACTCGAATTATCGGTGAAAGTAAAAGTAAACGAGGAGAAAGGCACGAAAAATGGAAGAGTGAAAGAAGACAAAGAGCTCGGAAAACCAGGAAAAGTGGTATACCGACGAAATCCGGAACACGTCCCTGGAGCATACGGTCGCAAACATCGTCGGATACTTTGGGAAGCGATGGAAAAAAAAAGAAGAGGCAAAGAGGACAAAAAGGAAACAGGTCGAAGGGAAACGAATTTATCCGGGAAACAAATGCAAACAGGGAAAGCTCGGTGGTTGAAGGTAAGGCTGACAGAACAGAGGGAATGCGTGTACGATGTCTATGGTGAATCAACAATCGAAGTCCCTTTTTTTGCAACTATGGACGCGAAAGGCCGACTGGTTTCTCTTGTCCAATGGATTACTCGAGGACGAGCGACTCTACGTTAAATCGATTATCTCTTAATAAACCAAAGTGCACGGCACGGTTCGAGAAATATTGTAGCTTTTTAATCGGTTAATGTGAGGATAAAGAGTCATACGTTTTTAATGTGATTGCTTTTCGATATTAAAAACGGTGAATTCCCTGCTTCAGAGTGCACAACAGTCTCGTTTTAATTGGTTGCTCCAAGGAAAATGTATCTTATGCAGAAAAGGAAGTAAAAAAGCGAGATAGATGAAAGCAAAGAGTGAGAGATTGTAGTACAGGAAATTGCACAAGTTTTTAATATTCTCCTTCCGACCGAAGGCCAATCGAACGACTTATCGTAGCGAGATAAATTTCTGCGTTCTCCTCCCATCTCAAACCTCTCTCTTCGTCGAGTTTCAATGTCTAGGATTATCTTCTTGCCATTTCACGAGAAGCACTCACCATTTTTCTCTTCATCTCCCGTCCTTTTCGATCGGCAACTCGCGGCAGACGAAATTCGCCGACGATTTGTCGCGAATCCACGTAGACGGGATAAAGGGTATAAAGCTCGCGAATCTGTCTCTCGCGGTGAGCTTTATCTGCCACGATACGGCGGGAAAAAGAAAGCTACACGGGGAGGCTAAAAGACTTGATTTATTTCTGCATAACTCATGAGTCTACGCGAGCCGAATGGAACACGAGACGAAGAACGAGTCAAGATCGCAGGTGAAAATTCGCGATTGTACGTCTTAACGAGGATCACTCGAACGAAGGAAAAAGATGGTCGTTAAAGGAGCTTCTAAAGAGACCATTCAATTGCTCGTTGCTCTTTGAGATCTATTAGCTTTGGAAGTTTATCAGTAGCAATGACAATGGACGTTAACTATGACGCTCAGGCTTGTCAATCGAATGCTCACGCAAGTCGGACGTTGCGTCCAAACAATGGAATAGTTAGCGAGGTAAACGATTCAGCGATAATTGCTTCAACCATTCGACTGATTGCGATTTCCCAAGCGGTCGACAATGACTGCTCAAACGTCTGCTCAAACGACTCCGATGACACCTCCGTGAGGAGTCCACTTTCGGCCGTGACTTTTTCCACCCCCTTGACTTCTTTTTCCCATTTCCTTTGACGGGACGACGTTTCCCCTTTTCGACAACGGTCGGAAACGGGGTCGAGCTAACGATTTCCACCTGACGAAAGAAACGAACCGATTGTAGAGCCGTTAAACTACCTTCGCTAAATTGCAAGTAACCCTTAGGCCTAACAAAAAGCCGATTTCCACGAGAACGGACGATCCGCGGCATTTCCCACGTTTCCAAGTAGTAACGGCTGCCCATAGATCAGACGGGGTAGACAAAATCGATGGTCTCTAATACGGGAGCTTCCTTGACCCATGGGATCCACTTTAGGGGTGGATAGTGGGCGTGGATATTGAAAGAATTTAATACCAGTCTGGATTATATTCGAACGTGTTATCGCTTTATGATCGGCCGTGTTTTGAGGAACTTTGTAAACCGCCGGTACATCGCTGCGTGGCAAATCTTGCTCGATGGAATTGCACTTGGAAGGATCAGTCTTCGATAAACAATTCGTTACCAACAACACCTAAATACTCCTACTAAATCAATTCCATAGAATTAATCACAAGACAGTACAAAATGAAGCTTGCAATCAACAAATATCATGGAAGACTCGATGAAATATTGCATAAACCAAATGTTCTTCCACGCATCCATTATATCCCGCGTCTAATCTCGATATTGGAGCAATATCAAGGAGCACCCCGATCGCCCGAATTTACAATCACCGCAATTCGGTTCTCGTTCAGAGACAAACGAGGGAAGGGTCGCAGTTGAGTCAAAAATACGAGCACCATCCGACGGGTTTAATAGCGGTACAAATAATCGCCGTTCATAAATCTCTCTCTTGCCGCGAGAACGACGGAAGGATCGACCCCGTGAAGTTCGGACGTGGTCCAGAGGAACGGAACTCATGGAAGTCCAAAGGAAGGCGACGGACGCGAACGAATGCGTGTGCGGTGCCACAGGGCATCCCCCTTATTTCTCTTGGACGAGCAACCCCATTAATCCAGCCGTAACGAAGCAACATCGAGCATACAGCCCTCCAATGCCAAACCATTGCATCGACATTGGGCAAAGCCGATCCAAATCGGCGCGGAGAACGTTCCCTAGAGCGGCATCAATTCCAATTCTATTTCCAGCCGAGTCCTGCCGTTCTCCTGTCGCCCCTCTCCCTTCGACCTCTTCGTCCTGAATGGTGCCGCGGGCAAGATGGACCACCGTGACGCGCGATAAATAATACAGGGTGGAAGAGTGGTTATTATTCCCGCGACGGTACTTTTTTCGCGACAGAGTCTAACCCGATGGTCCCACGACGTCAAGATTGCGAGGATATCTTACGAAGTTGCCGTCCTATCCCTCTTTTCCCTTAAAACGAAGAAACGCTTTGCGGTTGTCTCCGTCGAAAGGATTCCATTAGGAGGGAAATAAAAGGAATCTATTCGGTCCGTGGGATCTCGCGGTCTCTTAACTTGCACGACTTTTCTCGGTGGGATCGTTCGTTGCGAAAATTCCGTGCCAGCTGCACAGGACGGTCCTTAAAGGTCAGATTGAAGCAAAGAAGCTTTAATTTTTCCGCTTCTCGTCATCTCTATGCGAGTAGGATCAAAAGTTTCGCGCCGTTTGACAGACAGGGAATGTTCTTTGGAAAATACGGACAATACACTGCTTTAGCATGTCTCTCTGTTCTAAGTTTCTTGCGAAGTTTCGACGATTCGTGCGTTACCTACTTCTTTCGAATGGATTCTTTCCGTTTGAGTTTGTTGGAAGAGGAGTGAGAAATGAGTTTTTAAAGGGATATATTTATTGCGGAGGAATTTGTGGAATTATTTGGAACGCATGTTTTGCAGGTTGAAATAATAATAGGAGTAGATCATTCAAAGCTTCTTGTCTTGCTACGTTGGAATAGGAGAGAGCAGTCTTGAAACGTTTATTTGTAATCTCCGTTGCTTGTTTCAGGTGTTTGACAAACACAACCGTGGCTACATCACCGCATCCGATCTCAGAGCCGTCTTGCAATGTCTTGGAGAGGATTTGTCCGAGGAGGAAAGTACGTATCGGTTCTCATCTGGATCGTATCGTTCTGTTAATTGGTTACGTTACTTTCGATAATTAGATATCAATTTCTCATTTTACGATATCACTACGGGACCGAACGATCAAATAATAATCATCGTGAGCTCTTATATCTCGAATTTAAAGCCCCTAGAGTTTGAATTTCCTTTTATCGAGAATCGAACCGCGGTTTCTGCAACGTTGAGCCAACGATTATCCTCCGCGTTTCAACGATCTTACAAATTGCACTCTAAGAAAAATCCCAATACTCGGTTCGCATTAAAATATAACAGATAGGAGAATTTAATACTAGGATTTCACAGTCTACCGACCTTTATTCGACTTTCCCGTTAAAGAAATTTGTTGGAATTCGAACGATAAGGCACGCGCTAACAAGTAGAAAGACCGAAAATATTAGAACCCCTTCGAAGAATTGCAAAGCGAGCTGAGTATCTTGAAATGTTGATTCGCATTTTCGCCAACGCATTTCGTAAAAGTAAAACAAAGAAACGACGTAAATTCCGAGGTCGGGAACGATTCGAAGGAAAGTGGAAGGCAAGTAACTCCTATGAAACTTTTCCCCGGCCAGTACTTTCTCTCCTGACGACGCCTCTTTCTAGTTTCCGGTAAAGATCGATCGTAATTTTATATACGTTTCCTGATACACTTTAAATTCCGACATATTACCGATTTCCTGAAACGAGAGCACGACAGAGAACCTACGAACGAGGCGATCGAGAAGTCCGAGTGACTCGAAAAGGAACTTTTTTCCAATATTTATGAACCGCCGTTGCTTTCACCAAGGGCGAAGAAATCCCCCGAGTTATTTTCGCGCTTCCGTTTTCCGTCTTCCGTTTTCTTTCGTTCCCCTTTTTCTTTCTTTTTTACGTTTATTGGAACTCTGGGGGAGTTTATCGCAAAAAAAAGGAGAACCGCAACAAAAGTTTAATGAAAATGAAATCTCTCAAGGTGAAACGAACCTTTTCGCAGGTTGCACCAAGTTACGACTGCCGACCTTCAACGAGACCTTTCGATGAGGCAAACGGATAATAACTACTATTACTGAAAGTATAATAAAATGGTGTTCACGAAAATATTAGTTCCGATTGTCTTCGTTCTTCATTTTGGACGATATATCCTTGGTAATTTCGTTCCACGCGTTATTATTATCCATTTTTTGGACGAAGAACAATTCCGGAGAACACCGTTCGTCGTAAAATCCCTGGAATTTTTTTGTGCATTAGAATTTTCTCTTTTTTTTTCGTAAAACGCCTCGAATATCTTGAAGACTTAGGTGTAATTCAAAGTAAGTGGCGCGTTCGTTTCGAACAATCATCCGGAAGCTTCGGTGACGCGAGACTTCCGGTTGAAGAATAAATGTCCCTCTACATATCTGCAATTTTAATGAAGATGATTTTGAATTTGATATTTGTAAAAAAGAAGAAAAGATTTTTACGGGAAGGATGTAAGAGTACTTGCCATTTGTTCACTCTTGGCAACCGAATTGGTCGAATATTAACAACGTACATTTAGCATCGTTGCCGGATTCGATTTTAATTTACAGATGGTATTTCATGAAATAAAATATCAACCAGTTAATCGAACGTAGAATGCGTCGATTCTGAACGCAAACTAATTTCGGCGTACGCTGATGATTTCCAATTTCCCGAAAATATTACCTCGATTTTTAATTGCTCCGTTATATACTCGAACAATTTGCTAGCAAAAATATGCCACAATTTTTTTCAAACTTTATTCAGCACCGTAACCACAATTTTCAATTTGATGTAGGATTAAGATGATTAAAAACTATTCACCGTAATTGTTTCAAGCGGAACAAAGCACGTTTAAACACTTTTCTCCTCGTATTTCCTTCGGACTTTCATGAAACAGTAAATCGCATTTCCTCTGCCGAAATTTCGTTCATGATGATCAACGCGATAACACGGAGATCAGCAATTGACCGAAATCAATTTATGCGGGGGATGCAGTACTCGTATCCATTGGAATTAGTAGCTTATAAAGGGGTTCTCTCGATCGTTCGATTGTGATACACGTTAACGTGCTTACGTTCTTCGAATAAACCGCTAATTACGTTAACTGCACGTAGAATCTTCACCGCAAAGTTTTAACGCCAAGCTGATATTAAAACTAGCTGAACCCTTTGGATTCCACGACAGCCATCGGCGATCAGAGCTATCGATTTCATTAAAATTTCTTGTAACTCTTAAACCATTTTAACTTTTCAAATATTCAAGTACTAATGTAAAGTACGGTGAACATCCAACGTGTTGAGAAAATAATTAACAAACTTCGCAGTGCAATCCAACAATTCCCATCTTTCGACGTGACAAATTTTGAAAGTGAATAATACCAAAATTAATTTCAAAGTTATTTGCAAAGAAGAGAAAACGAGCGCACTAATGGCCGACGAGCACGGAGACTCTTTTAAATGCTCGTCGCGTTCTACTCGTTCCAATTGATGGCAATAAATTCTACGAGGAAATAATGCCGGTCCCCGGTAACTTCTTTTTGCACCGAGGAGATGGAACGAGTTCGCGTACTCTTTCGCGGCATCCCGACGATCGTGATTGGAATTAACCCGATTCGGTAGTCCACCGGATAGATATATCGTCCTGAAAAAACGGAATATTCGAGTTTTCACGCGGAAAAAGATAAAAGAAAGTCAACCGGACGGATCGAAGTAGACGAGAACATCATGCGATGAAATTTCATCGTGGGAGTTTTCTATTAAAATTGGCTGCAAACGACAAACACGTTATTTGGTAATATAAATGAACAACGTTAAAAATGCAGAATGACAAATGAAAGCGAAAATTACATGAGCCGGATGAGAAATTATGGAGATCGGAGAACGAACGGGATTCGAGGCTGGTCAAAAATTGACTGTCGTACTATGCTGTCAATTAGCATACGGTCGTAGTCACGGCTGACTTTAATTAGGGCGAATGTAATATTTGTCATTGGTGCCCGTATTTCGGCGGATTTGGAGGGTCATTTCTGTTTTAACTCGTTAGTGTCCGAGGACAGCAATGAAAGGGACTATTCCACATATTACGAGTATGCAGAAATGTATCCTTTTTTAAATAATCATTTACTAATCTAAAAAGATCATCGGACAATTTAATAACCATTGCGTTAAATTTTACAATATACTAAAAATCACTAATTAATTATTATTTTGGCAATTTAATTCTGCATTTTTTCGGAGGCAGTCAAAAAGAATTGTTCGGCAGCAGGTTAAGTTTTCTGCATTCCTTTCAGAAAAGTATCATCGTTATTTCGTAGCCAGTTAAAACATTTACATGAAGGAATAAATATCCAAAAAGTGTCGATACGATTAGTGTTAAATATCAAAAAAAATATTTCCATTGAAACTTATCGTCATTATCACCCCATGATTAAATGAACCCAGTGTAGCCTTCAAAGATACAGAATAAAATCGTTCCTTCGTGTAATCGTTTTTCACCATTTCCCATGAGGACCTCCTACCATCGTCCGGTTTAAAGTCGCTAAAATACGAGAAGTAATCCGATGTTATTGTATTTCAGTCGAGGATATGATCAAGGAAGTCGACGTGGATGGGGATGGCCGAATCGATTTCTACGGTAAGCCTCTACTTCGTGCCTTGTACCCCGACGTATATTTCGACCCCCTGGCCTACCCTCGGTGCGTTCTAATAATTGAGAGGAGAAGAAGGAGTAAGGAGAAAAAAAGTTTTTCCGCTAGCTGCTCTTTGGGTATGGCTCGCGGCGGCGGTTTGTTCGGCAATTGATCGACGTCCTAAAAGGGAGAAACCGATTGGAAAGAAAAGGGGGATGGAGAGAGAGAAAGAGATAAAAGTGAAGAAATGGAGAAAAGAGAAAAAGACAGAACGCGAGAGGGAGAAAGTAAAAGGTACTTCGAGCAGGGTACTTTGGGCCAAGGGCGACTTTTCGCAGACAAGAGGAGGCACTTGTCTCGCGACCTCGGTCATGACTAGAGCACTGTACACCCAAAGAAGTATCGCTGAAAGGGATCGAGAGCTGGAAAAAAATCCCTGGGAATCCCATTCCACTTCTTTTCCATCTTGTGTGTCCGGAGGATGTGCAGCTTTTCGTGAGAGCGGTTAACCGGAATACCTTCAAACTCAATTCTCTATTTCTCTCTATCACTTTGACTCTCTTTTTCTTCCTTACGATTTTGCGTCTTTTCTTACCTCGACAAAGACGATTCTCGACCGAACGTGTTTTTCGCGTGGAAAATTTTTAAACGCCGACAAATTTCAACGGCGTTCAAATTGGAATTTTCGCAAGGAGGGAAAGAAGGCGCAACTTCGCCGTAGGGGGATAATATACCTTTCCGGAATAATGTGGGGAAAATTCTTCGAGAGAAATTCGTGAAAACTTTGGGTTGGGCAGAGTAATCGAGAGTAAAAACGGAAATTGACTGTTGCAGAATTTGTTCACGCGCTTGGCGAGCCGGGAATCGAGGACGACGAGGAGGACGAAGAGGAGGAGGTACAATCTCCCGGCTACTAGGATTTTACCTATTCTCGTGTCTCTGTTAGATAGAACGAATTAACTATGAGCCAATGAACAATCGCGTTTATGACACTTATTTCCTCTGGCATTTACTTTCTTGCGCGTATGGCACAAAATGGAAAAGTAAACGTGCCGATTTCGAATTTACAACGATCATTTTACTGCGATGATCGAGATAATCGTCGATCTTTAGCTCGATGGCCATTGAATTTTATTCGGATATTAAAAACTGGAAGAAAGAAGGTTGGAATTTCAAGGAAACGCGTAAGACTATTATTATTTGAAAAACAGGGTGAATAACTCGCTGCTGGGAATTCGATCCTCGTCAAATCGCGAGTACGACTGTTTCGCTAATTTTGGTCAATGTCAGAGGACTATCTTTCGACAAATCCTATCATAAAATCTGTAGATTCAATACTCGATGCGACTTTGTGTTACCGTTCGTCTCGATCATTCGTCGATCTTTGCATTCCGGCGTAAAAATTCATCTTCTCTACGTCATATCGGTAACGATCTTGAAAATAAAATTTCCTCGGACTATCATTACGATATAATTTCCCATGTGAAATAAAATTGCGATGGTAAAAGGGGAGATTGTGCAATATGTCGATACTTCTCGCGATCATCAGCGTTCTCCGGAAAGACCAAAACCAAAATGGCGATAAAAAGAGAAGAATTCGAGACTTGACGTAACATAAAGTCTCAACGAGCAATGTGTCTGATTTCTTCATTAACTGTGCTAAAATCTTTACGATAGGTAAAAATCTTCGTGAACCGTATTCGGTGGCTTATATGTGATAAGAAGAAAGAAAATCGGCAAGAGAAGCCCAATCTTCCGCGTATAAAGAAAAGGAGGTGTTAAAACCTACGATTAGTTCCTATCGACGTGAAAATGTCGATCATCGAATCAATTCGAAACGAAGACGCAGCTTCGTTTGTGAAGTTTCATGACGTGAAAGTCTCTCGAAGATTTTTGGCAATCCTTTGCCGATTTTCTTCGAACGTACGATCGGCTGTCAGGGTCGAGGTACGACTCGAATCGCGAATCCATTTCTTCTCGTAAATATGTGAAATCTTTACAAATTTTACTCTCGTCTTGTTAGATCACTGTACTCCACCTTTTAAAGATAACTTTAAGACAACAAGCACCGCAAAATTGAATCGTCTTTATCGATTATATCAATCCAACGAGATCGATGAGGTTACGAGATGTTTGTCGTACGCGAAGGCACATAAAGTGCTTAAAGCAAAGTGTCGATCACTTTTGAGCTTGCGAATACTCTGCCAAAGTGAACATTGGCGACGATGTCGCTGTTATTTCCCCGGAGATCCTTTCTTCGCGACTCAATCTACGACGATGGCTATTGGATTGAATGTAACATCGATCTTGGTCGTTTTGCTATACTCGAACCTCGTACTGTGTACCTTAAACGATATTTCACTATTACCACTTGCCACTAACAAAAAAAAAATCCGCACGCTGTTTCAAATATTTTAAAGGGTCTAATAAATCAATAAAAATCTCTTCGTCACACCGTAAAAGTCATTCTACTCATTTTTCCTTAATCCCCAGGAGTCACTGGAGTAAAACAGAAAAGGTAAGAAAGTATCAGGAAATTCACGATAACAGCGATTGGAATGCAGGCTCAATTCTCAATGGATTCGATGTGTAATTTCCTAACTGATCGTGGGAAAATTCTGCTCAACGTGATATCACGCATCGAAGTCACGTAAAATAAATATTACAACGTGTTCCATCAATAAATCATTGAAAATCGACCGGCTTCTTAAACGTTCATTTTTATTAGCGATAAATAAACTTACATATCTTTACAGTAACAATGTCCTCTCGTAACTCTCGGAAAATATGACAGTAATCTATTCGCGAAAATTTATGTAGATCAACGTTTGCTTTCTCTCTCTGTCTCTCTCTCATGCTCTCTCTCTCATTCTCTCAAAATTCTAATTTTGTTAAATACACCGTCGTCCCTCGACGACCAATGATCTCTTAAAAAATCAGTACGACACAAAAAAGGCGTACGGACGATCTACGCTGCGTGTTTTTTTTTGCATGCGAGCTACGCACGAGCCTCGATAATCCTACCGATAGTAATAGCGCGTATACAATTTGCCGAACATGGAAAAAAAAAGAAAAACAACGTAAAACGTTCGTTCAGCATCAAACGCATACGAGACTCTTCGCGTCTCGATTTTCTCTGCGATTCAGCGCGAATATTCTCCTACTTTTTTTTCGCTCGTCTTATTCCATTCGTATCCTATGTATGCGAAAATTGTCGAGTTCCTCGAGTTACCGATCTTTTCGTGCGCTCAAAATCGACAGTTTTTCGACGAGCGAACGAAACAAAAGTTAAGTAGATCCGTTGCCAGATTTACGTCGCGCGAAATTACAGCTAGTTTCATGGTGATCCTCCATCTTTCGTGATATCGCGGCATGGCTAATAATACGATAGTCGAAAAATTGTGATTTGGCGAATGACATTGAGGCGTAACCATACAAGAGGGAAAAAAGCTTTCATTTTTAACGACGTGTCGTGCTCCTTCAATATTCTTCTTTAAAAGCATATATATGTACATATTTATGATGGATGTCAATCGCGATTCTTCTTCAGCGTCAGCTTCTTTTGTGTGTGCGTGAGTGTAGAGCGATTCAAGTACGCTTCCGAATTGAGAATTTGTCAAAACCTTCACCCCTCAATCTCGCCGTAATTTCTTTCCAGCGATACGCTGCGTCCAATCGAGCGTAAACCGATTAGCGAAAATGACGGATTTTACAAAACACGGCTCCGTCGATGATTTTTAGTCTTCTTTTTCTTCTTTAGTTGCCCTCTTCCGGCCTTTGCTTCACGATCGACGTTAGAAAGTATAATTTACGGAGACAGGACGATGTTTCTTTTAATCAGTTCTCCTTTGTTTTTTTCTCGTTTGTAGTCGAACGTTACTGAAAGTCAAAGGCGACATTTTCTTCTAGACCGCGGGAAAATGAGCGCTTTATCGATTCAGAAAACGACGATGTACCGAATGGAGTAAAGAGTTTCGAAACGATTTCGTCTCGTCCTGTCTCGCATTGCGGTGTAAACGTCGATCGACAAAGAAAGATTGCACGAAGTAGGAACTAATTTGAGTGCGCCTCAATGGCACACGATTAAAAAATTTGGTACATATTAATTAACTAATCCTAATATATCGGAGCGACGCGTAACGACAATTTATCAAATCACAATTACGTAAAAAAAATCATAGTGTCCTCTGCGCTCAGTCCCTTTGAGCAGTCGAGGTTTTGGCGCTTCTCGTATCGTTTCTTCTCATTTTGCTTTTTCAAGTGCGAGCGTTAACTTCATCCTTCTCTTCAGTTCGATTAGAAAACACGGCGAAAATGTGCTCACGTAAATTCGCTGGCTTCTTCATTGCATTATAAATATTACACCGAGATAAATCAGTCACGTGTTTATAGATTTATTGGAGCGATCTCACGCACGATTCTAGCGTAAATAAATTGCGGAACGTTCGATGCAACGTGACCTCTCCATCTCGGATTTTGTCCACAAATATTCATATATCACGAAACAAAAATATTACATTAAATTTCCAGAACATTTTCGATCTTGCCATTGCACTCGTCGTTCGATCCTGCGCTCAGAACTTGAAAAAGTACGGTCGAACGTAGTCGATGACCCTAAATGTTCTCAGATGAGTAACGTTAAACCGCGCACTTGTTTCGTTAAATTTAAAGCATTATCGCGAAAATACATTTAAATCGAATCGATCCATACGACGATTCTCAGGATCGATCCTTCGTCCTTGCCGAGGATAGCGTCCTCGTTTCAGCGCGTTCTAGTTAACATCTCTCGCGAAAACTTTCTAATACCAAAAACGAGCGAAATCTCGCGAGTACTGTTCGCACGAAATTCTAAAAAAAAAAACCTCGATCAGCTAGTTCTAAACGATTCCTCCTTTGACCGACCGTCAAAGAACTTCAACATTCGTAACCGGCAATCATCGATTCTCCACAAAAGTCAAAGAAAATGTGACAAGAAACGGACGCGAATCTCTATCGGTTACCGGAAGTTGAGCCGGCGAGCCGATTGAAACACTTGGTGATACGATCCATGCGCGTTTCCGCTCGCGATCGAAACGTCGGATGTTCAGCATTCCCTTTCTCTGGTGTCCTGGAGATTCACGGCAGCAACCGCAGCAGCGAAACGTTGCCTTCTCCTTCGGGCAACGGCGAACGCTGATAAAGGAAACCTTCGACGTTGGCGCGAGGATGAGATTGCAGGGCGATTAAGATCCCATCTCGCGATAGGTCCCCCTCAAAGGACCGGTTCCTCATCGGTCTCTTCGTTGTCCTCGAGCTCCTGCGATGAGCAATGAATCGCTGGAGTGGACGAAAAGGAATTCGTCTTTGCACGCCGATGCCTTTTCTGCTGATTATTCGTCCCACTGGAACCGTTACCAGCGCCGTTGTTGCTGCTGATGCTACCACTGCTGGCACTACTGGAACTGCTGCCAATATTATTGTTGCCACTGCTACCACAGCTGAGATCGAACTCCGTTAATTGACCGTGGGCAATTATCAGAGGACGTAGAGCGGTACGAACAGACCAGTAAAGACGAGGGTAAGCGCGTTCATGTTGAAGAATGAGTTCTCTGCTTTGACTTTGTTTCTGAAAAAGATTTTGCATATTAGATAAATGAATACCTTGCATTTGGATGGGCACTGATTGAACTCATGTTTTGAATCATGTTTGAAAATTTCTGTGAAGTATGTCGGGTTGAAATTAAAAGCAAAAGTCAGTATTAAAGATATTCTTGCGTCAGTAGCAGTTAACGAGTTGTTTACAAGATTTGATAAATGACATTAAAATTCCGGGTAAAGCGAAATTACATTTCGCAACTTGTTTCTAGATACAGTGTATCAAGACTGTCGGAAAAAGTTGTGAGACGCGTGGGGACAAGGTTTAAGATTGTTCATCTCGATGAGGTACATGTCGTCAGTCATCGACAGAGTTTGCAACGGTACCGTTCAAAAATAGTGGCAGGTCAGATTGTTCTGGCAAGTAAAACAATGCATCGATGGGGGTATCGAATGTAAAGGTAAAACGATCGAAGATGTAAATCGATGATCTTACCTCGGGAAGGTCAACCGACCTCCTTTCCCGCGTCGCCAAGAGCTTCTTGCTCTCGGCAAATTGCCTGAGTGCCTTCTCTCTGACGTAGACGAATGGTCTGATGACCCTGAGATCTTGTCGGCGAATGTAATAGTGGGCCTTCATAGTACGAAGCTTGCCACCGTGAAAGACCGAGACGAGGAAACCCTCGGTGAGATCGTCTAGATGTTGGCCAAGTGCCAACACGTTATAATTGTGTCGTTTGGCGATCGAGTATAATTGCGCTCTGGCTGTCCGATTGCAAAAGCTGCACGCCCCGCTGGCTAGAGAATCTTCCGACTGACTTTCAGAAGTTGCGTTTGGACTCGGTTCGGCATTTTGCTCCTCATAGAAGTAAGGGACATCGAGAATCTTCAGGTAGCTCATTGTCTCAATGGGATCGTAGCCATTCATGTCGACTGTTGCTGCACCGATCTCGAAGTCGACTCCTTTCGATCTCACGTAAAATCGATATTGATGAAGGGCGTGCAAAAGGGAGAAAGAGTCCTTGCCATTGACCGATAGACAAACCAAGACTCTATCGTTGTCCCTTATCATGTCGAACTCTTGCATCGCTTCTACTGTCGGTTTCCAAACGTTTTTCGGTGGACAGTGCCAGTGAGGTCGAGGCACATCAGTCTTTCCGTCTTTCGTTTCAAAAGTGGTCTCCTGATCACCATCCTCCTCCTCCTTCAAGTCACTCGAGCACTCCTCGTCCTCTGAGAGATCGTCGTTCTGGCGAACCTGTTGCTTGCAATTCGACTTGCTCGAGAGCCCGGTCATCGAAGTCGTTCTTAACTTACGACCGTAACTGTTCGTCGAATTCGACTCAGCGCTGCTGCTCCGTTTCAAATCGACCGAGTCCAGGGACTTGTCGCTCTCGTGAAAAGACAAATTGATGCCGCTGTCTTGTGAGCTTACCGAATTCACTGCCGAGTAGATCTTCGGGAGAACTTTTCTAGCGTCACTGATTTCCAAACCACCGCGTTCATGGCTCTCGTCATCGACATCCTCGTCGATATCGTTAACGACCTCTTCGTCGTCGGTCTTTGATTGATTGTGAACGAGCTGCTGCTGCTCGTTCTCGGCGGGTTTCATCACGTAAATGACCGTCTCGTCGGAGGAACACTCGCTGGACATCTTGCTCTCTTGCTGCGATAACTCGCCGATCTTGCTAGAGATCTCGATCGGTCCACTTCGTCTGGTGCTCGACAACCTTGGAGAGGCGGTGGACGAGAGAATTCTTCCTCTGTCCGGTGATCCGCAACCGTTCGACGAAACATCCGATGCAGAAGTGTCTGGCGAGTGTCGATGCAGTCCATCGACGGCGTTCACCATGCATCTGATCTCAGACTTCACCTCGCTTGCCATTTCCTTCGAAAACTCCATCAGATACTCCGCGATATCGCTGGCAGTGAAGGAATCGTGTCGAAGCTGTTTCTCCTCGACGGAGAGCTGACCAACGGCACTGTGATTACGCGAGTGATGTTGCGGAGTGTTCTCAGACGTGTTGCTCTCCGACAGGGCATCATCGACCTTCAAGATGACCTCTCGAATCTCAGATTTAATCTCCGTGGCCAATTCCTTCGTTACTTCCTTAACGTAGGCGCTCAAATCATCCTCCGACCTTTGCCCGGAGTTTCCGGATATCGGAGATGATCTTCCACCTCCGACAAATTTTTCAGTGTAATCGCCAACGGAGGAGAATGAGGAAGGTGGTGAAGTTGGATTGTGACAATTCAACGACAGAATCGAGTGACTTGGACTGCCATTTTCGAATTCCAGAGAATTCAGTTCCGTCTGACTGCTGCAGCTGCAGTGATGACGCCGCTGTCTCGTCGAATTTCCGTTTGTTCCACTTAAGCCTAGACTACTTAAAGTTTGTGGGCTCAGAGGAAGCGGTGGAACGGGCGAAGACGATGAAGATGCTACTGTACGATTCCCCGTGGTGTTAGCAGCTTCGGTTGTACTACCGAGAGAATTGCACCTGGCACGTCCGGTATTGGTAGGATCGATGAGATCTCTTTGCTCCTTGATGGGTCGATTCCCAGTGTGAGAAACGGCACCGAGGGCAGAAGGCGTAACAGCCTCACCAACCGCGAATCTTACGGGCATCGGTGAACTTGGACAAGTGGCCGGTGACCTGTAACCTGCCGAGTAATTCCTTTTATCGCCTCCCGAATGTTCCTCCTCGTTGCCGCTGCTAGGATTGGAGAGGGAGGATTGAGCTTCGATACTCGTGCCGAAGAGTGTTCTTTTAGCGGTACTCAACACCGGAAGACTTCGATGCCTCGGTGAACTCGATGAGATCAGAGGAGTCCCCGTTCGTGGAATGTCGCTGTTCAATCGCCTGATACTGTTCGCCAGAGCTAAGCAATTCACGAGACTGTCGTGAGTGGTGGTTGGAGTGTGATAGCCAAGTCTATTCCAAGCCAGCATCGGATTAAAAGGCACATCCTGCTTCACGTTCTGCGAATTACCTAGCAAAAGATCCTGCGCTTCGCTCGGTAACATAAACCACCGTAGAGTCTCCATTTTCTCCGACACGAAATTGTAGCTACGATCGATCTGCAGAGGATACCTCTGTGCCATTTTCCTTGCACGATTGAAAATATTCCTTGCGGTTTGCAAACAATCTCCGTAAGTCTGTGGAAAGACTCCAGATCCGGAGGTTCTCCTCTCAGAGGCGTTCATCTTCCCGTCCGTATATCTGATCGAGCCGAGCCACTTTCGCTCCTTGAAAACGCTATTCGTGTGATGTCGCCATTCCCCAGTATCTGGATTTAGCACGTACTGTGGCAAAAGCTTCCAACCCTCGGTGGCAACCATTTTCAAAGCTTCCAAGACAAACGCAACTTCCGCCTCTGACATAAAATAGGGGAAGGAAAGTTTCGCGAAACCAGGTCTGAGACCTTCGGTATTTGACTCCTCGTTGTCACAGTTGCGTTCGCTGTAAAGAAAAAAAAAAGTGTCATTGACTTTCTCCACGTCCAAGTTATCGATAATTCCATCGTTTTACTTTGGGTCTAGCGTAGAATGGAAAATTTTAAAAGAAATGGAATAAATGTAGAAAACTTCGTACCCATCAACGAGAACTTTCTGGTATTCTTTGGCGAGTTCTTGGTCGATTCCCATCAGGTCATGAGCGTAACGACCCGCGCACGCGCATCCACCTCTTGCTTGTATACCAAAGACGTCGTTTAAGACGGCACACACGAAGTTATGATGAAGAAACGTGCCGCGTGGATGGCGAACCATGAACGAGAAGATAGGAAGCCTCTTAACATTCTGCGAGGCGCTGCCAAGTAGAATCAGTTCCGGAATCGTGCGCACGTGAGCGAGCACTTGCCTGAAAGAAAATGAACTGTACTCGCGAAACTTTTCACCGTCGGATTCCACTTTGCGCTTTGACAACTCGAAAGGATAAAAAACCTTCGCTAAGATACGGACAATGAATGTTCTACCAAGAATAGAACCGATAAGGTAGCCGATGTTTTCCGACCTTAACGTCGCGACAATTGCCACGATCGTTGAACTCGGATATCGTTTCAACGATACACTCTGAATTACAGCAATAAATACATTTTTGGAGTTATGCTCTCTATCGCGTTTCACGCTAGACTCCCAATCAGTGTATCTCCAATTCTTTTGTCACCTCTAAGCAATTTTTTCTACATGACATTGTATCCTATGAACGGTAGGATTTCCCCGAAAAAATTATAGCAGTTAAAGCCGAAGAAATATGAAAAAATGACAAAAGAAAGACTGTTCTCCAACGTACATACCTCGAGATCTTATCCTGACGAGCAACGATAGCTCTTGGGGTGACGTTCTCTTTCAATTGAACGACCAGACCGCATCTGATACTTTCAACGACACCCGCAGTTCCGCTATCTTCGCGAAGCTCCGGATCCCTATGATAGCGATGCGAGTCCCTCATATCCTCCGTGACGATCTTGTCCTTCAAAAGAGATCGCTTCGCCACCAAAACACCGGGTGTTTGAACACCCCCAATGAATTTGTGCCCGGCGAATATAATCGCGTCTTTGTGCACCGCCGTTTCCCCCACACCCGGCAAATGTGGATTCATATCGATTTGAGTGTAAGGCGCTGAAAGACACAGGAATGATCGATTAGATGAAAGCTAAACCGTTATAAGAAAAGTAGATAATAGGTAGAGAATTTTCACGATTGCACAGGTAGGAATGCAAATACCGAGGTATCTATCTCTAATTCATTCCGAAACGGTCGGCTGACGCGTATTTTTGTACGAAAAGGGGACAACCGTTGCGTCAATCGGTGAGACTGTTATATACGCGTATCGACACCGAGCCCGATCGTTACGATCTTTGTTACCTGTTGTGGTGTAATCCCAGACACTTAGTGCACCGTACTGATGTAGAAGAAGAGTCGTCGCGACGTCATCTGCCAAAACTCCGGTTATGCAACTGGCCGCGCTGAAGCATCCGATCATTTGCGTAACACCCTCGGCTCGAACTTTCAGCAGACATCTCTCGAGATCGTTTAAATCCAAGAAGCCCTCGCGGGTTTCCGATACTCGTATTATCTGTCGAGGGTAATTCACGATCAGTGAGTCTTTGTCACGAGATCGTAGAAATGTTTGACATCTGCAGTAGATGATATTGTGGCAAAGAACTTGGCAAGTGCTACTTAGTTGTATTTAAAGAAAATTAGTGTAGATAATAGAATAATGTATAGCGAGAAGATAATAAAAATATATTGAATGGATTTTGGTAATTATTTTCCATCATTGTCATAATAATCATTCTCTTTTCTACGTGTTTTATAACACTCTCCCCGAGATTCTATATTGTAAGAGGAGGAAATTCATTCACCCGACGATATATCCTTAAGAATTACACTTACGGGACCCAGAAAAATTCTCGATTCTCAAGAGACTCAGTCTACATAGGTATTACTCACAGTCGTCCCATGAAAGAAAGGTTTCACGAGCGAGTACCTATTTTCTCAGGGCTCGATTATTTTTCCAAGTCCTACCTATCGTTCCCTCCACTCGCAATTCTCAACAAAGAAAAAGAGCAGCGCTCGAAATATTCTTCCGTGTCGCATTCTCGGATTCCTTACCCTGACACCGTATTCTCGCCAAGGTCGCAGATTGGCGTGATGTTCAAACGGCCCAACGAAGACGACGGTGGATTCGGAAAGATCGAAATGTCGCAAAAGTGTGCGAAGGGCACCAGCCGTGCCTTGACCGGTGAATAAGACCGCATCCTGTTCGCCAGCCCCCACTGCATGCCTGACGATATCTCTGGCTTCGTGTCTGCAATATTTGTCAGTATTCATACATACGTATATGTATAGATATATGCACACATCGATATGTCCTTCCGTCGACGTTAACGATCGTCGAACGTAGGTGGAGAATTCGCGGTGCGAGCCCTTTCGGCATTCGCGGAACGTTGGCTAAGAGAACGATTAATACGTCGACCGGCACATCGATCACCGTTGACCGGATGCACGGACGTTAATTAAGCTTGACGATAAATAGTTGATATTCTTGTCTCCTGCGTGGAATCGTCTTTAACACTTTGCGGTCTGCAATCTATCCGGAGATACTTCACTACCGTGTTTCAACTTATCGAAAACATAATACGTGCTTAGTCACGATTACTTGGGTTATGTTCCTCTTATTCAAGCGAAGGCTACCGATAGGTATTCGTTCGGTTTGCATGTTGCCAGCTACTTAAAGCCGTATGTTTCTATCTATCGATAAAACCAATGTCAGTTTGATATCATGCTGAGAATGAAACCACAAAGTGTCAAGTAAAAATACAAATTTAACGATAAACGCGCGATTTTCAATTGAATTCTGTATAGTAAAGATAAATAATAGAAATTGTTTCAAATGATGGATTCGAGAAAATTCCTCCAACAAACAGCACGTTAAGCTCATGGTTTCGAAAGGTTATCGCGAAAGAACGATCGAGTAGTACAAACGAAACGAACGATAAACAACAATGTATGAGCCAAGTGTCGTTGCAATTCGCATCTATACGTGAACTATGATTGCAAAGTCGCGTGACGGCGAGTTACGCGTCATTATTGTTGTCTTTGTCGGTTGGTTGGTCACCCGGTAAGTGCACGAGGCTCGAGGGTGGATATTGATCTGGGACATCAGCGCCAGAGAGCGGGACGACGAGCGGAAACACCCCTACGTTCGACTGCATAAGATTTAGGGATTGTGAATTTTCCTTCCGTCTATGGTATAACGCCTTAGGGTATAATCGATTACCTCGTTCGACGATGTTCCGGATTAACGAGCTAAAATTTGTATCAGCTAAATCTCACGGAGCGTAAAATAATTGGACGAAGGGAAAGCAGAGGAAGGGAGATTCTCTGGTCGTACGGAAATGGAAATTTTCAGTGATTGCGGAAAATCGTTGAGAACTCGGTGCGTGGCAATTTGAATTCCATTTACTCGGGACTCTTTTTACGTTCAATCGGGAAAGTAATAATCAGGCTTTTATATTACGCGAGCTCGTATTCACCGAATACTTTCTAAAGCCACGCTCGAAGGAGGAAAATTGGTTAGAAAAATCTCGAGCACCTTCAATTTCGCGGCTAATGGGGCGGAGCTTTTTAACCGCAAACGTTTCTGAGAGCGAGCTAGAAGTGCATACGTATCGTCGCACGTTCTCGATGCTCGATGACCATGCATGCAGGCGCATAAATGCTCGCCCGCGCGTATTACGCCGACCTCGATCGTTATCGCGGATCGTTTGATGGTCCACCTTCGCATGAAAGAAGAAAGAGGAAAGGAAAAGAGGAAAAGAAGCAAGAAGGAGAAGAAAACGAAGTAGAGAGACAGAGAGAAAAAAAATAGTGAAAAGAAAGAAAGAAGAGGCCTCGAGGTGAGGATTTCTGTGTTGCCTACCTGAACAGAGAGGACTGGAGGCTGCAGATGGACGTGGATGCTCGGGTGTCGCCCAAACATGGAAGAACTTCTTTCCCGATGTACTCCTCGAGAAATTGCAGCGACCTTCCAGAGGCAGTATAGTCGCAGTAAACCACTGAAACACAGAGCAGAAACAAAGGTGAAAGGGTGAGCGGCGCGTACAACCGAGAATTCTTTTCTTTCGGTCGACTCCCGGCAGGAAATCGATGCCAGCCGAGCCAGCAGGCCTCTCTACACCGTACGTTTTATTTCCAACGCACTCAACGAGGGGGATGTTTTTGAAAATGTCAGAAACCGTGGCTGCTACCGCGAATATATTTTCATCGTTTGTTTGGAATTCGGAAGAATGGGCCACTCGGAGTGTTTTTCCTGCGTATAATGTTCCTCGAAGACTCGTTCGAATTGTGGATTATTATTTGGACGTTGAACGGAACGAGATTCGCGCGAATCCCCGTGGACTCTCGAGAAACGAGAAGATTCGAAATCTATTTGAGGGAGACGAACTGCGCTGCCTCGAGGCTACAGAGGCTACGGAGGATCCGGCTGATGTTTCCGTTGCTATTTCCAGCGGCGCTCGGCCAAGTTTACCAGAAAATGGAAATTGTTTATTCGCCGTTGATTTGTTTTTCTGTATCCGTCCACGTGACTTTAGTTCAAAGACAAAGAGAGACAGAGATAGAGAATCAGCGAAAAAGCGAAGAGAAAAGATTCTGACAGAGTGACGATAGAAGGAGAACGACTGAGGGAAAATTGCCTCTTGATTGCGTTCGTTCAATTAACCGAAGTAAATGGCGAATTGAAGAAAAAAAATGGTACAAAATGTTCGCAAGCTTCTCGGCAGAGGAAAAGAGATTTAAATGCTTCGTTGCATTCGAAGGCCGCGAAACTTCATTCTCTACGTGCCGAGTAGTTGCGAAAGATTCGATTTGCCTGTATAGAGTTTTGCGGCCGATTATTCCCATTCATCGAGAGCGAGAGAGGCAAACGCCGTTACGGGCGTTTCGCGAGGGCAAATCGAATCGCTTTATTGCCGGGGAAAGCCAAGGTAGGCGAGGGATAATGACTCGCAGGTGTTTCTTACGAAAGAGCCCGGTCGACAAACCGGCCGCACTAGAGACGAAATTATGCTCGCGAGAGGGGGAGAAAAGAGAGAGAGACTTTCGAGAGTTTAGGTCGGGGAGGAACAAATGCATCGATTCGTTCAAAGGAGGAAGTAGGGAACCTTAAGCGAAATTTAACGACCGTTTCGCAATGAACGAGCGCGAGCTACTTGCGCGAAACTTCGTTGGTTCCGTGAATTTTAATTGCTTTTAAAATACCTGCAACACGGCCCTCCTATAATCGACGTCTCGTAAATTACGTCAGATTCCCGCCACGATAGTCTTTTCTCTATACGTATACCCTCTCTGTCCATGATTCAAACCTTGTTCAACCTCGCCGTCAGAGTATCGAGAGAAATACGATTGTGCGAGAATAAAAAGTCTCGAAATAGTGCCGCGTTTAGCCGATGATTGCAGGTTCCTTGGATATAAGGCGATCGCTTTATGGAGGACACGTAAGACGGCCGTATCGTCGGCAACGCCTCCGCAGGAGTAATCGAGGAGAGACGTTGCATTCTCGGATAAGCCCGGGCACATCGACGATGGAATATTCGATACGATCGTCGAACGGCAGCCGATGGCACGAAATTATCGTAAGCCTTTATCTAATCGATGATCATCCACGGCGACGTGGTCTTCGAAGGACTGACTACTTGTTCGCCGACGAAACGTTTCTAAACGCAGCCTGCAGGCAAAATCGACGGCCTCTCGTCTAACCTCGTTACAATACGCGTATATATTTTGCCCACGTTGCACAGTCACTTTCTCTAGCCCCTGGCTATACACGTTGATTTTGCGCTTATTCGAAGGAAAAAAGAAAATTGACAAGTTGCGTCAGAGTGCCATACTATGGATGGTAAACGCAAACGGTGGCTGTGCTTTTCTAACTCGATCTTTCGTCGAATTCAAGGTAGCGATGGAGAACTGCAGGGGATTCTTGCTTCTGGGCGTAGTTTGACCTAAATCCTGAAGGCAACGACGATTTGCCCGAACGACCGTTTGACCCCGAACAACTATTCGCGTTGAGCTCACAGCGTTGCCTGGAGTCTTCGGTAACTAGAGCATCGATGGTAGCAAGACTGACGATACAAAGAGGGGGCATTAGCCGGAAAAAAAGTGGAAGAAAAGTGCATAGACGACGTCTCGTCTCTCCTGTCGCGATAAACGGTAAATTACCTGGCACTCCGATTTCCAATTAGCCTTTAATTGCACCGCCACCTTACCTCCGGCTACTTCGATGTCCGTGATCGTTAACGGCACGTTCCCCTTTGAGGGGACGAAGTTCGAGTGACTAGGACAATCGGAATGACAAGAAGTGGATGAACGTAGACAAAATGGCTGCACGGAATTTGGCTCATTATCGTGAAAAGTAAAAGTAAGGATTAACGGTGACAAGGTCCTCGCACGAAGGGAAAAGTCGCGCATCGATATTAACGGAGGGAAAGGGTTTGCTGCGAGAAAAGTCGATTTACTCGTGCGGCACTTTGATGTTGGAGAAACGCGGAAATAACGCGCGCAATTGTTGCCGCAGTTAGCCGGAATACGTCGTCCGTTTGAAAACGAGCACCGTTCCATTCTGCGTATCGAGCGACTACGCTAAAGTGGATTAGGTACACGCCAACTCGGCACGATTGTTCGTTTGTCACGTTTCGCGGGAATCGTTCCCGCCCGCCATTCACTTTGCTCGTGCCTCGATAATAGGCCGGTACGGCGATCCTTCGCGGTTGCGAAACAAGTTCTCGTACTTTTAATTGATCCTCCACTCGGTGCGATCACCTTGAGTAAAATGGGAGAATCCTTCAGGGGTGAATAATCGCCGTATCGCGTGATAGAGGTATCGATGCATTCTTCCTGCAGAATCGATCAGATAAATGGTTCTAGGGCTATCATAAATTGACTATATTCCACTAGACAGGAAAAATCCTTGTTAAGTCTCTTTCAACATTTCGTTGCAAATACGTCCAGCTACAACTCATTTTCTAGTTTTCCATCGACGCCACCATGAAGCAATTCTACCGAAAATCAAAGTTTCAAATAGCTTCCAAACTTCCGACATAACATACATATATAATATATCACACGGGATAAATTTCCCAGAAGTAACGACGTGGTAATTTCAACTGGAACTCTCTGTCCACCCATACAAGGTCCCATCCTGCTTTTATGCCGACAGTAACGCAATTACCGTGATTCGTGAGACACGCATCCTTCACGCCATAATCCGTATCACAGACCTGACCCAACGTCTCAGGGCAATGGGTTAACGTCAACTTCTTTTTCCTCTCCCAATTATTCGTCGAAGAAGTCGGGCAGAAGTCGAACCTCGACCCCCGTACTAGGGCATGGCGGGAAAAAGTCGAAAAAAAGAGTATCGAGCTGCTAGACGAGAATGGAACCTCGGGAATGCCGATCGAGCGAATGCGACCCAGTTTCGAGTTCGATTACCCCCCACCTTTGCACCCGCGACTGATAGTCGGCCCGCGTTCTTCGGACTTCTTGGGTCGCGCAATAGCATCGACCGGCCGAACAAGTTTGCGTGCCGATTCGATCGATCTCAACGGATGTTCTGAAGCTCGTTTTGTTGCCGATGTCTGTGCGCCAGTGTCTGAACTCTCGTGCAGAAACGGTTGTGCAGGAGTGCTCGTGCAGGAACGCCCGTCTAGCTATAGCAAAGGAAAGCATGGTCGTCGATACCGAAGGATTTATCGACGTTCATGGCGAGGCATTAAAATGGCGACCCAATTTACTTGGAAATCTTGAAATCATTATCACCCTCGCGAGCCTCGCGGTTCTGTTCTCTCCTCGAGAAAGCGGTAGTCGTGCTATAAGTCAGACATCCTACCACGCGATAGACAATTTAGATTGCGCGGAATCGCGGCAAGATAGTAGAATCGATCCAGCCTAGGTTCAATTCGAAGATCCTCACCATGGATAAATCTACCTCCTTCCTCGTACCCTTTGATTTACACGATCGGAGATTGCTCGGAGGTAACTACCATCTCTTTCTCTCTCGATCATAAAATTATTCGAGTCTCGGTATTCCTCGTTGTTTCATTCTCCCTTGCAAAGCTACGTCTCGAAATAAACGTCGACTTCTGCTATTGTCATGTTCCCAAAGATCGCTTTAACACCGCAACCCCCGTGTCGGTCGTACGGTGATCGTAAATGCTGTTTTGCCGTTTCGTCGTCGCTGTTGGAATCTTTCACGAGCGCCAAAAACCTTCGCCGGGGGGTGGAAGCCTTTCGAGAGCGTGCGCGAGACTAAATTTGGACCAAGGCTCATATCCAACGACGTACACCAGAGCAGAGGGCGGCGAGAGTGTGTGCCGTTGCGACCTAAATACGAAGGGACCGAGTGTGTGCCACCGGGTGTGGGGTCACTTCCATGAAGAGACGGACAAAAATAGTTCCCCTTTGTTCGTTCGAGCGTGTACGTGGACTTGCGAGTACTCCACGACTTTCGTGGATCCTCTTGATCCTCGGCAAAACGGCGAGACGATTTCGTCGATCGATGAGAAGGAATAATATAACTCGCCGTGGCGAGAGGAATCGCATTTCTTAAATAAACTTTTATGGCTAGAAATTAGTAATGGTAAACGTGAGAAGAGAGATCGTCATGATGGTAAACTGGCCGTAACTATTCTCAACTGGTCAAGGTGGCGGGGGGAAGCGGGTGGTAAAAACTGAAAGTGATTAAATCACCGCCACTTCCTCGGACCGTTTAACCCTGGAGCAATGACGCATGAATGAAGACGAGCCGGTCCGACGTTGAACTTGGTCGCAATGCAATAATTCCCGTACGACCGCGAGTTCGATCGAAGACGATCTGTCTTCAAATAGCTCGTCTGTCCAGCTTCGATTGACTCTTTCTACTGGCAATGTTCGCTTGCGCGACGCGGCCAAATCGAATCGGTATTTACAAAAGTACCGAGAAACTCGAACATACTCGAGGGTGACCCGTGGTCTCTCTTGGTCCGTGTTAATGACTCCACGAACGAGGTGTTTGTCGGGGTTAAGAGCGTCTCGTTGTTTGTTGCAATTACCGTGCAAACTCGATTAAACCGCGCTCACTCGGCGGATTTGCTTTACGCATACATCGGGACCCCATAATCCCAGAGTCAACGATGTTGCGAGAGGGATCGACGTTCCATTTCTGGCAGATATCCACCTAGATAATTTCCACGCATGAATGCCTTCTAGCGATCTACGATTCGCTAGCGATATCTGTTTCGTTTGCTATACCATGGTAATGAAAACCTTCTTGTTTGAGCCGCGAGGTAAAGTCATTCGAGCATCGTGCACGCGTAATTCCATCGGAATACCTTCGTCAAGTTTATTCTGCTTTAGCAAGGAAAACAGAGAACAGACGTGTTTGAGTAACGAGGTAAAATCAACCGAGTATCCTTGTCATTTCGCGATCTATGATTCCGTCGCGAAACATCCCCATCGTTTGTTTAACGTCGCTCGTGAAAATGAGCATTCTCGTTGGACTTCCCACAAATTAACGTCATTCAAGGGACTTTAAATCGTTCCATCGTTAGAAATCACTCACTGCTCTCTTTCTATTCGCCTTCGGCTAAGAAACGAAAGGCACAATCCGAGTTCTCTCCGATTACACCCCAATTATCTTTACTGTTTTTGTCTCTAATCTTCCAACGAGCATTCAGCTCCATTTGCTCTCTGCTCCGTTTCGTGATCGATTCCTCTCTCGATCCAACCTAATTCGTTCCAAGCTCCGCTCTTTCCAGACTTCGAAAGAACCCCGAGACACGAATGCAAAAGGCGATCTCGAGGCAACGGACCGAGAGACACGCACGAACAGATAAGCGCGGCGTGTCGGCGAGTGACCACGCGAGCAACCACATTAGGCATGTACCACATTAGCACGTGGCTGGTCCGTTGGCTGCGTATTACGTAAGAGCGAGGTAACCGGGGACAATGTCAAGGCTAAAAGCTCCACTGGCGTAGATCAGCGTTACCAAAGGCTCACCAGAGTCTCTTCGAAGCTATTCTCCGTGGCGAACGCTGTTGGCGTATCGAATGAGTCACGTAACTTTGCCGACGCACCGATGCATCGGCGTTCATCCATCGATGGATTAATAGTCGAACGTTACGTATAGAAACGAAGCGTTTGTGTCTACGTTGATGTAATACCAGCCGATTCACAGCTGTCTCACGTGAGGTAATCGTGGTGGATTTCTATTGCGTTGTCTATGTTTCCTTTTAATTGGCCAAACGTGCTATCCTCTTGTCTCTTCACGGTGGACATTTTTTTTCTCACTTTTTCAGTCTCGCGAGGAAGGATTCAAAGCGACAGAGAAGAACCATTGGCAATCGTTTCGCGCGTTTATTCGTTCCGGAGTGGCCATTACCGTCGCAATAACCGAACAACGCTGCCGGCGAAAGAGAGCAACGAGATTACGTAAACTCGTCCAAGTAGAATCGTTAACGAGCGAGTGCACGTAAACGAGGGAATACGATGTTATCGGTAATAGAGGCAAATTTATACTGTCTTCAAAAGCAAAAATTACCTAGAAGCCAGCGATTAGGAGAAGGAACGGTGTCCTTCACGGTCTTTCGAAAGGACGGGGACATTTCTGTCGCGAAACATGATTTTGTTTTGTCGTTTGCATCGGTGCCACGACGTCTGCTCGCGCTACGGTTATCTAATAATTCACATACCGTGATAAAAGTCTGGCCAACTGTTTCTACGCGCACGTACAACGCAGATATTCCGATAGGCGTGACGAACGAACGAACATTTCCCTGTTGAAAATTCCTGATGATCGTTCAACATCAACGAATCGGATTAATAATTCGATGAAAAACAACAAAAAAAACGGCTGCTAAGTTCGAGGCTAATCCAACGCTGACAGCTTATCTTTCGAAGCTCGTTTAATCGCTATTATATCGGTACGTTCGATCGCGAGATAATCATCGTCACGTGTGAGTATCAACAACCGTTCACGATCGCTCGGTGATCGCTTCGAAAACGCTTCATCAAGTCCACGTGTCCTCGTGCGAACAATGTATGGCAAGGTGGAAAATTCAAACTCGTGACCGTATAAATAAACGCATGGCCTTTTCAATAAGTTCTATTCTGGCAGCAGATATTTTAGCTCGGCAACACATTTGAGTGAAAACTATTTTGGCCGAACGAGATACATTGGATTCACGATTCGTCGCGTATCTCGTCCAAAGTCCCCCTCGGGGGTCATGTCGAAATTATTTACTTAAGAACGAAGTTGCTGCACGCTCTGTCTGGACACAAAGTATAAATCGTCATCTACGTGCTGGCTAGGAAGATTGCGATTCGTTTTACGTGGGCATTTGTTTAAATTGGCAAGAGGACGCGTAACGGTATTAATCAATTCCCGTGTACGTCGACGAGTAAGGCTCGTCTTCATTGAGATCGCGTGTCGCAGGATTTACTGCAGGGAGAAGCGATAAATTCGTGGCTGCGGTGAATACTTTTGCGCGAATTCTATTGGAGAGGATTTTGTCACGAAATCCGTCGAAATTCTGCTCGTAAAAAGGGTTGCGGTATGAGCGTTTGCCAATGTCGGCGATGCAGTAAAATATAGGGTGATACAACAACTGTTTCCGACGATAGGATTCATCGGTGCAGAATCTAGTAGTATTATATTATCGTTACGTAATACCAAAGTTTTCCTATTGCAGGAGAAAAGCTGTTGTATCTCAAACTGTCAACAGTATTATCGTAGGAATAAAACAGTGACTAACGGTGCGATAACTACGGTCGCGCAGAGAAATCCTTTTGACAAGTTCTCCTTTGAATTGCAATCTATCTTGAAAAAGCAACGAGTTTTCCTATTGCGGAAGAAAAGCTGTATCTCAGACTGTCAGAGATGTTATTGCAGCAATAAAATCGTGACGAACACAAAGATAACCGTGAAAAGGTAGAAAAAGAACCTTCGTCGCTTTGGTTCACGTGAACATTGATTTGTCGAGAAATATCAAAGAATTCCGACCGTAGAAGAATTATCCTTCGAGCAGGCTGCTATCGTACTTCATTCTGTCAACGGGGTCGTCGGTGCAATAAAAGAGCGACTAATAAAGCGATAAGCGTCGCGCTCGCAAATGGTGCAGTTCGCTCATGCAATTCCTGCATGCGGCTCGTTGCTGCTCGCTACATGACTACGGTTACGTAAAGTTGATTTTCTCCTAACAAGAGGCGCGCACGCGGCACATTTCAGCGCTCGAAAAGTGTCAAACGAATGACAAAGCGAGCGCGATCGCCGAAAACATCGTTATCGTGAAATCAACGAGGACGTTAAACCGCGCGAGGTGCTCGATCGAGGTAGATAAGCTGCTATATTTATCGTCGCTCGTCCACTCGGAGCGTCTAATTTTAAGCCACTCCAAGCGACTGTATCGTACGTGCAAGATACCTTTGCAAAATAATTCCATTCGAATTGTCCATTAAGCCGTAGGAGATTAAGCGAGGAAAAACGAGAAAATTTTTCGCATCCTCGGGATACGACGACGCGTCGTTACGTAAGGATCGTTCTCACGCGAGCGTACGAGAATGCCACGAAACGACATACGTGGAAACTCCTCGGATTCATGTTGCTCTTCCGAGGCCATTTTCTAGACGAGCCGGAGAACAACGAGCGCGACATGGCGTGCCGACGATGATGCAACAGCGGTAATTTCTGCAAAACAACGTCGCGCGCCGGATGCAGAGATACCGAAGTTAATTGCGATCGTTCGATCCATGATTTCGCTGTTTCCGTCAACGGATAATTCCATCGGAGGTACGAGAAACATCGAATCACCGATTTTCTGCTCGTAATTTGCAGGAAATTTCAAGCGACGAGAGTCTGGTATCGGTTGCGAATTGCGAGAGTTTATCTGTGAACGTTATCATTGGTGCGAGGGAGATAAGGTCCGGCTTGCACGATACTAAATTTAATTCCCTGTCGGTATGATTGGTTATCTAAGAATCGACGCATTGATCTTGAAATCGTGAGGAGAAAGCAACGTGAAATCACTACTGAAATACGATGCAAATGCAGTGTAAAGTTCAGTTTCGAGCTATTTCGATCTGACACCTTTAAAACACTGGGATCTGCATTATGGAAATGTATTGAACTTTAAGGTCTTGCGATAGTGCACTCCATGAATAATATTCGCTTGATACAATATGTATTTTTTGAATTATTTATGCCACGTATTTTACCTGTTCACCGGAAATATGCACGTTTTTCTGTGCTTCGAATTCCTAGAAACAACGTCGCGAAACGTGCACCAAAATTACACCTTGGCACTTGGTGCGTCGTTAATTTTCCACGATTTCCGAGTGGTACCAGCAGGAAATTGCAATGTCGAGAGAAAGAAACGATCATCGAAGTACACTGCACCGTGAACAATACTAAGGTCATTACCGTGTCTAGAGGTAAAATGTGCCGAAAAGAGAATGCAAAGTGACGTAAAATTCGTTGAATTCTCTGAAACGAAACCACGATCTAGTTGGCGCGAAATCTGGTTCATAAATTGCAAGCACGATTCCCCCAGTTTTCTTCGTCCAATTTACCTTGAAACCAGAATCGATTGAGAGAATGAGCCCGCCAAAGAGATCGGATTGTTCGCAAAGGAAAAGAGAATTCTCTTGAATCGACGTTGCACCGTTTGATCGGAAAAGCTAACCGCGCTTGCCACTTTCTCTGCTTCGATAAAAACCGATCGATCATCGACGGTTTTACTTTCGCAAGGCACTCGTGCGATTTGAAGACGGACTTGCCTCGCACCTTCGACAAAGTAAAAACCGATGTTACGCTTTTTGCCTGATCGGCGTCCTATCGCTAACGTAAATAGAACACGGTGGGATAAGAGCACAGGATATATCGGAGTAAGACCGTCGAGCCATGGAATACGCATGATGCAATTGACTGGAAACGCCTAGGTGAGCGTAATATTTCCTCGATCGAGTGAAATGACTTTCGAGGGATTACAATAACAAGAATGATAGTTCGTTGGCTAGATGACCAAGGTTTAAATTCGATTGACGTAATCGCTGAGAAATGTACTTCGTACAATTCGGAGTATATATCGCGGCAGATGTCCAGAGCAAGCAAAAGCAGTGATATAGAAACGATAACGAGAATACGGTAGCTGTAGGCAATCGCAAACTTTTGAACAGCAGGTGCGAGCTTGAATCTCTTTGTTGTTGCCTCTGGGAATTTTCCCACTTGATACCTGAAATCTGACCGAGATCTAACCCACGTGACACAGCACGGTCTAAATACGTGCTTTAGTCAGACAATACTGTAGGTAGTGAAATAATAGTAGAACTTCAAGCCAAAAATATGCACGAGCAACTCTTAATTTCGAGTTACCTCGACGTACACTGGAAAAATGGCGCGCAAATGAACTACCCCGTACGTGCAGCCGAGACACGTGCTCGTTATCATTTTACTCGCGCATATTCACTTGCATTCCGACGTTTGAATCGAGTAGAGAGGTCATTTAAGTAATTTCTCAAGCTTGCCGTGAAACCAATTAAATAATGCGTACCGGTCGACGTCTAGATGAATTTAAACGAACCGCGGTGTGCCGGTAACGACTCGGAGATCTCTGCGATAAAGTCAGTCATTATTCAAGGTCCACGCCTCGCGAAACATTACTTCGGTTGAATATTGTGCACGCGCGGATAGCGGAGAACGAGTTTACACACTCTAACTTCGTTGTCGTCGTAATACGTAATCAACGGCATTACGTACATAAACGAACACTTATCGGGGAATAAGCGTTGCTGATGATGTAATCCTAATGTAAACTGCGGGCGACGCCGGGTCTGCCAAGTCGACCGATGGTCGTTGACGAATGGGAAAAACTTGCAAACGGCCTCTCCATTCGGAGCAATTTCGGTATCTCTTTCCTCGATAAGTAGAATCAGTTTTGCAATTATTAAATACCCGTCTACTTTATAATCACGGTCACTATTTCAAGGACCAGATTCAAAATTCATATTTCATTAAGAATATCCAATTTCTTTTTTCTTTTCTTCATTCATCCTCCAATGTTACGTGGCTGTGCTTTAACCCGGACAAAGATAAACTCGTTTTCCAAGGTGAAACGGGGAGTTCCGAGGGGAATGGAATTTTTTTTTCCATCCTCCGCGGTAGGAGATGTAAGCGCATGGATTAAAGAGTACTCGGGAGTCTCGGCAATCTGCCTGTTACTTGTCGCGACGTCTAGCTGGAAAGAACTCTAACGAAGGTGAGCCAGTGGAAGGACGCGGGTGTATGCATCGTGCGTGTGTACGAACGAACAATGCGCAATTTATCGCGAAAGAAATGCAGGAATGAGCTTCCGTATCATAAAATAATACGAGACTGCCGTTTGAGCAGAAGGAGGGACAGGGGGAGGAGAAAAAAACAACCGGTACCAAGCGCGTCGTGGACGGGGTAGGAGAAAATCGGTCGTAGAGTTATTGGAAACGTGACCAGTTAATACGACTGTCGATGATCGTCAGCGAAATTGGATAATATCGTGGATGAATTTAAGCTTACCGCGTCGAACGATGCGAGCGTCTTTCCGGAGTTCGTGGCGCATCAATTAATTAAATGGATTTGAGGTACGCGTCCGCTCGAATGCCGGTGTTATTTTAGCCGCAATCAGCGTTTCATTTGGAAACTCAGTGTAAACGGAAGCCCAGGGACGGAGTTTCGAGTCAATTATCCGACAAACGGTTTAACTCGACCGAGCGGAAAGATAACCGTGTTAATATTTGCTTCCAGGGCAAACAATTTTTCCACCGGACAACGATAACCGAGACCTCGATGTTGCCATCTCTTTTTCTATCTTCCGTGGAGTCTGATCGCAAAATCTAATAATAACATCCTTGACCCAATTCCATTGCTCGTGGCTTCGCGGTACGAATCTAATATCGGGATTCCGATCACGTTCTCCTTTCGCGTAATTTACTTTCCACGAAACTCCAGCAGCCGTAAGTGGCACTAAGCGCGAGACTATTTCCCGGGAGATCGTCGAAGATCGATCGTAACGTTGAAAATAATAATCCTCGGGAAGAACATCAGTGATAGAAAGCTGTTGACCTTTCCGCGATCCCTCAGGGACCTCTTCGGATGAAAACAACGAAAGTGAGGTCGTACATTCGATAGAATCGGGCTACGATAAATACAGGTGAATCCGAGGATCGAAGAAAAAAAAGCAAAAGGAAAAACATTCGATCGATCCTATCGAGAAAATTATTTGAGAGATCGAATCTTCGTTTACTCCTACGCCGCTTTCGCCGTAGCTCGTTCGCATATTTCGCCGTGGCGACAACATCGCCGCAACCACCGCTGACAACGGTGAACAACGACCATGGTTACTGACTATCTGGGATATGTTTTATCGTATTTACGATCGGCATTCATCCAACCCAGTTTCTAGTCATCGGAATCAGTGACAACGACGGTGTGTACGTGGTACAAGATTCCGGGCGTAGAAAGTGATCGAGCGTTTCCGGCTCTCGCTGCAACTAGGCAAACGACGAAAGGGAAGACGACGACGACGATGCGAGGGGGCGAGGATGGAAATGAAAACTTGAAAAGATAGGCTATACTTGTTAAAGAAAAATCGCAACTGGAAAATATATTGAGAAAACGAGCTGGGCGACGACGTGAATGACGAAATGGCGATGTCGGAAGAGGCTGGCCAAGGGAAAGCAGCGAGAACTTCTCCGTCACGATGTGCTCGGCTTGGCACACGTGTATCTACCAGCAGATGGTCGCTCTTGTATCGAGGATCGACGACCGTCACGAACCCGATAGAATCGCGGCTACTCGAGTCGAGCTGCTGAAAGAACCTGAACAAGAGGCGTGACGTTCATCGGAGAGAGTCCAAACGAGCATGGAATTCAGAGGAAAGAAGAGGAAGTGCAGGAAGGTTCTTGTTCGAGTGAGAAGTCCATAGAGTCGAGTTGGCCAATATCCAGACCATTGTCTTTTCGCGATGACAAGTAGCTCCGAGGGCTGACGTGACGCGAGGAAACTTGGAAAGGGTAGAGACGAACGTATCAAAGAGACGGAGGATTGTTACCAAAGAAGGAAAGAAACGAATCGGCGTATGTCGCGACCCGTGACAACTCCTCGACTAAGCTTTGGGTCAACGTCCAGAAGAGAGCAAGAGTGACGGAAGTTAAAGTGAGAGTAAGAGAGGCGATGTTTCCTTCTCACTTTCTTTCAGGTCGAATATAAATTTAACTGGACGATCGCGTCGACTAGTTTCGCTGTAACTGGCGACTATAACTAGAAAGAAAAGAGACAAAGAGTGGAAGAAAATAAACATCAAAGACGCATGCATCGTTATAATGATTTCCCATGTTTGCACTCCATTGCTATACCTCATTTACGACATCCTCCCAATCATTTTCGTATAGGTAATTTCAAACGGTTAACAAACAAATAACAATTTCAGGGTATAATTGTGCAACTGTCAAAGTAGCCGTCGTCATTTGTGTTCTTTCACGTAAGAGAGTTCAAAACTTAACGTCGTCCCGCGACCTCGGACAACGTGACGATCATGATGCATCGTACGTTGGAAAAAAACAAACGAACATATGCAACGCGCGCAGAAACTTATCGTGTCACCCGCGTGATTGTAATGCAGTTTTCTATCCATCGTGGATGATTCGATGCGTATTATTTACATCGTTAGTCACCGCACATAGGCAAAACAAGCGAGCTCAAGTGGAAAACTACTTTCGTCCGTGTCAAGTAAATCTTCCGCGCTGTGTTTTCGTCCAAGAAACTAAACTGAAATTATTCCGAGCATAACAGTGGAATCGTCCGATACTCCCTTCGATTCTACGGTATAGTATCCGTGCCTTTTGGTAGGCACTCGGCCAGAAATGCACTTCGTTGACTCGAGTAGGGATCACGATATATATGTGCATAGATATACGCCTATTCGTGGCGCGATATTCGAACGCTAGCATGAAAGTGCACAAGTCGCGTGCGCGCGCATTGTCTGTGCATGAGCCGGCTTATTCTACTGTGCCGGATGCATCGACCAGGCCGACGATTATTTCCAGACGACCGGGGTTAATGCGACCGATTCATCCGAGACAATTGAATATACGAGCAAAGAGCCGCTCATGAATATGCCGTGTATACGTACGATACGTGTCTGTTCGTAAAGTTGAACGCGGTATAATCAATTCCGTCGCTCGTTCTAAGGATAATCCATGACACTTTGCGCTAATCCAACTTCTCCCTCGCGAAATCTTCGACGGCGTTGAGAGGAGAGATCGAAGATTTACCATGAAATGGAAGGAAGCAACGAGATAGAATGAGAAATTGACGAGTTCCAGGGAACCATTGAACGGGTCTGGAATGTGGAACTGGCAAAGGGACAGAATTAGCTGACTGAGAAGAAAGAAATTGATTGAATGAGCCGACAGACGTATTTGCCGGGTCAATAGGAGGCCATCTGTATTTCCTTGTAGATTCTTCTAATTACAGACAGGAGAGAATCTTCGCGGCAAACGACCGTTTCCACGAACGTCGCCAGTATCTTCCTTTTTGCTTTTTATGTCTTCAGAACTAACGTCACTCTGGCGGGTACATCAGAGAGGAAGCTGTAGTTTTAGCTCGTGCAAAGACGATCGATCTCACCGTCGAGTTTCAACCGTGAAGATGAAAACAGAAGGATAAAAAAGCAGAGGACGAGAGTCGACGACTGCAATGCGACGGACGCATCGGAAAAGGGGTAAAGAACGTCCACTTGTAATTCTAATTGAGAATTCTCATTTTCCACGATGGCTTCATTGAAAGCCGGCTAACTTGAATTGCAGATACCCGAGAGAAATAAAGTTACAAACGCTTCGGCCTAAGTCGGACAAGTGCCATTCGCTCGTTTGTAATTTTAAATCGTACGCCTCCTGGAATCCACACCGAGTAGCCATTTATTTCCACCGTACGTGAAATTACGATCGTAGAAAGCGACGATAAGAGGCTACCCCATGGTGACCATGATGAAGTACCGGAATACCCTAATCTCCACTTTGAAAACTATTTTCCACGCGATACCTTTATCGTTCCTTTCTTCAAAATCATTTATCTAAAGCACGAAGCAACGTAACCAAGACGATCGAGCAGGAAAACAAACGTAACCGAGCACAATAGACGATGAAGAATGATACGTTTGTACGATGACTATTTCCGAAGGAGGTATCATTAATTGGTCTCACTGATCAATTAAACTTAAGAGCAGTAACGAGCCGACGAGCGTCACAGGGCGGTTCGTCGTTGCTCATGGATCGGAATTGACAGAGACGGACAGTTTTAGGTCACGGACGTAAGCAACGCGCGAATATTTTTGCGTGTACCGAACCGGTTCTGGCGCGAGTGTGCGTTACCGTTACCGTCGCTGATCGACGACCATGACGGCGACGACGTCGCTGAAAATGAATCGCCGTCCCACGATGGATGATCCATGGCGTCGCCGATACGTATAAACATTCGCGCGTTTCAGAATATTTACGAAGTGACGCACGGAAGCACAGCTGAACGCAGCGTTGCCGAGGAAAGGATGAAAATAGAAAGCGTAATCGGGGCAAGGTGCGGAAAGCTTGTTCGACCTTTTTTTTCAGCAGCCAGGAGCTAGTAGTATCGGTGGGCCGTGCCCAGACGCGATGACTGGGCAAACGTTTACCGTTACTTTCATCTCCTTCGGTCTAATAGATTTGAACACTTGTCACAGATATTCAGTTTCCCCGGTGACGAGCACGAAAGAGAACGCGATTTCGAAGGATGTCCGTAGGCAGTGGAACTTTAAAGTGAAACATTGTAAAACGAGAACGTGGAGTCTGAATATTCCAACGGAGCCGCTTTCTAATTTTCCCGAGCCGTCGCTCGTAGAAACAATTTTTCCTACGAGCAACCCCCGGTGCACGTCCGTCTCCGCTGACCCATTTGACGAACTGTGGTTCGTTTCAACTCGCCAACCATTGTCCCGTTTCTCCCGAATGCTCATTCCATCGTTCCATTTTAATCGTTGTGTGGCTAGCTTGATACAGCGTGGAATTGAGAGAAACTTGCAAAGCCAATGGTAGACTGGCCGTTTAGTTCGCGAATGACAAATCGGGTCGGTGACGTAACGATCCGCGTAAACCGACGTCACGGTTGAAAGCCGTCAGATGGGAGAACAGCCGTTGAATCTATTGCATTCTCTCGGAGAAATTTCCTGCATCGTGTAGTAGATCTCGTGAAAACGCATGCCTGTTGTAAATACTAAACGCACGAGCCATCGATACTCTCGCTGGTCGTTTGCACGTGTTCCAACGTGCTGTCGTTTGGCAGAGACTTTGATTTCGCAATGTTGGAATTCACATGGAGAAGGGAAAGCAAGCTGTGGAAACTACAGGCAAGATTATTCCGTTGGCAAAAGACGCGCGAAGATTGACGCGAGGACCAACTGCAACAAATTTCATCCGCCGTTAACCGGTTAACTATACTCGGAGTTGGATTCGAGAGAAAGAGGGAAGTCGATCGATGAATCGACGTTGTTGGATAGGTAAGACTATGGTTGCTCATGCGGGACGTTCGATCCGCGCTTTCACCCAGTCTCTATCGATCGTACTCCCGATCTAATATCTGATATAATAACTCGAAAGCCTGTCACGGCCCATTGGAAATCCGGCTCATTTCTTTCCTTCGAACTTTTCCCAAAGCGCATCGTGGGTGTGACTTTTTGGAACGATCTGTCCGAAAATAATCTCCAAGCGGCCCGGTTAACATGAGGTGTTTGCAAAATAATGTCAAAGATATCGAGCCGCTGCAGAGTCTGCCAAAGTTTTCGTAACAGACATCGAGTATCTGACCCAACTTTTGAATCTTCCGAGAAACTCGATAAATGTGCGCTACGGGTATCATCGTCGCTGTATCGCGAGAACGAACCAGCATCACGAGAGAGAGATAAAGATGATGAGAAAGAAGGAGAGATACAATTGACACAGATAACTGTCCGTCGCTTTGCGAAAGAATGCCTTTGCGGCAATCGCGCGTGGTGAATGCCACGATCGCCGTAACGGCCATCGACGCGTAACTACGAATACGGTAACCCGTAATAATTGTTAGCCTTCGTTGAATAATGCATTCACGATGAACGAGAGCTGTTATCGAGGGAATACGCGCAAAGGGTTGCTACGTGATGATTTTCGTGCGCGCATTCATTTACCGTGGAACTATCGAAACCCTTTACTACTAGGCCGAGCTCCGATCGAAGAGCGCATTCTGCATGCAGAGCCATACATGCATCGTGCATTGAATAACCTTTATTTAAATCGTGCCTATGCGTCATGCAAATGTCTGTTCCGTGGAATATCGGATTCGATGAAAAAAAAAGTATTTGTCGCGCCGAGCGAGATTTCCCAGACTTCGTTTACGCCTTTGTGAACGATGGTTAACGTTGAACAATGTTTGATCATTTATTTCGATCCTATGCGGGCAATTCAATATGCAGGATGAATACTCGGTTTCCACTTTTCGCCAAATGGTCAAGTGCAATCTCGTCGCTCTGATCTATCTACCGTGAAACGATTCAATCTAATCACGGTGATCGAGCCGCCCGCAAGGGCGCATCAGCGGGAATCTCGCTGGTCCCCTATTCGATGGAACCGGTTGGACGTTCCTTTCATTTCGGTTGTTTGTTTCTTCTTTTGTGGTTTCAGCTTCTATGGTTATCTCGTCTAGAGCGTACAATTTTAGATGGATCCCATACCATCGAGAGTATAATATTTATAGTGCAAAAATATAAAGTTACCTCAGAAGTGGTGGATGATTTGAACTGGAGCCGAACGGAGGAAAAGTCTGAGGCTATAGTTTTTCATCCACCATAGCCTCCTAAGTTTTATTTCGTTCGAACGATCAAATCGCGATGACACACCGGAACAACAAGGGTTGCACGGTGCGAGCAAACAGAGGAGCTCGAGATACGGGGTGTGCTTATAGCGAGTAGATCGGACACAGGCCAGAAACGAGCTCGAGGGGTGGCGGATCGATATGCCGACCTTGAGACTCGTCGTCGCCTCGGTACACCCGAGCAACCTCCGGTTCTCATAAAAGAGAATTACCGTTGGAAAGAGAGGACAGCAGCGTGTGTACGTCCACAAACGCGCAAGTTCTCTGGGTCGCCGACGATCATTGGTGGGGGAGAAACAAAGAAGAAAGAGGCAGACCATGGAAGAAAGAGAAGATCAGCCAGAGAACGGTGTAGGGTGGATGAGAACGCGAAGAGGCCGCGTCCGGTGTCATGGGCAGAAGTTTTATTTCGGGATACTTTTACACACGACCGAGAAATATATTTTTCTCATTCCGCGACATCTATTTATAAATCACGCCTGTAATAATGCACGCTTCGAAGATTTCTGGCGCGAGTGGACCTCCGCCATTTTCGTCACCCTGACGTCAGAATTAGAGAAACCGAATAAAGAAAATCACGTGGTCCATCGCGGAAGTTGTGATACCATCGATTTTTCCCGCGAATATTCATGGTCCAACCTTGTATACGAGCTTGCCATCCATTCGAGCTCGAATCTAAACCCTCTCCTGTTCGACGCGTGTATTTTTATACCAGACAGAATAGACCAAGAGTGTTTTTATCGCTGAGGAAAAAATTAAAAACATGCTTCCCAATTAACGATCTGATCTTTTGACGCGCAAATGGATGCTCTGTAAAATACAGCGTGTTTATTCGGTGGCGTAATTGCGCGAGCGAAACGAGAAGAATCGTGTTCTGTTCATCGAGACGAATCGAGGCAACCGCAACTCGGTATGCATCCTCTGTGCCATTGTCATGGCGGATGACTGTACGCTCCAACGCCGAGTGCATCGGGTAGAACACCGTCAACGGACAGATATCGGGTGTCGGCTGTTCAGATAGCAGCCACTTCCTTGCGATGGACGCGGAATTTCGATAGGCACGCTTCTCTTCCGGCTATAACGCGCTTACGCGTGGTGCGTAAGCCCGTTACGTAACCGAGCAAACCGGCCGGAGCGTAACGATCTATCGGATCTACGCGCGGCTGACGCGCGGGTAAACGTTCGAGTATGTTCGTGTCTACTCGGCTATTCTCGCGGGGATTCGAACGATTTGAACTATCTACTACTGTGCGACATTTGCCGCGTCACGCACGCGCACATAGTGTTGTGCGTGTCATTGAGCACTGCGCAGGAAAGCAAATCTTTTTTTATAGGGGTAGAAATCCGGGATTAGGGAGACGAAGGGTGGAAAAAATGGTTGGAACGAGTTTAAAGTCTTTGAGAAATATTTTTTTTGAAGGATGTATAAAGCGGAAGATGTTGTATAAGTAGAATAAAAAAGTCTGGTAGTTTGCGGGTAACGTGCAAATAATTGACGATGTAACATTTTTTTTTGGGACTGCGGATTAGTGTTTTTCTACCGATGGCGTGACCTATCTACCATTTCTCTGGGCCAGGAGGGAATTATTGCGTCTCACGCGAACGTTGTTTCTTGTCGTCACTGCACAATGCGTTACGTCTTCTTCTTTTTCATCTCCTCGCGTGAACAGTCAGCGCGATAAGCGCGAGACGAGAGAAACCAAAGGTCACGTTTCGAAAAAAACATCAGATGGAGTCATTTACGAAAGTAATTGCAGCTACCAACGCAAATTCTTACTTTTTAATTCTCCTCGGCGGTAGAAGAGGAGAAGGATGAGTGGTCACGTGAATATAGTCGATCAGAAACGTGCATGCTTTGTTTGCTCAAATCACGCGCACGTGTACATGAGACGTCGAAACAGAAATCTTTTCTAAGTCGAACCTTGACCGACTCCTTCTCCTTCGATCAATCTCTAAAATTCATCCATCATCGTACCATCTTTGCGGTTCGAATGGCGGGATATTTAAAATGACTCTGCCCCTATTGTAATATATATTCGAGAATTTGGCACCTCGTAACATTCATACGGAGCATGGTACGAAATTAACGAGTAAGCGCGAGATGACGCATATACGATAAAAATGACGTCCGATCCTCGTCGTCATGGTCGCGTTATTTGCAAAGTCGACATTCAACGAATCTCTCAGGGTAAACCTTGCGTTCTTGGAGGTAAGTCGGACAAAGGATAATCACTCGTTTGCAGCTTCAAATCGAGCACCTCGTGGAACCCACTTTGGATGGCGATCTATCATGCTGCTAGTGGATTTACGATCTTAGAAAGCGACGATGAGAGACCATAGCGTTAGATCGAGCCTCTGTCTTTCAAACAGCAAACCCCAATTCCAATCCTTCGCCATCTCACCTCTGGGAAAGTTCTCCCCATAGAATGTGTAACCTCGATAGTACGAAGCTAGCCTAAGACTGTAGGTCAACGATGAAATCGTCATAGTTCAAAACATTTATGCGACCGTCTCTATCCACCATAATATAAATCCACCGTGAAGTTTGCCAATAAATTCCTACAATATTCTTAAAAGCAACAAATACATCATTTTCCAAATGATCGAATACCTTGTCACCTGATAGTACATTCAAACGATCGATCTTCCAATTATCTCCAGCAGCATGTACGGAAGCGAAGTACAGGGAAAAAAAAGCTGCGCGACATCCCCTGAGAAATCAAGAAAAACCTATTCCATCATCGTTTACCCGTTAATCATCATCGGGCACACGTTTACACGATCGGAGCGACACAATGGCGACCCGTTTCGCGATTCGCGTGCAGAATTCTGAGTCACGTCCGCGAATAAACGCTCGTTGGTACTCTGTTAGTTGTTCTTTCCTGCCTCGTCTTCCTGCACCGATGTTTCCACACATGACCACCACATCTCCTTCCCCTTCTAGATGCACCAGCCATGTGCATCGTCGAGGGATCACGAAGGGGCCAGCTACGTCAGTTTCGCAACCTTATGAGGAAATTGGAACTCGTCGGAGGACGAGACCGACGACTCCCGGATTTCATCTTATCCCGTTACCGGACTTCGACCCATGACATCGCATCCATCACCTACATACGCTCCCTCTACGATTTACGATCGCTTTCCGTTCCCATTTTCCACCGTTCCGCTATGAAGTCCTCGAAGGAGATTGGGAGCTTCCACGATGACCTGAATTTCCTATCTCTCATCTGGTTATCGGGTCAAAAACGGTCGATTAGCTTTTCCGAAAAATCCTAACGTCATCGAGGTATCTAAATGTAGTATAGGTAGATAGATTCCTACCTAGCGAAGCGTGACTATCGATATCGGTAAAGTTTCTCGTTCGGAGCATCGATTTTTTCCGAAGTGAAAACTTCACCACCCGGATAATCGGGTGAAACTTGCCTCTGCGCGTCTAATGAAAATTTAAACGAACCGTTCTTGCCGGTTACTTTTTGTGAAAGTAGATCTTTTACAGCGACCCAGGTCGCAGAGTGTAATTCCGTCCTTATGCAGTAAGATTACGCGGCCTCAGCGACAACGGGTTGCGCATTCTTTTCACCGTGAAAGGACATTATGTAGAGATGACAGAGAGGATACGTTTGTGTCTCTCTTTCGTGAGTGTCGATGTACAGGTACTCTGGTATGCACGAGACTCAAGTATTCTTGAACGTATTACTTTCTCAGTGCGGCGAATTATTGCGCTCCGCCTAGGAAACGGGCGTGGCGAACGATTTCGCTGATACTCTACATGGTACTCGACAAAAGCAACATATAGGAATTGACTACGTTTCAAATTCCAAAGGTACTTAATCGGTGTTTATGAAACTGTATTCTTCTAGTGGGAATGTCAGCAGGATTTTACCTGTCGAATGGAGTACCTCTGAAAGTTCTCGAGCCGCGATCTCTCTTTGCGAAGTGACATCATATCTATATTCAGTGGCGCGTAGATATCTACTATCGGACATCCGCTGTAATGGAATCTGAGACTGTGTTGCAGACATCCAGCGTAAACAGGCACCGCTGTTATCTCGCGTTTCTTATTCAGCCTCGATGTAAAGGAAATAGGCGATACGAGTCTTTTAAGAGTTTACGATAATTGTCGGGACAGTGTCGATCGCGAATTTATACAAACATGATCGACACTCTTCATATCTGAACGTTGATGTAGTGTAACTTTTTTTTCCCCTTGTTTGCTCCAATTCTTTGGACAAGCTACCGAGATTTGATACGTCTGATAACGTTTATGAATCCTAGTTTAGAGAATCGTTGCTGCATATATTTCATCGGTGGAGAAGTGCAAAGAGATTTTAATATTAAAGGAAAGAAAGGGAAATTACCGTATATTCTGCCGTTGTATAAGAACAAGAAGTCGACTCAAAGATACGGCATCCGTCAAGGTGCCACTCCTGAGACCGTGAGAACTACGTGCGTAGAATGTGTGAATAATGATAGCGAGAACTAGCTCTCGAGTTCCTCATAGAAGCGAAACGGTTTCGCGACTCGCAAAAACGAACGTAACACGAATCTTGCGCGAGGTCGTAGTCTCATCAACGCAGCTACGGTATCAATGTTCCCCACCATTTTGAAATTATCGTCAAAGTTTATTCCCCGAATTTATTATTGATAATCGCAACAGCTCAGACCGGGAAAAAAGTCAGAAATCTCTCATCGTTGTTTTGGTCCGTGAAAAATAAAAAATACAAGTACCTCGCAAAAAGTGTAATGTAAGGAAAAAAAAAAGAATCGGTGCACGATAACCGTGATATCAGAAATCGTACGAGTTAAAATCGTGAATTGACGGCAACGACGAAGAAAATTCTCCTTTACTTGGCCGAAAGTACGATTGCACGTGAACGGTTCGAGCACGTTGGACTTTCAGCTCGTTGCGATTAAAATTCGCGACTACGATTCATCGTTGCTCGTGCGGAGAGAATGGTTGCGTGTGCGCAATCGTGTGAAAAATACGCTCTTAAGTGGTATAAGCTGTGCAAATAACGAGACAGAAACGAAAGCGGATCCAGTAATCGACGATAACATCTATGGTATTGGTAATATTGCCGCTCCAGTTTTATCTGATGCGCGTCTGCTTGCAAACACGGGCGCTTTCACCGCAAAAACAAAATAAAGATAAGTATCGTGTACCACGTGCGCGTCAAATCTTAACTTCGACGATGTTTCATTATCGTAGCGTAATGAATTTTACGCAATTGATATCCAACGACGAAAAGCAATCGCAAAGCTACCGATTCCCTCGTCATCCATCGTAGATGTACGATGAATGAACAGAAGCGAATTCGCTCGACCTCACCGAGTGTCGCTGAAACGAAACAGTGAATGCAGGCCGTTGTTTCCGTGCGCACAATGCTGACGTTGTATTCCTCGTTTTATTATACTCCCAGTCGTATAAAACCGCCGTGAGAATAAACGTTCACCGGAGTTTTAGCGTTAGGTCTGGGTTCGGTTTCGCGCGATGTTGGTACAACGAACTTTCTTTCTTTCTTTCTTTTTAAACTCAACGAATTAATAATACGATCGGAGAAACAAGTCGGTGAATAATGTCTATTATTAATTCACGAGCACGACTAAAAATGAATTTTTATCGCGATTCTCTCTGCAGACATTTCCCTGGTACGCGGTGGTAGCGCGAAATTGGGTCGACGATGTGTCAGGATAGCAAACTAGGTCGCGCGCGTTTATTAGTGCTCCTCCATTATCCAGGGCTCATTTCGAAAATGCACGATGCGAAAGTGGAGTAGGCATCGATGCGGAATAATTAATGTTACTCCCCTGAGCAAGCTCCAATTGGCTTATCTTAATGTTATCACCGATACATTGCGCTACTCGAACGTAAACAGAAATTTCCTCGGTAAGTTGGAGCGATAGATAGTTAATTGTAAGATTACGCGACGATCATCATCGTTGGATAAAGGTAGAGGGTATTTTTGTTTATAAAATATCGCATCAATGATACATCCGACACTCGTGAAACAAAGAGAGCGAAACCGTATCACGTTGAGAGTCTGTCACGTTTTATTACTCGACCTTGCACTTGATGACGAATATACCCTCTGACTATAACCGGACAATGACGACATCCTTGGAGAGACGATCCGTACGACTTTCGTTTTCGTTTTCTAACCTTTCACATGGCAATTCAACCCGCTATCCTTTGCCTTGACTGCACCAAGCGCGATAAAAACGATACTCGCGTGACAAAGTCATCGCTATCGCGCTCCTGCGTTTCTTTCTATCGCATTCCCTGCGCTCCACGTTGACCGTGTGTCACCGATCGTTTGACGGACTCTGTAGTTAAAGTACCGATTTTTAAATCGTTCCGTTCACGAGGAGAATGCTCGGCAAAAATTCAAATATTCTCCTCGTGGCGAAACGATTCGGCAAGTTTCGAGCCACGTTCGGAGTCGAGATCCAACGGAGAGGATGACAGGCGACCTTGCATTTTTTCTGAGAACCAATCGTCTCATCGGTCGATCGGACGACCGGAACATCTGGTTCGTCCGTCAAGTTGCGGTCGAAAAAACTTGTTTTCTGACCGACGATATATTAGAGCGTCTCGAACGCGATATATCGTGGTCCGAATAAATCGGAGTCATCTAACGAATCGCAGATGGGCATGAGAATTTTTTTATCAAAGATTTAGCATCCAAACGAAAAAGGAGCAAGGTGTAACTGCGACATCGTCTCACGTGTCTTGCATCAAGACCGAGTAATCAGAAATAGATGGCAATTTTCTCGACGATAAGACGACGTTGTTTATCTGACATTTACCAGCGTCATTTACGATGGAACTATCTCAGATCCAGGAAACAATTATAAGGTTTGCGTAGAGGCTGGTACCCGAGTTACTCGTTGCATCGTATGCCAACGAGGACCGAGAGGAAATTAAGTTAAAGAACTTAATCGTATAATCGAAGAGCGTACACTCTCGTTGCTGGTACCGCTACTGTCGGTCTAATGGAAGCGCTCGTATAAGTGGCAGAAGCAATTCGTTTAGTTCGCACGTGACATCGCGTAAGAGGGTTCGTAATGCGTGCATGTGTGCAAAATACCACAGGCTCGTTTGTCGATTCTACACAGCCACAACCCTGCGCAAACTTGGGGGTGGAACGCCTAAACTCGATCAAACGACGCATGACGTGGAGCGTTTACCAGCAAGAACGAAGCATGCTGGTACCAAACACGAATTTTACACTTCCGGCTGAATGAACTCAAGATAGAATAGTTACGTTTCGGAGCTATACGATTGATAAATTGAATCAACGAGAAATTAAGTAGGCCAGCTATGTTTTCGAGCACGCGTAACTCTTCGATCTCGTCGTCGCCGAAAAAAATAGATGGCCTTCGGAACGTGCGTCGGTCAGTGACATTTCGATGATGCGCAAATATTCGTCTAAGCACGTTCGAATATTTACCAGCCGTCTATATCCGGAGCTTTCGTAATGGACGTGGCCCTCGCTGATGGACGAGGCAACACGAACGTCGACATTCTTTGTTATGGTCACGAAAACACTCTGGACGTTGAATTAATCGATGGTCCGTTCGACGATTGATAGAAAGAGTTTCGTCTTAAAGATTGTTCGGCGAGCAAACGATTATTATTAATAATGACATCATTGAACTGTACTATCGATCGTGATGTGAGAACACGACTTTACGCTATTAATTGGAGATGCTTTGGGACACAAGAAAGGTTTCTGTGCAGCAACCAAGTATCGAGTTACGAAAGGTACATGCCAAGTGCACTTACAGGGTATCCGCCTACCGAGCATAGCGAAACTTGGGAAAGAGAGTTTCGAGAAAGAATCCCTTCTCCTTGAGCCTCGAGAGACGCCCGTGAGTCTATATAGATCACCGTGCGAGAAGACGTTATCGTATTTGCAAACGGGTGCAGCAAGATTGCGTGACTATGTCGAGAAAAGTTTATGTCAATCGTTTACCCGATCGAAAACCATTTGGAGCAGAGAAAAGATTCTATTCTACGGGTAAAAGTACCATCGCCGTAATGATCCTATCGATGTTACATTGAAATAATGTAACAGTGCACCATTGATATACCAATTGACGCAATAAATGACATAATTTGTAAACACGTGGACTTTAACAAACATTCATGTCGTTCGATCTAATCTCTATCTAAAGGAAAGCTATTATCGTGACAGTCCGTTCCACGCTACGAAAAATGTATTCAGCAGGCAACGTTTATTCGTCAATTACCATATCACCGTAAACAAAATTGTCGTCATACACGAGTCTCCTATTTTTCCCGTCAGACTTAGAAAAACTAACCGATCAGGAGATGCGCAAACTCGAAAATATCTTTGATGAAAATTCGCGCTCTTGGAGCGCATTTCGGTATCCTCCGCTGAATCGGAAGGATTAAAGGTAACTCGTGGTGGTCGACGAGACTACGATTCTTTGCGCGATGGCGGAGGGAACGCACGACACGGCGTGGTCCGATGTGCAAAACACAAGGAGTAGGGATAAGAAGAGACTATATTGATCACTGACCTTTCCTGCGGCCGAATGGTCCGAAGAAAGTGCCGTTCTTGCCGATGACGTTATCGTCGATGTACTTGAGCAGTTTCGTCGTGTCCTCCCCTTTTTTCGCTGCGATAGATTTGACGGTACGCGGCGGCGCGATCCTTTGGTTACCGCTGGTTGTGACGGTGCTCGTAAGGATGGTGCCGGTGGTCGCAGTAGTCGATGTCAGGTTCGTCGTCGACGTCGATGCTACGTTCGCCGGCTGAACGGCCTGTAAGCCGGCGCAACTCGAACTTCCGCTGGAAGGACAGGTAGTCTCTTCTGCCAGAGAGTTGATTCTTCGCTGAGAGCCACTCCAGCTCTTACCACACGAGATCTTTACCGAGCAGCTCATTCTCTCATAGTAATTATACTCTCAGAGTTCATAGTAAGGGTAACCGAAACGTCACTTCCGGTAAGATTCACTCGCTGCGTGTTTTACGAGTATCCTCGTACAGTGTAAAAAAATGGTCCCAAAAACACGATCACTGGCGAAATAACAATACCATTGTCCGCCGAAAGTGTATCGGTTATGTTTTCTCTTCCTTTTGCTTTTATTCGTGCTATCCCACGTGCTTATTATCTATGGAGTTACTTAGAGTACCACGTTAAACCGTGATAGAATGCCTCGTAGATAAGAAACGTTACGAAGAAGTGTACACGATTGGAAGTAGTCCGATGAAAGGGAAGTTCTTCCTCGAACAAACTGTCTTTTTTTTTTCTTATTCTGTTCTTCGATCTTTGATCTATACGATTTCTTTGATTAACACGATCGAACTAAAATTATCACGACAATCGGTGCCTCAGCTTTTGGAGTACAGTTTTGAAGACCCGCGCTTTACGTGCGCGCTCGAAAATTCCCGATTGTATCAACGTACCCCTCGACTCGTCCTCGAGTTTCTACTTCCGCAATAGTTGGCGGAGCAACCGGACACGAAAGACACACACAACCTTCTTCGTAGCTGAGGCGAGACTGAATGTCTGGCGGACGACGAGCTGCCCGGTTCGCCAATGACGTCACACGGCCACGCAGGCGCCGTTGAGTCTCGCTTCGCTTCCAAGCACCTTCCGTGGATCGACTATGCGCGATACCGCGAAAACCTAGAGTACACTATTCCTTGAATTTCCGGCAGACTTCGTTGTAAATCATGCGTAACTTTATGTTTAAAGATTCGTTCATTCATTCATTCCAGTCTGAGGATAGTCACAGAGATCAGAAGGTAAATATCCCTGAAGGACATTTCACTTATTTTCTCTGTGACTCAGAATCACGGCTAGATGTCCTGTTTACACATAATAATTGGAATAAGTAGTGGATAAATATAGAGTTGACGGTGGTATGGTGAAAGTAAGGCAATTTTCTGGAAAATATGTCCACTTTCGTGCCGTAAATAGATGCAGTTTTGCGTGTACTCTTGCGCTCTGATCGATGAGAATTCTTTTTGTAACGCAATCTAGTAATTATCCAAGTACATGCACCGCCTTTTTTTTCGAAGTACATTAGCAATCAACGACCATGTGGTGCGATACGATAAATATGGGAATACCGTGCGCACTTGTGTCTTCTCGTTGCAGGAAAACAATTGTGCTTATGAACTTCCATTAATTTCGTTCATGGTCGTGTGTGTCGATGGTGTGACATATATACACGGCAAAATTGAAGATGCCAGAAAGGACTCGTTCGTAATTACAAGCGCTAATCGAGTTCCTTTCGCATCGGTGAACCCCGCAGAAGCGTACTGTCACGCAACGACGATGGGAAAAGCCATTGCAGATAAATACTGAGAAACAGAAAATCAAACTATACTTTAAACACTGTAATGTGCACTGTAAATCTTGAAATCCGACGGAAATTACAGGGCAATAAATCTAACAGTTGGCATAGAAGACTTGTTTTTTCTTCCAATTACCCTCGCGCAATTGAGTATCGGTGAAATCTTAGATCTCTTGGATTTTTTACCCCCACCACACTTTCCAAGAACTGAGAAAGTATAACTGTCGCTTCTTTAAAATTTACTTCGCACACGACGACGGTATTTAACATCGTTTTTATCAAATCCTTGGGAAACCTCGAAACTGCTACTCTCGCTTTCCAAGCTATTACGACGATTTATTCGAGCTTCTTACATTACTCTCAAACGGTTTAATCATTCGCTTTCGTTTCAAGTATGTTGCGGTTTCATCGTGAAATCGGAGTAAACTATTCGCCAATAAGTTATCAAAGTATATCGCATTTGTTTCTTCATCATTCGTCCTTTATAGTCGCCATATTTTTACATTCCTCGTCCTTGTAATTTTATCAAAGCGTGCAGAAAATGTCGTGCTACAAAAGGGGAAACATTGTCGGCAATTTATTTGTCTTGTTTGTCCGGCAATCTTAATGCCATTACGCGCACCACTGCGCGACTATTCGCGATAATTCTACAACGCGAAGTCATTAAACACGGATAATAACTTTCACCGAATCAACAGATAGTGCAGCGCATGTTTGTTCCTTTCAACAGCTGCTCTTCACGTGACGTTACCGTACAAATGTCCTTAACAGCTGAGCAATTATCAGCCATCCCCGAAATTATGCGTCAATACTTAAAGTATCAACGTGTCAATATGATTTATAATTAATCAAAATTTAATCGGACAAATAACTTCTTTTTTTGTACATAACGTCATCTAAATTTTAAGAAGTGAAACAAGCCAACCGATACGCGAATCCACTCGTATTATTCGTATTAACGAATAATTCTGCAATTGTCAAATATTTATGTAAGGATATATTTAAAAAAAAAAAGAATACATTCGAAAGATCAAATATTTAACAGTTAAATATTATATTAGCACACATATATAGTATGAGTTATTGAAGAACAGTGAGCGTCAAACTCGTTTCGTTCCGAAACGAAGGATCCTTCGACGATATGCCGTTCTATTTATCGTCCAAACACCTCCATGGTAACGAATTTCAGTCGAACCCTGCGGCTTTCGTGGCTTTGTTCGTTCGAGGCCTGGTTACATCCATTTCCACGTACATATGTGCACATTATAACCTAAAGTCAAAGGTATCAACGTCAAGGGAATTTCGACCGAAAATCAAGAACGATGCTTAAATTCCAAGTTGCGACGAAGGAGGATCTTAAAATTGCTGCCTCGATCGAGCGCAAAAGGCAGATCGAGGAAGCCAGAAAGAAGCGGATCTTTAATCCGCGTTTCCGTAAAATTGGGGTGAGCAAAAAGATCAAGTGTTCTCATTCAGGACGTTTGCTTTTTAAAACATTGAATACACACTGTATTTTGCATGTATCGTTGTTTCTATTGAAGTGAAACATTTCTACTAAAATCACATCATTTTGGAGTAGAAGTACCCGTGGCAAAAGTAACTATTTACTTTATAACAGTTTGATCGTTTTATGTTAGTATTTTAATGTTATATACTTTTACGAATTGATGAACATTATTGTTTAAACGTAGCAAGAAATTTCATTCAATTTGGCAGCCTAAGTATAACGCGACAACCTCAAGAAGTCTCCTCGGAGATAGGCCTGTTTCGGCAGGATCTGATTCGCCAGGCGTCATAAAGATATTTCAATGTTACGACTTTGTCAAGTGCCTCCTTTAGGAGGCTGAGCAGGGTGGATTAAATAAAAAAAATGGTGTGAATAGGCGGTATTTAGCGAGAAGCTCCGTCGCTCAGAAGACTTCTTGAGGTTGTCGAACGATACCGGTGACCCACATGAAATTCAACGTCTCAGAAATCCGTAAGTTCTAATTTCATCATTTTCCTTCTAACGACAGATAGACAAGGAATTCTTGGACAAGCAGGTCGAGGAAAAGAAGCAACTACGTGAGTTGGAACAGGCTAAAGAGTCCGAGCTCGACGAGAATTTAATTCGTAGCAGTAAACTTGCCGTTCATCTGGAAAAACAGCAGGAGGAGGTAAACCATCGAGATTCATTGCGAAGGGAAAATCCTTAGTACATCAGGAATGAATGATTAATCGTTTGTCGTGGTAACGATCGTTAAGAATCGCAATTGTTTGCAACCAGCTACATCATTTTCAAAAGTTTCCCGTCTATTCCATGTTCGACCGCATACCGCGAAGAATACCAGACGTTGTTTCATCTTTTTTCTCTCTCTACGATCTTCCAGGAGAGGCGTAACATAAATAAAGAAATCGAAACTTTTCGACGCCAGTACCAACGTGCAGAAGACCGTCGCGATTATGATCTTTATGATCCAGAAGCGCTAAAAAAAGAGCTACCATCGCGACTCAGCGACGACGATCCTCGTTTAGGATTGGCTTCCGCACAGAAGTATATAAATATCGTTATTACCGATTTTCCTTCTTGCGGCCAAAATTGTTGACCAACATAAGCGCTATATTATTCTACAAAACGATCTTCATAGATTCGAAGGTGAGGATTGCAACCTGAAGGAACGTCTGAAGGCGCAAAAGGAACAAATGCGATGGTGGATGTTGAAGCAAAAGGATGAACGCATGCAGGAGGAGAAAGATCGGCAGGATGCCGAGAAAGCATACCAGGAAGCTGTCATTTCCAGGGACAAACGTGCAGTTGCATTAGATCGCATGGAACAAGAATGCCGTCGAAGGTTAAACGAGGCCACGGCACGATTCAATCGGGCTCTGGTAAGTTCATCCTTCGAACGGTGAGAAAGGAAAATGGCGAACGTTCGACCAAAGGATAGAAATCTTCTTAAACAACGCCAATGTTTCGTGAAAGTTTGAAAGACATTGCACTGGATTATCTTGTATCACGGAAATCCATGTATTTCTAGTTCACTACGAAGATCGATCGCATATTCTCGTCGTTAATATTTGCCGAGGAAGCGGAATGGAGTATTCTATCAATTAACGATGTCGATGGTACTCTGTCGTGTTAATTGATATAAAGCCCTCTCGAAACTCCGGGCAGAATCAGCGATCAACCATAAAATGTCAAAGTTCAAACAGAGAATCTTTTGTTCCCAATATTTCACACTCTGCCACTATTATTCTGGTAATGTTGCTCGTTAGAAAAAGAGAGGTGAGAGAAATAAAAGGAATCTTCGTGAAATACGACACGATTTTTTGAGCCGCGATTAACATAAATCTCGGACGAAGGTGAGCACCGTTTCCAGTGCTCGAGTAGCTCGGCTACTATGGTCGATGAGCAAACTCCCAATGACGTCATTGAGCGCGAGTTTCAGTAATAAGGAGAACCAAGAGATATCGTCATACCCGCTTCCCAATCTCTTTTCTCGCATTCCTCGCGTCCTTGACTCCTTTCCATCGAGGTGTCACGCTTTAAGCGGTACACCAAGCTCGTAACAGTGGTTCGCGTTCTATTCGATTAACCCGCTTCGCGTTTTCGCAAAAGGTGGAGGAACAGGAATACCGACGACGATGCGAAGCCATTCAAGACGAAGAGGACAAGAAGGCGGAAATCTACAATCACGTGACCGGAGACTTCCTTACTGAAGCCAAAGAACAGGCTGAGAGCAATCGAGGACCGGGAAAGCCGTTGGCCTCACGTTATAAGGGTATGTCCGCGGAGGAACTTGGAGCTTTCAGGGATGCGCAAGCAAGGCAGATGAAAGAAATCGAGGTAAGGAGGTGGATTTTCGTCTGCAAGTTTAATACAGAGCCTCGGGTTGAAACGGTGCCAAGCACTGTTGCGACCGTGGGAGGGTTTTGAAAAAAGTTTGGCTCGCTCTAGGAAAGCTTCTTTCCAGAAAATGAAATTGGAGGAGAAACGAATGAACGACGAATGGGACCAGCTGATGAATGCTCATTTGCAGACTGCATACGCGTATCAGTGTGAATTGGATCGGAAAAAGGCGTAAGTGATTTATAAGTAATCATCGGTGTCTCTTGTATATTTTGGGTCTTGTAATTTTATGCTTTCGACGGATCTGATAGGGACATCAACAAAAAGATTGCTGAGGAGAATTTACAGTTGGCGCAACAACAGAAATCTCATCAGGAGTATCTCAATCGTGTTCTTTATAAAAATAAACCGACTGCTGCTTTTTATGAACAGTTTAACACAGGAACGCGATGAAGAAGACTCGTTGATATTATGAAATTAACAACATTGACTCTTGACGATACATAAATCGAAAGGGATTTGTTATTAAAAATATTTATCATCGATCCTCGTTTTGAAATTTGTAACGGCTTATCGTCGAAAATGATTTTCATTATTTTGATGCTATATATAGAACATATGTTTTTATTATTATTTTTATCCTGAAGATATTTAAATATACGTCTTTGATTTTAATGTATAGCTGTCGATAAATTCGATACCCTGTCACGTGTCGATAAATATATTAAAATGTTTGCTGTTTTGGAATGGAGAATCGTAAATTTATAAACAATTACTATGTAAAACGAAATTACAATGTAAAACGGAAATGTCTGCAAACAATGATTTTACCTGTATTTATGATAAATTAAAGATCTCTGCTTTGTAGGGTTTTTAGTTGCCGGTACTTCAGTTCTAGTTTTATACAATTAAAAATATCATATAATTAAAGTTTGTACAATTTTATTATAAATTTTGTAAAATTAAATTTTACGATTAAACCCTACGAGCTGTACAGTTTACTTTATCCTTTGCTCGATATTTTTACCGACACTCCATTCTCCAGAATTCGCTTCTGTAATCGATAACAACGAGCGTTGTTTATATTTTCATACCGGTTTTATGTAGAGCATCTGTTAAAATTATATCCTTAGGTTTAATAAATATGAAATAAATATTCCCTCGTAATGGAACTTATGGATAATACGTGATACGGTGAATAGAAGTTATTTCAGCAACAAAATGTTCGATACCGAACGAGATATCGTTTCAAAATCCGGGTTAGTATCGAGGTTATTGAATTTTATACGCAATGTTCTTACAAAAGTACGTGAAATACATTTCTTTAATTTATTTTCATTAGGAAGAGCAATGATCCAACTATTTTGCTCGATGAATACAATGATGTCGTTGAAAATCTCAAACGAGATTTGCAGTTGTGTAAGGTACGCTGTAAGATTCCAGTAGTAATTTTACCTTAATGGTGTTACTGAATATGGGTTTCATTATTAATTTTAGATGGAGCAAAGTAATATACGCTCTGAACTACAAAATTTACAAAGTGAGAATCAAAATCCTAATGAAATACGGGAATACATTGACCGCATTCATTTGGAGGAATGCGGTAATCAGGATTTTCATAAAAAGCAATTATTGAATTTGCAAGAGCGCATTGAACACTTACAAACAGAAAAAGATTCTGTCTTACAACTGTGGCAATTGTCATTAAACACCATTGATTCTTTGGAAGAAGAGATGAAGGTTTATCGAGTAGATGGAAAAAGTGTGAAACATTATCAGGAGCAATTACATGCTGTAAAGGAATCTTATACAGAGGCTATTAAGATATTGGAAGGAAAGCTTTTACAAGTCAAAGAAAATTTTCTAAAGCAAGAGACATTGTGTCAAGTGAATAAGGAAAAAATTTACAATTTAACCAAAGAAAAGGATGATATTGCATACAAATATTCAAATCTACAAAGAGAATTTGAAGAGAAAGGTCGGTAGAGAACTTGAATGCTTCTTTCACTATTTTGCAGGAAATAAAATGTTATTTTTATATTTTAAAAGACAGGAATAATCAGCTCACGATAGAGGTATTAAAGAAGGAATTATCGCTTGCTAGAGCAGAGACAAATAAAGTGACACAGGTGAAATTGGAGCTAGACAAAAAATTGAGCGATGTTAAAAGATTTGCAGAGAATGTAGTAGAAAAAGATAAAGAAACAAAGGCGAAAATGGCAGAAGCAATTGAATTGATAGAAACAGCGGTTAGAGAAAAAGAATTGGTATTACATCGCGAATCGCTACTTCTAGAAGAAAAAACCAGGTTGGAGCTGAGATTAGCCACTATATCAAACGAATATGAAAAAAAAATGCAAGAAATGAATACAAAAACAAAAGATGAATTAGAAAATAACACGAAAAAATATTTGTCGGAAATCAGAGAGCTTAATTCTGAATTAAGGGAAAAGACAGTACTGTTTGATAGAGCACAAATAGAATTGAAATACACAGGAGATGAACTTGAAAAAACACGTACAAATTTAAACGCAAAGATCGTAGAGTATGAGCAGAAAGTAAAACATTTGGAAATACAATTACAAGTTTACAATGAGACTCGTGTTGAAAGTAAGCACGACAACGAAATTCAACAATTGATGCAAAAGCTTTCTGCTTTAGAAGGAAAGCTAAGTAATTCAAATGATAATCTTCTAAAATTAGAACGTCATACTATTAATACACAGAACCGTGCGAATGATGATTGGAAATGCAAAGAAATGACGAAAGAATATGCTAACTTAGAAACTCAATTAGCTAAAACTTTAGGTGACAAAGAGGACCTCTTATTACAATTGAAGTCATTAAAAAATGACTTTGATTGTGAGATACACAAACGAAATAAGGAGAGACAATCTCTCGAAAATAAAATCCGCAAATTAGAAGTTAACTTGCAAAAATCTAGTTGCGGAACGGAGAACTGTGGGTATAATGTGAAAGACAAACGGACTTTGGACATAATGTAAGTAGACTTTAGTTATTCGTTTACAATTCGAAATAATGCATAAGATCGCTTCCTTCACAGGGTGGACAATAAGTGTCATTGTTGTCAGTCAGTATTATCGGATCACATGACTAAATTACAAGACAAGTTTGATAAAAAGATCAAAGAACTGAACTATCATGTTCAAGTTCACCAGAAATTGAGTAAAAGGTAATTGTTTCTAGTTCAAATTAGAACAACAATAAAATAACAAGTTTCTATTTCAGATGGAGAGATGAAGCAAAGACTTTGACAGCAAGATTTCAGGGTAAGACAAAGGATTTTAGATTTAAGATAAAAGCATTACAAAAAGAGAATGGTGAATTGAACAAGGAATTATTAAACTGCAAACATCAACTGACACAGTACACTGTTCAAGATATTCAGAAGTAAGTTTAATTACCAAATTTTCATAATAAATATAAAACTTTATTTCAAATGCTAATTTATATTTTAGATGTAAAGAATCAAATGATATCAGGTGACATTATCGTGTCTCATTCACACAAGTTTTACAGCAGGGACTTCATTCTGTAAATATCATTGTTACATGTAAATTTATTCACTCTGAAAATACACTTTTGTACCAAACATGTATAGCCTTTCTTAAGCTTCCTATCTAATAGTTCTAAGTATAATGTCATATTTATTCTTTGGATGTAATACAGGCTGTGAATAAACTAGGAAACCAATATAAAGTTTCATCATCACCTTGCTCATCTAACCATGCCAGTCCCTCTTTCAGCATATGATCTAAAGCTTTTTGAGCACGATCCGGTTCCCACCGTAACCCTTTACACAGACTAGATTTTGATACATGCGCATTTCCTGATAAACTAGCTTGTTGCAATACAGCGGTATGATCCATGCTTAATTCACCAGGTACAGACTGTACCAGATATTTTCCTCTACCGATTGGAACAACAGAAAATCCATTGCCAAAGATCTTCAACTTCTTAGCTGCAGCTAATAGATCTTCATTGGTTATCTCTTGGTGTTCTTTCCTACGTCCTCTAGCTTGAATCAGTCGTGTACGAAGTTCGTCGAGAGATATTAAACCACCGTTCTTCTCATTTGTCGCCATACAAACTTCAACCATTTGCACTGACAGCTCGTAGTAGAAATCTCCCAGACCAAGAACCGACCAAAAACCTTTTCCTGAAGCCAAAGGGTCAACACCTATTGATGCACACATTTCGGTGAACTGACGCCGAAATTGACTGTGATTTTTTATTTCATTCCTGTGCTTTGTTGCGAATTCCTCTAAATTGACGCGAAAAGTTTCCATTTGCTTTGTCATTTGCTCGAACTGATTTTCTTGAATTTCTGTACCTTTATCACGGTATTTCTCCTGCTCGAGCTTTTGTTTATGAATTGCACCGACACCAGCCTTTCGTCTCATATTTACTGTTATATTTCGTATATCCCTTTAGATTATAATGATACTATTTTGTGCGATACACTGTCATTAAATAAAGGAAAAACTCTTCGAAACTTTCAAATAATCGTAACAGCTGACACGTCTTTCTAATGTCAGTGCGAATAACCCTTCTCCCAACGATGTGACCTAGTGTCGGTATACTGATGGGATTACAGGTTTCTCTCGCAGCAGGTTATGTTACGTGACTGAGAACAGTTTTGCTTTCCACTAATTGGAAAACGATACTGGAAAATCACAAATTACAAAGATAAATTATTGCAATTGAAAAAGATCATGATTAAATCTCGAATCACTTGTGACTCACAAGTAGAATTCGGCGCCATCTCTAGTAGCGGCTACAGTTCATGTGCTGTACAACCTACTAGACACGGCTTTTAATATTTACACTTTCTAACAGCTTAAACATTTAATGAAGTACATAAATATAATTGAACGTGCGTCTATTTATTATTTAAAAACATTTGCAAGTAACTGTCACTGACTCTTCCACAAAACATTGTATTTAATTGTCAGAATGATTTAAAAACATTTGCAAACAATTGGCTGTAAATTCTTAAAAATTTTGAAATTTCCAGATATCTTCCATCATCCCTCATTTTTAATATTATGTTTCAAATGTGAGAAATCTTTGATTACATTTAATATTAAGCACGTATAATTTAAATATAATTGGCAGAGTATTTTACAATCGTTTGAATTTTCCGCCACTGCAGCGCTCTCGTTCGTGGCGCTCTGTTGCAGTAGTGACGTCACAGTCATCGTCGACAATTTCCCTTGCTCAGTTGCTACAAAGTGTACTCTGATTTTCAATTCGTGTTTTGCTGAGAAATTTCCGAAAACTGTGACCAAATTGTACTCTCAGCTATTCGTTAGGGAGTTTGGGATACAAATATAACATGGAGTCGTTGGTTCCTTCCTTTTTATGAAGAGAAATGGAGAAATATTGTTCGGGCCCTTCTACGGAGTACTTTGGGACATGTGAGTTCTATTTTTTTCATTAGCATGTAGTACGAACCATTCTAGACATTATGATTCGAACAAGCGCAGTTCCCTCGTTCTGTCTAACGATATAGAAGTAAAATTAATGTGTATTTGGAAAATTTCATTCTATAAGGAGGTTCGGATTTGCTTTCGCTCGCTTTTAGTTGCTATTTCATCCAATGCTGTCATGGCGTCTGCGCAGAAGTCGCGCGCGCATACACTGCACAGACGCAGAGGCAAAGCGTCCGACATCTTGGATAATTTCCTTCGTTCGGTCGTGAAAATTAGTGCTCCTCCTTTTGTGTCATTTTCGGTGAGAAATACGCAAAAATTGTGCTAGAGTTCTACTCTCAGTTTGTTTCTAGCGTTTGTGCGTTGCAATATGATACTGAGTTGTTGATTTCTTCTGTTTTTTTAACGACAGGAAGAAAAATGTTGGCCGTGCCGTTCCTCTTACATGGACCAAGACGCTGCTGCCACACATTTCTCGCAATTTTAGACTATGTAAGTTGAATCTTTTAAAATCTACAACCTTTGTAACTGTTTTCCACTGATTATGTTAAGATACTCGATTACAATGCAAATTTTTGTTTCTTTCAGAGATTGCTTCGTCGTATCGATCGTGGATCTCTGTGTGGCGTTTAGCTGGCTTGGAAAGGCATCCTATTGGTTATTTTCACCGGTCGGTGAGTCGCATGCATTTGAATTCCTCCGGAACCCCGCTTCATGCCGTAGGATGATTGGTCCGAATCGGCAAGGGGAACTGGTTGTATTATTTCTTTTTGCGAGCACCGTGACCATGGGTTAGATAAATAGTATCCTACTCATGTACAATTGCACATTTAGGGTGTTTATTAGCTCAGGCTAGGTCTTGTTGCACGTCGCGATCGCTTAATGAATGAATGAATGTACATGAACGATAGGCTCAAGTCGCGAATGAATTCCGCGAAATTAACTTTGCTCGAGTAGATTCTGAAGACGGATCACCCATCCGACTTCGTATTTTCTTTTATATTTGCTTGAACCATCGCGCGACGACAATTGTAATGCACGATTGAGTACTCCTTAACGACTTTTTCCCGTTTTCGTTGATCGGAAGAGCCGCAATACTTTCCTGTCTATAATGTGCAATAAGATACTTCGCGACGGGCAGATTCTAGAATCGAAGTATCAGTTTGCAAAGTTCTTTCTATATCCTTTCAATCATCTACTTCGATGACAGAATCTCCCGAGGATAATGCATACTATTAGTCTACTTATTCAATATAACAATTTGCAATATAAAGTTCAATATAATATTCACTTTAAAGTTTAATATGATACTCACTTTAACGTAAAGTATTTAATTTTTGAAGATATTATAAATATTCTTAGTAGAGTCTTTGCTTAAATTGCCAGTTACCTTTTAATATTGATCATATTGATTATATCTTATTTGAATAATGAAATATTACTGAGAAAGAGAGATAGATCGTTAGATACCACTGATTAATCATTTTTGAGCTTAGGATTTTCAGCATTAACTTGGTGAGCTCTAGTATTTGCTCGTGCTCGCTTTTAGCTCGGAATTATTGGCGTGCCCAGGTGCTACGCTGATAAGTCTGAGCGGCGAGCTCAGCTCGGTAGGACTAATTACTTTTAGCGACTGACAATGTCAAGGCGAGTCGTGCACGATGTAATTTCCACGTTTGTGTGTTTGTGGTTAGGCCGTGGATCTTGCGTCGCACTTGAAACTCGTAGAAACGAACAATAATTTGCCGTTTTTATTCTGTTAAAAGAAACCTTCGCGGTTATAACTCGAACTCGATTTCATCGCTTGGTGAATGAATTAACGCATATGGTGTTTCATGTTAAATTCCAAAGTCAAATCTAATTCTACATGTATGATCAAGACATGTCATATGCGTTACTATTTTACACAAAAATATTTCCAATTTTTTCGCACGACCAAAGATCCATGATATCTCAATTCCCTTGTACGCGACGTAGATGATAATTTCACTTTACATTTTACGCAATGTCCGCTTTGCTTGTCAGCCGATTTCAGGAAATGGTACGTACACTTAGAGAGTGAATGTTGAGTATGGAGTTCGGGTGTCGGAGTCACCCCGGGGTGGCTCTCTAGTGTAGGCCCTTGCACCCGGGCTCTTGAATGATGATCGATGAGTGAATGTTTTGTGATGTTTGAGTCGCGATTTGCCATTTTAAATATAGCTGATAGGTAGGTAGGTAGCACACCATCTCGACTGGGTGTTTGTGTTTCACTAAGTTAAGTAGGTAGGGCCAGGAGGTCAGGCTATCACAATCGCGCGCGAGTAGGGTGAGACGTCTGCCCCTGGGATTAATCGTGATCGAACGGTTCCGGATATCGTTCGGTTGCGATTCTTAGTTTTAGTCTTTCAGCTTGCTCGAATATCATGCCGAAATTGGAAGCAGTGCGAGCAATGGTGCAGGCACGGGGGGCGATTATTGAAATCGCTGCTCGTCTTCGCATTGCTCGCGTTGTTTCGCCGCGAAAGCTCCTCGGGGTAGCTGAGAATTGTAGACGTGCTGGCGAGATATTCGGGCAACGTTCCTGGGGCAGGAGCCCGAAAAGAGAAGAGGCATCCGCCGAAGAGGCCCGACAAACTGTCGCAAGAAGGGTCGCAACGAATGGTTGACTATTTTCGAACCCTCGGGTTCTAAAATGGGGCGCCATTACCATTTTTTTTTAAACATTTTGTCACTGTGCTCGCTTAGTGCATGTAGTTGTAGTCAGTAGTTAGTAGTTAGTAGTTAGTTATCTGGCAGGTTGATGTTTCCCTGCCTAATGGAGTTGCTGCTGCAGTCGCGATTTTGTTCGTATTAGCTCCGCGAAATTAGCGTTGCGAATAAGAATCATCGCGTTGATTTTTTTTATTAAAATTGCAAAAGTAGTTTTGGTCCAATTTGTATGTAAAGTAGCGTTGCGACGTTAAAAGAAGCACCATAAAGTGGTGTACGGGTTTTGCTCGTATCAGGGCGCTGTAAAGTAGATTTGTAAAGTAAAGAGCACCTTATACTAGTGCACGGGATTTTCTCGAGGTCAGGGCTTTTCAGGATTGATATCTCTTTAGTTTTTGCGATGTTAGTGTTGCAATAAGAATTTATAAGCGGGTTTTCCTTTGCTCGATTCACGGTGAATTAGAGTTGCGGATAATTTAGCAGCATGCGAGGCACTGGTACCGGATGTGGTACTGGATTTTGATACCCTGGAGTTGCAAAACGGCGAGTATTCTGTGAGCGGATCCACTGCTCGCTCTCTTCATCCATGGATTAGTCTTGTAACAATTGATCCTCGCGATTTGATCGCGAATTCGATCAATTAGAGTTACGGACATAATAGCGCCCACCGTGGCTGCTCGAGATTTTTTTCCGCGAATTTGTCAAAGTGGCGATGCGATAGAATAGCAGTATTGTGACCGTACTTTGTAGTACTTTGAAATCTCTCCGAGTAAGACTAACATAATGTCCCTTGTTTCACTTTTTAATTTTTTTAATACCTTGATGGAATTGGGGGCATTGTAATATATCCATTATTTGTATTCTTATAATGGTTATTCTTACAATTTCTCTCTTTTCTGCGAGACAGTATTCAAATTAGACACGACAGTTAAGCGCGCTACATTTCAAATCTTTGATAAACACTACTGCCTTCTACCGCCTTTTACAAAAACTAAATTCGAAAACGAATTCCTCACTTGAATGTTAACGCGAAACATTTCTGGGAAACTTAATTCTCATGGTTTTCATTTAAGCTTGAACATATATGTCTCTGGTATACACCAATATTTCATAACTCTATTTAAAATTGTAATTTTCTTAGCCGAATCCTCATGAAGTGTTTCCGGAACTTTCATATCGGTGTCCTTATTAAAATTTAAGCTCTGAATGATTAAAAATCTCGTTAAAAATCCGAAATCAGTGTGAAAAATCACCGTGATTGAGGACAAACGTGATCGAATCATTCGCGCTTTTCCAATAGTATTTTACGCCATCTTTAGTAATGGTTTCAAAATCTAGGTGTCACTCGGCTCGCGGTATCAAAATTTAAACATGGCGTCAGCAATGGAAATTGATGATGAAGAAAATGATTTACCAAGTTCTAGTAGTGGTAAAGCTGAAAAGAAGCGTTTTGAAGTAAAAAAGGTGAGTGTACTACAGAAGAAAATTATTCTTAAAATCCATAGCAATTGTATTAACTTGCGGAGGCTGCACTTACGAATACTAACCTATATTCCGCTTTGTCATTACAGTTTTATGTTATAAACATGTGGTTTATAGACTATGTTTAATCAGAAACACAAAATTATTTGTTTCAGTGGAATGCGGTGGCACTTTGGGCGTGGGGTACGTGTTAAATAAGTTTAAATGCTACCAGATATGAAGGAGGTGTAGCTTAAGAATATCGTTTTCATTTATCAATATTAGTCTAATTGTAAATTTATTGCGTTACAGATATTGTAGTCGACAATTGCGCTATTTGTCGTAATCATATAATGGACCTGTGTATCGAATGTCAAGCAAATCAAGCATCAGCTACCAGTGAAGAATGTACTGTAGCTTGGGGTGTATGCAATGTACGAGTGCTCTGTGTCTCTTTATGTTACGATATATATTTAGTATCTACTTTTTTTTTTAATTATTCAATATTTTTTGTTTGCATAGCATGCATTCCATTTCCATTGCATCTCACGCTGGTTGAAGACTCGACAGGTTTGTCCACTAGACAATCGAGAGTGGGAATTTCAAAAGTAAGTAATACCTACAACATACAACAATACACAGCCAGCTTCTTACAGCTTTTGATACCTTTGCGTTTAGTAGCGAAGGCACAAATGAATTCTATGGGACAATATTCAAAGAGATTGCTTTGTAATTTATCCACCATTCTTTAACAGTTGGTCTTGTTCCATTTTTTTTTAGATACGGTCACTAGCGAAATGTGTTCAGCTGCCACAGACGTCGGAACCCTCCAAAATGCCAAAGCCAACGCAAGTTTAATTACGAATGATCAAACGATGGTAATTCGTTTTTCTTATTTTCTACTTACGAGAACGTAATGGCATGCGCATTGGCGTCATAGCAGCTGTTGGGAGGCATTATTAATGGCAAAATAAAAATTTACTTGAAACACAAAGTGAGGTAGGAATTGTATTGCACTGGCATTGTAAACTTTATATACTGCTATGTATATTATTTTGGAATAACAGAAACTGAATTTATCGACAGTTTCATTGTTGTATCAGTTGTGCAGCAAGTGACAATGTAACTCATAGTCTTAAGCATTCAATTATTGCGTCTGTGACGCTTCGGATAGGGGGGAATTGTGATCCGGGGGGTTGCAGCAGCTTTTGTTACTTTCTGACAATTGAAAAACACCAGAGAGGTGGCGTGGTCGTTCGATTACTTCTCTGCTGCAGTCATACCGGCTGAACGAGCCCTTCAACCCTTTTACCGATGGAAAGAAGAAATATTATTGTGCCTCGATCTGGATATTTGCTAAGAGTTCGTTGAGAATTCATCAATAAAAATACTCTTAAGATTCTCACCTAGCCATTGTATCCTGTTGCGACGACTGTTGTAACGTTTATATTCAATGCATACTCGCATTGAGATTTAAAAGAAGATACACAAATAATAGAACTTGAAACAACGCTTAGTAAACAAGAAGTGTATTAACACCAGTGGTACCAGATCGAACCACTACGAGATAATAAAGGAGAAACATCAGCATACTTCAACATTTCCCTACAATTTATGATTTTCCCTCTGACATCCTACTTAAAGAAGGAAAAAGAGGAAAAAAGTGAAATTGAAAGTTACCTAATATTTCATTCTACGTCGATAAATCTTCCCTGAAGATTTTTTTATAGAATCCACGAATGATCCTCTTACCTGATTTTACGAAACGTCTGATAGCAAAAATTTTGTCCTTTCTTCTACCTCTAGACTATCTACTGACATGGTATTCCCTTTCGACCAGGAAGTTTTATAGTTTGAACGGATTATAGAAAGTCTAAATGTAGAAAATCCCAAAGAAATTACAATTCTCTCCCGTAAATATTAATTCTACATTTATCTCCTCCAAGTTGAAACGACCTATGAGAGATTTCTTAAGATCCCCACTTTGTAACGTTCCGGTAAAGATTCTTTCGAAGCGTTAAGCAAAATCAGTCTCGTCGAGGTAAATGCCGTAAAACTTGTAATTATAGCTTTAACGTGAAAGCATAGGGTTGTTTTACCCTCCACGGTCTTACTACCATTAATCCACGGTATTACGGTACGTAGATTCTTAACGAGACATAACGGCCGTCTATCGTCGTGACCCGTGACGTCATATGGAGGCCGATCGATCCCATCGAGATCATCTCGAATCCTTTTGCCGGTTCCTGGTGTATTCAAGGAGGTGAACCAGGAGCTGGCAATACTTATCAAGCGTTAGAGCTCGGAATCCAACGAGAGCTGGCTTCTAATCCGGGCATACAGCGAAAATTACATCTTTCGAGATCAAGCGACATTCAGGAGAGAGCAACGATAATCTCTTCCGACGCTGATTCTTTGCACGTCTTTACCTTTCCACCCTTTTTCCGAAGGCTTACCTCTTTACCTCTTTACAGGGGAAAGGGGAACACTGTAATCGTGGTGCAAGAAAGCGGACTTAAACTTCGTGGCTTTAAACATTATCAGAAGCATACATGTATACGTAGCCATATCATGTATGTGGGATTTGGAAATTTCCAGAAATTGGTTATTAAAAAATTTTAAACCTCTGGATTTTTCCAAAGAAGATGTTGCCAGAGACTTGCGCAAATTGCGAATGTTGAAAGTCTTCGAAGGAGTTTATCTTATTCTCAAGTATATTTTAATTGGTACGAAGCATTTCTACCCTATCAGAAATACCACAGGAATGATAGACAGAAATAATATCTATAAGTATATAATATAAATATATATATATACTTGAGCATACAATTTTTTCACAATTGTAAAACTGATCGGAAATTTAAATTTAACATCGGCACACACTACACCCGTATATGTTTACCGTGTAAATATTCCCAGTACACGAAATATCATTTGCATTTATCGGTATAGGTGAAATTTCAATGATCTTTCGGAGAGAAGAAGCCTCTTCCGTTGGCACGAGCGTGCCAGGTGTGTGTGGTAACACGAAATATTTACCTGGGCGCGAGAGATGGAATATAAATACAATTTACGCCCTCACCCTCGAGATAGAGGGCGATAGAAACGTTCGGTTAGGGGGATGGCCACAGGGTGGCGAGAGAGGGTCGCGAGGGCGTTTCGGGGGATGGAGAAAGAGACAGAGGATGGGAATGCGAGTCGCGAAGGCCTCATTTCCGGCGGAAACAGAGGTTCTCTCCCCGTCGTTGCAAGTCACCCTCTCTCAGCCTCTCTTCCCTCCTTGTCTCAGCCAGATGGCGGCAGAGGCCAATCGAATTAAATACATTCCCGAGGATCGTCCAATCGGCGACCTCCGGTGGTGGTTTTTGTCTGGTAGTTGCTCTGCCAATACCACTGTCACTCCTTTTTTCCTCCGCTCGTATTATGGACTCGAATAATTTACTTTCTAGGATTTTTTAACGATATTACAGAGCGAAGAGAATGTATCGAAAATTCATTAGACCCCGTAATTGGGTCGAGAAGCAGAACCGCGCGGCTGTCCCTTTGCGTAGCTTCTTTAGATATCCAGCTTTGTGCGACGGTGCTTTTTAGAGGTCGATTTTTATGGATCGATTCACAATGAGCTTCGTTGTCGACGAATCGGGTGCCTTGTAAAAGGATGTTCTTTTTAAAATGAACGTTATTGAAGCTCGAACAATTTTCTAGCGCGTTTCCGTAAAACGGGGCAGTCTTCCACCCATCCGTTCTGTAGGATATTTTAGATCGCCGAAACATCGCCACTTTTCCTCGTTCTAGTTCTACGTTGTATTATTTAAAAAAGTTTTTCCACCCCGTGGAAGCCATCCATTATCCGTAGTCTCGATAAATCCGCCAAGGCGTTCTAGCTCCTTGTGTTTGGCGGATATATCAAGGTTTCCTCGTCTCTTTGCTGTGCAAGGAACGTCCCTTCTCCGTTACACCTTTCCCTCTTCTCTGTCGCATCGCAGACTCGAGAATCAGTGGGGGCTCGAAGGGCTTTAAGGGTGGATAGGTAAACCGATAAATTGCGAGGTTTTTCCATGGGCAGCTGGAATGCAGTGCCTCGTGTCATCTTCGAAAGTTTCACCCTTGTGAAAGAAAGTAACGAGAAGATATTACGTCATTGTTTTCCTTTCTTTTTTATTTGGATTTTTCTTCTACTGATAATTAATGCACATTGATTTTCTACCACCAAAGGAAATTTCAATTTGTATAATCTCTCCGCCGTTAATGGTCAATATTGTTATTACTTTGGCACCGAGTGGGTGTAACTGTTATCGTTATTGGATAATTCGCTATTTTACCATTACCAGCATCGATTATCGAGTCCCCTTGAAATTTATGATAAATTAAATGTTACAAATAGAACAAATTGGTTGTTGTTTCAAGCAAACCAATGAATTTGATTCAACTCCGATATATCGCATACATATAAAGATACACATATACGATACATATGTTTACACAGAGTCACGAGTTTTGCGTAAATCCTCCAACAAGACAACGACCGGAGCAGAAACCGTTTCGCATTTGGCGAGAAAATCTCGCCTAAGATTTCCCGCTTTCTTCCCAGTATCGAGAGATTTCCATCCGTTACACATTTTGCACAAGTAGTAGTGACTCTTCACGGTAAGAAGTTGTAGTAACGGTAAATCCTCGTTGAATCCGTAGGAAAAACAAAACGTAGAAGTAGAGAAGGTGATGGCGTACGACGAACACCAAAGTATTCTTCTCTCCACGAATACGTCGTATGCCCGTTTCCAGCTAATAACGTATTTATCTCAACATTGATCCTTTCCCTTAAGTTCACGATGAATCTTTTAAACCGTTGAAAATAAATTTACCCCAAGACACACGAGTACTCGTATATCATGGCCGTCTTTCAATTTCCCGCTGTCAAGCATGTTCCTTTATTTTTCCGTAAGCGAGCACGTTCGAGTTTCTAAACGGAGCATTAAGTTGGGAATTTCGGTGTACGGTGTTGGACGACTGGTCAATATATAGGATATTCTTGGTGGACGAGTCCGAGAGCACTCGATAGGCTAAGTAAATCAGAGGCCTTTGGCCAAGAGTAAAGCTCCCAGCCCGTTTCAGCAGGGTGGGAGAAGCAATAGTGGTGGCAGGAGCAACAAAGGGCTGGGCTAAGAGCCCTTCACCGACCACTCGCTCACCTTCTCCAACTCTCCGACCACCGAAGCATCACCTACTCCTCGCTGCAGCAGAGCTTGCTTGCCCCATGATGTGATTGCTACCGAAATGTGTTTACCGTAAACCGTATCAAACTGTCGACGTCCACCGTTCCCTGTTACCGTCTATCTTTTCCATGTACCTCGATAAAAGTACGCACCTCCATCAATTTGGTGGCGAAGCGTGGCACCGAGCGACTTTCTACCCCTTCCTTCTTTGTCCTTTGAAGCACCCCTTTTACCCTTTGTCCCGTCCTTACGTTAGGAACCTGGCAAGATATCAGAGACTGTACAGGACGAAATTCTCCTTCCTTTGCTTCACGACGGCGGTTGCTCCTAACGTAATTTTTGTTGGTAATTCGATTCTCGATATTAATTAATGATACAAAGAGATGAAGTGGGGTTGCGACGAGATGTTTCTACTTGGTGCACGGTTCTATGTGTACACTTTGTACGCATTACGAGACCTCGTATATTAAATATAACGCGCTTCTGTCACGTCGGTACGTTCATTTTCACGTGAATACAAATTATCGTGAAAATCACCAATCGTTTAACTACTTTGGACGATCGATCCATCGAGAATATTAGTGCGTCGTGTGTATGAGACTGTTTGATCTGCTTTTGTAGCAAGTCTTCCAGATCTCGAATAGACAGATGGCGGAATGAAATCGATAGAAAATCGCGAGGGGCATGGAAACATGGGTTATAATCGTCCATGCCCAAATACCAAAGAATCGAAGATGATCGGGACGAACACCCGCTCGAGATTTTTCCAAAGTATTCACCGTCCATAGAGCAATATTAACAACTATCAGAAAAGTGATAATTTCTTTCCCAGGCTTGTCGTTTCTGGAGCATCGTCTTTTCCATGCAATCTGTAAATTTGACAGTAATTATTTGTTGTTCTTGTACTATGAAAAATTCAATTTAAACTTCTCACTTTTATAAGCAACGTTTGGCAGGTGCTCTGCATCAGGGCCAATAAATCTGTAACCAGCGACAACACCCAGGTTGGTCCCATCGTTAAAATACCACCAGCCATCCCAAAAAGACAATGTAGGTAAATGCCCGCCTGCGCTGCCGCCAATAGGGTCGTATCCAAGTTTGGCGGCTTAATAACTTTTTGTTGTAAGGCTCGTAGTTTCAAAGTACCCGCGATAGCAGCAATTGTTCCTGATGTTGAGGTTAAAGTATTATACTCCTCGAAGAAGATACGAAGTTTTAGACACACTGCTTGATTATTGATTTACAATGTACTTGAATAATATGATTCACCTAAGACAAGTATAGTAGCATCCAGAGCGGTCACTTGAACGATCGCTATTTTAAGTTTGGCCTCTTTCAAAACGAAAAACATAATTAAACTTAGTATCGTCGCAGCCACCAGGAGAATCCCTCCGAAAAGTCCTCTGAAAGAGATTCAATGATAAGAACATCGTACAGTATCGACAATATGGTCTAGAAGATTTCTAAACCATTCGTTAAAATTATCGATGATATTACATTGTCAAATGGTAGTGCTTTGTATCGATTTAATGAAAAAAACTCTTTCCGACCTGTGAGAGCTGCTGCAGTCTATGCTGAGGTAATACGAGGATCTCGTTGGATTTTCACTCTTTGAATCGACTTTCTCGTCAATCCTCTTCCACATCTCGAACAGAATCACCGCGCAAATTAAACTGAATTCGATCGTGCATGGAAAAAGAAAGGGACTGGCGTCTCTCAAGATAGATCTCATGATACCATCTTCATCATCGTAAGTGTGACCCAACTGATCGATCTCGTTTTGCGTTTCTTCAACGAGGGCCTTAAAAACGAATGTAATCACTGGCTATGCCTAACTTATAGTCAGAAATGTGAGTGAATTTCAAGTCTTGTAGTACGATGTCAATCAATCGTAATTGTACTTGTCGATAATTTGATAAGTATCGTTCTTGTAATTGAAAAGATGGAAATACTTTATTTGTAAAATATTGAAACGCTGATAATCAACGATTACGATACCCTCGGAACAGCCAACCGTGAAATCTGACTCACCAATGCGGACGTTAATGTATTTCATTAAATATACATTACAGAAACTACCGATAAATATCACATTTGATTTCATTAAACAGCAAATATGTTTAATCGACATACAACGAAATTGAAAAAATTATCGATTATCGAATCGTAATTTCCACCGACGATTCATTTTCCCTCTCGCATTTTCTCTCGCCTCGCTTCTCTTCCATTCGTTTCTTCATCCTCCTCGAGCGACCCCTTTTTCTACGCTCGAGAGTTACTCAAATAACCGCGACTGTTCTTATAATTTCATTGTTCCATAATAACGTCAATAATCGATACACGTCCATGTATTGCATTAATACATTCATCCAAGTTACTCACCGCGGAAGGACGTCGACATTTCTTCACCGAATCGTAATCAACCACCCTTATACTCTTATTTCTTCAACCACATTAATCATCCTTCTATTTTACATCCCTCGGCCGAAAAAATATTAATCGAAGTAAATACATACGCTTGTTACGAACACGATCTTCTTGCATTGACGTCGATAAAAATTTCATATTTATGCAAATTTACCTACTCCCCCTTTCATTTCGTTCGTACATCGCCGTAGGTATGCAATCGCAACTTCGTAGAATTGCGTTGTCTCAATACCACCCCCCACCCAGTTTACTGTTTGCTTCTCTTCAATTTTGATTCGGTATTCATGACGGAAAGACGGGAAAAACGGCAAAGATACGAGTTTGTTAAGAAGTCAATAAGATATGCTAGTATTCCTTACCTGCAACCATTCGCAAATATTCGTCGCTATCATGTGCATCAAGCCTAACTTGGCCAAGGCGCTGTGTCGGGTTAACTCGAGACTTTTGCTACTGAGAAATATGAAGTGCATCTGGGCCGTGACCAAGAGCAGTCTGGCACCTGGTGTAATCGCCCTGAACGGCCCGGAAGCTATTTCCGCCCCAATTTGCAATCCCGTAAATACCAGGGAACCGGCGCCGAATCCCACCGCGCCGAGTCTCAGACAAAAGCTGCCGTATTGTTGGGTCTGCGAAACAAAGATTTCATTGTACACCCCACGGCGCACTTCAATGCCTCGCTCTAATCAGAAAATGGCAGTTTACGCGTTCTCGCGCGTGGCAGCGCTCAGAATGATTTTAATGAATGTATCGTTGGGTTCGTGGACCTGTTTGTATCTGACGATTGAACGTTCTGTTTGATCTACACGAAATTCGTGCACATCGGGAATCTGAGAATTTTGTATTGGTTTTGATGTGTATTAATGTTAGCTTTGTGGAAACTTCAAATTGATGGGTTATCACTTACTTTTCCAGCATTTTTCGATTTAACGGGGAAGCACTGCAGTAGATACTTCAAGTGCATCTTATATTAAGCAAATTACTAAATTAATTGTGAACTTTGCTACTTGACCGGTCTTTTTATTACAAAATACTTATTCATTGTATTTAAGCATCAGATTTGATGCCCGTAGATTTAGTGTCAAAGAAGTAACAACTATCGAGAAAGAGTGAAATATTTTCAATGTTTTTCGCTGGAATTTCCGTGAATTTTTGAAAATTCGTTGAGGGCTTCGCTTTATACAATTTCGTACCCCAAAAATTTGAAACATGCGGATATTGGTATTTCACAGAAGTAGGATACATTTCGTGAAAAGTGTACAATTTTTTACCGGAATTCTCGAGGGTGAACTCACCGATCGGGGAATTTATTGCAGATTTAAACGACAATGATACATCGAAACGATGGAATGTTTACCTGATTGATACGCATACGATCGTATCTATCGTCGAATCGAAAAGTGTGCTCCTGCTTCTCTTTCGATTCCATCAAATTCTTCTCAGAATTATCCTTCGAGACGATAGTGTACATGGCTATCACGAAAGTAACACTGGCTAGGTAGAGGTAAAGGTAAAATCCCTGAAAAAATAAGTTGCCCTTCATCACTTTTGAATCAGTCATCCAAAAAAGAATTGCAAGTCCAGTGCAGCGGCAAAGTAACCTTGCGAAACGATATCTCCTAATTCGGAAAATCGTTCAGTCTCTCTCCAGAGGTTTTGATGAAACGTATGATAAGAGCATGATAAAGAAATGATATTACACAAAGAATGTTCAATCTTTGTTACAGACCTGATTTACGGCGACTGGAACTCTTTGGCTGACGCTGGCTGTAACAGGTATAGCAACTCCGACAACGATCAACAATTTTGCATAAAGGGTGCTCATTATAGATATCATTTCTGAGTCGAATTTTAACTTGTTTTCGTATCTTGATCGTTGTTCCGAACTCTGTTGTTTCACTGTTTTAAAAGAGGGAGGTGAACTTAGATGATACTTGATTAAAAGATTTTAAAAACTTGGTTCATTTGTTTGCAATTTAAGTCTTGGTATATTCACCTTTGACAGTCTCGAGAGCTGTTAGTGGTACACAGGCCGTGTTGACAGGTGTCAGTGACAGAATATTGGGTGGTGGTTTTTGATAATCGTTATTACATTTTTCTCGACGACTTTGATTCTGATGAATTGGCACCGATGTCTTTGATCCTACATGATGACTCGACAAAAGATCCTGATCTTGTGGCAAACAAGATGGCAGAGACATGTTGCTGCCTATTCCGGATATTAACGCTCTGCCACGGGAAAAGAATCACGCTCGTTTAATTCGAGAGAATATTTTTCTCTTTTTTTTGTCCTCTCCCTTTTTTAACCATCGAAAATAAACTACAACTGGGTATTGGAACCACAGCATTTTTCGCAGGTCGTACAACGTCAAAAGTATTTAGCTGTATTCCCAATTTTCGCATCGATACACTCACTCGACGATATTAATTTAAACGAACCGTTGAATCGACACGCTCAAAAATATTTCGCATGAAAAACGAATTCACTGATCGTAAAATTATACCGTTTAACATCACTACGTTCTTATATTTGATTTTGTTGGATGTATACAGGCGCAACATGTTTTCTCATCTCAACTTTGTAGCATTATCGATGGCGGTTATGAAAATTTATGTCACGATAACAGTCATATTATAGGCGAGAATAGAGAGGAAATTTGTATTACCCGAAAAGACCTCGACGATGGCTGATGATGGTGTTTAAAGGTATACTTTGTCTTCTCAGACAGGAAGATCTTCCTCGAGGCAACGAGAGGTACTCTTTTCCATCAGAGTTCATCGATAAGGTTACCGTTGCCATCGTCTCCTGATGATTTTTAGTCTCCGATCTTTTTAACGTTAAAGACAAAGTATTTTTTATCGTACGAAAGATTGAAATAAAAAGAGAAACAAAAGACAGTTGGATCACTTAACACATTCGCGACCGGAAATTTTTTTCCGTTTCTAATGCTGAGTACCGACGAAAATAATGATATTGTAAAGCTGGTTGCCGCAAACTTGTATCGTTAAAACGAAGATAGTTATAATATTTCTTTTGAACTATCAATGTTGTAATTTTGTGTTCTTTAAAATAAAAAGATTTGATAATTTGTATACTTACTTTACAGGTAGATAACGGAGCATTTGTTATTACTATGCTTAGTTTATTTAGCACTATATTACATGTATTTTAGAAAAGCAAAGTGAAGACAAAATTTAATATTTCTGTTTAGTGTGATTAGTAAAAAAATAATGAGTTTTGCGTAAAGAAACTCTACATAATTTGATTATATAAGAAGTGTCACGACATTTTCCATGAGTATTGCAAACTCTGCAACGTTTTTGTGGATATTTTAATTTCCCCGATTGTGCAATTCTTTCCAACTGTTGTGTTGTCATGTCACCTGAAAGTCTATAAGGACTATCAAGGTGTCTCATTGAGATAGCCATTATACAAAGCGCCTAATGTTGGCGAATTCAAAAATAGAAATTGCAGGACGTGAATTCACGTCAGCGGCAACCAGGTATAGGATTTAAAATGACGTGAATACACGTCAGCGGTCGCGAATGTGTTAATAAAAAATGATAATTCATCGGATATCTACTTACGTCTTCGTTGTAGCAGTTGTTTCATTATTATACATAATTTCACTCTTTTTCCTCTCGACGTGTCCTTTAAGCTACAAAACAACAAAGTTCTCAATCACGCTGTTGCCGTCCAAGTTTTTAACAATAAAAACGGGAGTTGTCGGCCGCTCGACGTACGTTAACAAACTCTTATTCCTTTCTTTCCGCGGAACGTTGCGTAACAATCGTTTCCGTTTATTCGCCGACAATGCGTCAAACTTTCCAGTTCATCCGAGGTTGGGCGAAGCTTGCCACAGTGTATTTGCTCGGCTGTTCTCTGAGGGAAAAGTTGGAAATTTATTCCCAGGGAAATTTGCCCGCTTGAATTTTTAGTAGGCCGGCCAACTTCTTTCGCCTCTCACGCCATCCACGCCTTCTCGCGTTTAAGCGTCTGTAAGAAAGTGATTCTCTAAGTCATTCCAAGATCGAGTTCACGAAATTTTCGCGATTTCGAGAGAGCATACTCTTCCTCACTCTTTCTTTTTTCATCGTTCTTTTTAACTTTCAACACGCATACAAAGAATCACGGACGATCTTCAAAGTCCGAAAAAAGTTCCATCCCCGTTCGAGTTACCTTTATCCCACCCTTATTTACCATTCACACGTATCCTCATCACAATAGACAAAAGGAGACGATGAACTGAAATTTGTAATACATCGAATGGAATTCTCATCTTCGTCCTTCCCGTAGCTCACGCGATTCTGACACTGGCTGTCGTTCTAACTGCTACAACTTCGCCAACTTTCGTTTGAATTACGTTAAACGAATCCTGGAAACTGTGACGCTATCGGTGCGTCAGTCGAGTGAAACGTTGGTTATGTTGCTTGCATCCAAGTTCGTTTCTGCCGCGAGCTAGGCACGGTAATGCCATTGGTGTCGCGAATACCGGCAACTACTATCAACGACGTGAATTGCACAAAAGCCACTTTCGAGTACGCCTTTGCCTGTAAGCTCTTTCACACAACGGTCCTTTCGTTACGCCCTTCCGGCGCGATGCAATTGTGCGAGAACGCAAAATTTCGAGAGAGGAGAAATTTTACAATTATTACTTCTCGTGTAATTTTCTTCCTTCTTTTCCTCTTCTTTTTTTCTCATTTTTTTTTATATCTCTCTTCGTCCCATTTCGTAATTCATTTCAATCACATTGTGGACGAACAGGAAGAACAACGATTGTCTGAAAATACAGGGATAGGTATATTGGTATTATTACCTTTCGTGTCGATGAATTCGTCCAGTCGTTGCAGCGAAATGTTACAAAATGTCGCTTTGATTATCGGAAGAGGTGACCGGGAGCTGTCGGATCGTGAGTAAAATCGAATATGCCGTTCGTGCACAATAAACGATACACCGATTCGATATATTTTCTCCGTGCAAAAAATTGTTTTCATGCGAGAACGAATCGACGGAGATATACGTTGTTGATAGGACGTTTAACAATTACAACGTCCTCGATGTCCGTTTCGATGATGAATCGTAAGGTCTGGAGAGACGAGGATAAAAGTAACCGCGGAAACGACGATATCGCGCACGGTCGAAACGATTCTGCACGGAATGAAGCTGCAATGAAAAAATAAAGCATTCCGGAAGGTCAACAGACAAACGTTCTGTTTCGTCGTAAAATTAGCGAGTCGCCGATTCTCGTGCTTCTCGCACGAGCTTCGAGACGGAAGAGCGAAGAAAATTCACGTTCCTCGGACAGAAATACTTTGATTTAACATTAGTTTAAATCTGGAAATGAATCATAGTGTCCTCAATCATCGATATTATTTAATTCTATCGCTTTAACCGCGATGGAACGCTCGAGGATCGATATTCTAAATTGATGTAATGCGTAGTTGCAGATTGTTTATTTATGCGGAATATTTCGAAATAGCGAGCACCGGTAGCGCGAATCCGTTGAATATTTGCATTTGTATTGCTCGATTATCTCAGAATTGAATTTCCAGTGCAGTTTTACGATTAATCCAGGCAAGAAAATAAAACTGGCCAAATTTTGGCATTCTCGCGTTAGAAGGGTAAATCGAAACGTATATATACGGATAATATAAGAAAGCGACGATCCTCCTATTATCGTTGACACGATTTTACATGAATTCTAGGGAAATTTTCATGGACGATCGAGTTTGGCTTATGTTAATCGGTAAAATGTCTATGTAATCCGTCGTTTGAACTCGTCGACGGTTAACGTTGTTGCGTTCGATGCGCCAGGAGTATAAACTCTCGTAGGAGCTCGAGTCATCGTGCATAATTTTACGATACTTTTACATTGAGCTAGGGAATTTATAGGGCGATCTTCCGAAGCGTAATCGGCGCAAACGAGCCAGTTAAGTGGAGCGTGAGCCGTTAATGAAGCCTATATCATCATTCACGCGGAACGCTTCGACGTATTTGTCGAAACGGTTTCGAAAATTTAGACCGTACATGCTAAAAGGGTACTAATTGCAGGCGCAGCCGATAATAGTTAGTGCCTAGAGCCTAATTAGCGTTTCAATTTACGCGAGGATCGATTCGACAAATCCTAATTTGCATCGGCTCGTCGTCGTCGTCGTCGTCCATCGTCCTTGTCACTTTCGTTCTGCCCGTTCCCAACGGCGAACGGGAGTTCAATTGCATTCGTTCGAAAACAAATCATTTCGCGCACCATTCCGACGAATTCCCATCACCTTTCGTGGAAAGTTACAAAAATTTTATTCGCCACGAGGTACAATTACCATTCGACGATCCGAGGGAACCTAGAAAAATCGGGAGTGCCACCGGGAAAGATCCAAGCCCACGTGAAATTTCATTCCCCATAGATTTCATGTGCACAGGTTAATGCATAATAATGTCAGAATTACGTTACCAGTTTGATAACTGTAATCCAACGTGACCTTCTGGGACCACCGTAGAACTTCCACCTTTTTACATCGGCAAAGTTAAATCGAACTAGTTTCAGATAAACATCATAGGTAACCGTGATTTCGATTGTTCGGAATCCCCAAGACGAACGATTTATTTTTTTCAAATTCAACGGAATATATACTAGAGCGAAAAAATAGCGTGTTGAGAGAACGAATACTTGAGACCTTGAGATTCAGATTATTGAGAGATTTATGAGGAGGGAAGTGGGGTGGAATCTTCTGCTCAAGGGCACGAGGACAAAACGATCGAAGGACGAAGTACAGGTGAGAGTCGATCCTCGAGATACTCCGTTATAACGAGAACAGTCCTAGTAGATCGACGAACGATCAACCGGATTCGTAGTTCGCTGCTCATCCACGTTAGGGCCCCTGCCTATTCTACCTCTTCGTTCCCTGATTCTCCAGTCTGTCCTTGCTCTTTCGGTCTCTCTCAGTCTCTCTCCCTATCCCTCTATCTCTCTGTGGGTTTCTCTCTCTCTCTTTCTCTCTCTGTCTCCCAACAGAGCTTGTACCTCGCTCTCTTAGCGGCCCATCCAGTCGAGCTGCCCCTTCGCGAGATTCCTCTTCCCGGGGGCGGAATCAGGGTGAACCGGAAGAGCCCGGATATGAGTTTCCGGCGCGGACAATTTGCAGCGCAAAATTGAATGATCGACTTCGATAACCGTCGTTGCTCGTGCCTATGTACCCCGTCGTGCTTGGAATTCCAAAGCAGTGGCGTTGTCGTTCACGTGGAAACGTTCGCCCGAACGAGTGTTGCCATTACGACGATTCGTTATAGTCATTATCGGGATTCCGGGCTCTCGATCAGCGGAAGCTTTACAGAAAAAAAGGAATCATTCGTCGGTCGAGAGTCCTTGAATAGAATTTTTCAGGTTTAATCGCGCTGCGTGATGCATTGATGGAACTTTTCTCGCGGTACTTGTCTCAGTTATTAGAGTATGTACGTTTACGACACGTTGCACGGATATTCCGATTTCTGTTACTCCAAATCAGGTATCGTACGAAAGAGGAAAGAGAATCAATCGTTTCCCTCTGGACGCGCCTTAACTCTTTGAAGCACGGTGGTGTGAAAAGTGTCCCACCTCTTTGATACGTGAAGATGAATGGTGGGACATTTTTTCTCCTACCTTGAAAATTCATATTATTATATAACTTTGTGAATAAATATAAACCAGCTTTATTCAATTAAAATTTTTAAAAAATGTCTGTGCAACATTGGTCATTTTATTTTTTGAATTCCCGTGCCTCAAAGTGTTAACACGTCAAGCGTTCATTCCGAGAGGCTGGCACTACACTTTGAGGCCCTGTTTTACGAAACGTATCTCTCTATTTGTTTTAATAAACTACATTACTTTTTGATAAAATGTTCTGTTTCCTATTGAAAATCAATAATTATGGTTCGATCAGGCGCCACTGAGTAGCCTAGGTAAGAAACTAATCGTTGATTTTCATTCATCAGCATGACCATAAATGAAAAAATCAACAATCCCTAGGGACCGGTGTGGCGCTAACGTGTTAAACCCATTTTCTACTTTGGTCATGTTCCTCGTTGTAAGGAGAATAGGGTCTCAGTTGTAACATTTAGTACTAGAATACTGGCCCTTCGTTATCCCTCTCTCTTCCTCTACATATCTCTTATTTCCAGTCTCATACAATCACCCCTGCACGCTCCATGGCACCCAACGCAAACGATCACAGAAAGAGTGCGGTAAGCCAAAGTTCATTTACCGCACCATCGGAATCACTGATACAGCATAAACTGTTTCGACGAAATAAAGGTGACTGGTGCGACACGAGAACATTGAACGGGGGTGGGCGATGGAAATAGACACGGGATTGATTCGAATTGCCAAAACGGTCGGCTGACTGCGTGCCGAGAGGCATTTTTGAGCAACGAACCTCCTCTATAAACTCGACCACAAATGGCTATTTACCTCTTCTGGCCCGCTTGTCGATGCTCGTGTCCCTCTTCCATCCAACAGCCATCGAATCGTTTCTCCCTTTTCACCCTTCCCCACCCTCTCGGTCTCTCGGCATCGCGCCAGTTTCACGTCGACAATGTCTATTGGAAGATTTATTCCAATATTTTCAATTAAAGTTAGACAAAGCCCGTGTTTGATAACGCTACGTGTTTCGCTGCTCTAGTTGCGGAGGTAAAAATAATATAGTACGCGCGAATGATCAGGAGTGGCTTTCAACGGCGGCACTATAGGGGAGAGGATGATGGCTGGGGCATGGTGGTGGTGGTGGTGGTGGTACGTTCGGTGTATATAGAGGACGTGCGCCTAGCAGAAGGGACGACGGCACCAACCATGGGGGAGGTTTCCCGAACAATGCGGGATTTTGCTCCGAGTATGAGAATGAGCTTACGCCCGGCTTTTTGCCCGATCTACCGACGTAATTAAGCTTTTCTAACGGCGAACGTGGCTATACCGGTGGAGTTGATTTTCGCGCGACAACTTGAACCGGCTTCAACGACGACGTTTCGGTAATTCGAATCCTTTTCGAGAATATAGAGTAAAGTTGATTGTACGAGGCAGGATTGGTAGGAATATTCTTTCACCGAGTTTCCGTTTTCCTCGTGCGTGAAAATGTCGTTGCGCAACGATTGAATAAACGTTACGCAAGAGAATGATTAAATACATCTTAATTAATTAACTGTTGTATACAATCCTACCGTGTCATATTATTGATTGTGTAATGATAAATTCAACGTGTTATACAGATTTTAAATAAATTTGGAAAATCATATGGATGGTAGATATATTGAGATGATACTTTTGAAACTTCATCTTTGAATGTTCATCCAGTATGTGGAACGTATCGGTGGTTGTTTTTACATCGTGCTCTCAATTGGAGGATTCGATTCTTACGCAAATGCAAGAAAGAATCCCCGGTGGCCGGCCTACGTGGCGAACGATAATTAGATACCCAGTGGAACGACCGCAAATGTCACGTGGCTGTCACGAGAACTGTCATTGCCTTCTGTTAATATACACGTGCATGTAGAACGGAATGGAAGATCGAGATCGAGAGAGGAGGAGAGAGATAGAGAGAAACAGAGCGAAGAGAGAAAAGGAGAAACAGAGATGAGGTAAACTGCATCTACCGGATGGTAATACCGATTCGTTTTGACACTTTGGTCACCGTTTCACGTGTTAACAGTAAAAAGGACGCATACATATCTTTCATCATGAAAAACAAAGAAAGTACATTTTTATACCAAAAAATCCAATATTATTTTGTCATTTCAGCACATAGGTTTAGGGACTTTATGGAATTTCGATTTATGGGATTTCAGTTCATGGAATTACGGGTTTATGGAATTAGAGAATCTATCAATTAACGGATATTTGCGGCTCGCATCAGCAGTCATCGGCTAAGTGCAAATTCGCGGCGAATAAAACCTACCTTTCTCCTCCTCGTTCGTTTCTTCCTGATATTTAATAAATTCATTTGAAATTTCTCCAACAAATTTCATCGGCTGAAAGACATCCTTTATTCGGGTAAGCGGAGATATTCTTCGCTTTTATGTCCTACCTTTTTCCCCGTAAACGACGCGCTCGTCCGAGGAGCTTACTTAAGCAACGAACACCACCTGGCTTCTGCGTTATTCTTGCCGTGCATGTTACCTACGTGGTTGCAGGTGCATCTATGCACTTTGGTGCACGAGGCGAAAATCGATTCGACCAGCCCGAGCACAACGGCGGTGGGATGATCCTTAATAACGTGAACGTACGAAGAAAGAAGTGATGCCTGATAAAAAGAACGACGAAAAGGATGGATGAAAGAGGAAGAAGAAAGAGGAATATAAGTTCCTTCGAGAAAGTAACTCTTCGATGAAATAATAGGTCGCAATGTTCAGCCAGGCAT